>OY730187.1:18188133-19388133 GCA_963422495.1 Polyommatus iphigenia | reverse complement strand
TTATATTCCTGTTGAAAAATGTCTCAGGCGGTTGCAGCTCCTCCAAAGGAGCGCTACGTTCCAAATGGGCTGAAATTCGCCTTCGGTGGCCTTGCCGGGTGAGTACTTTTTCTTTCTAGCAACCTTTCTAATGTCCAATGCCATGGACTTTCTATGTTGTGTCGTCTCAATAAAACATGCTAAAAATTTTGAAAAACATTTCAACAGTCTGAAAATAAAATAATTGCTCTAATTTATATTGCTAGGTTTCAAGGGCAAGTTAGAGTTTAGGTGCTAATTGTGTGTCAATATTCCTGTAACTATCTCGCTATCTGGCTTTGTAATTAAGATTATGTAACACAGACATAGGTCACGACTCACGTCCTTGATAAACTTTTACGCCATGGAACTTTTTCGTTCGTTAGTTTTCCCGAGCAATGTCTTTGATTAATGAACTATTTTTGCTTCCCTTGGCACTTCCTATCGATTGGTATAATAAAAAGGGGTGGTCATTGGGGGTTGAATTTTTGTCGTCAAAATTTTTCTATTTTCGCCATACTAACGAGGTTCGTATATCAACCTCTATCTGGCCGGGGGTTGATTTTTGAGAAAAGTTTATCTGAGCTTTCTTACTCCCCTTGGCGCCCCCTATCGATTGGTGTATTCAAAAGGGGTAGTTATAAGAGGTTTAATTTTTTCGTCCTAATTTTTTTTAAGTATTTTCTCCGTACTAACGAGGGTCACATTTCGGCCTGTCTTTCGACAGGGGTTGATTTTTGAGAAAAGTTTATCTGAGCTTTTTTGCTCCCCTTGGCGCCCCCTATCGATTGGTATATTCAAAAAGGATGGTTATATAAGATAACCAACCAGAAGATAAGAGGTTAAAATTTTGACGAAAAATTTTTCTGTCTTTTTTCTATAGTGCCCCATTTCCTTCAGTCCAACCCTATTTTTACCTATGATTTGCAGCTGAATTTTTTTTTTAATGCTAATATCGCGCGCTGCTTACGACAGTCGTAGGCTGCGCGCGTCAGTCGCGGGCCTCGGAAGCGGTGCCATACATTTTCATACGTTGACTATGGTCGCGAGCGTCCGACGACAGTCGTAGGTCGTGCACGACCGCGATCGATCGCGATGCACGGAATTGTACCTTAAATCTATTGTATCTAATAATAAAATGACAATCTTTTTATCCTAGTATGGCAGCCACCTGCGTAGTGCAGCCATTGGATTTAATCAAAACGAGAATGCAGTTGAGCGGCGGAGGCCGAACATCATTTGCAGTAGCCGGAGAGATTATAAGCAGAGAGGGTTTCCTGTCTCTATACACTGGTTTGTCAGCTGGTCTACTCCGACAAGCGACATACACAACCACACGGTTGGGAATATACAACTGGCTGTTTGATTCATATAAAGAGTAAGTATTTTTAATCACATCATACTGAATGTCCAGATCCTTGCAGAAAGCAGAAGCTTGTATATAAAACAAGACCTCAAAAATGAAAATGATGTTAGTATAATATATTAGTGTACATTGTCTGTGTCAACAGATTATGACTTAGATCAGCGGTCGTCAACCTTTTGGCAGGCAAGGGCCACAAGGTGGCAAAACAAACTAAAGGCGGGCCGCAGACCTCATACTCGTATTAACCCTAGAAGCTCAATATACCTACACATCGCACATGAAACCAAATACCGTATTATCTCAAAAAAGTGAGTTTTGAGAAAACGCGTTTTGAAAGTTTCAAAAAATCATAGAATTACTACGTATCTGATTAGAAATCTATAAATACAGTTTTGTTCATCAGTTATCTGACTATTAATTTTGATAAGAAAATAGCTATAAAAATGAGGATAAGCTATACAAAACCCAACTTTAAAAAAAAAGGTTGAAGATACTACGGTGTTGCCCGGGATTAAAAATATGTTTTTGTTTTAATACCCTCTTGCCCGTTTTTTAATAACGACTTCAGAAAGTTTTTTAGGTAGTAACTAATGCCATCTACTTGACGCCAAGGTAAAGACGGCGGCAAATAAGGTTCGGACCCTCGAGATTCGGGAGGAGCCATGCCAATGCTCCAGCAGTCTTTTTCACCTTTTCAGACAGCTGCTTGAAGTGGTTCTTATACGTCCAGAGACTGTCAAGAACCAGGTAAAGGTAGGTACGTCATGGTTGACTTCTGGTCACAGGTGGAACCTCCTCCTTATCAGAGTCATCCGATGACTGGGCCACTATCAGTGGTGATTAGTCAGCTCTGGATTGAAAAAGGGCAGAAACGACATTTTTGCTCAGCTCTGGATCGAGATTCGAGACTCTTGGTGAGTGGTGGGCTGGCGGGGCGAAACTTATGCCTTACCCATTTATAGGGCCTACCTCAAGCACCCCGCTCCAGAGTTGGAAGCCTCTCCTCCCAGGCTTTGATCTCGGCTCGGATCTCGGTCCTCGGATGCTGTCTCAAGGCATGACATGTAGCACGGTACTTATCGTACAGCCTTTCTTTCTCATCTTGGCTTCGATAGCCCCTCCATCGCCCAGCAGCCATGCGTGCAATTCGCAGCTGTTTTATCTCCGGGCGCCACCGATGCGCTCCGCATCGAGGCCAAGGGGCCGCACCATCGGCATACACACATCGCAAATTGCCCGCATGGCATTGTTTAGCCACTCTGCGCCCTCTTCGGCCCCCCACCCGTAGGCAGTAGTGCCCAGGATGCTACTATCATAGCCTCCTTCAGGATCTCTTTATTCAGACCTCGTAATGACTACCCAGGGCATTTGAGGGTACACGACTACGATTGTCAGGGACACGTGCTGATGACATCATAACGAACTGTCTGTATTTGATAACAACAAACTAGGTGTAGATACAATTACTATGGAAAAGGACTTTTCTGAGTCCCTTTCCATACTGGTATAAGTCTAAAATGAAAATTACAGATACTAATAAACGCTATTTAGCTTATACGCAGTTTTTTATTCTCAATACAGTATAATTAACTCATTTAACACATTAAAATTGCAAATAAAAAAAAGTCTAAAGTGTAATATATCAAAATTACAAGCTGCCGTACAGTGCCATACAGTAGTATCTTAAAATAATACAACGACGATGGCAAAATACAAAAGTTTTAACCAGGCAACAGGGTGTTATGTCAAAATAAAACAAGATTTTTAGGTATGTACGAGTAGGCAAAAAATATTGCAGTTACAAAAACATGGAATAGATCATCTTGTAGAGAAAAAAATGCTTGTATTTTTTCTTGATTAAAGTGAATTTGCCACTTTTTTGAGATAATACACTATTGGGTTTCATGTGCGACATATTGAAAGGAAATAAGTTTTTATTAAAAATGGCACAAACAGCTACGTTCTTAAGTGGCGATAACTACTGGCAGTATTAGAAAACATTGTTTTTGATACACATAACTTATTCACAAAACATTCACGGGCCGCAAGTAAGACGTTCGTGGGCCGCATGCGGCCCTCGGGCCGCGTGTTGCCGACCGCTGACTTAGATTTTACTGACGTCAAAAATTACATAATATAAATCTAGACTAAAACAATGACTACTAACATGGTCTTTCGGAATTAAATATGCTTAATATTATGATCCTGTTGCATGATAACATTTACAAACCTGAGTTAAAAGTTGTATAAAATGTAACAAGTGTGGGGTATTGGGTTTGCTACTCATATCATCACAATATTTTACATCCATCATTTTATCATGCAAATAATGTTCAACCACTTATTAATTAATCTTTCAGGCCCCGCGCGAGCACCGGTGATCGCGAGAACAAAAGAATACAATGGGAATTCCTAGAACCTCCGATCGAAGGATTAATTAAGATTAAGATTGATGTAGCGTATTAACTGATAAGATACAGTTCTACATCCTGTACGTCTTGCAGATTGTTAAACCGAGTACTAATGCACTACAAAAGACTAGAATGGTGCTTTGTAGAAAATCTCTGTTAGAGCTTAAACTGAAGAGGTTCTGCTCATCTTAAGACAGCGATTTAAAAGTGTTCTAATTTCACTACATAATGCATCAATGCCATTCGCCATCCATATCCATTATCCATACTAATGTTATAAATGCGAAAATGTGTATGTCTTTCTGCCTTTGTCTGTCTATCTGTTGCCCTTCACGCCCAACCGCTGTACCGATTTTGCTGAAATTTAGTAAGGAAATACTTTGCGTCCCGATAAAGGACATAGGATACTTTTTATCCCGGAATAATTTACGGTTCCCGCGCCATAAACGTGTTTTGGCGCAACGGAGTTGCAGGCGTCATCTAGCCGTCTAATATAGGCTGACTGCATACAATATGCAAAGCACTATGCTTATTATCTTAAGCACATTATTTACGCCAATTTACTAATTAATACTTTAAGTAGTACAATGACATCTGTAAGTACAGTGTACACATTTATTTAGCACATGAACTGCGTAGATAAGCTTATCTGTTACTTACTACAGTCTACAGCAGTTACAAAATCGATAAATAATCCAAGCAGTATTTAATCGAATTGGATCTACCTACGAGGGCTGCTATTTATGTATCCGGAATTAAAAAAAGAAACAAACATATATCATTTAATATGGTTTTATTGCTTTTCAAAATATTCGCCGCGATGATCGACACACTTTTGCATACGCTGGAACCAATTTTCATAGCACTTTTTCCATTCTGATTGAAGTATCTCCAAAACGTGCATTTTGAACGCATCAACAGCCTCTTCGCGGCTCGAAAAACGTTGACCACGTAATTTGTTCTTCGCGTATGGAAATAAAAAGAAATCGTTAGGTGCCAAATCAGGGCTGTACGGCGGATGACCAGTCAATTCGATCTTTTGACCCTCCAAAAACTGAGTTGTTTCAGCTGAGGTGTGACAGCTAGCATTGTCGTGATGTAATATGATTCTGCGTTGTCGGTTGTCCTTTCTTATTTCTTCAAAGACTTCTGGTAAACAAATGGTCGTATACCATTCAGAATTAACCGTTTTACGATTCTCTAATGGCACTGTAGCCACATGTCCATTAATTCCAAAAAAACAGGCGACCATTTGCTTCAAAGTACTTTTTGCACGAGTAACTTTTGTTGGTTTCGGCTCATCTTGGAACACCCACACCGTTGACTGTTGTTTAGTTTCGGGGTCATATGCATAGATCCAAGATTCATCACCTGTGTAGATATTATAAACGGCTTTTGACGTACCACGGTTGTATTTTTTTATCATTTTTTGCACCAATCGACACGAGCCCGTTTTTGATCGATTGTCAAGTTGTGCGGAATCCAACGCGAACATATTTTTTTTACAGCCAAATGTTCGTGTAATATCTTATGTATGCTCGTCATACTTATGCCTAAGGACGCCTCTATCTCGCGATATGTAACATGACGATCACGCATTATTAGTTCCCGCACAGCATCTATATTTTGTGGGACAACAGCTGTTTTTGGGCGACCTTCTTTATTTTCATCCGTGAGCATAGACCGCCCACGATTAAACTCACTGTACCAGTGATAAACAGTGGTTTTTGATGGTGCTTCATCTCCAAAAGTTGCGGTGAGTTGAATAAAGCACTGTTGTTGATTTAGCCCACGCCGAAAATCGTAGTAAATCATTGCACGAAAATGTTCACGCGTTAAATCCATGGCAAATGAAGACACGCAATTTTCAAAATGACGCCACAATGGAACAATAATTGACAGTCACATGAAACAAAATGTATTCTTCAACCAAAGAGTTCTATTTTCAAATGTTGTAATTACTTTTTAAATATTGTTCTTGTAAGTGGCCAGTTCCGGATACATAAATAGCAGCCCTCGTAGTAATATTTGGATGAGTTTATTTGATGAGTTCATAGTTATTCTTTTGTCTGGTCAAAATTTATCTTGTACAATAAAACATGGTAATAAAAAACTCAGTTTATATATATTTTTTAAACAAGCAATTATTAAATTTCGTTGTTAGTCATAATAATTAATACCTACATCGATATATAATATGTATAATGTATAATTGTATATGCATAGTTTTGTCTATTACTTATATCATTATTTTTTCCTACACATACTATCTGTTGCATGGCTATAAGTATCCATTATAATGCATTTGATACCCCAGACCTTAATATCATGCATTGAATTTCATTGAAATGACTATGTAGTTTAAGGACTAATAGTTGAGCTATATTCAACCCTATTACGATAGGCATAAAGTTTTAGTGGTAATCTGGTTGGTGTATATTGTAGTTTGCGGTTTCAGTATTGTGTCGAGTTAATGTTGATTATTCTGGAATGTTTTGTCTGGACTCTAGACTAGGCAGTGTTTCCAAACCTTTTGCAGCCACGAACCCCTAGGAAATCAAGCACAGTTTTCACGGATCCCTTTAATAAAATATATATATAATACCCGCATACGCGACCGCATACGTCGCGTATGCGGTCGCGTATGCGGGTCCGTGGACCACAGGTTGTGAAACACTGGACTAGTACTAAGGATGGATGATTTCTTATAGAAAAATGCATGTTGGTCTTGATTACTTTTCTTTGAAATAAATCGAGTAAGAGCTGGATCTTATTAATACTTGAAATTCGTTAATGCCCCGGTAACCGTACATTCCGGATAAAAACTATCCTATATCCTTTCCCGTGACTCAATTCTGTACTTTAATGAAATTGAATGAAGATTGGCACAAGAATGACAGACAAACACACAAGTTCTCATTTATAATAATATAATAGTCCATTGCGTAGTATAGAATATAAATATCATAATAGTTATTCAAGGCATCTGTTAAACTAGTCATCTTACTACTCAGACAGTGGACACACATAAAGTTTTAACGAAACGATAAGTATAACATACTATACTTAATATTTAACTATATTCTCTCAATAGATAACAACTTCGTGATTGACGTATTACAAACAAAAATATTTGTGGATGATGAAATATTTATACGAGTAATTGAAGCCAGTGTGAAAATAAATACCTACCTAATATAGGTGCACGACATCGCTTGTGCAAACAGAAATAGTCAATTTTACCATTTGCTACAATGATATTCTATGTTACTACAGATCTTGCAATCTACGAGCGCGCGGCGCCTTTAGTTGTGTGAGTGACCATATCTATACACGCGTACATGGCTCGCTCGCTACTGACTGCTCCGTCAGGTACGCACACTAACGAAAATGTCTATTCGCATTTTCAACTACAAATAAAGGCTACGCGCGCTCGTAGATTGCAAGACCTATAACGTAAATAGATTGGCAGTTTACGGCAGCAACGCATTGCCACTTCGAAGATGCCTGCAGGCCACTGAGCTCCATTAAATATAATTTACACAGAGCCAGTACTGGCTGCCAATAAGACTGGCAGCCAGTATTGGCTTGGTATATGCCGCGTGTGAACAGTTTTTCAAGCCAGGCCAAACTGTTCACACGCGGCATATTATGTCAAGCCAATACTGGCTGCCAGTCTTATTGGCAGCCAGTACTGGCTCTGTGTAAATTATACTTTATGTATACAGTATAATGGAGATCAGTGCTCACGCTCAGGCATATGACATATCTGACCTACATAATGACATAATAACATTATGAATTGACATTGTCTTTTGAACCAATGATGTTTTAATAAAGATGGCGTATGTTCATACAAATTGGTCCTCAGATTTTGTTCCTAAACGACATATACGTACTTACCTCTGTCATATTTATATAGGTTACCTAGGTTACAACAATGAATGCGACAGATAATACGTAACGAATGATATAGAAAAGGATAGCTATATGTTTTGAGATGGTTTTGAGTTGCACTTGACAGGCGCATCGGCACGCATGCGCGACAAAGATCAAGAGAATTAATTGTTATTGTTGAACAGAAGAGACATTGAATAAAACTAATTGTTTGTTAGATTATTTTTTATTAATCTATACATATATTATTATAAGTAATAAAATCGTAAGAAGTGTACATTGAATATTTTTTTAAATAATACCTGGACCGTGATCAACAATCTATATCGAACCCAAAAATACTTATAGTTTTTAGAATGTTTGTCTGTTTGTCTGTATGTATGTACGGGCTAGACTCGTAACGTACTGCTACTGCATGCCTTTTTTTTTTAATATAAAACTAAATAGGAACTAAATAAACATTGGGTGAAGCGAAACATAAACTTGGGCATATCTTTCAAAGTGACCAGTTTGTGAAACCACAATGTTTCGTCGGTGAACAAACATGAACGACACGTTTCACATTTTAAGCGTTCGCAAAGTTTTTTGGACACCTACTTTTTGTAGGCATCCAGTTATGCTCACCCCTTTCTGCCCGTACTTTGTCGACCTATTTATGGCTTACTAGATGACGCCCGCAACTTCGTTGCGCCCAAACTCGTTTATCGCGCGGGAACCGTAAATTTTTCCGGGATAAAAAGTATCCTATGTCCTTTCCCGGGACTCAAAGTATTACCATACCAAATTTCAGCACAATCGGTTCAGCGGTTGGGGCATTTTTTTTTATGAAATAAGGGGGCAAACGAGCAAACGGGGATTGGGCCTCCGGTAAACTCACTCACTCGGCGAAACACAGCGCAAGCTCTGTTTCACGCCGGTTTTCTGTGAGAACGTTTCTCCGGTCAAGCCGGCCCATTCGTGAGGAAGCATGGCTCTCCCACGTATGAAGAGGTAACAGACAGACAGACAGACACACTTTCGCATTTATAATATTAGTATGGATGAGCTCTTCACTCGGAAACCTGCAAATCATCAGTGCGAGCGAAGCGAGCCCTATAGTATATCCAACAACTTGAACACTTTTGTGGTACACTTTACGAAAAAACTATTACGCCTAATGATTTGTGTTTAACATATTATAGTAATTTTCATATTTTATATACAGGGTGCAATAAAACCTTCCTGCCAAATTTTGATATAATGATCCTTGATAAAAATAAAAATACACGTACTTATTTTTTCTTTTATAATCACTCAGTACTAAAATGTTGAATTTCTCAACAAATGTTATGTAGATGTGTTATCATCGGTCATTCAAGGTTTGGTTACTAAATATAAAAAAACTGCCTTAAAGATTAACACCACACAGAAAAACGACGCGAGTCCTCACAAAGCTCAGCTTTTAGCTAGTAATATTTACATGGCTACTTATTTATAAACGCATACTTCTGTTATAATGTAAAAGAAGCAAACACTCATATCCAAATAATATTCAAATTACGTTTAAGGTGGTTTAAGACTGGAGTTTGAAACTAGCAGTGATCAGCGGGGCGGGAGCGGCGCGGCTCGTGGCTATACTTATATGTATAGATTTATGTATATTATGGACAGGCCCCGAAAACCGAGCGGCACGTGGCGTACTACACGGCTTATCCATTTTTTTAATTTATAAAATTAGTATTTGGCTAAGGCTAGAAAGTTAAAAAGGCGCTCGCATGTTTGAAATTAAAAAATATTAAAACGAAAACATGCTTACAATATTATGCAATTATTAGTTTATGCCTACGTGTTGATGCCTACGTAATCGCTTCTGAATACTTCAATTGATTATTCTATGGCACGCGACTATCTGTCCTTATCTCGCTACAGTTGTCGTCCGTATTCTCTATCCTTTTTCAGTATAAAGTAAAGCATTAAATAATTTTTCAAAAATTTTGGAAAATATTCACTTATAATGTAAATTACTAGATATTTTCATGTAATTCCGTGTGGTACGGAACTTTTTCATCCTTTTTTACCTTTGTATTATAATTTTTGCATTTTCTGAATACACGATTTGGCATTTTTAATCAAAAACGTCACTCGTCGTCACTCGCTCGCTGCCAATATGCAACTAATTCGTAAAGACACTAATTAGGTTCATTTGCCTGCCCCAGATTCTACGCGCTAGTGCGATATCTACCTTTTTTTATAATATTATATCATAGTTTTGAACTATCAAGTGGTTACGCATTTCTGAGAATCGTTTGTAAGACGTTGCTACTCTAGTATTTTAGAAACTCATTGATTTGCTACGATTAAAAGTAGCCTATGCCTTTCCTCTGGTCTACTGTACTTATAGGCTGTAGCATGTAAGCTAAGGCTATAGCTCAAATAAGACGACGCAGAAAACTTCGAAGAGACAAATTGTTACCGTATGAAATTTTGTGCCTCGACTAAACGTTTTGACTACAATCTCTTCAATGATGAAAATGTTTCCTGTTGGATATAAACGCGACAGTAGCAATAAAGTTCTTATAAAATGAAAAGAAAATGTATAATTTTGTGCCTCATCTAATTGTTTGGACTATAATCTCATCAAAACCCAATAGTTCCTATTCCATATTATAAAGATACAACAGATTGCTTCCTGATTATTGATAAAGATAAGATAAAATTAAGAGCACTTGAAACTCCTAAGCCGGGGGTCTCCACTCAATGGTCAATCACATCCTATCAGATTATGCCAATGACTTAGTGATTGCCACAGGTCATAGGTTCGAGCTTGAAGATAAGCGTAAGATTTTATGTAAAAATGCAAATTTAAAGCATATTACATAGAATGATTACATTTCTTCTCAGATTTTTCCCACAATTTAAAGTGGTTTTAAATAATCGAAATTAAAAATGACCTCCCTGTCATCTATTCTATATCTGTTGCCAGCCCCGGATTTACAAATATGTAGGTGCTTAGTACTTACAGGCCGCTGCCTACAGGCGGCAGCGTCCATAGAGGCTCTACAGATTACGTACATGGGGCTTTCCCTATTTAACATTAGCCTAAAATATAGCATCGGTGATTTTACCGCTATATATTACGTCCGCTATATGACGGCAACGCTACAATATGTTTCAGACGCAACGGCGGCACCGCTCCGGGCTTTGGTATGAAGACAATACTGGGCATCACTGCGGGCTCCGTTGGTGCCTTCGTCGGCACACCAGCTGAGGTAAATACCCATCAAACCTATATTACTTACTAGATAAACAAGATAGACTAGATAAACTATCTAGTTTCAGTTACAGCGCCGATATTACTTACTAGATAAACAAGATAGACTAGATAAACTAGATACAGCGCCGTAATTCGATAAACACGCGACGCCATGCATTTTTCCGCGAAAGAAATTACTATCCTGATTCCTGTGTTCTTTCCCGTTCTTCAAAGTACAATACCTCCATACCAATTTTTAAGAGGTTCCGTAGTCAAATGGCAAAAACGGAACCCTTTTAGATTTATCTTGTCTTTTCGTCCGGGCCGTATGTTTTCTAAATTGGTTTAGTGGTTTACTAGTAAAGAGGTAATAGACTCATTACTAGTTTGTTTTACTCCCTAGATGTTTTAGGAACGTTAAGACGAATCTGACAAAATCTTAGTCATACCATAGTCCATTATACTTCTAAAATAAATGCGAAATGTATCTTTCTGTTACATGTTTTGATGGAATTGGTTAAAAATGTTGCAGTTTCAAATACAACAACTTGTTTGAGTCTAAGTCTATACGTCAGTCATACAGGGACATAATAATATTATATTACAGACATATTACACTTTAACATACTGGCAGAGTCAAGTGATAACTTAACAAGAAATACGAGTTATTGTGTACTATCTAACGATTCATTTAAACATGCAGATAATATGCTGTATATTAATTTACATTACGTCATTACAATAACGTTTTTTTTTATAAGTTATTGAAAAAAAAAGAGTAACATATTGTTTCTAACTTTAAATTATGGTTTATAGGTGGCACTTATCAGGATGACCGCTGATGGCAGATTACCCGCGGAACAGAGGAGAAACTACAAGAATGTCTTCAACGCACTAACTAGGTATGATATAGATTTATGATTTATCGTATAGAAGACTGGAAGACCTTTCCCATTCTAAGGCCCGATTTGACCAACGTCTGTTAGTGTTAACAGCTTGTTAAAATGGCATGTCTTCTCTTTCATTCATACGAAAAACGAGAAAGGTAAAACGATATAATTCGATCGTTAACTTTAATTATCGTTGGTCGGTCGTTGGTGAAATTGAGTCTTAACGTTATCAATAATTATATTCTACAATTCACAATATGTAATACAATTCTGTAATTCAAATGGCGCTCAAAGTTTGCAATTGTCAAATTTTTCTGTACTCCAAAGTGTAATGCAAAGGCAACTTCTGTAAATATTTTGATTAAGACATCAGCAGGCGCAGGGTTTTATACGTGGAAGAGCCATGCTTCGGCACGAATGGGCCGGCTCGACCGGAGAAATACCACGTTCTCACAGAAAACCGGCGTGAAACAGCGCTTGCGCTGTGTTTCGCCGAGTGAGTGAGTTTACCGGAGGCCCAATCCCCTACCCTATTCCCTTCCCTTCCCATCCCTACGGCCCTACCCTCCCCTATTACCCTATTCCCTCTTAAAAGGCCGGCAACGCACCTGCGGCTCTTCTGATGCTGCGAGTGTCCATGGGCGACGAAAGTTGCTTTCCATCAGGTGACCCGTTTGCTCGTTTGCCCCCTTATTTCATAAAAAAAAGGCTTAGCATAACATTAGTAGAAACAGGAAAGAATGGACATACTTACTGACAGATTTTAGTGACAAAATGGCGGATTTCCTTTGTCTAAATGTCACTTTGTCTATTCTTCCGTAGAAAGAAACCGTTTCTATGGTGACCATGCTAAACCTGCTGCTGTGTTAATATTATGGCCGATTTACACGGGTGACTAAAGCCGCACGATTTACGCCGCACGACGAAAATTGACCGTGTAAATGGCAATTCGACTACGCCGCATGCGACTAAAGTCGCAAGCCCCAAAGTCGTGCGGCCAATGGCCGCATGCGGCTGGTGACTAAAATCGACCGTGTAAACGCTCAGTCGCAAGCGATCGCTTGCTGCGAATACTACTGTAGCGAACGCAGACGCGACATTTTCACGCAGAATGAACTAGTCACAGGCGATTTTTGTAAATGGAGTGGCGTTTCGACTTGGACAGGCGATTCGACTGGTGACTTGCCGGGTGACTAAAATCGACCCGTTAGTCACCCGTGTAAATAGGGTGGCGATTCGACTTGGACAGGCGATTCGACTTGGACAGGCGATTCGACTTGGACAGGCGATTCGACTGGTGACTTGCCGGGTGACTAAAATCGACCCGTTAGTCACCCGTGTAAATGGGGTGGCGATTCGACTTGGACAGGCGATTCGACTGGTTACTTGCCGGGTGACTAAAATCGACCCGTTAGTCACCCGTGTAAATCGACCATTACGTTAAGTAGGCTAAGGCACAATGCGTATTAACTACAACAATGTTCTGTTTCAGGATAATAAAAGAAGAAGGCATACTCAAGCTGTGGCGCGGCGCCACTCCTACCGTCGGCCGCGCGATGGTCGTCAACGCCGCGCAGCTCAGCACTTATTCACAGGTACTGATTGATATTCGCTTTTAAAGAAATTAGGTTTTTAAATTAGAACTATACTTCTTCTCACATATTTCTCAACAACAGGCTTAGCATGGTCGCCAAAGAAACAGTTTCTTTCTACTGAAGAACAAACAAAGTGACAGATTGACAAAGGAAATCTGCCATTTTGTCACTAAAATCTGTCAGTAGGTCCATTCTCTCCCGTTTTAATGTTGTTATGTTAAGCCTGCAAGTTGACCAAATATAAAGGTCTATCGCCACGAAATATATTCCTTTCTAGATTAACAAAGAGAGTTCTCTGGTCAATTAGGATGACCTAAGATGAAAATAACAAACTTATAAGCTTTAAAAATAGCCAGTTAGAAAGAGAGATCCGATGTGACCCGTCACATAAGAATATATCATACACTGCATAGAAACTCCGGTACTAAATTTCGTTTTGCGAGGAATAGATAGATAGATAAATTTGATGCACGCGTACATGTGCACGTGTTGCATGTACGCGTCGAACACACCGCATAGTACCTGAAATGCGGCGCGTGCGGTGCGGACGAATGTGCGAGGTTTCACATCGTTGCATACAACGAATTCTAAAATGCTGCGCGTTCGGCGCGTGCAGATCAAATATATTCATCTTTAACCGTTTTAACTTGTCTATAAAATACTTTTTGCCCCGCTTATACCTACACTTGGTGTCAAATTACCTAATGTGTCACTAATTAACAGGCTCGCGAAGTGTTCGCGGCGTACGTGGCGGAGGGCATCACACTGCACTTCTGTGCATCCATGGTCTCCGGCCTCGTGACCACCATCGCCTCCATGCCCGTCGACATCATCAAGACCAGGTGAGGAGAGTGAGAGAGAGAACATGATTCACATTGTCTCTAATCTCTCAAACGGGGATGTTTTGTTTGACCAGCAGGGCGATTCACGATTCCCGTTCGACACGGATTTGGAAACTTTACCGTGCGAAAATTGGTCATAGTGATGGGCAACTCGAGTAACTAACTCGAGATAACTCGAGTTGGGCGTAACTCGAACCCACTCGAGTTGAATTCTCTCTGACTCGAGTTCGCCAAAAATAGATAAATGATTCTATTTCAAACAATTATTTTCTATTTTACTTAAGTTTTTCACTAAAAAAAAAATTGAAACTTATAAAAATATCATTTGTCGGTTCCAATTTTTTAACGATTTATGCGAAACTGAGGGAATAAACTGGTAAAAATTTTGAAAATTCACTCGTCCATCCAGTTAACTCGAGTTACGCAACTCGAGTTCAACCCGAGTCACGCGAATTTTAACTCGGGTTAAATCGAGTTATGTTTTTTCCGAGTTGGCACATCACTAATTGGTCAACGCCTAGCGCGACAAGCGTCTAATAGCTATGTCCACACTAGGCGCTTTCGTCTTCAATTAATTTCGTCATCTTCTTTCATTCAACGTTCGTTTTGGCGCATTCAATAATTGAATGCGTCAACGAACGTAACGCCAACATTGTCATTGTTGAAGTTTTGGATACGGTCAGAGGGCATGCGCCGCGGGCATGCCTCACGTTCGCTGTCGACTGCGCTATAACGCATGCCCTTGACGAACAGAAAAGGCACAGTGTGGACAAAGCTATTGGATATCGCGCGGTGAAGTTTCCTAATCCGAGTCGAATTACGCATTGTCAATTGGCGCCCTGGAATTCATTGTAAATCAGAAGATTCTGATCACGGCTCATCAGCTAGATCGATAGATCGATAGATAGATAGATAGATAGAGCTAGATCACGGCTTGGGCAGATGCCCAAGCCGTGATCTAGAGAGTTTTTACAACGTAGAAGAGTAACTTTGTAACAAGAGAGTTGTTGTTGCGGAGTTAACTTTAAATTAGATTTACGCAAGAAGGCCTATATTTAAAACTACGACTGTAGCCAGAGAATTTTATAATGCAGCTGCAGAAGATGAGTTTAGTTAAATTATTTGATGTTATAGAAATTATTACAACAATCAAAACTTTCTTTAGCAACGAGTGTCTAAACACACTAGGCTGAATTACGCCGGCGTAAATTCCGCCGCGTTTACAAATTTCATACAAAATACGGACGGAACGCGACGGAATAGTGTCACCCCTCGCGTTCCGCCCGTATTTTGTAGGGGAATTGTGCTTAAGATGACATACTTTTTGTTTGAGGGTAAATATTTAAAATAAAATAAGTCATATGAGATCAGTAACTTACTCGTATAAATAAATGATTCATAAACAACAAAATTAAACAGTTTTAGAAAAATCAACTTAATATAACAGTGAAAAAAAACATAAATTGCACGCCAGGTCGACGAGTGTAAGATGACATAATATCGATATGGTAAGACGACATACTATGATTCCTTAGACTTTGATGGTATGTCGTCTTATACAATACATAAATCCAAGCTGCATTATCATCCCTCTAGTTGTCAGTGGTGTAAGGATTCTTAAGTTCTTCATCATCGTCAAAAAATATACAATGCTTCTGTTACCGATTTAGCGGAAACATAAGTAACTATAGTATGCCATCTTAAGCCGACGGCTAGTATGTCATCTTATCAAATGAGTAATATTGGATACACTTAAATTTTGTAAAAAAATACTAAACGTTAGAACACGCTTTTGTTAATATTTGTGGCCTATAAGAATCCCTGTCCATAACAACAATTTGTTATAAGAAAAGATTCTGACTATACGTTTTTTCACCACAAAACAAAAGTGTAAGAAAATTTTTCTCTGATCAAAATTAGGAAAACCTTTATTACTTTTTAAAGTACGGTCCCTGTCCGGCATACTAAGTTGGGCTAATAGGGGCACACTCAGGTGCTCCATAAAACAAGTTACAAGTTCACAGAAAGCACAATTATTTCAACGAATTTTGCCGATGTGTCGTCTTATCTGACTATGCCATCTTAAGCACAATTCCCCTATGTGTTTGAAACGCGGCGTAAACGGAATTTACGCCGGCGTAATTCAGCCTAGTGTGTTTCGACACCGAATATTGCAATAGCGTTTACACAGCTGCACTCTTTAAGAACGTGGCAATATTTCATAGGCGACAAAGCGGCTTACGATAATTTACGTGTTCGACGACCCATCTATAGCATTTTTTTAAATTTCAGAATCCAAAACGCGGCAAAGGGCCAGTCTCAAATCGAAGTAGTGACGTCACTACTCAAGAACGAGGGCATTTTCTCCCTATGGAAGGGCTTCCTGCCTTACTACACCAGACTCGGCCCTCACACAGTCCTGACTTTCATATTCTTGGAGCAGATGAACGCTGCCTACCTTAAGTACACATAGACTACCTAACATAGGCTGCTTCAAGTTGCTTTTGATTGAGTGTTGACTATATTCCTGAAGCAGAATGCTTGAAGTACACATAGGCTAAAAGTGATTCGACATAGGCTGCTTTTGGTTAAGGTGTTCTACTTATTCCTGAAGCAGACAATTGATTGAATACGTAGGCTACTCTACATAGGCCGTGCTTCATAGGCTGCTATTGGTCACACTGAACTTATTCCTGAAGCAGAAAGAATACTTGAAGCACGTATGCTACACATAGGCTTTTTATGCATAGGATCAAGTATGAAGTACGGAGGTATGTATTTATTTTTCGTACAAAATAGCACAAACATTTTAAAACAACTTATTTAAATATTGCCTTTTAAAGGTCAGATTTTTTTTCTATTATTTTTCTAATATTATTTTGTCTTTAAGCTAAAGATAGGCTTTTATATATTACTTAAACAAATACTTATTTTAAAGATTATTTTGCATGCCATGCAAAAAAAAACAAAATCTCTTTCTTTTTTACGTGATTTTTTTGTTATTCTCTACACTTTTTTATATTTTTAAAAGGATTGAATCCTGTGCAAAATATTAGTAGTAAGAAATACTTTATTGCGAAAAAAGTTCTTTTATAAAAGATTTTTTACTCAAATGTTTGAAGTAACTATACTGCCTTATGCATTGATACTTTATTACGTTCAATGTTTTAAATAAGTAAGTACTTTAAAATGTGTGACGATGTGAATTGGATCAATCAAAATTTATTAATTTATTTACTTAATAAATTAAATTCCTTCTACAGTTCTTTCCATTAATTAGGTGCCAAATTTTACATAATTAATAATTATGCATTGAGAGTGAAAAAATGTACTTACAAATTGTTTTATTTCGTTTATTGGGATGTTATTTGTAAATTATTAAGGCCTAATTTCATCAACGTCTGTTAGTGTTAACAGCTTGTTAAAATGTCACGTCTTCTCTTCCATTCATATGAAAAAAGAGGTAACGTGATACGAATTCGGGCATTAACTTTAACAGTCGTTGGTTAAATTGGGCCTAAACCAATGTTTGCTGTTGCGTCACTGTCATTCTTATGATTTTGCTGAAACTTTATATTAATTAGCCAAGACAGAGGGATATTTTACTTTCTTTCTATGAAATATTGCTTGAGTTACAAAAGACGTATGAGTTAAGTATTTACTGATTTTTATGTACAAATTTTATGGTTCCTTTTCTGCTGAAATAGTTCAAACTTATTGCTTATATTAGCTTGTAATAGTGTAAAATATTATTTACTTTTATGTATTTATGTCGTATATTAATTATCTTAAAAATGTATCTAGAATTATCTGCATATTTATCGCAAAACCTGTAGTCATCGCAAGTATAGAATACCAAATATTTTATACAGATTGTAACTAAAAAGAGTGATTATAAAACTTTAGGGTGTGTACTGTGTATCTCTTATAATATTATTATATAATTCACTGTATAAGAAGCAGTGCTGAAAGAGTAATTTTTCTTTTAGCTTTTGTATGGGCAAACTCATGATGCTGGGGTGCCCATGCAAATCACACTTTCCATTGAAATCTACAGGGTGTAACAAAACTAAGTGATAATACTTTAGGGTGTGTATGTGTTCCTTGTAGAGAGTTCACTGTGAAAGTAGCAGCGCTGAAAGACCATTTTTTGTGATTTGTATGGGCAAGCGCCCCAGCGTCACGAGTTTCTCCATACAAAAGTGAAAAAAAATTTGCTCTTTCAGCGCTGCAACTTTTACAGTGAACTCTATACACGGGACTCACACACACACCCTAAAGTATTAGCACTTAGTTTTGTGACACCCCGTATATGAGGGGCTCATACACACCCTTAAATATTATTACTTTGTTTTGTAATTTGTTACACCCTGTATACTCAATGTATATTTTGTACACAGTGTTTTGAACTTGTCTGTCAAGCGACATCTCAAGACAAAGACAGAATATAGAGTAAAATATAAGTAGTATCTATAGAAAACACGACCAAAACAATAAAAACTTTGTTTTGTATCTAATAATATATATTTTGTATAGCTTTGTAAAAGATCTTATATGGTACGATCTTTTAATGCAAATTAGTTGACTTTCGACTGCCCCATTTCAAAACCTAGTAAGAGACATTTATTACAAAAACTGTCTTATTGCCTACGAATAATAAAAACTAATTATTCGTAGTTTATTGCATTAACTTCCTAACCTACTAAGTCCCTACAGAATACACAAACACCAGCATTAAAAACTCAACCAATACCAAGTAAGTGCACTTATCCACTTCTGACGTATTGTGGGTGGTACCCACAATTCGCCTAACATTCCTGCATGGCGCTATCGAAGTTTTCTGAGCGCGTCGGTATATTCGACAGCTGAAATGTATTACGTGGGCTTGGGCCTGGCCGAGCATACCACCTCGCTCGGTCGGAAGATCTTCCTTTGTGGCCTCCACGCATTATTCCCACAGTATTTTATCGTTATATGCGCTCTCCCATAAAATTGCGTTTGAGGTCCTTACTAGGTTTTGAAACGGGCCAGCCGTTTTGTTTCTCACTCTTTCATGTGAAAGAGAAGGCGAAAAGAAAGAGAGGTCTGATTTTGAATGACAGAGATTCCATGTGTTATATTTTTATAGACGATTTATGTGACTAACTTAGATTTTTGTTATTAAACATTGTTGTATATTTGATTGTTTCATTGTTCTCATAAGTTACTCAAAATTGTTTTTGAGCAAACCTTACTGCCGCACTCAGAGACGAATATTAATTACTTAACTGTAATTAAATGAAGATTATGACATATTAAGAACCGGGTCCCGTCGAAATTCTCATGCATACGTAATACCAAAATCATTTTCTCATACGAAAATATTTAACATGTTTAAGTTATTTTTCAGCTTAAAATAGTAATTACCTAGTACCTACAAAATATTTAAACTCTAAAAAATATTTTTAGCACCTAATTATTTTGTAGTAAATGTACTATTTATTTATATATTTTTTAGTGTTTTACTATATTTTTGAGTGTTTAAATATTTAGTAGTAAATTTACTACAAAATATTAATCACAAAAAAATATTTTTTAGTGTTTAAATATTTTGTAGCAATTTTTGTGCAGGAACCTAGGTAATTACTATTTTAAGCTGAAAAATAACGCAAACAAGTTAAATATTTTCGTTTGAGAAAATGATCTTAGTAATTGGTATTACGTATGTATGAGAATTTCGATGGGACCCGGCCTCTTAAGGCCCATACAATATCTGTCACTCTTCATTTATTTACATTAAGTAATTATAATATTCGTCTCTGAGTGCGGCAGTTAGTCTACGATTTGTCTATAGACTTATAGCTAAAGTTATTGCTATTTAACTTCAATGTAGGTATAAATAAAGCACATATTTGCTTGTAAGGCTTATAAACCAGATTACAGGTTATTTTAAAGGGATGTTGTATGTAGGTAATCTTATAAGACCTATACAATGATAGCTCTGTAACATTGTATTTAGTACATTGTTTTTTTAAATAGCCCGTCTATCAAATTCTAAAAAGATAATGTCCTAATATTTGCCCTAAGATATTGTTTTGTGTAAATAACGTCAAATATACTGGCCAGAAGATAAGATAAGTACCTTTTTTAACGAATAAGGGTCAGCACACATCAAAATACTAAGGTGCGTATTATATTTTTTTAATTACAATAATATTAGTCGTCTACGGACTTTGCGCCTATATCCTTTTTGTGTCGCTTTTGTTAAATTTTGTCGTTCCAAGGCTTACAGTTCATGTTATTATGTATTTTAAGTCCATCAAGACAAAAGTGATACATTTTTTTATATTGATATAAGATGCAGTATTATAGCGATACAGAATTGTAGACATCAATAATTTTATTAATTTTTGGAAAACTTACAGCTAACATACACATAGAATCTAAATAGACAATACAAGAAGGCCAATTAAAAGTTTCCACAGATAGAAAACGCAGCGATAGACAATGTCACAGTTTAGAATTTTAGAAACAATTTACAAAAACAGAACAAGAATTGATAACTAATTAAGTAAAAAAATTGTGTGGGTGTGAAGTAACCCTAAGCAACACAATAATATTATTCTGACCACGCTAAATCCCCATAAGGGTATTACTGTCATGGGCTCAGTCAATTTCTTCCAGCTGATTAAATTTAAATTTAAATCCAATTACACTCAGGTCAAATAAATAATGAAAATTGCATAATACTGCATAATCCAATCAAATTGAGATGACATAATAAGTTTCGTATAAATTAATTGTGTTTATATACGATTAAACTTAACGTGGGCGGACTAATTCCGCACTTGCGAGTCTTCCATTAGAACTGACATAGAATCGTGAGTTCTTCGTCCAAACGCCCGCGTGTTGCCTTCAAAGTGATATTGCAAAAAATGTTTAACCTCTACCAGCATTTGAAAGCGGAGGGGAAGTCTGAGGCGGAGACGACTGGGCATGACCGGTTCTACCAGGAGAGATCCAGGTCTAGTTACAGGAAGAAGAAGCGTAAAGGTGCTTGCAGGCGAGCGCAGTCGGCGGCAGAACTGGACCCGGCGGCAGTGGCTGCTGCCAACAAGAGGAATGCTTTTCGCATACGGTCGGTATCCACGGATAAGGAGGAGAGTGAAGGTAAGCCTCTTGATTTGCCATGTCAAAGGAAAACAGAGAGAATGAATTATGAGAGTATGTCTTTTCTGTTAAGATGAGTCACGACCCAACATACTCGTATAGTATGTAGTATATTAAAATATTAAATGTTAGTGTTTAGAGGTGTGTAAGTTAATATGCTTGAAAAAGTTGTAGTATTAAGTGACGAAACTGTGTCGTTTATATGTAATTGTATCGTTGCTATAAAGATTTAATTATGACTTATGTGGTCTTAGGTACGTTCTAAATATCATCAAACTATAAGACAACATTTTCTTATACTTAGTGTCGCCGACATGGTTTTTAGATGGTCCGTGTCATTTTGAATAATGAGCTTGCTGCAGTTTTGTTATCATCAAAATATACCAGTTATAAATAGGCCATTGCAGCCTAGCTCAGTTAGAAAATAGTGTTACTTTGAACAAACATGAACTATTAGTCCATATTTTCAACCCTTGACCGATATTTTGTTTAAGCCGCACTAAGCCGTGCAAGTACGCCACGGTATATGCTTTGTGCGATAAGTACATAAAAGTACTAACAATGTACCAACAAGAATATAAAGCCATTTAACTCCGTCTTAGGGTGTGTTTCCACTGAAGCGGAGCGGAGCTTAGCGGTGCCCGAATTGACGGCGATTGGCGTCAGTGGAAACACGGCCTTAAAAAGTCAAATGCCAAATTTCTCGAAGCGATTTGCAGCTTGTTTTTAACACATTTTAGTTAGGGCTAACCCTGCAGGCTAGCATGGCAATACGAGAAATATTTATTTCCCGAGAAGAACGACTTGTTTTAAAGAATTTAAAGATCTTGTTACCTGTTTCATAAATATTAAAATCGATGGATATATAGAATGATATATTATGTCAAAGCTAATTTTAACCCACATCAGCTGTTCAGGTTCCTAATCATCTCAAACTCTTTTTTCCTTCTAGAAGAGAACTCCGAGAAGACTCCTCTGGTTGCACAGAAGATAGACTCCCTGGCGAAGCTGCTGTTCAACAAGTCGATCATGGGCTCTAGTTCTGGCAAATCATCACCCTCGGAGCCTTCAGCATCACCACGGTAAGCCATTACTTCTATTCCGATGTCCGGCTCAAAATGAGCGTATTAATAGCAACTGCACGCACTGTGTAACTCTGTAGTGTCTTTGTACCTGAGCCATGACCATATTATAACTTTTTTGGCAACTACGTGTCGCGTTGCGGTATGAATTGACCCTAATTCGCAGTGTCTAATTTGACTGAGATTAGCTATGTCCACATTATGCAATTTCATCTTCAATATTTTTCATCTTCTTTTTATTCAACTTTCGTTTGGCATATTTAATAATTGAATGCGTCAAAATCCACCCGCGTTAAAAGAAAAGTGTCATAGCGAGCGCTACGATTCCAACGCGCGTCACGGGCATGCCTCACGTTCGCTGTTGACTGCGCTATAACGCATGCCCTTGATGAACAAAAAAAGGCCCAGTGTGGACAAAGCTAATCAACTTGTCTGCGGCGCGCCTAGCGTTGATCAATAGCTGCAAGGTATGTTTTAAAATTCGAGTTTAACGGAAATTATGAATAATCTTGCTGACATAAATTCCTGATTTCGCCGCTTTTTTATGTTTCAAAGAAATTATTGTGATTGTAGTGGTGGCATGTGGAGATTTTTGCTGCAATCAACTCATGATTATCAGTTGTCTAGGAACAAGGTCAATACGAAGACAACATTTTTAGGGTTCCGTACCCAAAGGGTAAAAACGGGACCCTATTACTGAGACTTCGATGTCTGTCCGTCTGTCTCCAGGCTGTAATAGCTCAAGAACGGTAATAGCTAGAGAGTTGAAATTTTCTCAGATTATGTATTTCTGTTGCCGCTATAACAACAAATACTAAAAACAAAATAAATTAAATATTTTAGGGGGGCTCCCATACAACAAACGTGATTTTTCAAACATTTTTTGCTCGGTATCAATGATGACAACAGGTAGGCACTTGAAAATTTCACAAAGGCCTTAATTATGTGTGTACTTTAATAATTGAAAAAAAATGAAAAATTAATAGTAATATTTGAATAAAATTAAAATAAAAGGGGCTACCATACAAAAAACACAATTTTTGGCCTATTTTTGCTCTATAACGGTACGGAACCCTTCGTGCGCGAGTCCGACTCGCACTTGGCCGATTTTTTATTATTGCTTGCCAACAGAGGCTTAAAGTAGAAGGTGTCACTCGAGCCACTTGTTGGAATTTGAAGATCGATAATTATAATTGACACCTGCCACCGTCTAAGGCTCTAATCGGATTATATTTTAGGGTACCATAAGAACCTTGTTACTACCAGACAGTACCGCCAATCAAATTGTCTGTTCGCACTATCTCGCCACTCGGTAAGGTATTTAACCAGGGCCTTAGTTATGTCTATTGTGCTTAGGGCGTTCGCTGCGTTGAGCGTGTGCCCGGTTCGGGCGCCCGCGATGTGCGCTCGCTATAGTCAAAGAATATATATGTCGCAGTCATTTGGTTTAATCTGCGATTCGATTGAATGACTAGCGTATTCATTGAATGACTCCATTCAATTGAATGACTAAAGGACAACTCGTCAAGACGTTGACTGTAACGTTTAATGTTTTGACTAAAAGTCATATTATAGCGAAGTCGTTAAATGGGATGCCATATTTTTTTTCAAGTAGCCATTGACGGGGTAGTTATAGGTAAATCCACGCTTTCATATTATTTTATTAGTTATTACTTATCTATACATATAATAAAATCGTAGAAAAGTCAATGGGGATTGTCCATTTTTTTTTTAATTTTGCTCATTACAAAAACATTTCGAGGAATAAGGTCAGTGATCGTTTTTCTGTATATAAACGAAAAAAATACCCATTAGTTACTTATATTTTTGAACAAATATGTTTAACCTTAGTTTGACCTTCAATGGCGTTAAATTAGCAATAAATTCGACCAACATTACGTTTCGAACTTTTGGTAAGCTTCTCGTATCAGCTTTCACATAATGAGAACTTGCATTTGGCGAACCAGCCATTATAAATAAGATTGAAAGGAATTAAAACATACTGCAGAGGTCAATTGGCCGCCGATGATGACGTCAGAGCGAAACTTTAAAAATTTATTGAGAAAAAACTAGCCAATGAATTTCAAAATTGTTTAATTTATATTCTTAAAATACCCTATTTTAACGAAAAAAAATATAAAAAGGTACATGTCATTTTTTTTGGACAATGCCCATTCTGTACATTGACTATTTTTGAAAAATAATACTTGGGACGTGATCTACGATCGACATGGAAGCCAAAAATATAGTTTTTAGAATTTTTGTCTGTTTGTCTGTATGTATGTCCGGGATAAAGTCAGAAAGTACTGAACGGATTTACTTCAAATTTTGTACGAACATTACTTAGAGGTCGGGTCAACACATAGGCTATAAATTATAACGATATCACCCAGGGTGGGGAGTAGGGGCTCAAGTTTCAATATTTTTAGTTTTTTGCTCATATCGCTTAAACGGTTAGTTGTAGAGAAAAAATGTCCGTTCCAAAAAGAAAGCTAATAAAATTTCCTACAAATTCGTCCTTTACACTATGTATCTATCTCCACTCCTTGCCCTGCTATCAGCTTTTATATTTCTTATCTATACAGATTTCGAGTGTCGTTTTATTACTATGCGGTGAGCTTTGGCACCGGACGTTTCTTGCCCCTCCCAAACCCCCCCCCCCCCCCAACCTTCCCCCTCATGACACGTCTTATTTCTCCTTTTTAGGAACAAAGTAAGTCATCTATACTGTGCATTGACTATTTTTGAAAAATAATACTTGGGACGTGACCTACTATGCTAACGCGGACGAAGTCGCGGGCAACAGCTAGTTACAAATAAAGTACTTTAGTGTAAATGTAATCGATAAAATATCAACACAGTGCTATCAGCTGTGCGAGCTGCTTGACGCCATATTTGTTTTAGTGACTAGCGCCGCCGTAGGAAGAAAATGAAATACGTTCAATTACCTGACTGATTTCATGTCCGCTATCTTCAAAACGCTATGCTACAAATCGCTAACTAGTTGAACGTTGAGGGACGATCGTTCAATCGACGTTCGGCCGAGTCATTCAATTGAATGGAGTCATTCAATGAATACGCTAGTCATTCAATCGAATTGCAGATTGAACCAGATGACTGCGACATATACACTGCGCGAAAAGAAGCGACACTTAAACATGTGTGCTCGTAAAATCGCTCACGGATATGTGTGCGTGTCTGGATCGGCGCGGGGGCTGTGCGCGGCGCGCGGGGCGCGGAGCGGTCAACCCTGGGCTTATTCGGTACGAGGGCTGACTAGTAGGTGGAGCGAGCGCGCTACTCCTACACGCATCGCACGCACCTGACAATTCTGATTCCCGTTGTTCTATTACCCGTTTTTTCGTAAGAATGAAGCATTTTCCCGCGGTAAAAAGTACCTGTGTTCATGAGGGATAATGTCGGGTTCTAATGGTAAAATAATTTTTCAAATCGTCCAGTAGTTTCGGAGCTTATTCGTTACAAACAGACAAAAAATTAAGAATAAAATCTTTCCTCTTTATAATATTATTATAATTATAATTTATCAAATAAATAATTTTAAAATTTATTTATTTAGATTTATATTATGAATAATAATTTTTATTTTTATAATTTATAAAATTTAAGTAATTTAATTTTAAGGTTATTATTTTATTATTATATTATATTGTATTACACATAATATATAATTTAAATACATCTTTCCTTTGGCACAACTCACAAGTCTAAATTCCATTTCGGTGTCAACCATAGCGGTGTACACGTTCCGTTCAAGGTCACCGGCACGAGAGCGCTCATGTACACGGAGTGTCGTCCCTGTGCTATAGTCGTCGTGCGACGGCTGACCCGCCTCAACGTAGCGCCGCGCTGCTCTATGGGATGACATGAAACAAGCACGCCTCGGGGGTGGCCGCGCCGGGCGCACGCTTAACGCAGCGAATGCCCTTAGGTCCTACGTAGGTTACACGGTCAGTCTGGCATCAGTTCAGTCCACCAGTCTGATCCAGACTGACGGAAGAGTGATAAGTTAAACTGTAACAGTTTGATTGACGGACTGATAATTTTATTATTAAGTACTATCCGGCCATCATTCTGGAGTCAGTATCTTAGAGACTCAGACTGATAGACTGAACTGATGCCAGCAGCAGCCAGACTGCCCATGTAACCGTAATCTTAGACGATATGCTCTGTTTTCAGGTACGCAGACCGATCGATGGAGAGCTCAGTCGCTTTGGTAATTTGCAACGAGTACTTATCAGTCACTCCAAGGTAAATTGGCTTGGTTATTTAATAGTAACCTATTTCATACATAGTACAGTTAGTACTGTGGTTAGTACATTACATAGTAACCTAATTTCATTTAAACTACAATGAAATTTATGAAAAACATTTCTTTAAATTGTTTATTTGTACAGTTAAAACTAAATGTAACATAAAACATCTGCATTTTGTGTTACTCAAGCTCTAGAGATAAGCAAGATCCCACTGCTGCCACCAAATTCCATTTTTTTTTTCAGAAGTTTTTGAATTCTGTTTTTAATGAGTTTTTATTTTTAACTTGAATTTCAGATATGACCTAATATCACCGCTCAGTTGTATCGGCTCCAGACCAAATAAGCACTGGTTCGCAATCCACGACAACTCCATTAAAACAGAACGACTGCTTTCGCTGGTAAGACTTCTTGAAATTAATTTATAGAAATAGAGGTTTCAAAACGTTTAGCAATAATAATAGCTAAGTTACTTTATCGTTATTCAAATATAAATGCCTAGTTTCTGAGAAAGAAGTTTATCTCATCACTAGAATTATTATTGTTGATTCGTTTTTACGCCAATCAAATGTGCCAGTGAGCACATACACTCCTGCCCATAACAGAACATAAATTACTTACAAATACTGAGTGCTTAAGCTGATCACACATTTGTCAGCACCGTACGCGCCGTACGCGACGTCGAACGCACCGCACAGTACATGAAATGCGGCGCGTACGGTGCAGAAGACGAATGTGCGAGGTGAACATCATTTCAATACAACAAATTCTAAAGTGCGGTGCGTTCGGCGCGTGCGTGCTGATAAATGTGCGATCACCTTTAGTCAGATAAGTCAGTTCATGGGACTTGACAAAACTTATCGCTAATGGCCTGTTTCACCACTTCCTGATAAGAGCCGGATAGGCTATCCAGTATCCACCACTTAATTTGATAGATAGAGTATGGAGAATCGGTGAAATAAGTTGTGCATAACTTCCGGCACTTTACCAGAAAGTAGTGAAACAGGCCCTACGTGTCATGGGCTTGCGAAGCGTTATATCAAATCTATCGAATCTGGCGAATGCATTTTGACTATGGGGCCAGCTGTCGTCTCCATAAGCCATCTGTCTCCAGATCCCGCTCCCGTCCAACTGCGTGGTGGAAGCGAGCGAGCACTCGCGCAGTCTGATGCTGGAGTTGTTCCGCGCGCTGCACCACCCCTACATCTACCCCGTGCTGGACCTCGAGCTGCGCAGCGGCCACGCGCTAGCTGTCATACCCTACAACCCCAGTGGCAGCCTCAAGGACCTCATATACAAGGTATGGATGATGATGATGCGTTTTGTTGAGGAGCACCATCCATAACTACCATACTACATAGTGTAAACCTATTTTGCTGAAATTTGGTACGAAGATACTTGGAGTTCCGTGAAAGGACATAGGATACTTTATATCCCGGAAAAATGACCGATTCCTGCGCGATAAACGAATTTTGGCGCCACGGAGTTGCGGACATCATCTAGTCACTTACAAAAACAAACTTAATAGCGTTTACGGCATCTCGAACTGCCCCGGGGCAGGGTAGGCCGAAAAAAGTTTATGTTCTTAATTTAAACTTCGGATATTTTCGTATCCGTTCGGCCCGCCCTGCCTGCCCTGCCCCAGGGTTCTAGATGCCGAGAACGCTATAAAACAGATTGCGGTGCGTACTTAAAACAGATTCCGCAGAATTTATGACACTTGTGAAGTGACCCCTACTTAACATAGATACCCCAATTCCAGAGCACCTGGAGCGAGGAGTACTCCCGCAAGTACACCACCGGCGCCGGTCTGCCGGTCTCGCAGGTGGCGCGCTTCGGCCGGCAGCTGCTGGAGGGGCTGCTGTTCCTAAGGGAGAAGGGATTCCCCCCCTTCTGTCATCTTCACACTGGCAACGTGATACTGCAGAATGGGGTGGCGCGGTAAGTGTTTTGTGATTGTTTATAATTATTATTATATTGTTTTGAGAAAAAGTAAAAGCGGGCGATAAAAGTGAAAAAAGATTACCAAATAAAGTATCTTTCTTTTCTTCAAGTAATGATTAAATACAGGTAGCACAATTAAAAAAAAATACAAAATTGGTGCCCACTCAGCATGTTGCCAACTACGTTCGTAACGCTGGTTTTTATTAAGCACCGGAGCACGGAATAACTAATATTATGTCATATTGATACGTTGTGTCGTTACTCGTTAGTCGTTGCGTCATTGGACGGAATCTGTTCATAAAACAACCGACGCCAATTGAATGATGCGTTGCGCTGTCACCATCTTATATTTCTACTAAAGTGCTGTCGCACGTTACCTCGGCCCAGCAAGGTTAATTCAAATTGCAGCGTCGCGAAGCTTTTGCGATGCATTTTTAACGAGCCTTTAGAAACAGACAACCTCACAACGCAAGGAGCAAGTGTTAATTCAATGTGTATCTTCTTGTGCAGCAAGTTAGGTTTAGTTTTAAACAGATATTTAAAAAATGCATCCCATTGGATCGGTCGTCACGTTGCAATGTGAACTGACGCTTGTTCCGTACCGACGACACAACGTAGCAATGTGATTTCGGCCTCGCTCTTATTTACATCCAAACTTAAGTCCTATCACGCTAAAATTAAAGCCCACATTCCAGTATTAGCGGTCTTGAGAACACGCTAGTAGCGGCCACACCGCGCCGCTCGCTGCCGCTGCGTCACGCGGAGGTGCTGTCGCTCGGACACGTGCTGTTCGTCTCTACCACTCCAACTTAACTCATACCTTCCTAACGCCTCCGTGGTCTAGTGGTATAGAGCGCGGCTCTTGACTCGGAGGTCGTGGATTCGATTCCCGCGTTGGAAACATGTTATTTCCAAGTTTGGTTAGGACAATGCAGGCTGATCACCTGATTGTCTGACAAGTACGATGATCCATGCGTCGGATGGGCATGTAAAAAGTCGGTCCTGCGCCTGATCTCTCGCCAGTCGTGTCGGTCGTCCGTCCCACTGGGTTATGAGAGTAAAGGAATAGAGAGTGCTCTTGTGTACTACGCACACACTTGGGCTTATAAAATTACTCCTGCGTAGCTGGCCTGGTTTCAATGAAACCGGCCACCGTCACCGAAACCGGTGTGGGAGCTATTATACCTTCCTACAATTAAAGTCCCTATTCTAATATTAAGCAGTTTCAGGAACATGTAACTGTCATTCAAACTTGTACCTTGTGCCCTATACAATAGTGTCCATATTCCAGTATTAGCGGTCTCGAGAACACGCTAGTCGCGGCCACACCTCGCCGCTCGCTGCCGCTGCGACACGCGGAGGTGTTGTCGCTCGGCCACGTGCTATTCGAGATGTGCACCGCAGCTGACACTGATCTGACGCTGTTGGCTACGTTGGCGCCGAGTTATTCACAGGTAAGGAAGTAAGGCAATCCAGCGGTGGACAAATATAGGTTGATTTGATTGATAGAAGTAAGTTAAAGACATCATGTAGGGGTTGCTCCTTTTGATAGATGATAGTTGCTGCTGATAACGATGATGCTACTGATCCAACAACAGAGTAACTTTACAATGTCCTTGAAATCAAATGCTCTTTACCTCAACATCACTGAAGAAAATACTAGATGAATTTTGGACTTCTCTCTCGCGAGTGTCCATAAAAGCTGATCGCACATTAGTCAGCAACGTACGCGCCGAACGCGCGGGTTTTTGGCAAGGGATTTAACCTACTTCATGAGATAAGATTTGAAATGCACCATCGAGGAAATTGATTCATAGGCAGTTGATAGACCTACGTCGTTTGGTTGCACTGACCTCCATTATACAAGTACGCTGGACCTATGATACCCTTTAAAATGACAGCTATTTCTTGTGCCTATTTGAAGCGGAATCAGCGCCCCAGTGCGGGGGAAGAGAACAAAATCTGACGTAAACATGACGTTTTTAAGTGACCATATTGGCGCTGATAGTAGTAGTGGGAGTTCTTGGAACTACATAATGCTAGTTTCTACCACCGTAGTGATTATATTCTCTTTGGTTTCTACAACCAATAGCGATTGAGCGGCCATTTGCAAGTTACGTCAAATTTAGTTCTCTTCCCCCGCATTGGGGGCGCTGATTCCGCTTCAAATAGGCACAAAAAACAGCTGGGTATCTTATGTCCAGCGTACTTGTATAATGGAGGTCAGTGTTTGGTTGGCTTATGTTAATTCTTTGTTAGCTGTGATCAGTCGGATGGGTTTGACTTAACGCGACCAAATTAATTAGGTCCGCCATCTGCACCGGAATCAACTTCTATGATAGCACCTCTTATGTAAAAAATTAAGTTCAAAGTTAAATAATTCAAAAACGCAGCATTGCTTCGCGTATCTTTCCGCCTATATGAACTGACCCTAACTAACCCTAGCTTTGACTGATATTGCAGGTAGTAGACATAATGGGGCAGATCTTCGGGCCGCGTCCGCCAAACCTGCACGAGCTGGTGATGAGCGAGCTGTTCCGGAAGATCGACCTGCGGGAGATGAAGGGCTCCTGTCTGCCGGTCAGTACCGCTCAAACCACTGAACGTGTCGCACGAGCTGGTGATGAGCGACCTGCGGGAGATGAAGGGCTCCTGTCTGCCGGTCAGTACTCAAACCACTGATCGTGTTGCGGTGAACGAGAAACTGCTATAGGGCAAGTAAGTAAAATTGCAGAAAGATAGGTAAGAGAACATAGAATTCTACGAATAACAAAACTGATAGAATTGCATTATTCCCAATGTCACCAATGTCTGATAAAGTTTATCGAAACATCATGGTTTTTCTATAATTTACAAATTACGTACGACTTACGAGTAACGATAGATATAACTATAATATTTTACATTTACGCTTTACAGTCAATGTTATCGACCACTTTGCATGATACCAAAATGTAAACGCTCCCACTGGCGTCATTTTGATCAACAGCTGCGTGCGAAGCAGCCCACGCCCCCATAGCAACGTGATCTACGCCCACAAAAGCAGCCTTGTAGGTCTGGAAAGTGACATAGCGCTACCACTATTGACATTTAAAATTAAATAAGAATAAACGCTGCGACAAACATAGTGTTTTTCTTCTATCCAGACTCATCTAAATATTAAAATATTCCACAGAACTTCAGCCAGCGTCTATCTCGCTCGTGTCTATCGCTGCTGAGCGAGGTGACGCGAGCGTGCGAGCCGCGCCGCCCCGCCGCGCTCGCCGCGCCCCCCGCACCCGCCGCGCCGCCCCTCGCGCGCAGGTGAGAGGTCCGACTGTCTGTCTCTCTCTAGCGTAAATGGTATTAGGCGTTATTCGAAATTCAAAATTACAATGTCTGCTTGACAAAGCTAGCGGACCTTGGATTCGTTTACATCGCGAAACTATTATATTCACATAATATTACGGTTTTACTAGATAGTTTTACTCCAAATCAAGCAACAATTACTGTGTGAACCGCAAAACTCACGGCTCGAAGGCTCGCATCGAGGCGGCTCGATGGAATTAAATAAATCTTATTTCCTTCGAACTTACTCGACGCGAGCCGTCGAGCTTTACTCAAGCCATACTCAAGGTACGGTCCACACAATAATTTTTACTCGATTTGGAGTAAAACTTTTGAGTAATGCTGAATGTGTGGACGAAAGCCCGAGCCGTGGTTTTTACTCTATGTATTGTTGCTCGATCGAGTAAAACCGTATGTGAGTACTTAGCATTAAAATAATTATATTTTGTAAGGGTGTTAGCATTTAAAAATTCTGTTTATTGGAATACAAAAATATAAACCATATTTTTATTTCTAAGTTAGTATTTTTTGACGTGATAACGTCTTATATTTCGATGTTCGATGGGGTGCGCGCCCGAAAAACATGACAGTTCATGCGGCGTTGCCTCGCTGACAGCTGCTCTGAGGCGTTCCATTTATCCTCTCAGCAACCGTACTCAACCCACCTGGGCCGCGCTCTTTGTTCTTAATTATATTACGTATTTCGATGACTTAGAGAATACTTTTGTATGAAGAAGTTTGGTTAGTTATGACCTTTGATACATTAACCACACTACACGTCCGATTTGCCCACCCACCCTCGAGTACAAAAAGCGCTATTCGCAGACGACACGGCCCTTTTCTTTGCTCATCGCCAAATAGCTTTCGCGTCCAAAAAACTCCAAGAAGCAGTTACCGAACTCGGTAAATGGTTCGCTAAATGGAGAATCGAACTAAACCCCGACAAAAGTCACGCTATATTATTTAACGGACTAAAACGTAAGAAAATGCAACCTATTAGTCTGCACGGAAAATTAATTCCCGAAGTCACGGCTGTCAAATACTTAGGAGTAGTACTAAACAAGTCGATGTCATTCACGAACCATATATCGAATACCGTACGTAAAGCGAAATTTGTATTATACAAATTATATCCTTTACTCAACGCGAGTAGCAAAATGTCCTTAAGACATAAGCTCACCTTATACAAAACATGTATTAGAACGATACTCACTTATGCGTGCGTCTCTTTCGCACACATAAGTGACAATCAGATGAACCAATTGCAACGAGTTCAAAACCGTTTTTTGCGCATGGCAACAGGTGCGCCCCGTTACATGCGAAACATCGACTTGCATAGAGACTGCGAGCTTATCACTATCAAAGCCTATATCAAAGAACTCTCGGAGAGATTCTTTGAGAAAGGCAAAGTACATCCCAATCCGCTCATTCGTAAGGCTGTGGACTACGAACATGACGCACGGACATTCCGATACCCCTTCAGGCGGCCTAAGCATGTCTTAGCCGACCCTGTAGACCCCATCACAGAATACGTAACGTACTGTGTACAGTTACGTAAACACAAATCACACTCACCCGCGTGGTTAGTACTGCACCGGGGACGACGCCGGCGCCTTCCCCGAGGACTTAACACGACCCGAACGACAAACAGACAGACCGACCGAAATCCGGTGCCGAGCTTGATCCCGGGGTTGAGTTCGCATGCGGATAGCATAGAAACACACCAAAATCATGACCGCGACCGCGACATTGTCGTAGAGAGCTCTACCAATTACTTTGACATTAGAACATACACGCGTATGTCACCCCAACCGGACTCGGAAGGGGAGAGGGACGGCCCTCTTTTATGCAATAACATTAATAACTTGAGTTCATCTACCGCGATAACTCGTACGCAGCTAGTTTGTGCTACCGCGCGCGAGCAGCCTCACTCGTCAGAGAGTGAGTAAGGGGTCGGACCCCTTAAGAGCAGGGGGGACCCGTTTCCCCACGTCAGATGAAAATAGCTTATTTTCGTAGCTCTCCCCAATATTGCCTGATTAGAATGTCACACGTGTGACTTTAGGGGAGGGGGCCAGGCCCCCTCATTGTTTATCTCCAAACCAACTAGCAACAGACTAGTTATAGCCACGATTAAACTACCACGGTCTTAACCAGACCAGTAGCTTAGACCCTTTCGAAAAAAACATTGACCACACTCTGAATGAAAAATAAATAAACAATCTGTGAGCTATTAGTATTATTTCGGCTATTTAAAATTGTGCTCTATTTCCTACGTGTCAAGACTTGTGCTTTGTTCGAAGATTTTACTGGATTTCGTCTTTGTTCGAATGTATGTAGCGTTTTGTATTGCGAATAGTTTATTTTACTCATTATAAATATTTTTAGACAATCATTTGAAAGAAATACATCGAAATAACTTTAGGTTACAGTCGAAAAAGTTTGTTTCTATTTATAGAGATTCGGAAGCGAGGGTTAAGGGGTTAAGGATAGTTGAACGTGACAACGTCATACGTTGTCACGTTCAACTATCGTCAGTAAACCGACTTTACAGACAACCGATTTTTTTTTCTCTTTACAGAAGGCACTTATTAAAAGATCAAGACTACACGGATGAATGGCAGCAATGGTGAATATTTTTACTGTACATTTTGTAATAATTAAACAATATACTAAATTTTGCGTATTATTTTACATCTTAAATATTACAAGTAGTTTCTAATATCAGCCCCGGATCTAGGGGGGGGGCAAGCCGGGGCCTACGCCCCGGGCGGCAAGTTTAGGGGGCGGTCAAATTCACACTTCACGGACCAATGGACAACTCAATACTCATCATTTATTTAACTTTGACCACGGAATAAATAATAGCACAAGTACAGCAATTTCATGGCCATATCATTTGTATTGCTCTGCGAATTTACTCTACGCTTCCTACTACGTCCGCAAGCTGCGAGCGATGTTTTAGCAAACTAAAACTGATTAAAAATGATTTGCGATCTTCTATGAGCCAGTCCGAACGCTTAATGGTCTTGCAATCTTAGCGATAGAAAATCGTATTGCACACGAGTTAAATTATGACAAGGCTATAGATTTATTTGCTAAACAAAAAGCTCGAAGAGCAAAATTTTAATTTTAAATTACAAATTTTATAATATATTATTTGATTTTTATTTTTATTATGCATATTTATTTTTGTGTTAAACCCTACCCTGTTAAATATATAATATATATCCTACATATTGATAGCTGAAATTATAAATTATGGATGATAAAGGTGAAAAATTGAAAATAAACATATAAGTAGGTAGGCGGGGCGGCATTTTCAGTTTTTGCCCCGCCTAAAAAAAATGGAGATCCGGGGCTGTCTAATATACGGGTGTGACAGAACAAAGTGATAATAATAAATTAATACTTGAGAGTGTGTATGGGACCCCCTGTAAAGACTATAGAGTTCGCTAAGAAAGTAAAAGGGCCCATTCACTATCCTGCATTGCAGTCCTGATGCAGTCCGCCGTGCAGGCCTGCAACACCATTCACTATCCTGCGTGCAGTCCGCTGGCTTATGCAGGCTAGTGAATGGTGTTGCAGGCCTGCACGGTGGACTGCATCAGGACTGCAATGCAGGATAGTGAATGGGCCGTTTAAGGCTGCGTTTCCACTGAAGCGGAGCGGAGCTTAGCGGTGCCCGAATTGACCAATCGTGCTATTCCAGCGGAATGACAGCGAAGATTTCGAGCATGGTGATTGGTCAATTCGGCACCGCTAAGCTCCGCTCCGCTTCAGTGGAAACACAGCCTTACAGCGCTAACCTTTTTTTAGGGCTTCGTACCATAATGGCAAAAACGGGACCTTACTAAGACTTCGATGTCTGTTCGTCTGTCTGTCTTTTGCGGTAATTATTATAAGGACTCTAGTAAACAATACTGTGCATGTATCTGTATGTATTTTATAGATGGGTGTAAATTAATTATTACTATTCAATATTCATACAATATTCATCGGCTAACCTTTAGCCGGCCGATAAGAACCTACATAAACAATAAAAGTAAACTTATCAAACTGACTGACAACTCTCATACTTCAAAGGTGGTTTTGGTGTTTTTGTAACGAATTATTATTTTTTTGTTTATTTGTTAGTGTTTTTCATACAAAATGGGTGATAAAAAAGGAAAGATGCCGCCATGGGTGAACTTTGTGATCGGCGGATCGAGCGGGTAAGTCGTTTTATAATTATGCATCCATTTAATGTCAATGATCTGTTTTTAAGGTTGATGGTCTCTTAAAAAAGTATTATGCATACGCGTACCCACAACAATCACTTTAAATCGCAATATTTAGGACGTATTTTACTCGCAAAACTATAAATCAAAGTCTCGAATTAATTAGACTATTGGAGATAGGTAAAAATCGTGCTCAAAGATTCCGTTACATACTTGCAGCCCAAGCTTATAAAAGTGTGTTAAAATGTATTATTAAACATAGAATTAGAACGTATTTTGATATCGTTGCTATTAAACCTATCAAATGAACCAGCATGCTGGCGATCTGCGTGGTGCAGCCGGCTGACCTGATGAAGACGAGGATGCAGCTGCTGGGCCCGGAGCGGAAGTCGCTGTTCGCGGTCGCGGGTGACATCCTGCGGACGGAGGGGGCGGGGGGGTTCTACAAGGGCCTGACCGCGGCCCTGTTCCGGCAGGCCACGTATACGACAGGCAGAATGGGGTGTTTTAACAGCGTGTCGGATTATTATAAGACGTAAGTTGTCTGTTTCACATAAGAAGCAAAAACTTAAAACTTACTATTGCAAGAAAACCTTTATGTCCTATCCATGAAAGTGCAGCGGACCGGCGAAAATCCTGATGGTTTTGATGTTTCTGAGATCGGCGCGACATTATAAAGGTACCATCTGAGATGACCATAGGGGGCTTTTATGGCCTGGTCGAGCATGGCACTGAGTAACTTATATAATATTAGCCCATCAAGCCCCATAAGCTCACCGGTGAGCGAGACACAATAGAATAACAATAGATTTCCAAGAATCCACGATCGAAGGATTAATATTATGAATATATTATGTCATATTAAAGCGCATTTTTCTTTATACCGGCGCCACTCGAATTTCCACAAAAGTAATGAGTAGGAAGGTATTAAACTCTAGAATCTAGCGTTTAATACTTTGCGGCTATATGGATTTTTTTTTAATAAGTAATGCTAGGCGCTAGCAACCACCTTTACTATATTCCGTCGAAATGCTCACATAGACAAAACTATGTATAAATATTTCAGCAACTACGGCACCCCGAGTTTCGGCACGAAGGTCGGCATCGGCGTGGTGTCGGGCGCGGTCGGCGCGTACGTCGGCACGCCCGCCGAGGTCGCGCTCATACGGATGACGGCTGACGGTCGTCTCCCGCCGGAGAAGAGGAGGAACTATAGGAATGTGTTTAATGCCCTCGCCAGGTACGTGATAAAAGATAAAATAAGGGAAAAGACCTAATGGCAGACACTTTAAGGAAACATGAAACATTTGAATGTTATAAAATATATATTTATGAAAATAAAGGATTGATAACTTCTTCCATGTCTTCAGTAACTCTTACAAAATAAAACTATTATAGGTAATTTTTCTCTGACAAATCAATTAAAAAATATATTATTGGTCTTTTTGTAAACTTAGTCATAAGTACTAATAGATGACATCACAAAAAACGAACATCACTAATAGTAGACACCAATATGAACTAATATTTGACATAGAACATTACATTACATTTTACATTTTTCCTATTATTAGGTTTTTATTTGCCATTTTTCAAAATATTTCATTTACTTCATCATAGTAACTACTTGCATCAGAAATATTATCCACGTTGTCTCCAGATTCTATCCATTCTTCTTCCATGCTGAAACTATCTTTCCTTTTATTTTTATTTTTCATATTTTTTTCCTAGCAAATTTATTTTCAGTCTTTAGTCTCCATGCTTCTTTTGCCTCTTCTTTTTTCTTTTTTCTTTTCTCAGCTCTCCTTTTTCTTCTTTTTACTGCTAAAAAACTAAAGCAATCGATTTTTAGATCAGTACAAGGTCTAATATTAGACACCATGTCCATTTTTAGGTGCAGTAGTTCTAAGTACTTAGATTGTTAATAGAATTATATTTTTTAGAGAATAGTGATGATTTTTGCAGTAGAATAAAGAACAAAATAACTTTAGTATGTATTGCAAAACTCAAAGATGAGATCCATGTCATCTATTAGGTTTTTTACATTTTCAAGAACTAATAGTAGACACCCTTTATATTGTTAGGGAAAATGGATAAAAAATCTTAAATAAACATTAATTAGTGTATACAACATGACCATTAATCCAATGAAATCAATAGAAATTACAAAAAATCAAATAAATGTATTCAAAACTTACGTGCAAAATTTCGCCTTCCTTAACCTATTTGCTAAGCGCGTGTTGACGCGGTCATATTATTTACGAAAACTGATCCCATTTTAAAATTTTGTTCCCGAAGGCGTCTCTAATATATTTTTTCAATTCAACAGATAGCTTGAGAAGCTTATAAAATTTACAGTGGTGAGAAATAATTAGAGTAATTCTTATTTTTATGGTATTTTTGTCATAAGTGTCATCTATTAGTTCAGTGTCTAGCATTAGGTCTTTTCCCTTAATGAAAAATAATAATAGCTTTTAATGAGCATGCAGACTCTTAACATTAGGTATGCAGTATGCTGCATACTGTATGCATGATGTTATTATCGCAGCAGCGCCGAATTGAAATTTTTTATGAGAGTAGGCCTCTTTATTTCCGACCCTACGAAATCTGTAAGGCCTTTATGGACGTATCCGCCTGTAGACACACATGCTGTGTCGCAGCATGTGTGTCGCTTTTGAGATGTTATGTTGGGTTTCGTTGAATTCGACTGCGTTTCAACCGGAGCCGCGTTGCGAGGATATGTTTTTAGATTCAATACAACCGCTGCGCTGCGAGCCCAGGCATAAAGCCGTGTTTCCACTGAAGCGGAGCGGAGCTTAGCGGTGCCGAATTGACCAATCACCATGCTCGAAGTCTTCGCTCCGCTTCGCTGTCATTCCGCTAGAATAGCACGATTGGTCAATTCGGGCACCGCTAAGCTCCGCTCCGCTTCAGTGAAAACACACCCTAAGTGATTCCACTGGTTGTAAAAACACATTCCTCGCAACGGAGTTCCGATGAAAACGCACCCTAAGTATGATGTGATGATGATGTAACTGGAGGACTAATTAGCGGTTGGCGATTTTAAGAATAAAGAAGTTGGAAGTAAGAACGCAACTTGCAACCGTAAAATTGACCTTCAAAAACAGAAGGGTATAGACAGAAAACCGTAGCTTGAAACGTCGTTTTAATACATTGGCGAAATTCATTCTAATGCTAAGTACTCACATACGGTTTTGCTCGATAGTTTTACTCCAAATCGAGTAATAATTACTGTGTGGACCGCAAAACTGACAGCTCGAAGGCTCGCATCGAGCCGCTCGAAGGATTGATGGAACTGGATCGAGCTGGATTGATGGAATGAAATATATCGATTTAGAATTTTAGAATAAAACTATCGAGCAATGCTGAATGTGTGGACGAAAGCCCGAGCCGCGCGTTCGACGTTATTGCTCGATTGAGCAAAACCGTAAGTACTTAACTACTTAGCATTAGACATTAATTTACTGTCTTTCAGAATCGTACGCGAAGAAGGACTGTTCACACTGTGGCGCGGCGCTGGTGCTACCGTCACAAGAGCGATGGTCGTCAACGGCTCGCAGCTCGCCGTATATGCTCAGGTTTGGCTTGTATTGTTGTATAGCAAGTGGAACATCAGAGAATGAGGATTGTCGGGCTTCCAAAAATAACTCATTATACTTGTTACTCTCATTTGTAGAGATAAACTACGATAACATGGCGCGCCCCTCCAAATTACTGTTTCAATGTGTGTAGTCACATGCTTATGAAAGAGTTTGTATGTAGTAAGTATTCAACCAATCAACCAGTACTCGTAATATTTCACTTAATGTCACTTATTACCAAGATTTGTTGGTCAACTAATCATAACTAGCCGACCGCGCAAGACAACGCACGTGTCTATTTCATAGAGTACGACAGTGCAGCGCCATACTAATTAGTAATTAATAACGAGATATTATATAAATGACCATAAATGACGGCACTAGTCGAGCAACAAATCCATGGATGTGTTTGTATTTGACGGCTGTCTCATTACGCACACATGCGTTGTGAGTCTTGGTGGCGCTATGTACATATTTTCACAAATACTTTCAAACGTTTTGAATTTTTGAGGGGCGCGCCATGTTATCGTAGTTTATCTCTACTTACAAATTTCATGAAATAGGTCATAAAATAAAGCAAACATTATCGAATTCTCCTCTAGAATCCATACAAGGCTCATTACGAGACTGATCTAAAACCTATTAACCTAGACTACGTTTATCTAGGCTAAAAAGTAGACAAACATGAAACGGGAATAAATACTTAAGTATACTATTGGGGCAGTTGACTACAACTTATCCATATACAGTGTGTAACAAAAATAAGTGATAATACTTTAGGGTGTTTACGTGTTCCTTCTAGAGAGTTCATTGTGAAAGTAGCAGCTCTGAAAGACGATTTTTTTTCACTTTTGTATGGGCAAGGGCCCGAGCGTTACGAGTTTCCCCATACAAAAGTGAAAAAAAAAATTTGGTCTTTCAGCACTGCCACTTTCACAGTGAACTCTCTATAAGGAACACGTATGCACCCTAAAGTATTATCACTTGTTTTTGTTACGCCCTGTAAAACATTTATTTGCTAATAAATTACTTAATTTAAAAACTTACTGTACATAATTTAAGTAATGCTAGTTATAAAATCTACAATCAACAAAATTCGACATTTAGCACGTAGGCCGGCCACATACATACGTTTTCCGTATGCGATTTCTGAATTCGTTTTCCGTATTCCGAAATCCGAATGCATGGAATCAGTAGAAATTACTGTTTTTCGCACAGAACGAATTCCGCACGTACGTTTCAAGTGCAAGCCGGCGCGTTCGCGAGTGAAGAAAAACCACGGAATAAAGCCATGGAGTAAAAATGTAAAAAAAAAACTCTACATTGCGGACTTAGTAGTTACTTATCAGCGTTATTACTTATTGATGAAATTAGCCCTAAAATATTCTCGAAATAGAGAGGGCACATACCACCCGGAAATAAACCACTTAACTGTCCCTTCAACCCCAAATTGTCATCCAGGCTCGCGAGATGCTGCTGCCGCATATGGGCGAGGGCATCTCTCTACACTTCGTGTCCTCCATGATATCCGGACTGGCCACCTCGTTCGCCTCCCTGCCTGTCGACATCGTCAAGACCAGGTAAACAAATCACCTGATAGTAGACTACTCATCTTCTTACTCTACTAACGTAGTACGTAGAAATCTAGATATTATTAATGATAAAGTATGTTGACTGTCCGTAAGGCTCAATTTAAACCGGCGCGGAATGGAATGGAAGCGACTCTTTGCAACGAAACTGTACCTAGCACAATGAACTTTATGACAACAGGTAGGTATAAAGTATAGTTTACACAGAGCCAATAATCTTGGCGCCAGTCCTGCAGAAGCCAGTACTGGCCTGGCCCCTTTTGTTTAGACAAAGCCATCGCATTCACGGATTTTTCTTCGGGTGTCCACACGTTTGCATTTAAAAAAATAATGAGTTCACGGCAAAGTCTGTTGAAAAAGAAATGTTTTAAGGAACATCTGCGAACTATTAACAGAAGAGTCGATTGAAATATTAGAAAAAAAAAGAAAACGAAACGATTCTTTTTTTTTATATATTCATTCCGGCACGAAGTTGTTCTAGTGCCGAAGCGCGCATTTGTTTATTTTTGTATGAATCACAACGCTTATCCCACAAGCATTCGAGCTCCATATAAAGTTGTATTAATTTTAAAGTATCCTCTTCGTTGAATTTTCTCGGCATTTTGTCCTTGAAATTCCAAACACATGCATACCGTACAGACGTTCGCCAGTGACTGGCGAGATGCGTCTACACATGTCCGCAACACTGGCGCGGGGGTCGAGGGGTATGCGGGCGGAGGTCACTGGCTAGAAAAATAGACGGGCGCTCTATTCTCGCCAGTACTGGCAGCCAGCGTTGGACTGGCTTGAAAAACTGTTTACATGCGGCATATACCAAGCCAATACTGGCTGCCAGTCTTATTGGCAGCCAGTATTGGCTGTGTATAAACTATACTTTACAAATTAAAATATACGAGCCAAAAAATTTGACGCGCGTCGTCTGCGAAATTCTCGAAAATTCTCCAGTGTCAATTTCCTCGCAAGTCGCATGAGGCTAAATTGACACTTCCATTTTGTTCCATTCCGCGTCGGCGTAAATTGAGCATAACCCTCTTCACGCACCAATTTCGGTTGTTATGAAAATTTATCCTACATAATATTACTATCGTAGGCCTGTAGTTTCCAAACGGAAAAACTGAATTTTTTGAAGTGAAAACTTCTTTAGCGGCGTTGAGCACTTTTGTGGGATGGGTAAAAACTGTGAAACTCGCGTTAGATTTTCGTGTTGATCGAAAAACCATAGAAAAAGCGTAAGACGGTTGGAGAGTAGTGTTTTGTGTCGAACTCGAACGAAATGTACAGTCGGGGAAATGAGTTGTTTAGCAGAAATGTACAGTCGGGGAAAATTGTGCTTAGCAGAAATGTACAGTCGGGGAAATGGGTTGTTTAGCAGAAATGTACAGTCGGGGAAAATTGTGCTAAGCAGAAATGTACAGTCGGGGAAATGAGTTGTTTAGCAGAAATGTACAGTCGGGGAAATGAGTTGTTTAGCAGAAATGTACAGTCGGGGAAATGAGTTGCTTAGCAGTAATGTACAGTCGGAGAAATGAGTTGTTTAGCAGAAATGTACAGTCGGGGAAATGAGTTGCTTAGCAGAAATGTACAGTCGGGGAAATGAGTTCTTTACAAGACGCGCTGATTAAGGCCGCATTTCCACCTGCAAGACAACTGTCGCGAGATGTGTCTAACAGTCTGTCTGACAGCAGCTTTTCTTTTCGATTGTCGATATTTTTTAATCGATTGTAAGGGTTTCGATTAATTAATTAAAACGATCGTTTTTTTATTATTAATATTTTTAAATCGATTTTCATAAAAAATGGGTTAAAAAAATAATGCTCAATGTTAATAATCAAGTTTTCACTTCTGCCGGCACTCCCGGAGTGCAACCCGTCTTTTTTTTTCTAAAGTTGAGGTCATAGAGTATTTTAGTTTTTAGCTATCATCATCAGTTCACTGATTGATACCTGAGTTTTTCAAAACATTTTCTTCTTTCAATTTTCAGAGTCCAAAACGCGGAGAAGGGCACCAGTCAACTGAAAGTCCTCACGAACGTGATACGAAACGAGGGGGTTTTGACTCTGTGGAGTGGATTCATCCCCACTTACTGCAAAATTGGCCCCCACACCGTATTGACTTTTATATTCCTAGAACAGCTCAACAAACTATACTATACTTATGTACAGAATGAATAAGAGATATGCTGTACTGTCCAGCTTTAACGAAAGTTACATAAGAAACTGAGACTGATCAGAAATGAATTAGGGAGAAAAATCTGTTTAGTGCCGGAACGAATACTAGGTAAAGTAGAATTCTGCAGAGGTTAGTCTAACTACGCCTTGTGTAAACGATGTCACACACACACACATAATAACGAAACTACGACTCTTGTAAGGTGGCTTTGAAAGATGGTCCGTGTGTGTTTGTTCTGTATGTAGGCCGGGGTCTTTAATTTTTTCGTCTGAAGATGCCAGATTTTTTCGAAGGGATGTGAAAATGCCTTAACTTATGTGCTATCTTCATATAAATGTCAAAGGGTTGAAAATGGTCGTAGATAAGGGTTTGAGAGTAGGTACAAACTCTCCCAAGAGATCTACGTTGACTATATCCATCCATGCTATAATAATTTGTTAAAATTTAGGGTCCATACTCTCAAAAGATCGGACTCGGTCATCCTTGCTGTAATATGTTCCTATAACAATATTTATTATTTATATCATATTAAATTACGTCTAAGAAATATATTATATAATTGGCATTACTGTTTTTTGATTGTAGTATAGTTAACCAGTATAAAAATAGCTAACTATACTTACTAGTTATTCTCTCTACGAGTAAAATATATTATTAAAAGTTTTTTCAAAATTGTTCAAATAATTAGCAACATACAATTATAATAATTTCTAAAGCGAGACTGCGCTGTCAATTCAGACCGCAACGCAAAAAAATTTAGAAATGCATCTACGCGTCGCGTTGCGGTTGCGGCTACGCGACAGCGACGCGACACTTCACGTTCCATAGATATGACGTTTAGGCGCAGCGCAGACGACAGACTATCCGTGACGCACTTTTTGTCTGTGGAAAATGGAAATAGAATATGTGGACTTTTTGCGCGCCGTGTGCGTTACTGCATATAATTGCATGGGTTCTATTTCCCACAGACTATAAAGTGCGTCACGGATAGTCTGTCGTCTGCGCTGCGCCATATAAAACGTAGCTGGCAGCTTGCTTTAGTGCGATCTCGTACTATATTCATTACATAAATAAAAGCAAACAAAAAATTTAACAACAATTTTTATTTAATATCACAAACCTTCAATTCCTTATTTTAGTCCGTTTAGAGTTATTGTACCTATTTATATTCTTTGAGACCTGAGGGTTATTCTTATGTAGTTGGTAGTAAAGGTCATAATATAGGTAAAATAGCCCAAAAACGACTGTAGTTTGCCTTAGTGGCTATATTACCTTATGCTAGGACTTTACGCGACAGAATTCCAGGAAAATTTACAGCACTGAATAATTTCAGTGCTGTAAATTTCATTACTCTGCTCTAATCCATTAGATAGAGTTGAAAATTGAAAAGTCAAAACCACCTCCGTGGTCAAAACTGTGTCGATGCCGCTTCCGTTTTAGGGTGAAGCCAAACGAGCGTAATTTGTAAGTTGTGAGTCGCAGAATTTCTGCCGCGTAAATATCTTTTCATACAAATCATGACTCACAAAATTACGCTCGTGTGAATCAAACAGTACTTTTGTATGAAACTGAATGCAGCAGAATTCTGCCGAACCGAAATTCTGCGACTCACAACTTACAAATTACGCTCGTTTGGCTTCACCCTTAATCCTAGTCTTGGATATACATTTTTAATAATAATAATTAAAACTAATACATAACACTTAATTAGATACTTAACTAGGTAGTTAAAGCAATGTTCACATAATATTATATCCTCGATTTTTGGAAATCGGTCACTAAATGAATGGATTACCTCTAAATACACAATACATTCTGGATGTTTTAAGTTATAATTTACATTTAAAACTACTATTTACAAGAATTATTATTAAAACAAAGATGATAATATTATTGACCAATTAGAAGGAATGTCATTACTAAAGTAATATTTTTACAATGGCCAAAATTCGTCCATATGGCGCTATAAGATTTGAAAATAAGCTACAATTAGACAAAACTAAATAATTTTAAAATTATACATCAAGTAGTAAAATATTATGCGTATTTTCCATATTTGGTTACAAAAATATAACTATTGGTTTTATAATAAGGTTGAATCACAAGTCACAACATTTTATACAATAACTTCTAATTTCTTATGTTTATAAGATTACAAAAGAATAAAGATCTGAAAATAAGTAAAGTACAGGTGAAGAGTGAAGACTATTTATGTAGTTTATTGGCACTGCTCTTATAATTTTAGCTAAAATATGGTTTTATAATTCGTTGTAATGTGAAAATATATTTTATATTTCAAGACAACAAAATCAATACAAACAACAAATTATATCGATACGAATAACATAAAAATTTAGTTCCTAAAAATCCACCAGAGGGAGGACACCACACATGAATAGTGCTTATCCTGTTAAAATATCGTGCCTCAGTTACAAAGAAAAGAGAGATAGTAACGATTTTACCAATAACTAACTGTAATGCTAAGTACTGACATGGTTTTGCTCGATAGTTTTACTCCAAATCGAGTAAACACTGTGTGGACCGCAAAACTGACAGCTCGAAGGCTCGCATCGAGCCAGCTTGATTAAATTAAATGTATCGATTTAGAGTAAAACTATCGAGCAATGCTGAATGTGTGGACGAAAGTCCGAGCCGCGGGTTTTGGTTGACGTTGAGCAATAGCTCAATCGAGCAAAACCGTATGTGAGTACTTATCATTACAAATAATTGCTTCGAATTAAATTTATTTTTTTATTTAAGTAGTTACTTATTAGTTATTCATTAAAATGTGGTATAATATTACAAATGTCTGCGGATTTTCAACAATGTCAATTTAATACATTTTATATTATTCAGTTATTACCCTGTCGTTTTTAAACAGACGTTCTGTCATATTGTCTTATTATCACTGACCTCCATTATACAAGTACGCTGGACTAACGATACCTAGATGTATTTTGTGCCTATTTGAAGCGGAATCAGCGCCCCCAATGCGGGGGAAGAGAACTAAATCTGACGTAACTTTCAAATGGCCGCTCAATCGCTATTTGTTGTAGAAACCAAAGAGAATAAAATCACTACGGTGGTAGAAACTAGTATTAGTTCCAAGTACTCCCACTACTGCTATCAGCGCCAATATGGCGACTTTTAAAGGTCATGTTTACGTCAGATTAAGTTGTATTCCCCCGCATTGGGGCGCTGATTCCGCTTCAAATAGGCACAAAAAACAGCTTCATTTCAAAGGGTATCATAGGTCCAGCGTACTTGTATAATGGAGGTCAGTGGTCACAGTTCTCAATTATACTACATGGGGCGTGTTCCGAAACTCCAACCACCTTTTTGCAGTTATTATCTGTCAAAAGCCTTTTCCGTTAGAAAAGGCATTTGACAGATAATAAGCCTACCAAGAAAATAAAAACAGCAAAATACAATATAATGACACGAAAAAAGGAATCCAATTAGATAATAGGTACTCCCAAACAAATAATGCGCATGCCAATCTTCGCAAATTGTCGTAATCACGAAAACACCCGAATCTATGAAACGTAAGAGCCCCAAATAATGCTTTTGTATTTTGCACCTTGTGCGAAAGAAATAGAAGTTAATATATCATATTAATAGTCTCTATTTTTGGCGCATGCGCCACAAAACCTTTTATTGCGCATGTCCAAATCATGTCAAGCCGTGGCAACGCCACCAACAAGTTGCTTAAAAAGTTAGCGTTGCCATGGCATGACATGATTTGGACATGTGCAATAAACGGTTTTCTTTCGACGCTCGGGAAAAACGATCGTTGCCGAACAATGACGAAAATTTCTATGCGCATTATCACTTTGGGAGCACTGTACTTGGATGGATTAGTACAAGCGTGGTGTCTTTTACTTTACTTTTAATCGCACCATTATACTGTTACAAGTTTAGGAACACACTTAAGGCCTTTTTTTCTGCAAACACCGTCGCGTCGTTAAAATAACAAAACTTAAACAATATTTTATGACTTCATAAAGCGCCATCTACAGTGAAAAAATTGAATCACCAATAAGACCGTCTTAAGTACTTTGGGCCCATAAATACAATAAATTACTCAATAAAACAAAAAATATAAATGTTGAAACAGCGCTGCCTGTCGTCTAAAACACGATTAAACGGTTGGTCAGCTTTTTGCCTATAATTTATTAATGAATTTCTTAGATACTATACTTACTCCATCGGTAAATTCCTGCTGGACTTGACAAATTACTAACTTTGCCTTCTAGCATGTCCGCAACAGAATAGTTATAAACAAAAAAATAAATTATCACTTCCTTTACAGACTGAAAAACAAACACTTAATGTGTGCGTACGTCGATTTAACGCTGTCAAGCGTTGTTCATCGTCTGGTCGAGCAGTAACAATACCGATCAGGAGCGTAGCGTACCTTGGGAGAGCCCCGTATAAAAATTTGTTCGGGGGCCCTAAGAAAGGGTAACTTGCGCACGCAAGGTAACGGTAGCTACGCCCCTGCGACCGATATCAGTTTGGATTGCGCCATTACAAAAAATGGCTAATTTAAATTATTAATATTATGTTTTCAGCACCTCACATCACTCCAGTGGTGCCAATATTTGGAATTTTCCGCTTTTGCCTCCGTTTTCGCATGATTTTCAACTTCTTATCAGCCGTTTAAGTCTGGAAAATGCCAAAATGTTGCCATCAATATAAATGTCAAATTATTATTAGAATATTACTATTCGCTATTAACTTGCAATACATCTTGCTGTACTACAAATAAAAAAAATCTCCGTTAAACATAATAACGACAGTCGCAATTTAAAAAATTTACTAATCAACTGTATTTAAACATGCATCTAAAGTTTTAGTTAAGTACTATGATTTGCTTTGAATTGAAAATTTCAAGATAACAATATCTCCCAACTAAATTAATTACATAATACAAAGTATCAATTAGATTACTTTGTATCACATTTAAGTTTGTATTATTTATCTACATTGATATAATATATTGCATAACATATTGAAATAGTTACCTAATTATTTTAGCTATCATGTTCTTATCTAACCAAGTCACTGATAAATATTAGAAGAATGAGCCCAGATAGCTAGGGTCAACATAAGGGAACAAACCCATACCAACTAATATATATTCTGTGCCCATACTAACAAAGATGAATGTACTCATTCTACTAGTTGAGACATACAAATCATAAAAAATTGCTCTTTCAGCGATGCATGTTTCAGCGATTCACAGTTAACTGTATACGGGGAACCCATACACACCCTAAACTGCAGTGGTTCTTAACCGGTGGTCCGCGGACCACTGGTGGTCCCTGGAGGCATTCCAAGTGGTCCGCGGAGCCATCCTAATAATATGTGAGAATTCAGAAGTTATAGTCCGCGCGGAACTAGTTGGCCGCGCCTTAGGTAGGGACGGGGGTGAGGGGGCGGGTTGCTTGCTGCTCGCAACGCACATGAGATTAGACAGTGACGACAAATCTCGCGATATTGTGAACAATATTATTATTAAATTATTGAAAAGAATAAATTAAAGACAATTGATCAGTTTTATATTCTAAATTATTGACTTCGGCTTTCCGTTTTTTAAAAACCTATGCACTTTTAATATTATTTCCTTAGATTGTCTTTTTATCGGCGGACTTATCTTGCTATTACAATTTCTTGTGTGTTTTGTCTAAACTAGCCAGAACTGTCAAAATCAAGCGCCCCCGCCTCTCCGTCCCACCGCTCACATACCTAAGGCGCGGCCAACTAGTTCCGCGCGGACTATAGTAAAGAATATGCACTATGCCAGGGGTTCCCAATCTTTTTCAGCCTGCGGCGCACTTACAAGTCAATATTTTGTCACGGCGCCTTACTCTTCCTAGCTATTACAAAGATATACATAAATAAACCTTTTAAAATGATTATAGTAAGGAACTTAGGTTAAGTAAATAATAACTATTTAATCGTCTGCCTGCTAAATTGCATAATTCATAATATTATAATTTTATTTTATAATATTTGTGGTTATTGATTAATGATAATGATGAAGGATCGACTCGCGGCGCCCCTCTTGCCTTTCCACGGCGCACCAGGGCGCCGCGGCGCACAGTTTGGGAACCCCTGCACTATGCAGTCACAAAAATCACATTAAAATCTGTAACTTTTAGATTTTTGCCAAATAAAAAAATGAGTGTTAATTATAAAGTTGTGCTTGTTTTCTTAATCAAACAACCTTTAGTTTAAGCTTTAGGTAAACCAACTGGGTAGTCCCCAGCTAGACGAACATTTGGTAAAATGGTCCCTCATGACTAAAAGGTTAAGAACCACTGCCCTAAAGTATTATCACTTAGTTTTGTTATATTCTAAGCAAATCAAACAGTATACACCGACCACACAACCATTGTTGTGTGGTCGGTTGCAGTATATCAACGGTATGCCACAGCATGCCAATGCACGGTTACTGCCTACAAAGTACAAAGCACTCTATATTACGCATAATAAACAGTATATCAACCGTAAGCGACTTCTTCGACAATGGTCTCCCAGCTGTCGGTGGACTCCGTCTCCCACGACGACTCCTCCACCGAGCCCTCGTCATCGTAGAACCCCAGCTGAAATTGATAGAGTATGTTTAAGGCGACGCCTTGATAATTTGGCTGTAGCGATGCCGATTTTTCTCAGCAATGACTAAAGCTAAGAAATTGAAGTTCATTGTCAGTATTCATCATGTCTTTGTCTTTGAATTGCCCATAGCATAACACGATTGGACAACTTTTATAGCACAGAATAATCAATCGAAAAGACCTCTGTAAAAAAAGGGATTCCTATTTTTCCAACAGAGGAGAGTGATTTAAGGTTCCAAAATTTGTACATAAATTGGGTCAAGCATGCACTTTAATTTGTGCATAGCTTATATGAAATGTATTTATGGTTTTTAAATTATGCGACAAAAACACAAAAAGCGACAAAAACCATTTTGTCGCTTACGCCCTTTCCATTTTTTGCTGTTCCATTGCTTGTTTTCTATGAGAGGCCGGGCCGGCCTATCATAGAAAACAAGCAATCTAAAACATATCCAACACGGTTTCTTACTTTAACGCTGCGTCACCTTAAGAATAAGTCGATTGGAAACATACCAGTATCATCATTATTCGAAGTAGCGGTGTTATGGGCCGACGTGACCGCCCAGGGCGCCGGATATAAAAAGGGCACCTTTTTAACACCACCAGCACCCTGGGCGCCGAAAAATCTCGCCCAGGGCGCTGATGGTAAAACCGGCACTGAATAATCGTTACGGAAGAGTGTGCCTCATAGTTTTGATGTGTAATTATAACACTGTTAAAACACTATAGTAGGTATGCTCGTGGGCCGTGGCATCGTAGCTCCCAAACATCTGAACCGATTTGGATCTATATTTTTGAGTGTGCACTGTGTTGTTTTACCCCTAATTCATATCCAATCAACTTCGATCACTAATATACTAGTGATCACTAATAGGTATATTAGTATATTAGTGATCGAAGCCAATCAAGTAGGTATCTATACTTATTATAAAATGAAGTCACTTTTTTTTCCCTCATGTCCCTTTGTTCCCTTTAATCTTTAAAACTACGCAACGGATTTTGATGATTCTTTAAGTGTTAGATAGCCCATTTATCGAGGAAGGTTATAGGCTATATTTTATCACGCTAAGATTAATAGAAGCGAAGAAATAGAGGAAAATGTGGAAAAAACGGGGAAAATTATTTGAAAGGGCTAACTTGAACGCGCTAATCTCAGGAACTACTGGTCCGATTTGAAAAATTCTTTCAGTGTTAGATAGCCCATTTATTGAGAAGGGCTATAAGCTATATTTTATCATGCTAAGATCAATAGGAGAATGTAGAAAATTATTTGAAAGGGTTTAATCTCGCGAACTACTGGAGCAATTTTTATGTTATTTGGAGATAAGAAGTAGACCACATGAAGGATCGTGATGGGCTATCGATTTTAATCATTTTTTCATTGGCTATATATTTAATTCCCGTGCGACGCCGGGGCGGGTCGCTAGTGAAATAATATGAAGCAGTGCCTGTCTATCTGATTCCACTTACGCTTAAACTACTCAATCGACCTTGATATTTAGCAAAGATTCATTTATTGCGCGCCGGAAACCGTAAATTTACATCTACACCTCACTTGCATGCAGTGCCGGTTTTAGCACTACCAGCGTTCTGGGCGAGATTTCTTCGGCACCCAGGGTAGGTAGTGCTAAAAAATGGGGCGCCGTTGTCTACCTCCCTTTTGTCCGGCGCCCTGGGCGGTCACCTAGCGTCGCCCCCCCCCCCCCCCCTAACGCCGCTCCTGCTTGCATGCTTACATCGTTCTCATGCAGCCTGTGCACCGTCTGCACCCTGATCTGGAACATCCAGGCCTGGCCGAGCAGCGCCACGGTGCCGCTCAGCAGCAGCGGCATGCTGTACCGGCACCGCCACGCCAGACCCATCAGGAATATGAACAGCGACTTGCGGGACGCTGTCATCGTGCTGTGGGCAAGGTACAGGTTGATTGAGATGGCGGACCTACATCATTTGATAGCGTTATGTCAAAACCAGTGACGGATAAAGGTGAACGCAGATTTGAGCCGCACCGCAGTCGCCGCATTCGAATTCTTTATATGAAGTTATAGGCAAGCTCGCATACCTACCCGCGCCGCAGTCTTCGCAACTTCTACATTCTTTATATGAAGAATTCGAATGCGGCGACTGCGGTGCGTGCGGTGCGGCCAAATCTGCGTTCACCTTTAAATTAAGCAATTGTCTAGGCCCTAGGGCATCACGTCTGAGAGGGCAATAGAAGAGTAAAGGTTCAAAGACCGATTCTTGTTCACATACGGATAGGGGCATGGATTGCTTAGGGCATCAAGTAGTCTTAACCCGTCACTGGTCAAAACCAGATGAAAGATCACAGACATAACGACTTGCGGGCCGCTGTCATCGCGCTGTGAACAAGGTACAAGTTGATTCAACAGATGGCGGACCTACATCATTTGATAGCGTTACATCAAACCCAGATATATGAATAGTGACTTGCAGGTCGCTGTCATCGTGCTGTTAACAAGGTACAAGTTGATTTAACAGATGGCGGACCTACATCATTTAGGGTATTCTCCATACTCTGGGCCTGTTTCACAACTTCCACACAACATCCACAGCTCAGGTATCTGACATCTGTCAAGTTAAGTTGTAGATAGCCTATCCGGAACTTACCAGGAAGTGGTGAAACAGCCCCTATCGCATAACGCATTATATCAAACCCAGCTGACAGTTTAATTATTTTAAACTTCGCGCGGTGTCATGTCCTTTTCCGGGACTCAAAATACCTCCGGTGTCATGTCCTTTTCCGGGTCTCAAAATATCTCCAATTTCAGCAAAATCGGTTCAGTAGTTTGGGCGTGAAGAGGCAACAGACAGACACACTTTCGCATTTATAATATTACTTAGTATGTATTTACGTAGGTCCGCCAACTGCATGTGAATAAATGTCTTTGATGGTACATATGTATAAGGCTTTTTACAGACGAACGGCACTTGTCAACGGCAAGCGTCTGCCGTCGACGCGTGCCGTTCGTCTGTAAGCGCTCTAAGGCGAACACTTTAGTAAAAATCGGCAAGTGCGAGTCGGACTCGCGCACGAAGGGTTCCGACTTCCGTACCGGTATAGAGTGAAAGTAGATAAAAAATTGTGTTTTTTGTAAGGGAGCCCCCCTTATATATTAACTTAATATTAACTGTTACCATTATTGATTACGAGCAAAAAAGGTCCAAAAAAATGATGTTTCTTGTATGGGAGTCCCCCTTAAATATTATCTTTATTTTATTTTTAGTATTAAATACAAGTAATATAACAACAAATTTTGTTGTTATAGCGGCAACAGATATACACAATCTGTGAAAATTTCAGAAGTCTAGCTATAGCAGTTCTTGAGTTACAGCCTGGAGACAGACAGGCGGACAGACAGACGGACAGACAGACATCGAAGTCTCATGAATAGGGTCCCGTTTTTACCCTTGGGGTACCTAAAAACGGGCTTTTATCTCCTCTACTATAATAGCCAGGGGCAGTTGTAGTCAGAAAGTTTGGGGGTCACGTGATTTTGGGGGGTCAAGAATAGTTAAAGGCACAGCATGTGCCGGAATAAGACTTAGGTTTAAACCTAGATTTTTATATCCCCTGTGAGTTGTGACTGTGCATGTCTATACCTCGTTCATCGAGCACATAGAAACTTAGCCAGATCTCGGCAACCATTAACCACATTTTGTCTCTTTTAGTAATGCTCGAGCCACACTAACGAGCGATTGCGATAATACTAAAATATGTTATAGTATTATCGCATTTATATGCCATTATTATAGGCGATAATGCTTTAACATGTTTTAGCATTATCGCAATAATTAATGGCATTTCTCCTGAGTGTGGTCCGAGCATTAGAAGGCAAGTAGTGAGAGGATAGCCGAATTTATACATGGTGAAGTTTTGCTATATTTCCTTTAAAACCCTTTTATGACCATTAAAACAGGCCTTATAAAAATTGGTATTCTGTTCGAGAAAATATTGAAAATATAAATGAGGTTGGAATTCGAATTATAGGGTCAAAACATAAAGGGCAATAAAAAATGAATGTAACTCATATAAAATAATCGAGGTTAAATAATAAAACAGTTCCACATCAAAGCTTTTATTTATATGAATTGCATTCATATTTTCATAAATGTAGACGCTAGAAGTAGATTTATATTTTTTCTCATTTGCTTAATAGTAGCAAATACATAATAATAACTATTTTTTTGATTACTTACATAAAACTGAAATAATTCTATAGTATACAATAAACCCTACACTAATTAACATATTGCTTTTCTATTATTGATATTCCCTTCAGTCCTTCTATTATTAATAAACATGAAGTAAATCTGGATAAATATAAATCTGCTTCTAAGTGAACATGGAATGTTAGTGAAGTTACATAAATACTATTACAAGATACATTTTCTTCTAATATTCAAAGAGTAGAAAAACTAAGCGTTGAGCGAACTACATAGAGAGCGAATATCTAATCAACGGAGATTACTCATCATCAAAGAAATCTACATGCTCTCCGGGGCCAAATTTACCCGCGAGCAACACTTTAACACACTTTTTAGCCGTAATTTCTGGCTTCAACAGGGAGCCTTGATTTTTAAACGAGTTAAACACGTCTTTGAGATTATCATTTACAGCCTCGGAGACAATGTAATCAATCATGGCAGTCTCAACTGGCCCGGGAGCATAATTAAGTACTCTGATGTTTTTCTTTTCCTCCGCCAATACCTTAAAGTACATTTCTCGAGCGGCTTTCCCGCTACAGTAGTAGGCCATCCCCCCCATCGGCTTTATCGCACAGAGAGAAGTGATATTCACAATTATCACTCTGTCCTCCACATCCTCGAATATTTTAAGGAACTGAGTGTTCAGAGAGATAACTTTGAAAACATTCAAGTCGTAATATTGTCGTAGTTCTTCAACATTTTCCATGCGGAACGTCTCCACTGCTAAGTTGCCCAGGGACCCCACGTTGTGGAAGATCAGGCTGTTGGCAAAGTCCTTGGGACTGGAGCCTTTTAGCGCCTGTTTGAGTACATCGCACATTTCAGCTTCTGTAGCTACTCCAAGGTCGATGGATGTGTGTATGACTTTTACATTGGGTGACTCACACAGACTAGCGGTGATGGCCAATTCCCGCTTGTTACGAGCTAGCAGTAGCATGATTGATTTGGGACCTAGTAATTTTGCAATTTCAACAGCAATAGCTCTACCGATTCCTTGTGATGCACCACTGACGACACAAAATGATGATCCGAACAGGTCAATAGCACACGAGGAGGCCATGATTACTTACAATAGTTTATTCTTGCTCTTGAATTAACTTCTCAGATTCAGTGTCCCCAATGACGGGCTCGAGATCGCAGCCGTCTCGCATTAACCTGTTAATACAGTCTTCTCTATATGCAGCTAAATTTTCAACGACTTTGTTCTTCTTCCTTAAAGCTTGAAGCTTTCGCTCTGTAAGTAGTACAGTTAAAATGAGTATCTATATCTTATATATAAAAATGGATTTTCAAATGTGTTAGTCGCACTATAACTCAAAAACGGCTGAACGGATTAGGCTGATTTTAGTCTTAAAATATTCGTAGAAGTCCAGGGAAGGTTTTAAAGTGACACGAAGTTCACCGGGACAGCTAGTCTTATATATAAAAATGGATTTTCAAATGTGTTAGTCACGCTAAAACTCGAAAACGGCTGAAGGGATTGGGCTGATTTTAGTCTTAAAATATTCGTAGAAGTCCAGGGAAGGTTTTAAAGTGACCTGTGACACGAAGTTCACCGGGACAGCTAGTCTTATATATAAAAATGGATTTTCAAATGTGTTAGTCGCGCTAAAACTCGAAAACGGCTGAACGGATTGGGCTGATTTGAGTCATAAAATATTCGTAGAAGTCCGGGGAAGGTTTTAAAGTCACACGAAGTTCACTGGGACAACTAGTATTTGATAAAAAATGAACTACCACTGATATACTATAAAATGCCAAAGTAACCTTTACCTCACTGTAGCTAATTATGAAATAACTGAGCGAAAACTGAAATCGCTCGAGTATTAGTAACCTTGATAACCTTTTGTTTTGATAGAGACAATTATTATCTACTAGTTTTAACTTTTTATACAAAATAACTACTAACCCAGTATCGCGAGGTATTCGGCGCTATCGGCTAGCTTGTTGTCCTTCTCTGGTTTGAAATTGTCTTCGAATTCTGATATTTCCTTTCCTTCTACATTCGCACCGCCCCACGGATCCATTCAAAATCTGTAAATGCATGAAGAGAATGTCTTAAAACTAGTCTCACTTCATAGTACACAACAGCCTTGAAATGTATAATACAAAAAGCCTACTCTTTGCTTAGTCTTTAATTAGTATAGAGCGCATGAGAATTGAAATTGTAATTTGTATGTAAAAAACAATGATTGCAGATAAATTAATATATTGCAGGCACATAGTTTTTAAGGAGTTTTGCTGATTGATTAAGCAATACATAACTTACGTAGAGGCTACGAATTATACTAGAAGAGATATGAACCCAGATTATTATTTTACAATTTAAATAAAGATTTTTTTATTTCAAACCACAAATTATCAAGTACGGACGTCAAAATTCAAATCATTAATAAAACGTCAAATTACAATCACTGACAATGACACACTTCATATGTCACTTCGCATTTGACATTTGTACTTTTGACAGTTACTTTTTTTAAGCTTTACAGTATGCGCTGCAGACACATTCATCCAGTCCATACTCCATAGTATGGACTGGATGGTTGGATGTGTCTGCACTCTGCAGCGCATTTTATATGTATTTCAAATAGGCACAAAAAATAGCTGTCATTTATAAAAGGGTACGGTACCTTTCATAAAAGGGTCCATTCACTATCCTGCATTGCAGTCCGCCGTGCAGGCCTGCAAGGCTGCAATACCATTTACTATCATGCATTATAAGCCGGCGGACTGCACGGCGGCTTATGCAGGATAGTGAATGGTGTTGCAGGCCTGCACGGCGGACTGCAATGCAGGATAGTGAATGGACCGTTTAAGTCCAGCGTCTACTTGTATATTATAAGTTATAACTTAATCTGTAGTCCAGCATAACTAATTAATAATGGAGCCTGGAGGTCATTGGTCAATGGTCTTTTTATTAAAAAATAAAACAATTACATAGGTAGAGCTGGTTTAATTTGAAATGACGCGCCCCACCACTTCAAAGTTGATATAAATGAAATATTTTTGTACTGTGAATACGAGGGAGGGGCGCGTCATTTTAAGTTAGACAAGGTCTACTCTACTTAATATCTTGCGTTAATAATAATATTATTATTGCAAGGGATTCATGGTTTAGCTTTTATAAACCTTTAATTTGTTGGTGTATGTTTGAACCCTCTTCTAAACTTTATACCTAACTAGTCTATGTCTAAATCATAGGTCTAAATCAATGTTTTTCTGTTTCAACCTTCTTTGTGATGATGCGACTTGGTATATAAAAAAATATTGACCTCCGGGGTCGTGACTCGTGAGTCGTGACCCACTGGTTAAAAACACTGCTGCTCTAAAACGTAGTGATTATATTCTCTTTGTGCTGCTCTAAAGGGCCCCCGAGACGATCAAACGGTTTGACTCAAACACGTAAATTTTGGTTTGACTCAAACCATTTTGATCGTTTACAAAGCTAGTTTGAACGGTTTGTCAAACATTTACGTGTTTGAAGCTCGTTTGATGAAATTTCATATTTTTGTTGTGTTTGACGCGCCGTTTGATCGTGTTCCGATGCGTTTGAACAAACTTTGTACCATTCTTTAGAGTAGGTACGTTATTTTTAACCGACTAAAAAAGAGGAGGTTATCAATTCGACGCGTATGTATGTAATATTTCCAGAACTTCCCAGTTTTCGTATAAGTTAGTCTATATCAGCATCTGAACAAATGTGCAAAATTTCAAAAGTGTATGTATGTTTTCATGTTTGTGTTCACATATCTCCGGAACTACAAGTCAGATTTAAATATTTTTTTGTTGTACTATATAGGTATTGTTTAACTTGGGAGACTTCTGCAAGTTTCATTAAAATAGGTTTAGTAGTTTTTGAGATAGGGAATTTAATTCTCAATTTCGTAAAATTTTTAAGTCGGTTTTAATATTTATTCGTCACAAGACGTGTACTCCACAGCGCGTATTGAACCAAACTGCACAGTTTCGTTTGAGAAACCGTTCAAACCGACATCAAACGGTTGCATCAAACACGTAAGGTTTGAGTCAAACCGTTCGATCGTCTCGGGGGCCCTTAAGAGTGGGTTGCACCAGAAGCGTGGTTATAGTTAGTCCATACTTAGTTTAACCATAACTTTGAGTTATAGTTAGTAACTCAAAGTTATGGTTATAGTTAATCCATTGTATAAATATTTCGATATAAGTTTGAGCGGTTATGGTTACCTATCGTTAAATATGGCGTCCATAACCCAACGTAGTCATAGTTAAAGTCACAGACTGTTAAAGTTATAGTTAAAGTTACAGTTATAGTTAAAGTGAGTTGGTGCAACCCACCCTAAAATGGCTCTAACAAAAAATCTTAATAGCAGGGGAGGTAGTGCTAGCGTTTGCTAAGTCATTTCATACCGACCAAATTTTTGTCCAGCGGTAGCTTATTATTTATCAATCAATATAATCAGCGTCAGTCGCCGTACCCGTGGTTGGAATGTTAACTGAGAGTATTTCAAAGTTGTAAAAAAAATTGTTGTGAAAAGTGATTTTATACCGAATGAAACTTTGATGGATGATTATTGAAGTCATGTTTAACCAAAAAATCACCGTCAGCCGTATTGCAGACGGGGGTCAACGTCAGTCGCGTTACTGAACATGTAAAAATGTTTTGAATAAAAAGTCATTTTATACCGTACAAAATTTATACAGGTGAATATTTCTACTTTGTAAATAATAAAGAAAACCGTCAGTCGCTAATACGATGGTGGAAAAACCGTCAGCCAGCGATATAAGTTATGACCAATATAGCCCTACTTCGCGCTCAGTGTATCCTAGGGCGTCGCGTAGACGACATTCCACCTGCAAACATTCAGCTGACGGCGATTTTCGTTTGAATTAACCATAAAATTATCTCACATAGCAATTTTAAGTAATTAATTCGATAGTCAATATTTGTGAAGAAGAATTATAGGTCTACCAGAATCTGATGGCAATTTTTGACAGCAAATTTTAAAAAAATATCCTAAATCATTGGATACATTTTTACAATTGCATGTTTAATACACAGATTAGCTGCTAAAAGAAAAGGATCAAAATGTTTTATTTCAATTACCCCGGTATTGCTAGAGAATAGAGTCAATTTATTTTCTAACTTTTTGCCATCAGATTCTGGTACACCTATATATACATTTTACTTTAAAAGCGCCATCTGTTGTTATATACTAAAACTAAAATAACACCTACCGAACCTAAACGTGTATAATCTAGATATGAACTATTTTAATTTTATTGGGTGCGAATTGGGATCTTTTTAATGTCAATTCAATACGATTCCCAACTACAACTTTGAGATGCTCTCAATTTTTATTCCACCCATTATGAAGTGGCTGACGATCAAAGCTGTTATGTATTAGTGGAATACTATTATTGTAACGATTTTCGCTCGGTATGAAATAACTTTTTAAACTGAGCGCGACCTCCCCTACTATAAAACTGGACGTTTGTAAATTGTTGTAAATAAATAAAGTAGAAGGGAGTTAGCCTTCCCGCTTCCGTAATCCGTCTATATTAAAAAAAAATAGCACTCTTCAATACAATATAATAAATAATAATTAGTAGGTAGTACAACCAAAGAGAATACAACCACTACGAGTAGGTACAACTTACAAGTACTAACCAGTGTTGCCACCTCCAATTTAGACAAGTCACTAGAAGTACAATGAAATCTCGCTAGATAATGAAAATTTAAAATACTAAAAACTCCCTAAAATTCCCTAGATCCTATTCGGTATAATTTTATTTAAAAATAATCTTTAAACGAGCAATTATTGTATATAAATATACTTAATTGGAATCTCGGAATCGGCTCCAACGATTTTCATGAAATTTAGTATAATATAGGGGGTTTCGGGGGCGATAAATCGATCTAGCTAGGAATCATTTTTAGAAAATGTCATTTTATTCGGGTTTTATCGAATACCGAGCAAAGCTTGGTCAAATAGCTAGTATTAATAATAATAATATTAAAAATATAAGTATATAAGTAATTCTTATTTTATGGTATTTTTTTCGTAAGTGTCATCTAGGTGTCATCTATTAGTTCCGTGTCTAGCATTAGGTATTTTCCCTTAACTCTGCAATTTTTCAATTTTCATGAAGAGTTCATAAACAAAAAATAAAAACCCAAAAATCGTGATTGTATATTTTATTACCTATTTATAAAATTATTAGTTATGTAGGTAAATTAAAAATTAAGGTATAATTAACATAATATCTTAAAAAAAGTCGCCAAGAATTATTTTCAATTCTTGGTGACTAAGGATTTAAAAAATAAATAATATTATTATATTTTTCTTTGAAAATCCTCAGTCGACAAGAATTGAAAATAATTCTTCACCAGTCATATCCGTCTCGTCCATCAAATTTTGACCTACTGATGATGATGTTGACGGCAATAAGGCAGTAGATGCATCTTCTTCTTCCTTTGAATTTTTAAAGGAATACTTTTTATTTTTTCCTATTTCCACAATTACTTCTTCTGGGAGTTCGTAGGTAAAGCATTGTTCATTTATAACTTTCAGTCTATTTTTAATAAAAAGAATGCTGTTCAAAGTGCTAATGTTCATCCTGTTTCTTAACTTACTTTTGATTATGTTCATAGTACTAAAATTCTTTCCACTGCAGCATTGGAGTGAGGTAAAGATATCACAGAAATTGCAAAATCAGCTAGTTCTTGGAAACTATTTATTCCAGCAGCATTTCTGTACTCAAAAACTTCAGCCCAAAAACTAATAACATTTTTTGTATTTTTCCATTTTACAAAGTTAATAGTCTGCCATTGCTGCAAAATTTTATCAATTGTTTCAGCATTTACACCCATTTCTGAAGCTAGTTCTGTGATTGAGTTGTCTTTTACTTGTCGAAGTGTGTTTTCAACACTAAAATGAGACATTTTGTTTAATATGGTGAAGTTGCTTGGTAGCCTCTGCTGAATTTCTTTAACCAGTTTGATGTTGAAATCGATGCACCGTTTTCTAACAGCGTTTACACATTCAACACTCAAATTGGATTTAGTTGCCTGGGTTTCAAATAAATACCCTAAATAGGGTATTTATTTGAAACCCAGGCGACTGGGTTAAGGTGTTGCTCAGTTTGAATTTGCAAAAAATCTTCATTGGTTGTTGCAGCCGACGGCATAATTATTCTTGTGCAAACGGAGCGTAGAAGAGTCATCAATGTGCTCAGCAATGCCACAGGGTTACAATCTTCACTCTCGAACGTCTTTACAGCTATTTGAACGTCGTTCAAAACGCTTCTTAAATAACAAAGATACAAGTGATTTGTTTCGTCCGAAAACATTGCGTGGAGTAAGTCAGAGGTATAACATTTATCTTTTGTAAGTGCAAAATGTAGTTTTAAGTCATCCCACTGCGACAAAATTCTCGTTACTGCCGGCTCCACTGACAGCCAGCGAGTTGCACAAGATCTCAAAATTTTCAGAGGACTTTCGCCACAATTTATTAACTGGTACAGTTCTTTATACTCTTCTCTGCGTTTAGGTGAGTTTGAAAACCAATTGTAAGTTTCCCTGATAAGAAATTCAATATTTCTGGGTAATGTGTGTTCAGAAGCATGGGATACGGCTAATTGTAGTGAGTGACATACACATTTCACCAGAACTAGATTTGTTAATCCGTATTCAGTTTAAAGATTTTTGTGTACGCCGTTATTTATACCGATCATAACAGAGGCGTTATCACAACCCAAACCGATCATGTTTTTAGCGGTATACCGTGTCGTTCCAAGCATTTCAATAAATCGCGTCACATGCGATCAGAGGTTCCAAAGCCAAAAAAGATGATACCACTATTTTTCTTGCGGGATTAAAATATCGTAACACCACTCCCAAATATTTGGACACGCTAAGATCTGTGGACTCATCGAGCAAGATGCTATACTTTTGTGCTCCGATTTCGTTTTTAAGCGTCTGAATGAAGTGGGGAGCGATAACATTCTTATTCACTTCAGTACATTTCGTTCTATGCATTTTGATGTTCGCGGCTTCGCGCGTCTCAGTAAGGTGGTCAATTTGAGATATGGCAGTGTGTTCTATTATAAAAAGTGCTAGCCTACCTTCCGCTCTTAAAGTGTTGAAATCCGTCTTGTGTTGTAGTTTGGGAGCAGCTGAAAAGTCGATTTTTCTGTTTGTAGATAAAGCATCACATTTATCCTTATGCTTCCTTGACTCGGCATGTTTACGCAAATCATTTATTCTTGCTTGTAAATCCGTCCGGCAATACGCACAATGAGCTTTCATAGGATCTGTTACAACTTTAAACTCATCAATTAATTCCCATTCTTTGCGATATTTTTGGCTATATACCTTCTTTTTTAAAGGAATTTCCATTTTGACTCTCAATTCACAACAATATTATATTATAACAAAAGCTTTACAAAACAATACGGCACACACCGCGTCAACATCAGTAAAACAGAGCAAATATGAATTGTGAATGAAAACAAAATCGTCTGTAAGGTAATTCGCTTTAAGGTAAGTAATTTCCCATGTTGTAATAGGGGAATCCCGTGACTAGACAAGGATAGCAAATAACTGATTCAGTACGTCAGAGTGAGAGCACCAATGCACGATTCTCGTCCGACCACAGTATCTATACTAATATTATAAAGCGGAAGAGTTTGTTAGTTTATTTGTTTGAACGCGCTAATCTCAGGAACTACTGGTCCGATTTAAAAAATTATTTCAGTGTTAGATAGCCCATTTATCGAGGAAGGCTATAGGCTATATTTTATTACGCTAAAACTAATAGGAGCTAAGAAATAGAGGAAAATGTGGAAAAAACGGGGGAAATTATATGAAATGCTTATTTACGAGTAGTAATAGTTTGAACGCGCTAATCTCAGGAACTACTGGTCCGATTTAAAAAATTCTTTCAGTGTTAGATAGCCCATTTATCGAGGAAGGCTATAGGCTATATTTTATTACGCTAAAACTAATAGGAGCGAAGAAATAGAGGAAAATGTGGAAAAAACGGGGGAAATTATATGAAATGCTTATTTAGTAATAGTTTGAACGCGCTAATCTCAGGAACTACTGGTCCGATTTTAAAAACGAGGGAAAATATTTGAAATTGCTTATTATCTTAAGAACTACTGAAGCAAATTTTATGTTATTTGGCAAATATGAAGAATAGACCACGTGAAGGGACAAAGGCTATTTTTGGCGGAAAAATGTACGGTTGCTTGAAATTCCTAAATTACGCGGGCGAAGCCGCGTGGAACATCTAGTACAATATAATATCGTCCGAGAGTCAGCCGAGTACCCTTGGAATTTCTCATACAAACGTAATTCCAAAATCATTTTCTCATACGAAAATATTTAACATGTTTGAGTTATTTTTCAGTTTAAGATAGTAATGACCTAGGTTCCTACACAAAAATTTACTTCAAAATATTTAAACAAAAAAAATTTTTTTTGTTTTAAATTTTTTTTTTGTAAATTTACTACTAAATATTTAAACACTAAAAAATAGAGTAAAACACTAAAAAATATATAAATAAATAGTAAATTTACTACAAAATATTTAAACTCTAAAAAATATTTTTTAGTATTTTAAAAAGGCCGGCCTCTTAAGAATCGGTGTTGCCAACATTATAGTAAAAACTAAAAAGTATCATAAATAAAGTTTCCTTTATTATTTTCTTATAACGTTTCCTATATTTATTATTCAGGGGAAAATAAATAAGTATTTGTCATTGATCGCGAAAAGTCGCTAGAAGTCACCAAATCTATGTCTAGTGACTTAAAAAAATCAAAAATCGTTGAGCTACCGTAGAATTCCCTAAATCTAGTGACAAATTCCCCAAGGTGGCAACACTGGTACTAACTACTACAACCCTGCACTCTTTTATTTCGGTCAGTGTTTTTCAACCTTTTTCAAGACATGACCCCTTAGTCCTTATCATAATAATTTATAGAATATAAACTATGTATTTACATGTAGGTATGTACCTAGTTATAATATTTTATTAGTGTAATTAGTGAGACGGGATTAAGTAGGTACCTATACCTTAGTTATGAAATGAATGGGAACAGTAGAAAATTAAGTACCACAGAAAAATATAGCGACAAAGTTGGACACCGTACCAGATTATAATAAACAGGCACTCAGCAGGCCGCGCGATTACAAAACTCTTTGTTAGGAATACTGCAGTGGAAACTGTACCGTGCTGCGAAGATAACAAAAGTATTTTTTCCGTGTAGCACGAGTATTTTATATTAATTCTGCGAGCATAAATGAAAATGTATCTTCTATCTAGCGAGATAAGGCTTAATGTTGGTTACACGTGATATATGACAAAAGCAACTCGTGTAGGTACTGCTAGCGGCCGTACTAGACGCAGCTGCCCCCTTCTCCCCTCGTTCCGCTTCGGAGCCCCTCTCGCGACCCGCGCATTCCCCGCGCGTGTCGCGATTTCAAAGAGTAGATAAGAACAGAGTAGGTAGGTAACAAGTGAATTAAATTAAGAAATTAAAAAAAAAAACCCGCCAAAAAACTTTAAAAAATAATGAAATAATATATTTACTGACTTTAAGTTTAAATAATTCCTAAGAGTAAAGTAATATTTTAGTCCATAAATGTTGTCACGGTGTGTCGGGGGACCGCCAAGTAAACTACCACAACAGCGACTACATTTTGTACTACATTTACTGTACTATACAGGGTGCAATTAAACCTTCCTGCCAAATTTTGATATAATGATCCTTGTTTAAAATTAAAATACACGTATTTTTCTTTTATTATCACTCAGTACTAAAATGTTGAGAAAAAGCTTCCGAAAGTTATCCTAAAAAACACTACAATTAATGGACACGACGCGTCGCCCGCGCGTGACGAGCCCCCGCGCGCGCGCCTCCCCCCCGCGTCAGCCCCTCTCATTCCCCTGCGCCGCCTCGCGCCGTTAGTGACCGTTCTGCAACGATTTTAAATGGGATAAAATATTATGTCATAAAAAAATTACCTCCAATTTTTGTTGCTTTATTAGACTCTCCTAATGATACCAAAGCCCTGGAAAAAATTTGGCAGGAAGGTTTAATTGCACCCTGTATTTACTGTACTACATTTTGTTTCGCCATAATAGTCGCTGATTCTCTCGATTCGGGTCGCTGTGAACTGACCCTTAAACTATAATGTTATGTGAAATCAAACATCTACATTAGCGGTCCCCCGACACACCTTGACAACATTTATGGACTAAAATATTACTTTACTCTTAGGAATTATTTAAACTTAAAGTCAGTAAATATATTATTTCATTACTTTTTAAAGTTTTTTGGCGGGGGTTTTTTTTAATTTCATAATTTAATTTAATTTTATGCTTTTTAAACTTGTGCAGAATAATTCCTATTAACTGGATCATATCCCAATGAATATCATCTATAAAATATTATGTCCTCCAACATCAACACTATATTAATAGCTAAAAGCTGAGCTTTGTGAGGGCTCGCGTCGTTTTTCTGCGTGGTACCTAATAATCTTTATGGCAATTTTTTTTATGTATTTTAATCCTTCGATCGGGGATTCTTGGAAATGCTATTGAATTCTATTGTTGTCGCGGTCACCGCTCACCGGTGTCCTTAATGTCCTTATGGGGCTAATGGGGCTTGATTCTTGAAGGATTAATAGTAGCCAAACCTTGACTGAACGATGATATCACATCTACATATTATTATTATAAATAAAAATCACTATACATAATATTGTGATGCACAAATCAATAGGCGTGAATCACGCCGCGTGATAGTTTTTCCGTAAAGTGTACCACAAAAGTGCTCAGGTTGTGGGATATACTAGGGCTCGCTTCGCTCGCCCTTATAATGTGGAGCTATAGAGGATAAATTCATTTTATCACTTGTATAAAAAATATATTTGAAAATTACTAATTATTGGAAGTTTAGGTACAATGGTCCCTTAGGTTCAGTAACAGTCGTTTTGTCGCCTTCCTCGTCGCCCCATCTTGTCCCTCCGTCCCCTTATTTAAAAAAAATAAATCATACTATCTATTATAAATCATTGTTATTTTAAACATATTAAAACAATATAGAACCTATACTATAGAAAAAAAATCCGATCAGAAAAAAATGTTTATCTAATTTCTTAGAACTTCTTATTAGGATTATAATAGGTACTTATTAGATTCATTCTTGTAACTTGTAAGTGACAAACTTGGGTTGTCTGCCGGGCTAGCACGGCCACCAGTAGAAATGCGAAAGTATAGACAAAATGTGGAGATAAACTTAAGGTGCCGTTCCGATCTTTTTTCGTTCCGAAAAATTAAATTGAAATGCCACTTTATGATAGAAATTAAAATAATATCCTACTTTATGACATAGACTATAGTCTGTCATGAAGTGGCATTTTAATTGAATTTTTGTCGGTCGCGATTAGCCGCGGTAAAGATCGGAACGGCACCTTAAGGCGAAGACAGCTGCCAATTCGACATCTTTGTGCAGTTTTCTAGACGTATGTATTTCATTGATTGTCACAAAAAAATGTGATTTTTGATTATATTTGGAAAAGCTTGTCGAATTTAAATAATAAAATAATGTACTCCTACTGGATGAAAAAAAACCAAAGTCACATCTTTCAGGAACTTTAAACAGTTCTAACTAAAGTAATAATGCAATCTATGCTTTAAACATTTGTTTATTTGATACCTTTTACAAAAATCCAAAGATTGCCGGATTTAATTTTCGGTTCTGACATCTAGATTTCCCATAATATTTATTTTTTCCACCAACAAACGAAAAATGTATCCACGCTACCGAGTGAACACTTTACATCTCTGTCTCTCTGGCATGAAAATTGACAGTGGTGCGAGAGTGATGCGAGCAAGGTCATTGGCAGTTCGTCGGTTTGGATGAACAGGGTATTAACTCAAAATTTACGATTTTTAACCAAAAAATACAGTCCTACTTAAAATCACGCGATCTTTCTAACGAACGTGGTTGCATAACGATATGACGTCAAATTGGCGGGGGTGCGGGGTAGTATCTTCGTCTCTTTCGCGCTTTTGCACGTGTCGGTTTGAACAACACTGTCGTATTCAGTCTTACTCGCGGAGTTGTGATGAAAGGACGTCGTTCGTTTGTGATATACAGTTTTAACCTTGAAAAACGCAGTGTTCATTAAAAGATGAGTTCTGTTTGAATACTACTGCTTTGTAAAATAGAGTAGTAATTTCAAGTTAATACCTTATTTACAATAAATTGTTGCATCTGGTTTGTAACAGGTGTTTCTAGTTTAAAGAACTAATTTGAGATACTTCCATGTTCACAAAAGTGATACTACTAAGTTACCTACTACAAAGCCAAAGACCCCGACGGTCTTTAACCCCTCAGTTCCGGGAAAAATCTATGCAAAAAAGTTGGCAGGTCAATGTGCAAAAAAAATGGCGCCCGGCCTACCCTCTTTGTAAAATTAATGTAATATGAAATATCCTTACATATAATCCATATTTTATGTTTGTGTGAACTACATTATAATATATATTAAATTTTCTATCTATCAAGCCATCATAATATAGTATTTAGTCCGATGTGATATTAGTTTCTCAACTATAAACTTTCGAAACTATAATTAGTGACTTGTTCAGAAGAAATAAACGAATACTTTATTCTTCATATATTAAGTCATACCTTGACACGTAGGAAATAGAGCACAATTTTGAATAGCCGAAATAATATTAATAGCTCACAGATTGTTTATTTATTTTTCATTCAGAGTGTGGTCAATGTACCAAAGGTCATAACTAACCAAACTTCTTCATACAAAAGTATTCTCTAAGTCATCGAAATACGTAATATAATCGAAACAAAGAGAGCGGCCCAGGTGGGCCTTACGGTTGTTGAGAGACTTGAGAGTGTAAATGGAACGCCTCAGAGCTGTCAGCGAGGTAACGCCGCATGAACTGTCATGTTTTTCGGGCGCGCAGCCCATATCGAATTATAAGACGTTATCACGTTAAAAAGGCCAAAAAAATGACGTTTCTTGTATGGGAGCCCCCCTTAAATATTAACTTTATTTTATTTTTAGTATTTGTTGTTATAACGGCAACAGATATACACAATCTGTGAAAATTTCAGAAGTCTAGCTATAGCGGTTCTTGAGTTACAGCCTGGAGACAGACAGACAGACGGACAGACAGACATCGAAGTCTCATGAATAGGGTCCCGTTTTTACCCTTTGGGTACGGAACCCTAAAAAGGGGAAAAAAGGTAAAAAAGATATCGCGAAAATATTATTTGACGACCTCTGTGGCTCAATGGGCAGAGTGTGTGGCAACTCAAGCCGGAGGTCGCGGGTTCGAATCCCGCCGACGGGCGTTTGCACACTGCACGATAACGACACGACACGATACCACAGAATAGAGGGCCACCGCACATATTATACAATTTCAAGTTGGCCGACTATCGTACAATCTAAATTGCGTAGTGTCACTTTTGTAGTATTGAATGCACCCAAAATATTCTCCTTTCTTTTCGCCTTCGTTTTATTACTGCTACAATAAAAGCGTGCTTTTTACGCATTGTAACACGCACGTCGCTAGGCTAGCAACACCGTTACCAAATCTAAAAGTCTGCGGCTGACAGCATATACGTAACACGATGAAGTTGTCCAATTAAATTGTGACACTACGCAATTTAGTTTACTCGTACGATAGTCGGCCAACTTGAAATTGTATAAGTGCGGTGGCCCTTATCTATTCTGTGGTATCGTGTCGTATCGTTATCGTCGCAATGTGAAAACGCCCGACGGAACAAAAAGTTTTTCAATGTTCCTGGGTCATGGATGTGTATTAAATATGTGTATGATATAATAAAAATCTTAAATATATGTATAGTATAATGCTAAGTACTCACATACAGTTTTGCTCGATAGTTTTACTCGAAATCGATCAAAAACCACTGTGTGGACCGCAAAACTCACAGCTCGAAGGCTCGCATCGTGCCAGTTTGAAGGCTCGAATCGAGCCGGCTTGACAAATTTTTTGACACTAGTTTTTATTATTCGTAGCCAATTTCCTTCGAACTGGAGTAAAACTATCGAGCAATGCTGAATGTGTGGACGAAAGCCCGAGCATTGGTTTTTACTCTACGTGATTGCTCGATCGAGCAAAACCGTATGTATTATCAGAGAAGTTGATTCCTATGCAGATCGGGGACCTACGTAGTTTGGTTGCGTTACGTCAAACCCAGCCGACAGATCACAATTAACATTGACTTGACATATTCGACCAAATAACGTTGGTCTATCAACTGCATAGGAATCAATTTCCTCGATAGTACTTACACTAAAAGCATTAAATATATTTCTGTTGTCTGGTACCCGTAACACAAGTCCTTCAGGCCAGAATGACGTGGTGTGAAGCGTCCATAGATATTATTATTATTATTATTGTCACTGACAAATGACAATACTATTTTCGCGATATCTCTGTTACTAAAATAGTTTTCTCGACCTCGACCCCCTTATAGATGCTTTGCGAGCCCCCGGGGGGTCACAACCAACCGTTTGAGAAACACTGACATAATTTATTAAGTATAATTTCATGATTAGCCTCTAATAGGACCTGCCGGGCTAGCACGGCCACCCGTAGAAATGCGAAAGTATAGACAAACTGTGGACATAAACTTAAGGCGCTGACAACTCGCTGGTCCGGATGAACAGGGTATTAACTCAAAAAAGCCTATTTTTCAGGAGAGCGATTTGAAGTTTTCAAATCAATATATTTCCATTTCCGTTAATAATTGGTTAACCTCTCTTATATATTTTGTAAACTTACTTTATTGATAATGTTTTTGTTCACTGCACGAGTTTGTTAATTTTGCTATTTCTGAGAAAAAAAATAAAATCTGCAGGAAGGAACATAATAATATCTTTTTTCACAAAAAATACTTCTGAACCAAAGTAGTAACTACAAAATTTTATTTTCATAAAAATGTAATTTTGAGGGTCTACGATCGACTTTTCGATTATTTTTTTGAGACATTATTTAAACATCATGCTTAGTTTGCTATGCCATCCTATTTTTTCATGATTTGTTAATTCATTCAGTTATGTTTAAGGAGCATTCATAATACTACCATGTTCCACAAATATTAGGAATAAATTTTCAAAATAATACAAAATGAAAACAAACATTTCACTATTAAACGTTTATTTATTTTAAAAAAAATCACATAAAAATAGTTTAAACATCAGTCTTAGTATTTTAATAAACAAATTTAAATCACTAGCTACACTTTTGAGCACACTAAGGCTATGACGTTGTCACGTTAAATTATCGTCAGTAAACCGACTTTACAGACAACCGATTTTTTTGCTCGTAATCTATAATGGTAACAGTTAGGTACTTGAAATTTTCACAAAATTCTTAATTATATTTGTACTTTAATTATTAATAATAAAATTAAAATAAAATTAATATTTAAGGGGGGCTCCCATACAAAAAACACAATTTTTTGTCAACTTTCACTCTATACGGGTACGGAACCCTTCGTGCGCGAATCCGACTCGCACTTGGCCGATTTTTCAAGATAGTGTGGCGATACAAAGCTGGCGAATGGCGCCCCTACAAACTTGAGGTTAAGCTTCTATTGGTGTCCCAAAAATAATGCAAATTTCATGTATCTATTTCAATGGACTAAATGTGGACCAGACGTTTCTTTAATCTATTTACATAGTACGTAATATTATTATAATTATTATTTAATGTCTCATAATTGCGTATTATTAAAACAATAAAATATACAGGGTGTAAAAAACAGTGATAATGCTAGGGTGTATGTAATATTAAATGTGTTCCTTTTATCTTATAATATCTTTCAGCGCTGCAACTTTCACAATGAACTCTATAAAGAGGTCATTGTGAAAGTTGCAGAGCAGAGCGTGTACATAGGAACACATAGACAACCTAAACTCTTAAGTATCTGGGAGCACGGTAGTGCGCCCGCCGAGATGAGCCAAGCGAAGCGCAAGGGCACTACCTACCTTTACTCGAAGTGTTTCCACGTTTTTTGAACCCTCATAGAGTTGGTTTACGATGTACCAGATAAGTAGTTCTTATTCTCGGAATATGATGTCAATAATTATAGTAGACTAATTATACATACAAAGTCTTAATTAAATCTCTCTTATGTCTACTTTAGATTTTATTGATATCTAATATACGCCGATTCCGTCACTACACACTCATACACCGATGAGTGATGATCATCAAAATTTTTGGCTACTTCCTGAAGTGCTAGAAAGCTGAAATTTAGTATGTAATCTAAGTTTAGTATGTACAACCAACAAAAAATTCATAAACTTACAACTTTCACCCCCCCCCAATCCCCTAAAAGGGGTGGAGGTTTATATGAGATTTTCACCAATTTTATGAATTAGGACATAAGAATTTACACGGGACTGTAGACAGTAAGTAACTAAAATACCTATTAATAAGCACTTACAAGAACCAACTTACAAAAAGAACTAAAATCCCACCAAAAACATTTCTAGTAAAATGTAGCCGAGACGACCACATAAGGTTTAACCTTTGAAAAAGATATGACATCTCATGTAGAGCCAAGCTTCTGAATCTACACGGCCTAACTCTACTGACCCTAACTTAAACACATTTTAATACATAATGTGATAAACATGTATGTTTCGTCACTAACTTCAGATCAGAAACTAAATATTCGTATCACCTCCACGACGGAAGCGAAACAACGAAGCCATTTATAGCCATACATATTTAGTATTTACTGATATGTAGAATTTGTTGAAGTTAGGGTCGGTAGAGTTAGGCCGTGTAGATTCAGAAGCTTGGCTCTACATGAGATCTCATATCTCTTTCAAAGAGTAATAAACCTTATTTGGTCGTCTCGGCTACATTTTACAAGAAATGTTTTTGGTGGGATTATGTTTTTTTACACGCTGTATAACACAACAACAAATAGGTCCGCCTCCGAGGTCCAATTTACTAATCTAAACTAAATAAAATTAATATAAATCTAAACTAAATAAAATTAAAATAAATAAATAATAATATAATGTGAGCAGATAACATGTATTACTACTGACGCTTCTGTGTACGCTGCTCTTTGTGGCGGGTGGAGCGCTAGCGGAGCCGCCATTCTAGATATTTTGACGGGAAGGTCGGTCACGTGACGCGTCGCGGCGGTCCGGGGCGCGGGGCGAGGGGCGCCGGCTAGACTCTCCAGTAGCCGAGCCATCCGTCTGCTGCCTCGACTGCGCTCGCGAGCGGAGGAAAGCACGCCCTCGTTTTTCGCGCCCGCACACCTCGCCTCGCCGACCGACTCGCGGCGAGAGCGGGGAGATTCGGAGTCGGTGCTCCGCGGCACCTCCGTTCGCGGAGCGAGCGGCCCTCGCTCGCGTATTTTTGCACGGTTTCGCCTCGGGCGTGAACGGCGCGCGGGGCGAGGGGCGGGCGAGGCGCGGCGCGGCGCCCGCGGCAGATATGGCCGGGCCGCTCGCCGGGCGCCACGCGCGCGCGCCCGCGCCGCGATAGAGCTCCGCCATGGACGTGGTGACGCCTCACATCACCTCCGTGCTGAGGACCTACCAGGCCAGCGCGCCCCGCAGCCTGCAGGGCCCGGGCCAGCGCCCGCCGCGCGCCGCCGCCGCGCCGCCGCCGCCGCCCCCGCGGCCCGCGCCGCCCATCCTGCTCGCCGCCGACCCGGTGCTGGGCGAGCGCGGCGAGACCGCCCTCGAGGGCGAGCCCATCTCGTGCTTCAGCGTGGGCGGCGAGCGGCGCCTGTGCCTGCCGCAGATCCTCACCTCGGTGCTGACGGACTTCAGCCTGGAGCAGATCAACCGCGTGTGCGACGAACTCCAGATCTACTGCTCGCGATGCACGCCGGAGCAGCTGCACGAGCTCAAGTCGACGGGCGTGCTGCCGCGCTCGGCGCCGTCGTGCGGGCTCATCACGCAGACGGACGCGGAGCGGCTGTGCGCCGCGCTGCTGCACGCGCCGGCCGGGGCGCCGCGCAAGCTGCCCGGGTTCCGCGTGTACCACGAGTGTTTCGGGGGCGCGCGAGGCGTGTGCGCACCCGAGTTGGGGCTGGTGCAGTGCTCGGAGTGCCGCGGGGTGTTTCGGCCGCGGCGGTTCGTGTGCCACTCGCACGGCACGGAGCACCGCACGTGCCACTGGGGGTTCGACTCGTCGCGCTGGCGGCGGTTCCTGCTGGTGGGCGAGGAGGAGCGGGAGGTCGAGCGCTGCGCCGCCCTGCTGGACGACGTGGCCGCGCGCGACGCCGCTCCGCCGCCGCCGCCGCCCCCGCAACAGAACCAACATGCTACACTCAAAAGAAAACAGGCAAGTCGAGCGTTATTCATATTTTATCAACTTTATCAATGGAAAAGAAACCACGTACATAACAGTCGTTACGAATATTCTCTACTTAACCATTATTATGTACTTACGTAGAGTTATAAGTTAAGGTAGAGTTAAGACACACTCTCTATATCTCTATCTACTTTAGAGCAATATTATTTTCGCTAAGTAAATATTATAAAATAGCAAAAAAGCAAGGGTTTCAAATGTCGAAACCTGCGGCTCTACATTGTAGAGTACCCTACGGTCAAATTTCCACTTCCTTTCGGGTAACCGCAACGTAATTGTAGCGGTAAACGATTACTTTATCTGTGTAGTGTATTGGAGCAGGAAAACCTTTTTACTATCTGTAGCAAAAATAGGAAAATCCGTGAAAATATACATTTAATAAGCATTTACCACATTGTTATTGGATGAATTTAAGTAATTTGCTCTACTGTCGTATATATCCATAATGCTGACACAAAAGTATTATTTACTGAGCAGTAATTATTAAAAATATATTTTTTATTATTTTGGCGTTACCTTTAAATGTTGCAAAATATACGTCTTATCACTCGGTACGGTCCAACTATACCCCACTTTCCCTTATCGTCGCTACGAGAGTTCGCTTGAAAACGCGCGGCTTGAAATTTGTTTTTTTTTTATATATATATTTTTTTTTTATTAGAAAACGTTTGACGTTAATGTGTTATTATAATGACGTCGTCGGCTTGTGGGCGGTGAAACGAGACACAGACATATGTGTAATTATGTAAATCAATAAACGCAATGTATCGCGTGAATTCTTCAACGGTATCTAAGTATGAAAAGTGCGTCGCAGTAGTGTTGTTACTTTTATATCAATTTCATTTTGTTTGGTCTAGCCGCTGGCGCATCAGCTTTATCAATTATCATAATAATAATATTATTATTATCGAGTATGCAGTATTAAAGGCGACATTTATACAATAATAATTATTATTATTTATTACACATTTCCTAAAAAATTGATGAAAAATAAATAGGATGAAACTGACAGAAAATAGAGATTGATTTGATTGAAATCAGCCATGTGAGTGTGACATGTCACCTTGCTGTGTTTCCCAAACTTTTTCCGTTGAACCCCCAATTTGGAACAGCAAATAAATAAAACGTTGTCATAATTATTATTTTCAACTGAAAATGAACAAAATTAAATTATAAAGAGAGGAATAGTTTTACAATTAAATAAACTGTTATGGGTTTATTATATTTTTAAACATTGAAACAGTGACGATACTATTAAGTATTGTGTTGTTTACTTTACATTATAAACGTAAACGTGTGGAGTGATGTGATACAAAAACAGTTTGTATCACCGTGGGAGGGCTGTGCATCGGCACGAATAAGGGAGTCCATATAAACAGAGTGTAACAAAACTAAGTGATAAGACTTTAGTTAGGTATGTGTCCCTTATTTAGAGTTTACTATGGAAATAGCTGCGGCCTGCGCTCAAAGAGTTACTTTTGACATCTATGTTTCTATGAGAAAACCCACAACGTCATTTGACCATACAATAATAATAATAAAGTTAGCGCTCTTTTAGCGCTGCTACACTCATAGTGAACTCTATTGAACTCATACACACTCTAGTATTGAACGGCATTTTGACAGTCAAGTGTATTCAATATTTATACGTTTTGTAACCTAAAAAAACAACTAAAAAACATCTTAGCCACTAGCCATCAAATCCTAAGCTCATCTGGGGTCTCACAGAAAACTAGAAAATAATATTATGTTGGTAACGTTGTACATATTCGAATCACTAAGTTCTAGCAATGGCTTTGTGGAACCACAGGTCATTACAAATCAACTGTTTTCCAGATCTAAATCAAAATAATCAATATTAAATTTATTATTGTTAAAGCTCATTTTTATAGATAATCACGTACGGTTCATAATTAGGTTGAAGATTTGAAAGCGTCGTTTTTGATAATAATAAGGAAAATATACTTGTTTGTTTATGTTGAAGTCTAGGTTTGAGTGTGTCATCTGAATTTAAAATACGTCTGTACTTATTTATTTACTTTCCACTCGGCTTCTGTAATCAAATGAGGCACATCAAAAGGTTATCAAGAAATGTCAAGGAGCGCGATAAAGTCACGTTTTCGTATTATCTTAGTGCTGGAGACAAACACAATTTTCATTATTACTGGGGGTTTCAAATAAATGTAATTTGAGAATATACAGCAGGCAGAGGGTCCCAGGTCTACAGCTAGCTCCTTACGTTGAGAAAATCTATTTAAGTTCCTGCAAAAAATTTGTGGTTTAAGAGTTCACTTTTCGATTAAATTTAGCTTTAATCATGGACTTTCCTCCCTTTTTTTAAATTATTTAAAAGGGGGTCTAGTCTGTGACTTTTCCAACGTATTGGACAAAGACAGTAGTGGCATGAGTTAGTATTTTTGGCCCAAGTGTGAGGTATTTTTAAAGGAAACTTGAATTCTCCAGTTTTTAAGTATTAATAAGTATAAACCCTTAAAAAATTAAAAGACTTTTGCAGTAATAGCCACCCTAAGCCATTTATGCTAATATTTTTCAGCTGTCTTCGTCAAGCTAAGGCTCTAAGCATATCATATCAGACACTTTAAATAAACTGGCATATTTGCGACGGAACAGCTATTCAGCGTGTAATAATGCTAAAAAAAGTATTTAATATTTACATAAAATATGGAAATTACTCCAACCGGTTTCTTATTCTAATTAGATTCGAATTAGTTAGGAATATTGATATTATGCCACTTATGCTACTTTAAATATTTTTTCTTACATGTTCTTTTAATTTTTAATGTAATGCTTGCATAATATTTTGGTTCCCCGACATGGCCCACAGATTTTGCTTAAGGGGTCCCCGGAAAAAGTTTCAGTGGCACGTCCGCGTCGTAGTGTATTAAACAAAGTATAATATTTTTATACGTTAGGTAAACACTGTGTAAACGCACATTAATGACTTGATGAACAATGAACCGTTTGACGTAGCGATGTTTATTATTGTAATCAGCTTTTATCGGCCAGACTTTCGAGATTCGAGTGCAAAACATAATTATCACAACCTCAATGATATCGTTATCTTCGCCATAATCATAAATTGCAACTAGTGTTTTTATTGTATGACATACCTTCCATAGACTTGAAAAGATAAGGAACTAACCCGGCCAAGTGAACGCGCAGTCTTTCTCCTTCCTCGTTATGTTATTTTAAAAAGAAAAATTTCATCATTTTGTAAAATATTCTGAACCTGCATAATACTAATGAAAACGTACGAAACTACACACATTATGTAACTTCTGCAACAAAACCTTAATACCCATAGTACCCATGACCCATCATAAAATAAATTAACTACAGTTCAAAATGTACAGTAGGTAGCTTGTAACGCTAACTTGCAGACTAAGCGGCTACCTAGTGAATATTAAAAAGAAAGCGTCAGCATAATCGGAATGGATTTACGTATTAAATGTACGATTTACAATGCGAAACGGCGCGTGACCTAGGCCCTAGCTTAGATGCGCAGTTGCCAGGTAGTGTACAACGAGGTTTACGGCCTAACGCTTTAGCCCAGCCTTTCCAAAAGTGGGCGATAATGCCCCCTTGTGGGCGCTGAAGGTCTAAAGGGGAGCCGGGCGGTGTGGGACCCAGAAAAAAAATGGGGGCGTTGTGTAGAGTTTTGGGGGTTGATTTATTTCATCTGAATGTATTTTAAATTGAAACAACATTATTTGTTCTCAAAGTGGGCAGTAGACAAAATAAGTTTGGGAGCCCCTGCTTTAACCTATCAATCCCCAAGCGGCAGCCAGCTGCCGCATAACAATTGAAAATCTATTGTGTCTGCGATACCCACGATGGAGGTGTTATAATAAAAGGTTTGATGGGTTTGGTCGGAGAGAAACTGATTCATAGGCATATGGCGGACTTAATTTGGTCGGGCTATGTGGGGCTAAAATGGTAATATTTTGCAATTCCTCCAGAAAATGAATTGTCAAAACTGTCAAACTGACAAATATCAAATTAGTACAAATTGTGCAAATTACTAGACATATGAATTGAAAGCAGAGTCATTTTAAAAAAATAAATCATAATGATGATTCGTTTTTTTTTAAATCACTCATATTATGTCTAGTAATTTGCACAATTTGTACTAATTTGACATTTGTCAGTTTGACAGTTTTGACAATTCATTTTGTGGAGGAATTGCAAAACGTTACCATTTTAGCCCCGCTAGCCCACCCGAGAGATCACGATTCACTACAGACATTGCTGCTTTACATAACCATTTCTGGTGGTATGAAAAACTACTATTATAAATCTCTTCCATGCTGTGAGGTTATGATTGTGGTCAGTGCAAGTGGGTGACGAGTTGATAACTGATGATATTAAGTGTCATATTAACACATTTGATGTCAGCAATTCTCTTTCTTCTTCGGAATCACTAATTCACACAATTTTTTTTAAGAGTTTTTTTTTTTATGTTCATATCTCCCAAATGGCTGAACCGATTTTGATGTGGTCTTAACGTTGGCAAGCTTATATGATTAAGAGCGTTTTGAGATATAATTCATTATCATCAACTCCTTAACTTATTGGCAGTGATTGGAGTTATAAAGAGTTTTTTTAACGTACCTAATAGAGCCTACATTTGCGTACTAATTTCACCATCTATATGCCTCGACTTTGTCTGCTTGGTATGCAAGTAGCTATGTCGAAGACAAGTACATGGCTAATCAAATTTACAAAGTTGCATTATGCGACCGTTCTAAATTTACATTGAGCGAGCGATGACTGTTAAACAGTTTTACATACATATACGGATTCTAGTATATTATTTTGCACTTAATTATACCAAAACAAACATACAAATAAATACTAATGACTACAAAATGTTACAATTTGACATTCGAATTAAAAATCAAAATTGTGTCAAACCTTTGACCCCAAGGATATTTGATAAACTCGGGGGGTCACGACGTAAAGTTTGAGAAGCCCTGGCTGGGCTCATGCTTGACGTAGTCAGACTAAACTTCGCCTTCTGTCTGTCTGGTAGTACAAAAAATTACCGTTTGATATCAGCTTTACCTTGTTCTTTATAGTACAATGTTCTAAAACCTAATCTCTCTTAGCTTCACATTAAACTAGTTAGTAGTTGATAAACACAGTGTAGTGTAGGTATTAATAAAATTGCTGGTTGCGACGATGTATTTTTAGCGGCCATTCTTGGCAGTGGTTGCTTGCGGAGGAAATATTTTAGATTTTCATTTTTTTGTTACCGATACCGTTTTTCGTGCACCCAACACGGCTCCCTAGTCTCTACAACAGGGATTTCCAAAATCCAAAGTGCCAAGGAACTTTTTTGAAATAGTACATTACGCACCTAGGGCAGGAAAATAAGAAATGTCTCAGATCACATGTAATTGTTGGCCGAGGCGAAGCCGAGGTCAGCAAACATATTGTGATCTGAGGCTTTCTTATTTACTGCCCATGGTGCGTATACTATTTTTCTCATCGACGGAGGCGGAAAACGGCAACATCGTCGGTAAGCGCAGCGGGAAGAAAGTTGACGTTTTCCGCCCGGAGGTGAGAAAAATATTTTTCCAAAACCATATAACTCAGAAATACCTAAAAGTTAGATTCTTTCCTCTGAAGGCTTTCGTCTCTTCTAATTGTTAAAGGTGACTATAGACTAGATATTTGATTTATTATTGTTCATAACTTTTTCACGAGTCATTTGTTCTCGTGTACACTGTTTTACTTTTTAAAGCTACGGCTGCGTAATTTTCTTTTTTTTATAAAGCTACAGCTTCTCTACATGACATAGTTGCAACTAATATGTTCGCTGTAAAAGTTGTAAACAGACACTAAAATATTACAGTGTTCCCTTTTGGCGTGTGCTCAGGTGATGAAAATTGACCAAGTGCGAGCCGGAGTAACATATTACGTAGAGTTCTGTATCTACAGGGTGTAACAAAACTAAGTGATAATACTTTAGGCCCTAAAGTTTAGGGTGTGTACGTGTTCCTTGTAGAGAGTTCACTGTGAAAGTAGCAGCGCTTAAAGACACATTTTTGAAGTGAAAACTTCTTTAGCGGCGTTGAGCACTTTTGTGGGATGGGTAAAAACTGTGAAACTCGCGGCAGATGCTCGTGCTGATCAAAAAACCGTAAGACGGTTGGAGAGTAGTGTTGTAACATCGAAATCGATTAATCGAACAATCGATTGTTTTTTCTTCGATGGTCGATATTTTTTAATCGATTGTAAGGGTTTCGATTAATTAAAAAACATGTTTTTTTTTTAAATCGATTTTCATAAAAAATGGGTTAAAAATTTAATAGATTGTAAGGGTTTCGATTAATTAAAAAAATCGTTTTTTTTAAATCGATTTTCTTAAAAAATGGGTTACAAAAAGTTGTAAGGGTTTCGATTACTTAAAAAAAACGATTTTTTAAAAATCGATTTTCATAAAAAATGGGTTAAAAATTTAATCTATTGTAAGGGTTTCGATTAATTAAAAAAATCGATTTTCTTAAAATCGATTTTCATAAAAAATGGGTTAAAAAAATAATGCACAACGTTAATAACCAAGTTTTCACTTCTGCCGGCACTCCCGGAGTGCAAGGCGTCTTTTTTTTTCACTTTTGTATGGGGAAACTCGTGACGCAGCTAGCGCAGGGGAGCTTGCCCATATAAAATTAAAAAAAGGTCTTTCAGCGCTGCTACATTTACAGTGAACTCTCTACAATGAACACATACATACCCAGCACCCTAAAGTATTATCACTTAGTTTTGTTACACCCGTATGTTCTAGAATTATAGACATTATTGCCAGTATATTTTTTATTTTTATTTATTTATTTATTTAAATTATAGCGATCCAGTGATCGAATCCTGCGCTGGTTGCTACTGGAATAATGTAAACGGTCACTGGAATGCAATTCAGTGCAGTGCATTCCAAATTCCAATGCCCGTTTACATTATTTCAGTATCAGGCTTTAATTAGTAGAATTAATTAGAAAATCGTAAAATTTTATATTTATTTTTGTATTTTATTATATAATATAATATTATTCGTATGCGTTTTTAATTAAATTTCAAAATTAAGTTTCTTAGTTGGTCGCGTTTTACCCTTACTTTACGGAACCCTAGAAATAGCAACAACTCTCACAAGTCACTATCACAGGACAGCTGGTGTAGACAATAATAATTCGTCCATTACATAAAATATTGGTCTCCGACATCCACGTATTGAGTACCTACCTATAACATACTCACTATGAATAGAATATAATAGAAAAATCCTAATTTGTAAATTTCACAAGTCACAACTTAAAATAAAAAAATACTATAAACATATAGGCGCTTACAGCCAGCGATTTCTTCCAAATGCTAGGTGCTCTAAAGTCTAATTAATGCTCTTTATATGCACCATGTTCTTATACAAAGAGAAAAAGTCTGTACTTTTTAACCCCCTACAAAAGAGAGGGGTGCTATTAAATATAATGTTAATTCAAATAATTTGCTCACATTTTTTAAATTAAGGTACAATACGAAAATATTTTTATTTTCAATAAGGTAAAGGAGGTTGGGCCACTTTGATGCATAATGCAATCCAATTTTTCTATTCCTTATTTTTCCGTGAAAACGAAATATAAAATATTCTCGTGTAAATTGGTGAAAAAATGGCGCACGCTTTCAGACGAAACCGCCTATTTGGGTCAAGCGTTAGTTTTCGTGAACTTTTACTGGGAGAGTGGGAATATTATGTAACGTCGGCTTCTCGCAAGGTTTCAGATTTAAACGCTACTCTGTGCTTTTACTTTAAAGTAGTATAAACTGTAAATTCTAATTTTTTTAACGTCAGAATTTGCATAAATGCAAATTCTGACGTTTAAAAATTAGATAATAACAAGCAAAAAAAAATTTTTTTTTCTACAAAACTATGTAAAGAATTAGTGACAAATAGGTCGTATTAATGCATAATACATAATAAATAGCTAACTACACTTCAATTATTTCAATTAAACATAATCATTAATTACTAACAAAGTGTTGTCAGTTTACCAACCGTACACAGTTAAATGTTATTTTTATTATTCATTTGAATGAATTATTTGGAATGCGGTAATTCAAAATTAATTATAAAGAATATTTGCAATTAATTTATTACGAAGACATACGTTAAATTAATTATAACGATAAAAGAGCTAAAAATAGACGAGACAGCTGTTAATTTAAGACTAATTATTTTTTATGAATAATCGTGTATTGTTTTTTTCTAATTTTAGTTATTTTCTTTGTTATCTACGACTGTATCTGAATAATTTCGAATTTATGATTTATAATTTACCTACTCATTTGATAACTTGAAAAGAAAATTTAGTTTTATATAGCTCTAAGCTATAATTCAATTTTTTTGAACCTCAATGTTTTTTTTACAAACTTTTTAGTAGTAAAAAATAGTACAAACATTTTATTTGAAGAATGAAATACAATTAAATACGGCCTTCAAACTAGATACACGTGTTGACTACGAAAAACTTGATTTCGTTTTAAAAATCTGAATAGATTATACAGATTATTTTAAAGAAAAAAAGTTTTCAATCTTAATAGATTTTTACACCCTAAAACTTTTCTTGTATACTAGTATAGTAGTAGTATGTATACTGGGCTAAAATAGTTATACTGATCTAAGAACTAATTCAAGGTGTGGTCTTTGGATGACCCAAGATGTGTATAGCCAAGCCAAAGGTAACATCGTAGATTTGGTACCAAAAACCAAATAATATTACGAAAAATTATATTTTTCGATATCTAAAGTCTTTTGAACCTCATAACATTTTGAGTTTTAAGCTGTTTTTAATTTTCTACTTTATATAATATAAGTATTTTAAATGTAGCGAAAATCTAAAAAAAAAAACTAAGCCTAACAAAAACATCTGCGGTTTTTTATTATAATTAATTCAATGGATCTAATGATTACAAACTAGTCTAGGCTTTACATCTGCTAGGTTTTTTAATTAATTTTAGAGAGCTAGATAATAATTTATAAAAAAAAATATTCAGAGGCCGTCGACCGCTTTTAGTTTCATATCAAGATTACGATTTACACGTGTGTGATGCCTGGTTTTTGAGGTTTTTGACAGGAGTTTATGTATTGAACAGCGTTTAATTAAAAATTTAATATAAATAATAGGTAAATAATAAAATTAGCTTATCGCAATCTCTAGTGAATCGATAAACTTACCTATGTGAAAACCACAGAAAAATGTTTTCATAGTTTGATTTCTAAAAATTAAGAATAATGTACGAAGTAAATTTTTTTCATCTGAAAAACTTTATAAAAGCCTAACCAAATCTATAAAATAACATCACGATGAATGTGCAAGTATTTAAAAATAAGTGTCCAAAATAGAAAACTATAGATAAGATAAAACAACAATTCGATAAGGGTTTAAGTTATTCAAAACTATATTTAGACTTTTTATTGCGTTTTCAAGCTATCGGATAGTTTTATGTGTTGTACGAAACCGTATAAAAATTTTATGCGCATTTTTTATTCAAATTTTTCGTAAGTACTTCTATTTGTAGTATTTTTTTGGTACGGCATACGCGATATTCTGTACGGCATGAATAATTTTGATTTTTTTAGAGGAGGCAATGACACCTCCGAAGGATTTGTGGAGATTATGCTCCAGGTTTAATGTAACGTATACCGATGACGAGATATCCATCACAGGATGCGAGGAATAGTAATATGACATTTGTGAGTCTAAAATAATAAAAAAATTGTTTTTGATAACAACTTAGAGATACAACAGAATAAGAAAAAACTTTGGGATACGATCAGCGATGGTTTGCTCGGTATTTTAGATTCTAAATACATATTATATATTTTTCTTAGTTTAAACTTAGAGAGGAAATAGTTAATATCATAATACATAATATGTATTTCCTATTTAGAAAAGTATAGTTACCAAACGATCGGCAGAATTTAAAGCTATTAATAAAAATAAAACAATTAAAGAAAAAATATTTGGAATAAGTAATTATAGAATTTTGTATTCTATAATTACTATGATACATGATACATACAGACATAAAAATGAATCTGAAACATATTGCTAAAATTATTTAATTTTCAAAATAAAGAACAAAAATCAATTTAAAACTGATATTCTATTAAGTTTCCGGCTTGTATAATTACCTACATGCTGAAAGAATTGTGCCAATTCTTCTCAACATAGTAGCATTAAAATTGTACCGCGTAGACTTTTTTATTTTTTTCGATAGTACATATTATATTGTTCTTAGTATTTTTATTTATTGGTTTCGGAGATTTAAAAAATCTGCCTATTTTAAGAATAATATGCGACTTGATTTATGTTTATTACTTTATTCTTCAGCTTTTATATGCCACCTTTTAAATTATTCCGACATATTTTATATTTATTTATGTTTTATTTATTCTCATTTTCTGGTGCGATTTGCAAATAGAACCAGTTTAGCAATAAATTGTTGTCAGCTTAAACTTATAAAATTCAGTCACAAGTCTTCAAGCCTATTACTCGTAGCTGGCCAAGCGCGAGTCGGGTTCGTACAAGTAGGCTTCCGGATAAAACCACTAAACACTGCTATACAACTAAGTACTAACCTTGCTGTATGAGAGCTACCATTTAAATAAGTAATTAATAATTTTGCTATTATAGTGGCAACTGGTAATAAATAATACATCTGAAAAGTTTAACAGTTTACCTATCATGGTTAACCTCAAATATGTGGTCTCCTTTATCGTACCTTTAGGTCACGGAATTTAAAAACCCCGTGCCTGATTGTACCACAAGTGTTTGATATTTTGTAGCTGGTAACTATAAGCGTGTACTGTGTAGACTGTAGAACTTGTGGATGTTATGGTGAAGGCTCGGTTGGTCGTGACGTCACGTCTGCCATGTGCCGCCATGTCGTTGCGCTGTCTGCGCCCGCGCACGCCGCTCCCTCCCCCCGTCCCGCCCTCCCCCCTCCGCGACCCGCTGTCTGAGAGAACGGCTGACCAGTGACCTTGTAGCTGCGTCCCGCTCTAGCACGCGCGATGTCGCACGCCCGAGCGAGACGGACGAACCGGTGTAGAAATAAGTTGTTTGTGCATGAAATGTTCTCTACTACTCTCGTGTATTTGAATTGGTGTTGCATGCCCAATTTTTAATCGCTGTTGACGTACGCAATTACGACCGGCCACCGATTTTACATAACTCTAACATCATAAAATGCAATGATGATAATAAAAGTATTGTTGTTGGCCCCGCCAGGAGCTATCTTAAAGTTTATAATATAAAAAAACAACTAAAATATTCCACGGTTGCGTAGAGCGGAACGTGCCAAAAAAGTGACGCGTCCAGATAATCAATCATTATTTTGAAAAATCGGTTTTTGGACTTGTTCGTCTCATCGGTAATTAGTGATTTAAAATTGGCGGCGTACGCGGAGGTTTGTTGTGGTAGGGGGTATCGACCTTGGACTCGCGCGCCACTCCTAGCAACAACTTATCTCCAATTGTTACATCAAAAAACTCGCATAGTAATTTAGTAAAAGGCCTATGCCGCGGGCGGTTGCTACGTAGTTTAAAGTTGGATTAAAATCTACGCTACATTTTGTTTTAAAGATTATTATTAGAAGTAAACGAAAAAGACGAGAATACTATTTTTAAACGCATTGTAGATTGTAGTCTGTATATTTTAGGGCTGCTCTGATTGCCGTTTGCTATAATAATAATATTTTTGTCTCAAAAGTAGAAAATACGATGAAAAAACTGTTCTAAACAATATGTAGAGCAATTCTACATAATATAGTCAACATTTTAGGTCCGTGCAATGAACTCCTTAAAACAAAATAGTACATTCCTCTGAAGCCTTAACTCTGTCTCGACTCTCGACAACGTACTTATTGATCCCACGTTTACTTATGTTATGTAAAATGAAACGCAAATATAAATTACCTATGGTAGCTAAAGATGGTTAGCAGGATATGGAGAAGAATATTCTGAGCACAGTATGTTTTTTTTCTACAAACAAAACAATTTATAACCCATATTTATTTTACCGATACTCAAGAGTTAAGACTAATAGATCCAGAAATACCTAGCACCCACGTATAAAATAACCTAATATTTTAATGTTATTATAGTACAAGTACCTTCGCGATTAGCTTTGTCCACACTGTGCCTTTTTCTGTTTGTCAAGAGCATGCGTTATAGCGCAGTAAACAACGAACGTGAGGCATGCTCGTGACGCATGCCCTCTGATCGTCCAAAACTTTCGCTTTGTTATTAAAAATGACAGTTGGCGTTGCGTTCTTTGAAGACTTTGACGCATTCAATTATTGAATGCGCCAAAACGAAAGTTGAATGAAATAAGATGACGAAAATTGAAGACGAAAGCGCATAATGTGGACATAGCTATTGCCACATCAGTAGTAGCGCCGGTTTAGACTATACGGTTACTTAGGCTAAAATATGCACATTATAATTTTGATATCTAGCATCTAAATCTGATCTGTGTGACTTGTGAGTACTGAATACCACCGGCACTTTTAGCATATCCAATGAGGTTTCACCAGCTTTCACGATAGAATTAGAGTTAAATACTTATTTTAAATAGAAATTATACGCTTAAAAATAATCTACATAATAAAATGGCAAGTATGAATACGTACGTCAAGTATTTATTTACACGGTGCAATTTCGTATGGGAAGCATAATATTTAGAATTCCGTGCGAAGGCAATTTTCAGTCAGAAAGAGTTGTGTATGAAGGGTACCCACTTTCCTTTTCCTTTTTTGTTACTGCACAGCATTACGCATATTGTAGTTTTCAGAGAGCCAATCTCCGTAATATTTTTTTTATTACCTAACGCACAAAGCACTTAGGTGGACTCCACCAATCAATCTTTAGACTGACCGTAATCCAGGAGCTTAGAAAGCAGATACATTTTGCCAATAAACGCGCTTTATCGCAGTACACAAATGTGTCTATGGTACCTACAGATAAAAGATAATTGCGGGGTCGTTGCCCGCTCGGGGGAGGGGAGGGTACTCCTGTCAGCTGTAAACGGGACGTCAACCTTAGGGTCTGCACGTTCTAGACGAGTTCTAGTGCGGGGGTGGGACTCCATTACTGAATAAGATGGAGGCACCTTTCTTAATTTGGTGTATCACTATCAGCGTTATAGCCGTTATATCTGATATAGTGTAAGACGTATTAGGATGTAAAATATCTTTAATAACTGTGAATATCTAAGAGTAAATTCACGAACCGTCTATTAAAGTAAATAAATATATATGTAGGTTAGATTATGTAACCAAAAACTGAACTGATCCACAAATGTCTAAATAAAAGTTGAAAAGTCGAATACTTTATCTGACAGTTTGTGATTTTTGGTTATACTACAAAAGTTTTTTAGTTATCCTTTTGCGACTTGGTACTATAACGAAAAAATAGTACACTTAAAAATGTTTCCTCGAAAATAAATAAAACATGCAATATAAGGTTTCACACAAACTCAAAAAAATTCCTAGTTAAAAATTGTTGTTGTACAAACTACAATTGTGTAAAGATAAGATTATGCAAAGTATACGAGTTAAAAATAAAAATGTTAAATATTCATACTTATTACAATTATTGTCTAGGGAGCTAAAAATAATTTAATAATTAACATTTTAATAATTATTGTTTTCGTAGTTATTGTAATGATATGCTACGAAGCGTAGAGGATCTACACCAAGTCTACGCTCTACATTCTACAATCTACATACGTCATAATTAGGGCCTGTTTCACCACTTCCTGATAAAGTGCGGATGCCTATCCACAACTTAGGCTTCTTACAGACGAACGGCACGTGTCGGCGGCACGTGTCGGCGGCAGTCGACGGCAGTCGACGGCAGTCGACGGCAGCCGACGGCAGCCTTTGACAGTTTATGACGCTTGCAGGGGGCCTACCACGATCTTTCCTAAAACTATCATATTTCCAGAACACTTTGTTGTAAGGTTACAACAACATCACCGTACTCACTTTTTAAATTTAATTTTACAAAAAAAAACAGTAAAAAATGCAAAACAATGTTAAATCCGCTGTTAAATATCAACTTATTTAAGATCGCTAGCTTGACGTTAAAGTAATAAATTCTTATCTGTCAAACGATGTCGGTTAGTAGAGGTGGTGGTAGGCCCCCAGTTGTGACGTACCCCCGCAAGGCAAGCGTCCACAGGTCGGTATCGTACGCAACGGACATCTCGCATCAAACGGATATTTTTTTCACAGTACGTCCGCTGAATCGGCAGTGTACGGATTACAGTTTAGCCTAGTATGAATGCTCAAAAGGAGGGTATGGATGGAAAAGTCGAAAGCAGAAATTTTGACTTAGGAAATTTGTTTGGACTAATTTGAAGATAAACATACTAGCTAATCGGTAACAGTGGCGTGGGGTGAAAAAAAATAAAGGTAAAGCCGGACCAAAAAACGGCTAACTCGTGAATAAGCAAAATTTCAATTCTTGTAAAAAAAACGTGCAATAAATTACATACCTGTATTAAGTGTGTTAGTTTACCTTTTCCATAACTACTAGGGTGCTTTGCTTGCATTGTGTGCGTTGCATGCAGTGTTAGTGTTGTTAGTATTCACCACCTTCACCATACATGACATCACTGGTATTATATGAACAGTGCATGTCGAGTATGATAAAAGTGGCTTTAAAAAAAGCCGTTTTAAGCACACGTCACTCACACTCACACACCAAAAATAAGTGAATCCTGACTTGCCAGTGTAGATGTTTGTTACTCAATCATGCAAAAACTGGATTTAGATGAAATTTTGCATGCATCCCATGTCAAACATGGAAAGGAACATAGGCTACCTGTCTGAAGTCCACGCAGACGAAATCGCGGGCAAAAGCTAGTAGCAAAGAAATATCAGCAGAAATACGTACCTAAATGTTTAATTTTGTTATTTGTCGTCTGTCGTCGTTATTTAATATTATTATAAAATATAATAGGTAATCCGTAAGACAACAGTCAATTTGTACTAATGCTGCCATTTCTCACCTAACCGTGTCACGACAAATTACAAAGTAAGTAAAACAAACCAACCTTTACGATGTAACAAACAAAAACACAACACAACACTTGGCAAGTAAAATTTCACTACTTTCGATTCTTTTAAACTATATAATATTACAATCAAGCTAGCCCACTAACTTAATAAACAAAATTTTGCATATTACAATAATAACAGTACAAAATGAGTGCAAATTAGCGCGTAATATAATTGTTTATGTGATGAAATGACAGCACGCGCCGGTCGCGTCGCGCGCTGCAATTAGCTCTGTTGTGATTGGACGAAATCTTTTAAAGCGAAACATGCGAAACTAAACCTTAACACATGACAAATAAAGACTAGGTAGGCTATGTGGGATCGGCTTGTTGTTCGACAATATCGACGAGTCGTTTGCATGTAGTAGTAATGTGTATGTGTGCGTGAACTTCATACATTTCAAATGTTTGGATTCCCGATGTTTTGAGCGAGTTCCCCAGGAGGAGCAGTACGTACGCGTTCTGAGTGCGATCGTAAAAACGGGTATGTGTGCGTTTGCGTGATTTTAAATACATGGCGAATTATTTTTATGAAATTGTAGGAAGCGGGGTAAGCTATAATTATTAATAATAAAAAATGTATATATTAAAATTGGCCAAGGTAAGCCGGTAGGAATCGTGTTCTATGGAGGCTTCGCCACTGGTCGGTAATCCGTACGCTGCCGATACAGTGAGACGTACTGTAAAAAAATATCCGTCTGATGCGAAACGTCCGTTGCGTACTGTACCGACCTGTGGACGCTTACCTTTACGCGTTACGTCACAACTGCAAGCTTTATAAACTGTCGACGGCTGCCGTCAACTGCCGCCGACTGCCGCCGACACGTGCCGCCGACTGCCTTCGACACGTGCCGCCGACTGCCTTCGACACGTGCCGCCGACTGCCTTCGACTGCCACCGACACGTGCCGTCGTCTGCCGTCGACTGCCGCCGACACGTGCCGTCGTCTGCCGTCGACTGCCGCCGACGCGTGCCGCGGACACGTGCCGTTCGTCTGTAAGCGCTCTTATTTGACAGATGCTCCATACTTCATCTGTCAAGTTTATGGTGGATAGCCTATCCGGCACTTATCAGGAAGCGGTGAAACAGGTCCTAAAAATTATAGAGTAGCATTGTGATTCACATAAAAGGGTAGCTTATCTTGTTTTTTTCCTATTTTTATGTTTCTAATAAATTCCTAGTTTATCCATACTAATATTATAAATGCGAAAGTGTGTCTGTCTGTCTGTCTGTCTGTCTGTTACCTCTTCACGCTCAAACCGCTGAACCGATTTTGCTGAAATTTGGCATGGAGATACTTTGAGTCCCAGGAAAGGACATCTAATACTTTTTGTTCCGAAAAAATATACAGTCCGCGCGCGATAAACGAGTTTTGGCACATCGGAGTTGCGGGCATCATCTAGTATAAAATATATAATTATTTTAAACTCAAGCAAAACTGTATGTAGTAGAGTACTACGAAGTCTCCTTCATTCATTCATCAAAGAATTTTCAGAAAATAATAGAGTTAGGGTGGGTTGCACGGCTTGCACCAGAGGCGTGGTTAACGTTAAAGTTAAGGTTAAAGTTATGGTTATAGTTAAATATGGCGTCCTTTAGCTTTAACTTTAACCTTAACTTTAAACGGAGAAATTCACAGATGTCTGTTGCGTTTATTTTTTTATTGAAGCTACAGATAACGGGATTGAGGGTATAAAAAATTGAATTACCTATCCGTAAAAATCGTCAGGAAAAATATAACACTGTAAAACATAGTAAATTTTCACGAAAAATTTAGATATTATACGTATGAGCGATTATGTTTAAACATGGCGTCCTTGTACATATTTAACTTTAAAAGATTTGACATTTTTCACTGTAATTATGTATAGTTAAAGTTACAGTTATAGTTAAAGTAAGTTGGTGCAACCCAACCTTAGATGTACCGCATCTTTAATGATAAAGATTGATAAAAAATGTAAGTTTTCATCAAAATCTTCATTGCATCAAAGTTAAGTAAAATTTATTAAAATATAATATTGTCTCTGAGTGAGGCTGCTGCAAATCTTAAAATAAAATGGCGGGTATCGTAAAGCACAATTTAAAAATCGAAGTGTGTGAAAAGGTTTTGAATTTGGAACCCTGTAGGATCATTTCGCGGGCTTCAATTTGTTTGTTCCCGGCGTCGTGAGCACTGACCTCGACTGCTTTGTTTACCAAATACCAATCATAAAGAAGGGTACAATCACCTTATAAGAATTCTTAAAAATTAAAATGAAAAACTTTTATGAAGGTGATTATTGTTACTATGGTATACTACGAGCCACAAAACTGCGTAATAAGTGCGTATGCGTAAGCCGGTTTTAGCACTACCAGCGCCGGGCGAGAAATGAGAATTCTTCGGCGCCCAGGATGCTGATTGCTGACTGGCGCGCGCCCCTTTTCTTTTCCTTCAGCGCCCCTTTTTATCCGGCGCCTTGGTAATGCGTTAGAAACAAAAGATGAAATAAAATTTGTTTATTTAAACTAATATTATAAAGCGGAATCTTATATAATATCAGATATTAAGAGGCGGGGTACCCTTGGAATTTCTCATACAAACGTAATTCCAAAATCATTTTCTCATACGAAAATATTTAACATGTTTGAGTTATTTTTCAGTTTAAGATAGTAATTACCTAGGTTCCTACACAAAAATTTACTTCAAAATATTTAAACAAAAATTTTTTTTTGTGTCTTAAATTTTTTTTTAGTAAATTTACTACTAAATATTTAAACACTAAAAAATAGAGTAAAACACTAAAAAATATATAAATAAATAGTAAATTTATTACAAAATATTTAAATACTAAAAAATATTTTTTAGAGTTTAAAAAAAAATTTAAAACAAAAAAAATTTTTTTTTTGTTTAAATATTTTGAAGTAAATTTTTGTGTAGGAACCTAGGTAATTACTATCTTAAACTGAAAAATAACTCAAACATGTTAAATATTTTCGTATGAGAAAATGATTTTGGAATTACGTTTGTATGAGAAATTCCAAGGGTACCCGGCCCCTTAAGCACCTAATTGTAATATTATTGTAAAGGCCAGATACAGTGTTATAAATTATAACTATTAACTTACAACTTATAAGTTAAATAACTGATTTTTTATTATTTAGGTCCTGTTTCACCTATTATTATAATATCCTATTCGGCAGTTGGCACTATTACTTTCTGTTATAGTGCCGAATAGGCTATTCACAGCAATCACAGCTTTTTTGATAGATTCTCCATACTTCATCTGTCAAGTTAAGCGGTGGAGAGTCTATTCGGCACTAATTATCAGGAAGTGGTGAAACAGGCCCTAATACTCGTCAATAAAAGTATAGCTGATATTATGTGCTCGGTTTCTTAGATTTTTTGATGGAAGTTACGTTGTTGATTACTTCAAAACTCTAGCCAATCAAAAGAGCTCTAGAATAAAAAAAAAACTACCAGACAATGGTTGTTTCTTTTTTTGTTACCACTTCTTTACATTCAGTTTAAAAAAACGAAATTTTCACTTCAGAATGCTGAGTCTTTCTTTGAAAAGCCTAGGGTAGCTGTGCCTAGATACTCTGCTTTAAGCCTAGTTTTAATTACTTGTAACACTGTACCCCTTCCTATGTAGCGAGTCCCCCACCGAGTACCCTAGGGTACATAGGGTTAAATCTCTCAACATATGTCTTAACATATGCCTTTAGAAATTTTTCTCCATGCACAGAGGGGACTAAGTTATAAGTGCTTTTATACCAACTTACGCTCATACAAAACATTCTTACCCGAGTAAGTACGTACTAGGTACTTATACAAGAGTTGTATGTTGTATGAAAGCATAGACACTACTTTCTACTCATTTTCAAGTCATGTAAGGGGAATTCAAGCGGAGTTTGAGGATTTAGGAAAGCTGGATAATATACATTATTCTTTTCGCGTTGGCACTTGGCACTCTTGTGAATTAAATCTTCTGAATTTAAAAATAATATTGATATCTAATATTTGCAAGGTTTTTTACGATTGTTTGCGGCCAGTATTAAAAACGACGTGCAATTTTGTTTTTACCTGCTTAGAAGTTTATTTCAAAATCGTTGACCAAAACTCATAAAGTTATTTCTTCAAATGTTTCCAGCTAGTATCACTTCGATATTTAAATGGCACAATTTGCGTTAATTATTTGACATTTGGGTCTAGAAACAAAACTAGTTTTCGTAATATGTCGTAATAATTTAACCCGTTTATCTGAACAATGTGGATGATAAATTGCCCATAATATTTACGTTCGCAGTTCGCACCCTTCTGCGTTCCAGTCTGGCGCCAAAAATATTTTTTTAAATCGCGTTTGACAGATGTAGATCGAGCTTTTTGCCAACGCGGCCAATATGGTACAAAAACCAAAACCGCTTTTCCATTTTCAAAATACTCAAACATATTTTTTTATTAAAACCAGTACGGCAGTTTAAGATTACAGTCTTCAAACTTTTTAACAAAAGACCTAAAGAGCCGTAGATTTTTAATCTGCGGCTCAATTATTTATGGTCTATTTACTTGGGCATCCGAACATTCAAAACCGGGGTACCATTCAAAGCGAGAATAATGAACACAATGAGTGAATGAGGAATTGATGGCAATTCACACCAAGGATTAAGCGTTGACCCCTTTGATGGTAAATGTCGCGTGGTACGATCGTGGTACGTTCACCCTACGTTCTTTTGACTTGTTTCGCATTTCTAAAGCCCTATGATCCAAATCGAGGCGATTTCTATGACATTTTGTGACTAGCCTCTTGTCTCTACTACTAACATGGAAATTAAGATGTATGTTAAGGGTACTATCACTACTATCAAACAAATTGATACGTAGGCAGATGGCAGACAACGTTATTTGGTAGGGTATGTCCAATCAATGATGATTATGATCTGTATGACTGGAGCAATCAGCCTATAAATCGATTTCTCTGCTGTCGTTGTCTGCTGCAGACTGCGATACATTAACGCCAGATAATATTTTTAGAGCGTCAAAGAGCTGACAAAACAATTATTTTACAGCCTAAATTACTAATGTATACTTAAATAATTTTCTATCAAATCCACAATGCAAAATGACTTTATAATTAAGTCAAATACATTTCTAGACAGAAATAATAAAAGAACTTAGATTGATTTTATTATTTGTGTCTAGAAATTTACGTCTTCACGTGATAATTCGAACTGCAAATATAAATTTAAATTTCTGAATTATTCAAATCACAAAACAAAAGACGACATTAACAAATTGAAAAAGTCATTTGCAATATGGAGGTATGACGCCAAAAGAACACTTGCAAAATGACGTTTCAAAATGGCGCGCATAATTTATTTTATTGTCGTCGCGAGTGTTGCTTATGAATTCTTTTTTGTTGCAGGTAAATCTTCACATCTTTATGATCATAATAAAAGTAAGTTTCAAGATTGCAGCTAAAAATATTGTATTCACGTATAAGGGACGCGACCCACGCGGGCATAAAGTGAGGAAGTCATTTCACTTGAGTATTTTAACACTACGGTGCACGCGCATCAAAAAGGTTCAAGAGTGCTCGCGTGGGCTACCCTTGTAGCCCATTTAAAATTGAAATATAATTAAAGATATTGGTGTTATTTCAAAATAAAACTCATTTATTGTTATTAATGACATGTATTAAGTAAACTGAATATTAAAAAAAATCTTCTCTTTCTTAAACTAAATAATATCAACAAAACTTCAGACTTCTTAAAAAATCTAATATTTTACTTCTTTGAGATCAATCAACTTTTGGTTTAATTTTTAAGTTTGTTTTAATTTTTTTTTTTTTAATTTTCGTTACAAGAAAGACAAATTAAAATTTGGTGATCACTACATATACGCCTGTAGCATTTTGAGCATGTTTTCCTTGTGCTGCGATCGTGAATTCTGCTACAAAATGCACAGCGTGCAACTCCGCCACGAATTGGCATACTTCTTGTTGAGGAGCTTCTGATATATTCAACAGTAGTTTGGCTTTTGTTTTGATCAAATCCTCTTCCTGTTCACTTTCAATAAAATCATCCTGATCTAACTCCTCTTCTAGCCATCTCGACACGGTTTCTTCCAATCTGCGTTCCATATTTCCGATCTGTTTATAAAATATAAACAAAAAGTAAGTTCACATTTCACAAATATAAAATACGACAAAGAAATTATTAAGAAAACATAATATTGATGTCAATTTAAAAAAAATATTTCGTACCTCAAAAGTTCCGCCAGTGCACGCAAGGACTACATGCGTAGCCCAACAACTTGAAATCGTTATTACTTGCACGTGTGCCAGCGTCAAGTGCTCACGCCACGCTAAAAGCGTCCAGCAACAATCAATCGGAGCTTAGCTAGCGGCTCAAAGTTAAATCACACCATTTCGTGAAGTAATGAACAAAAATAATACCCTGGGCTACATATGTAGCCCGCGCGTGTACTCGCGTGTTAAATTAAACGAACAAAAATGCTCATTTTGAATCAGCAAGCTAGAATTTTTCATCCATTTTGAAATCTTTTTTGTAGCCTAATAACCTATACACCTGTTTTTATTGTTCTGTGCTATACACAGTCTTCGTAATTCGTAAACAAAGAAGAATGCTTCTGTTTTCGTCTGGGGGTTTAGAACTTAATCAAAATTATAAACCTAGCTGCTTACAAAAAAGTTAATTTGTTAAATTGACCAGTGAGGAAACGCTTATCTATGTATATGACTAACTATGTTCCCAGAAACCTCACGGTAGAGTCTGTTTACAGTTATTCTACCTTCAACAGGACCTTTATACTAAGATCATAAGGTCTACTCCCAAAAGAGACTCCGTATAGTAACTTTAACCGACTATTACTATATTTACGAGTAGTAATTTAAACTGTTACTACCTAATACTAAGTATACCATTTAATTTTTCAGTATTTTCAGTACTGCCTGTTTTTGCTATTTCAATATTTAAGTACCTACATGATATTTACACATCTTTTTAGTGCAATCTCGGTATTCTATCAGTATTCAGTACTGCTCAAATCTGAAAATCAGTCTACTACTATTTTGTTTGATAAGATTCGGTATTGTTCCATTGGTATAGTTTAAAAACTGCTAGATTGTCATGTAGATGTTAGTTGGATAGCACGATTTTAAAACTTGTTAACAAAAATGTGTAAGCAAAAGTAACTCTACCTTATCAGTTATCTGCATATCTTATTGCAGAATGTAGGTGGACTAAGCGACAAAGACAATTACCTCGGTTTCTCAGTAGAAAATATTAAACGCTACAAGTTATTGTTATATCAGGTGGGTGATACCACCCACAATAGTGGGGCAGAGACGTCTGACAGCGCATAGCTTGCGTCACTCGTGTGCTCCCCACACCGACAGATCTTGTGGGACAAGTCCCTAACCAAAAACGTTAGAATATCATCGAGGTAAAATTCGTTGTACCATAATTTTGGTAAACTTATTGTGAACATGATTATACAACGTGACATTTTAGTGGTTGTTTTCCCGCAGCAGAAAATTAAATCTATTAATACATCTATTAGTACATAAATACAGGTAAAAATGTATGAAGTCAATGTAAATAAGAATATATTGGGACTCGAACTCCCAAACGACAAAATATGACGTATTACACAATGGTAAAAACTTGCAAATTCCTTGAAACTTATTTACCCACTTTAAAACTACACTTGTCAGTTTTACGATGCTTAACTGTTGTAAACCAGCATTAAATTAGTTATTTTACGACTATTTTATCTTGTAAACTCATACGTATTATATTCCTTTTAAAATTTCTTGCTAAGAAGCTATTTATATACCACTTTTAATTATAGTCATTCATGTTTATTTTTGTATATTTTCCCGCACTGGCAAGGTTAGAAGTCGACGTCACTTCACGAATCACGATCTTAGCCTTCAGTTACTTTTAAATTACTATTTGGCGATATATTTGTTCAACGTCTGCATGTTATTAATTTCGGAAGTACTGAAAGCTACACTGACAATTAGATAAACTCACTGGGCTTGTCCTTCTAAGCCCTAGCGTGTGGTGACCATCACGTAGTGAAATCAATGATGGCGCGGCCCAGTTGTAAAGTTGACCTTGGTGCGCTCTTGACGACCGATTGACCATGCCGAGGCTTCTAATTGAGCCGCCATGTTGCCAATTAGGTTATAGCTGTATGATGTCTACACTGTACACATATTATATTGACCCAGACGTCGTCTCCTCCTTGACATGGAAGGGTAAGGGAAGCGGGGAAGCCTAGTACTCCCGTGAAGAACACTCAAGCTAGGCGCAGTAGATATCTGTTTGGATATTGCAGTATTCTCTCAGCTTGCTAATATTTCCGAAAAAGCGATCATAATAATTCATGCTCAGATAGAACAGTCACCAATTTTCCAATTTGAACTGATCAGCTACCTCAGATAAGTTTAATTTGACAGCAATCCGACGCCATTGTAGTTCCCGCCCTTTCTAATCGTATTTTATCGTCTATATTGTTCTATCTATATGGCAGTAGCGTGTTTGGAAAGCGAAAAGCTCATTTCGAAGGCTAAGGCCGAATGTTATTTTGTCACGCAAGCGGTGTGTAATAAGTGAGCTTCCTTGTGTATGTGTGCTCTTTGAACATCGGTATATTTACGAAGGTTTTGACGCTTAGACCTTGGATTTCGAAGGACCAAGTTTGCAATACAAAGTAACAGTACTTTATAACGTAGAGTCGGTCCTTTGATGGTATATAAAGTCCTGCTTCTAAAGATACAAGCTTACACAGCTATACGTCTTCTCATCGTACCAGAAATAATCATGCTTACACCAGTAATAATAGATGTAGTAAAAAAATAGGTTAATAGCCGCGGCTATTGAAATACACTCTTCAATCGAGTCCCCATCACTATACGTATTGTTTTATGTGAAACACACAAAGAGTTTTATACGAGTCTATCTAAACACGGAAAAATAAATTGAACGTTTTAATTGTAACATAAAAAAGTAATTTCGCAGCTCCCACGTTGCGATAACGAAATTGTGCCTAGCGAAAAGCGATCAAAATACTTTCCACGGAGCTCTCGCTGCGTAGTCGTAAAATATATTCCAAACGGATGCTAGGCGACCTCGTCTTGGTTCGTAAACACGAAAAAGTGTAAATCGAAAACAATAAACGCGTCTGAGACGCAACAAGAGCACGCCTCAGTGAGTCTGGTCGCTCGAACGCGGCTACTTCGAGGAGGCAGTCGGTTCGGTGCGGCGTCTAACGTCGTCAGGCCTTCTCAACTCGGTCGGATTGCTCCGTGGCCGTGGGCGGTCAAAGCATTAATATGTACGCTCGGTCATGGGGTCGCCGCACCGCGCTCAGAGCCGCGCCGCCGCGTACAGATTCAAAATGGCGACAGATGGAGTTGCCACATCAACAACATTTATATTTCCTTGGAGAGGACGTGAGCATGCTGTCTTTATTTTCTAAACTAAAAGAAAGACGCAAATCGGCGAGTATCTTATCTGGTGTGACGTCACTTTAGCTGAATCAGCTCCGACAATTGACGTTGAGACGAAAACAAGAAGCATATAGATAAAGCGATACTTACTTTTATGATCATGTAACATTTTCCGGTGCTTTTAATCCCATTATACTAGTAGTTTATCCCGATTGAGAGTAATGAGGGAAATGTAGAGAAACTAAGCCTCTACCTTAGTTTGCTGATATTATCAATATTCTACGAAATACCACTTTAAAACCTTCATGCTCTACCAGCAAGCATTAAGTTCCAAATCTACTTCGTCCATCTACCTAATCATACTTACCTGCTAGCATTATTTCGACTCTGGTAAGTGGTACGCCATTATGGAGAGAAGCTATTTCGCACACTACTTTGTTTTCCTTAAAAATGTAGAGCTTGAAAGATATCCGAGACTGCTAAAGCGCAAAGAATTCCTGGGTAATAAACCCAGGAATCGAGATCGGTCGAGAAATACTCGATCGGTCCTTTGTTGCCACGAAGATCCTGTCAGAGGTGATAACTGGACGTACCGACCAATTTATAAACAGTAGCCATGTGCATTATCTCCTCCCCCCTTTGACCTGGCAACACCGTCACGTTCGCCATAATTCAGTGATTTATATTCTGTGCGGCGTCACCGGCAGATAACCTCGCTATTGAAGTGTAGGCGACCGTGTCCGGGTGTCGGGAATATTGATTCGGCGCGCACGCATCACGCCGTTCTGCATAATGCATCCCATCATTGTTATTCAAACTTTAATCGCGTGCGCATCGCGGGCTTTGAAAATACATATATGGCATAGATAGATTCAACTACTCTTTTTTATGAGCCTATATTATATTATCCCACTACTGCTGCAACCGATTGAACTACTGCATAAAGATATATCTGTACTCTGTATTTGGGTTCCCATTTCTTTCTCTACATTGAAGGAATCAAAATTTACTTTTTAACAAAAGTTTAACTATAATTAAAGCTATATGTTTCCTATATTCATACCCATTTCATCCTTAGGGGGTGACTTTGAATAAATCCTTCCATTGTTCGGTTAAACTATCTGCTCGCAATCTCTTGGGTTTTGATTTACGATTCATCATTTAAGACTTGGCTCTTCATTATGATAATGATTTGCATGCTAAGAGCCGTTGATGGGTTCAAGCTTCTAATTGATGGATCAGCTAGTAACTGGAGGTCTTTTTGCCTCTCAAGGTTAACCCCATTAGATTATTTCGTCTTTTGATCTGCCCCATTGTTGTACTATCAGAGAAGTTGATTCCTATGCAGATGGGCGACCTACGTAGTTTTGTCGCGTTACGTCAAACCCAGTCGATGGATCACAATAATTAATATTGAATTGACATGTTCCGACCAAATGACGTTGGTCTGTCAACTGCCTAGGAATCAATTTCCTCGATGGTACATATTTTGATGTTTAAATCTCGTCTATAATCTTTCTGAATTCTGACCATGTATTCAAGGCAGAATTGTCCTTATCTTAAATATTAAATGGCAAGTGTAGATATTAGCTAATCCGTTTTCCTTCCACGATGTCTGTGTAATAATTGCGCGTTTCTAACGCAATCAATAACAATCTTAAGTGTGAGTGATGGTTTTTCCAAATTTTAAAGGTTGAATGATTTTGTTTCTTGATCTACCAAGACCGTACTGCCATTGTTTATCTGAAAAATGAGGATGGAAATACCTTTCTTTCATGTTGAAACTACTGAACGAATTTTTGTACAACCAGGTAGTAGTTTAGGCGACTTTTGTCTTGAAAAAACTGTCCCTGTGAGCCTCGGTCAAAGGAAAACCAAATTTGTGAAGACTTGTCGCGGTTTTTGCTTATTTATAACAAAACTATTACTACAAAACTGTACTAGGTATCTTTATGCAGCGGCGTGCACAAGATTTTGACACTGGTAATGCAGCGATATCGGTTCAGTAGTTTTGGTGTGAAAGCAAAACGTCAGACAAACGGACAAAAAGAGATATTTTCGCATAAATTATAATAATAGTGTGGATATAAATTAAAAACTATGTTTTCTAAACTATTAGTTTAATTACGTTCTGTTATGAAGAAAAAAAAATTGCCATCTGTTGTCACGCGTTGGAACTACAATGAGAGTTTATTTCATCGAAACCCATGGAAATATACCAATTACCATACAACATAATATTGTGCGCTAAGCTAAAATAAATAAAAACGCCATCTATTGTTACGTATTAGAAATACAATGTGAATTTATTTTCATCGATATTTCCATGGAAATTAGATAATATATTTTTGCCTCATCAAAATGTAGCCTATGGCTCTCTCAGGCTCTAGACTAACTGTGTACAAAATTTTATTACAATCGGTTCATTAGTTTTGGCGTGAAACAAAACAAAACAAAAACTTTTTCTTTTTCAACTTTTTCATTTTTATATCTAGTATATTTTAAGTACTCACCTAATCAGCTTAACTTTTGTCTTTTCACATAATCAAGGTTCCGGTTACTTGAGATCCGTTCCATAATCCGATGTAAATAAATGCAAAATTTCGGCCACCACAAATTATCTTATCCAAGTGAGTGATAGTTATGAATGTACGCAATTATTTATGTTAAACTGTTAAATATTATACAAACTTTCAAATATTAAAATCTAAAATATTCTTAGAAAACTATAAAACCAAAAATAATAATATAATATAGTAACAGTGCTCGCTCACATGAAAAAAACAAATGGCCTCCCAAAACACAAAAAATTTCAGCTATGTAAAATGTAAACAAATATTATAAACCTCACAAAACAAAAATGCATAATGTACATATTATACGTAATTAGTTAGATTTGCGTCTATTCATTTTACTCGGATTATATCCGATTGCTCACGACTATTCACGAGTAGTTCCGATCGCCGTCGGCATGGATGGCGCGGGCGCCCGCGCCGGCCGCGGCGCCAGTGATGCCATTGAATTTCAACCAGAACTGCCCAACTATTATTTAAATATATTATTTATTACTTGGGGTACTTTCCACTGAGAGATCAAAACGCTGAAAATACTACTTCAGCCAACCGCAATTATTGTTTGCGGCAAAAACGTCACTCATAATGTCATTATTTATATAAAAACAGTAATAAAAACCAAATAAATATACATTTTTGCTTAAAAAATTTCACGCCCATGAGTATAATATAATATTTTTACTCCCTAAAATACGCACTATATATTTAATTTTTCCCTACTAAAAGTGGGATATCCCCATAGTTTGCAACACTGCTGGGGTCTGCCGCAGAGCTTGCAGTACATAATCGCATTCGATATTCATGGTTGTGTGCGTTTTCGGCTGTGCACGGACACACTCACACATACGCGCAAGGCAGGCACCTCAACACTGAGCCTATCTTGACCTCTCGTGAACCCGTTCGCGCGTGTACCTGATTACATGTTGCTATTTTATAAATTGAGGCGTTTTAAATGTGTATTATTTATTTTTTTACTATATTTTTTACTATTATTATTAAAAAATTAACGTCATGAGACATTTAAAAAGTACGAAAATTAAATTAAAATATCTGTTATCTGTGAATGGCAAGCACTGCCTTTTTGCCTACAAAGACTGCACGCCCATGTCTTTATGTAAGCTTTCGTTGCAGACTCATGCTGACTTCAAAAACATTCTGGAAGTCAATAGACTTTGCTAATTGGCGATTAGCTTTTTTGTGTACTGGCGAAAATAGATAATAATTATTACAATTTTTCCATAGCGCCCATCTTTGGATACAGGCCATATTATTAAAGTTGGAAATTTCTTGCCAATGGGCATTGTCCAAAAAAAAATCACATGTACTTTTTTTTTTTTCGTTAAAATAGGGTATTTTAAGAATATAAATTAAATAATTTTGAAATTCATTGGCTAGTTTTTTCTCAATAAATTTTTAAAGTTTCGCTCTGATCATCATCATCATCGGCGGCCAATTGACCTCTGCAGTATGTTTTTTTTCCTTTCAATCTTATTTATAATGGCTGGTTCGTCAAATGCAAGTTCTCATTATGTGAAAGCTGATACGAGAAGCTTACCAAAAGTTCGAAACGTAATGTTGGTCGAATTTATTGCTAATTTAACGCCATTGAAGGTCAAACTAAGGTTAAACATATTTGTTCAAAAATATAAGTAACTAATGGGTATTTTTTTCGTTTATGTACAGAAAAACGATCACTGACCTTATTCCTCGAAATGTTTTTGTAATGAGCAAAATTAAAAAAAAATGGACAATCCCCATTACGGTATACATACTCCACTACTTTCCTTATCAATTTTAGGTAACTTTCCAAGGAGATTCCTGTTTACTTCAAAAACAACGCCTTTGGGTAAATAAAAATCTAGGGTCACATTTCCTTGGCAATAAATGTACATAACTTTCTATATTGTTTATTATGTTTTAAATATCTTTGCAAGAAGAATCATTCCAATTCCAAAAACATCCTTCAGACTGGCTCTGATCAAAAACAACCATCTTTGTTAGAACAATCTTAAGTCTTATTACACTTCCTTGAAGGTACTATATTTTCCCTCCTTGGGGTCACTGACCCTAACCCTCTTCCCTCTGGTACCTCGTGGTACCATCGTGGAACCAGGTCATGCGTCATACCTTATCATAGCACCAATTATTCATAGATATCGAGTATTATGCGTCTTATTACAAGAGACGATTATTATTTGTTATTAGCACTTATTATTTATGACATGCAGTTCCCTCACTGATGTTATGCTCGATACGTTACATTACAAGCGAATTCTACCGGTGAGGGAGCACCTTTATGGAACAATCGCCTAAATATTTTGCAATTTCTACCAAAACAAGAGACAAGAGATCTCTTTGCTACACTCATTATGTCTAATTACTACAATCGGTGTAGTAATTAAAGATCGTCCACAGCGCGCAGGGTGAGATGTGTCATTGACCGGCTGATGGCTGCCCTGCCTGCCCTGCGACCCACTAACTGATAACGCTGTACTCGCTAGAATATTCTATATACACTGAATACTTCGTATATGTTATTAGATGCAAAAGATTAAAAAAAAACCTGGAAAAAACTGTTGGAGTTCAAAACAGGGGATTTGGATCAACTTTTGCCTTTTAAAGTCTGAAGTTTGTAGTTTCACCAATGTTTATAAATTATAAGTCATCTTTAAAAACGTAGGACGTGATGATAAAATGAATATACCGCCAAGGGCGACTTGGCCGGTAACGTATCTTATTACCGGCCAAGTCGCCCTTAGCGGTCTTTTACACTAAACAAGGCGACTTGGCGTTTGGGGGTGGATCTTAAAAATGGGATGTAGAGCAAGCTATGTCGTTCATAGAATTAACTAATAACTACTATTTTCTATTGTTTAGGTAGCTTGGGGCTCAAGAAGTTGGACGATTTTAGTAGTCCTTCCACATCCATGATCGTTCAGATTTAAACGGTATTGGAAAAGTCGTAAAACAAAAATGGCGTCGCCGGTGGTCAAAGCGATAAAAAGTTAATATCTTTATTGTAGATCATATACATGACATTATTGTTAAACCTAACAATATCTTATGCAAATCGCTCTCTAGAAAGCACGGAAAGCTTCCGTCAATAAACTTTTGTCTATATCCTTATAAAGCCTGGTCGCCGGATAGAGAGAAATTGCACTTGCGCGCGTTCAGACGTACGCGTTTTCTGCGCGTTTTTTTGCTCGCGCGAATTCAGCACCGTTTGGAAAAATACGCGACACACGCTGGATGAATCCGCGCGAGCAGAAAACGCGCACGTTGCAGTCGTCAAAATTTTTTCCACTTTTAAATCGTTAATTTTGAAGAATGTTATTTTTTAACCCTAAAAAATTTTTGTTGCGGCCCGCGACACAAGACCAAAACATGTTTGTGGCCCGCATGAAAAAAAGGTTGGGGTCCACTGGTCTAGAACCTGGACGTGTAATGGACTCTAGGAATTTTAGTGCGGCGCTGTAATTTTTAAGCAATGCGCCTTCTAACTCGGTGCTGGTATGCCAGTAAGTGCGAATACCTCGACAGTTTCTCCGTACATTCAACTGGCTGTCTTCATTCTAAAAGTGCACCTTCTCATTCCTTCTAGAACAGTGTTTCTCAACCTGTGATCTGCGGATCCCTGGTAGTCCGCGAATATGTGTATGGTGGTCCGCGGTGTCATATCTAGTCTAAACCATACATACTCCGATTTTTGCTGTTTATTTTAAGGGAGTCAGTGAAAACTGTGCTTGATTTCTTAGGTCCGTGGCTAACAAAGGTTGGGAAACACTGTTCTAGAATGTTGTACCTACGTTAATTCTAGCTCTAAGGATTCAAGCAACATTTCAAGCAAACTTGATGTTATAAAGCCCAGTCTACCGTAGATTGAGCCGCGATATGAACTACCCATGTCCTTTCCTTAGACTTAAAGTATCCCCATTCCAATATATTTCATCCAAATCGGTATCAACGTTAAAATAGCGGAAAGGTAGCAGATAGCAGACAGAATAATGGATGGATCTCTTGTGGGATTGCTTGGATATTAGGCAGATAACCTTAAACATAACCTTATGTTTGCTAGCTTTATTTTTATTTAATTTATTTCCTCAGAAAAACTTACAGCTATGCAATAAAGACAATAATTATAACTAATAACGTTGCAGAAAAATGTATCAATATCCAACTACATTTATATATCAAAATGAAAAATCTAACATAAAAGCATTAATCTAGCAATATTAGAAGTTTTATTATATTTCCAACGGCCTTAGTTTAAGTTACTTTAAAGGAAAATCACATATTTTTCATCCAAATTAAAAAACCGAACGAAGTCTTCCGGTGTTATTCTCTCACGGGTTCATTACATACATACATCACGTGCTGTGTATATTTTTTGTACAACGTCGCCAGCATACGAATACTATGTGGCTCTAATATATTATGTTCGCCAGCTAATGTGTGCAGGATACGATATATTAAAGGATATACTGACTAATACGCATACTGATAACATCATCAAAGGTTTACTTTGTAATGCTTGTTTCATTTGCGATCAACAATATTCAGTTCAGATCCTATCCAAAGACGAATAAAATAAGAGAGAGTCATGCTTCAGCTCGGATGGGCCGGTAAACATAATGGGTCGCTGATTGTCCGACATACGTATGAAATTCTAGTATTAGCGTTTTTGGGTATCGCGTAGCGGCCTGCGCTGATATCCATATTTTACATTGACTTAAGAATATTTTAATATTATCGCAGACAGTCAGCGAACAGTCAGCATGAGACTAAAATCAGCCTAAACTCTACCTGCTAGCAAAGGAACTCAGCTGCTTGAAATAAAACTTTGCTATACTATCCCGTACTCAAAGTTATCACAAATAACACCCCTCTTTTTGGTCGGGGGTTAAATACGCATGTGTGCGTGTGCCTGATTCTGGAGGTCCAATTATGTTTTTACATTGTGGTATTGAAAAGCAAAACAAATTAAAATATGGATATTAGTCATTGTAAAAGGGACAGGTGCGGAGAGCTGGCGCGTCGCCAGATATTGTGAAGCAAGCAGACAAGTGTCGTTCGCGGAATATTCTAATATGGAACTTGAGCATTTAATCAAGATTATGATTAATTGAGTAGAGAAATAAATGTATCTAAGACTATTGATGTGATGTGAGTATTCTCAGAATCAAAATACTAGAAGTTAGAACATTGTGTTACGTCAGTTGTGAGAATGGAGTCCAGTTTAACAATGTTGGTATAACAACTTTATTCCTTTATAGATAAGTTAGCGTTTCGATTGGTAGCAATAATGTTTTTGGACTCCAAAACTGGGACAACCTTAGAAACAAGTAGAGTCAATGATCAATCTTATAAGCTTCGTATGAGGTGGTGTACAGTTGAAAGCTTATATTTCGCAAACGCACATTTTGCCACCATAAAGTAGGGTACGTGGTCAACAAGACGGAAGCGTCTGTAAATAAAATCTAGTTGTTTCGGACCACAGATTATAGAAGTAATTTCGGACCCTAATAAAACAATAAAATCTTTCCGTAGTATACAGTTTACATCCTCTTTGATCTTTCCACTATTACCGACGTCCTGCGTTTTCATCAATCAAAGTCCAATTGACAGTGACATTATGTTTTTTTAACTCGAAGGACAAAGTAGAGGCATGAGTCAGAGAGTACACTGAAATTATTCATTTCGAACATCAACGAGTAGCTCTCTCGCAGAAATGTCAAATGGATTAACAGAAATAGTACGCAATAAGAGCAAGAGAGTACCCTGAATTAGACTGGCACTGTGGAGCCAACTCGCCGTATGCTGTACCCTGATTATACTATGTTAATGCAACATTAATGCAGTTTTACGAACTCTACAATCAGTAAAAAATTGTCCCAAATGCTATGTTCCTTTAAACAAATTAACAGCCCCAAAACAAGAAGACTTAGTAGCGTTTCATAGTTTTCACTGCATTAACGTCTCTAAATGCCTGAGGATACACGAAAGCTTCTGTTTTGGATTCAGATGCAACTGGTTTGTAGATATTAGGATAGGTCTGGTCACGTTTTAAGGCTTTCACTTCTAATGTATATGTATAATTTATACACAGTATTATCTACCTCTCGAGTCTCGAATCTCGATTCGCTATACAGTTCTTAGCGGGTTATCTGAAAATGGAGTTTTGACCAATAATAGTTTGTCAGTTAGAACAGTTGGTTTTTGGGGTTGGTTAACGTTGTTGATACTGGTATATTATAGGGAAGTACATGAGCTAGAGTACAGCTCTGATGCACACTTGGTTTATTTGATTTATTCAATTGCTTAATAGGCAGATGGCAGCTCTACTTGGTCGGGCTATGTCAAGTCGATGTTAGACACGAGTCTTATATGGCTCCACGAAATAACGTAGGTCCGCTACGTGCCTATGAACCAATTTTTTTGATAGTACTAATTCAGACAAGTTGATTCCTAGGCAGATGGCGGACCTAAGTAATTTGGTCGCGAAGTCAAACCCATCCGATCGATCACTATAGGTCTACCAGAATCTGATGGCAAATTTTGACAGCAGATTTTCAAAAAATATCCTTGATCATTGGATAAATTTATATATATTTGCATGTTTCACACACAGAATCAGCCGCTATAAGGAAAAAAAAGGATTAAAATGTTTTATTCCAATTACCCCGGTATTGCTAGAGTCAATTTACTTTCCCACTTTTTGCCATCAGATTCTGGTAGACCTATACTAACATTGAATTGACATAAGTCGACCACATGACGTAGGTCCGTTAACTGCCTAGGAATAAATTTCTTTGATATCACATGTTTTCTACCCGTTTTCGTCCTAATGGTATGCAAATGCAGTTTAAATACTTCAATCAAGACGTCTAATCTTGCTACCATCTGTTTCCCAGATCTCCAGATCTAGGTTTACACGTAACTGACACAACAAGGTTCTTGTCCAGATGGCTGATGATGGAATCCATTTACCATCTGTCAACAGGATTTCAAAATTGCGTTCGAAATTCAAACTGAATGGAACGAAAACGGCACGCTTGTTTTGTTCGAAACTAGTTGTTGCCGCGAATTTTTGTCTATCCTGATTCCTGCTGGAACCAATGTAAATTATGTTAAAGGATAAAAAAGTGTTCTAGTAAGAAAAATCTCATTTTCTCATTCAAGTCTCATTAGTCATTTCTCGTTCAATTTCTTCTTCAAGGTGTAATAAAATTAAGTGATAATACTTTAGGGCTTATACAAATTTAAATTATGGACCCTTACATTATAGAGTTTGATTTGAAAGTCTCAGCGCTAAAAAAGGAATTTTTTGTGCTTTGTATGGGCAAGCGCCCGAGCGTCTTGACTTTTCCCATACAAAAGTAAAAAAAAAAGTTACTCTTTCAGCACACTTTATATTACTTTCACAGCGAACTCGATAAAGGGTAACCATGCATAGCGTAAAGTATTAGGTATTAGTTTTATTGAACCCTGTATACCTACTTATAGATAGTATAGGTCTACCAGAATCTGATGGCAAAAAGTGAGAAAATAAATTGACTCTAGCAATACCGGGGTAATAGGAATAAAACATTTTCATCCTTTTTTATTCCTATAGCGGCTTATTTTGTGTGTGAAACATGCAAATATAGAAAATCCAATGATCAAGGATATTTTTTGAAAATCTGCTGTCAAAAATTGCCATTAGATTCTGGTAGACCTATAATCCCTCTGATAGTTTATTGCTTGTGGTCAATGATATTTAAAAAACTTGTGGTTAATGGTGGTTACTAAATTTCAGCAATACCGCTTGTTTACAAAACATTATGTATAATATTATTATGTATGTGGATTGTCAGTAGTTTTAAATTTTATTTCAAAGTATGACTCGGCGCCATACTTCAATAAGAGTGCCATCAATTATTTCTTCTAGTCATATCTAAATTATTTGGCACTGTGATCTGTAATCTGTTGTATAAAAGTTGTGAGAAAGTCAGTAAAAATGCGAATATTGCACGTGGCTTACTGATCAGTCTTATATTTTCATTTGTTTTTGGGTACTAAAGTTCAAATCATACCAAAACATTAAATATTATAAGCACTGTTTCGAAAGTTTTTTGACAAGATATTTTTTTATTCACTAGCAATTTTCATTGGTTGACAAGTTGACCAATATTTTTCATGTTCGAAATTCAAATGCAATCTCCTCTCATTTACGGCGTCTACACGTCGCCATCGTCCAAACTCACTCTCTCGTAAAGTCCTTAATTATATTGGAATTCATCTCAGATTATTGTTTAATGATTCATTTTGTTGGACGACAGAATTCTTCGTCGCCATCTTGGAATCCCGACATGTTGGCAACACCGACAATGTCAGTTGATCGTAAAAATGCGCTATTTTAATACTTAATTTTTGGGCAATGACATCTTGAAAACTGTGCCCTCGTTTTAAATATGGAATGTTGCGTTAGAACTTGGAAGCTTAAAGAAAAAGAAATGCGCCGGTACATTTTTTTTATTTTGCAGTAATAGGCAAGCTGGATAATCGTTACTCTGCTTCTAAGTCTCAACTTTTTTTTGGGTTTAACGAGATCGATGGTTCGATCGTGCGATCAATCAGTAGGTGTCTTCCGAATTTCCGGAACTCTACCGAAGCCTCGCTAACTAGAAATATGTCAATTACTTGCCAAAACATCGCTTTCTCCGAATTCTGTAATGATTGAATGAGAATTTCGGCCAAATATTTAATGATACACGCTCTAAGTATCTTTTTATTTTATCTCAAAAAAATTGCTGAAATATTTGAATTTCCCGTTGAGTCAGCTTCTATGAAGATTGAGAAAAATATTTTTCCAACAATTAGAAAACCCTAAACCGTATACCAAACATCCGGAGAGATAAATTAACATCAAAAGGTGATATTGGCGGCTCACCAAGAATCCAACTGTCGATTGTTAAGGCCAAAAGTGATAATTATAATGAGCTAACGCCATTAATTTTTATGACTTTCACGAATGCGTTAGTCATAAACGGTTTTTAATGGGGAATCGGGAGTTTTAAAGTCTTGCGGGAAAATTGGAGCAGTGCTAATGTTAAGTTATTGGTCTAATAATCTAGAATCTAGATCATGGTAAAAGGAATCCAAAAAAATTAATACCTACGTTTACCTAATATAATTAGTAGAAAAATATTGCTGAAAAATATAGAGATCTTCTAAATGTATCATATGGTAGAGCATATCAGGCAAAAAGCTCCATTATCCATACATCTCGGTTACTTAATTGCGGCCATTTTGACATTTTGCGACATTAACCTTTAACTATGGACATCTAAAAGTTGGAACATACTTATGGACATGGGGTCTGACAGACCGCTCGTATTTTCATCTGTTTTTTAGGTAATTGAAAGATTTTTTTGCATTATTTTTGCTTAAATGCCTTAACACGCGATTGATTTAGGGAATATATGGGTTAAATATCCAAAATTCTAAATTACATTGTAAAATGAACCATTTTAAGCAAAAAAGTCACTTTTAAGACTTTCATTCACCTGTGATGAAAAAAATGACATTTTTATAAAAGAAACATAAGTTTTAAAACTTTTTACCTTAATTGTCTATTAGTGTAAGCCATATTAAATATACAAAATTAAATTTAAACTTCTGAACATGTAACATAAAAATTTTGACAGAGGTCGAACATGGACAAAATTATTGTCAGTCATTTCACATGGTAAAGGCCACTACAAACGTAATTATAGCTTAAATGTAACTAAAAATATTATGTTTAGTATTTATTTTAGTTATTTAGACAGTCCCAATTAGTATTTACTGTAAAAAAAATATTTCCTAAATGTTAGCTCTCCTAGACCCAAATTTGTTCCTTAGAACATTTTCAGTGCAATATTCCAATCGTTTGACTGATTCCAAGTTTTTTTATTTATAACAACGAAAAATTTCACTAAAAAACATAAGCAGAAGTTATTTCAAGACATTTTATTTAGACATTGATTGCGCACTACCGAAAACACAAACATAATTCTTTGTATGGGAAGCATGGACATGGGGTCTCACAGACCGCGCTCGAAGTTCAAACCGAAATAACTTTGTAAACTTGCAGACGGCGACTAATTTTTTTGCTTCAGAATACATTTTTCGACTAAAGTCTAAAACTGAAGCTACTGAGCGCCGCATGTGTGAAGCTTAAGGGGAAGTAGGGTAGATGCGATTCTTGCAGGGTGCGAGCGGTCTGTGAGACCGTGCGTCCATAGTTAAAAGTTAAATTTACGAATAAACGTTACGTTTTCCATTTTCTCTTCACGCCCACGGTGTGCCATAATTTTTGAAATCCTGGAATTGATCCTTGATGTGTTGCGAGTTGCGACTATAGCGGATGACGGATCAATAAGACGGCCTGAGTCCCGACTCCCGACCAAGCATGATCGGAAAACTATTTGGGGCTTCCACTCACATTTTCACAGTTGCGAAAATAAAAATTGTGATCTATTTATCTGCAGAAAGATATATTGTACTCGACGATGGGTCACGTGGCAGGATGGATCTCCTAAATCACTTTTATACGCACTAAATTGTCCACAATGAAGATAAGAACTCGAATTTTGGAAGTGGGCGTCAAATATCTCCTCGGCCTTGGCACGATCATAAATATTACTAATGCGCTTACTTTTATTAAAACATCAGATTAAGATATTATAAGAATAATGTAGCTCTCTGTCATAAGATCCGATCTTGAGATTTGCCGCGAGACAAATAACATTTTAACTTAAAATCAACGATTTTATTAGCTAGGCATTTTTGTTGACACATTTTAGTGTGTTAATTTTATTTTAGTAAAAACAATTAGAATTATTTGTAAAGAAGGTATATTCTTGTACCTCCACAAACGGTAGGATTTAGGAAGATATCTTAATTCTTAGAAGATATTAAGATATCTTCCTAAATCCTACCGTTTGTGGAGGTACAAGAATATACCTTCTTTACAAATAATTCTAATTGTTTTTACTAAAATAAAATTAACACACTTAAATGTGTCAACAAAAATGCCTAGCTAATAAAATCGTTGATTTTCATAATTTGCAAGAGTCAAGAGATAAATGAATATATTATGCATGAGTTCTATTCTAATTTTACATTCGAATTTTATTTGTGCACAAAGACGCGCGAATAAAATGTCAAAGTTTTTTTTATGTCCTCGCAAATAGGCTAGACGTGAACATTAGGAGAGGTTTTTACATAAGGCTGTGCGGGTTCCAGTAAGCCATTACTGTGGTCCCACATTAGGGCCATTCCTGGAACTTATTCCAGAGCGTCGACGGGAGCGCGTGAGAATGTTTTAAAAGTTACCACAAATTGGATTTGTTTCTTTTTTTAAGAAAAACATGTCGACAAGTTTCCCGTGAACAATCCTATAATACAATAAATTGAACACATACATAAAATATCCAATCTACTAAAAGTACAGCTCTAAACAACCAAAACATCTATATCTATACTTATTATAAAACATTGTCGCTTTTTTTTCCCTCATGTCCCTTTGTTCCCTTTAATCTTTAAAACTACGCAACGGATTTTGATGATTCTTTCAGTGTTAGATAGCCCATTTATCGAGGAAGGTTATAGGCTATAGCCTAAAATATATTTTATCACGCTAAGGTTAATAGAAGGGAAGAAATAGAGGAAAATGTGGAAAAAACGGGGAAAATTATTTGAAAGGGCTAACTTGAACGCGCTAATCTCAGGAACTACTGGTCCGATTTGAAAAATTATTTCAGTGTTAGATAGCCCATTTATTGAGGACGGCTATAGGCTATATTTTATCACGCTAAAACTAATAGGAGAATGTGGAAAAAACGGGGGAAATTATTTGAAAGGGTTTATCTCGCGAATAGGGTTACCAGGCCTCAAAATGCAAAATCCTGTCTGACGTGTCTAAAAATCCTGATTTTGAAAAAAAAAGTCCGGTCACGCACCTGTATTATATAAAAATTATAGAAGTAAAAGTACGTTTTCATATACTTTAGTAGGTACTAGATAATGCCCGCAACTCTGTTGCGCCAAAATACGGTTATCGCGAAGGGAACCATACATTTTTCCGGGATAAAAAGTATCCTATGTCCTTTCCCGGGACTTAAGGTATCTCCATACTAAATTTCAGCAAAATCGGTTCAGCGGTTCGGGCGTGAAGATGCAACAGGTAGACAGACAGATAGACAGACAGACAGATAGACATACTTTTGGTTGCTAGCAACCGCATGCAAAGTGTTTATTAGCTGTTAATTATTGTTATTTTGCGTAAAAGGTGTTTCCGGGAGTGTGGACCAATCAGTGAGCTATGTTCATTTGCAGTCCTGCACGGCGGACTGCCGTGAATGGGCCCTTTAAGCAATATGGCCTGACTCCACTGAAAGTCTGTTTCTCTCTTTGATCCACTGAGAAGTGCTTGCGTTCCGGGACTTCCGTGCTCAGTGCGTGCGGCACTCATCGCTGGAGCGGGCGGGAGGACATGATACGTAGTATCCCCTACATATCTGTGGTAGTATCCCTTAGTAGTCTGTGAGGACATGCAGGGTATGACAAAAATCCGGTCTGACGTAAAATCCGGGCGGAGTCCGGTCTAACACCTAAAAATCCGGTCTAGACCGGCTTTATCCGGTCAGATGGTAACCCTACTCGCGAACTACTGGAGAATTTTTTATGTTATTTGGCAGTTGGCACAAATAAGAAGTAGACCACATGAAGGATCGTGATAGGCTATCGATTTTAATCATTTTTTCAGTGGCTATATATTTTATACCCGTGCGACGCCGGGGCGGGTCGCTAGTATTATATAACTACTTTTTGCTCGGAAAAGCCCCAAGCGGTCGAATCCGACCGCGATAACAATAGAATAACAATACATTTCCAAGAATCCGCGATCGAGGGATACAGTACTAACATAACTTTTGTTTCCAAAACAATTAATTATCATATCCAAATTAAATCGTTCCAAAGCGGAAACGGAAATGTAACTTGGCTAACATTGGTCAAACATCAGGCGTGATTTGACAACGTGGTATTGATTTTAGCTGACGTGGAGCCCACGCAATTACACCCCCGTCGGCCCGACACCCGAATAGTACAAAACACTTTTAATTGTGGAACTCGTACCCAGTTTCATAAGCGAGCAAAATGCGAGAATCCGTCATTGGAACGAATTAAAAAAAATGTAGAGTCGAATGCTTAATCATAGTGCATTAATTCATGAAGCCCCAAGCGGCCACATCCGGCCGCGATAACAATGAAAAAGCTATTGTGTCTCGTTTTGCCACGACTGATGGGTTAATATACTTAAACCTTGTACTTAGTAGATGTTTTAGGTAACAGTTGTCTTATAAGATTTTTTATAATTAGACAATATTTGGTGATACTTGTAATCCAACTTAATTAGAGGCCAAAATATCGAATTGACTTAAAAATGTAGAGATTTGAAAACATAGACAAATGTGTATAATATTGTTTTCGTATTTCGTTTCTGAATTCCTATATGAATAGCATTTCTGATAAGATTTAATCAAGACTACATATTTACAGGTAGGTACTTTTCTAATTCCTATTACATAGTAGTACACAGCACTAATAGGAAAGTATCTACCCTACAATATTTAACTTTTTTTCATAGTCTGAAGAATTTTGCCGCCTGTGTCCTAATTTATCCAAAAATCAGTTTTTGCTGCATTAGCAAGTTTGAGTAGTTGAGTAGAACAGTTATTCAAAATGTCGAAAAATTTACAATTTCATGTTAACGTTGAAGCAAAAAAGATAACAAAAACTAAAGTCCGAGACTTAACAAGCGTGACTGTAAATTTTGCGGCGAATCAGAGGGACTGATTAACTTTTTTACACATTCTAACAAATTCTAAGAAGTTTAGAATTAAAACGTAGAGTTAGTTCGGGCTTGCCGCTTTGGAGACGTAAGCTAGATTAGCTAGACAATATACATAAAGAACTTAATAATTCCCGAACCAGCGATGGATTATTACTATTTATTTTCAAATCATTAATTTTTCTTCTCACTAAACTCTTATTCAATTATGCAACGTTTCAGAAAAAAAAGTGGAAATCCGACCAAATTGAATTGTAGTTATTGCATTACTTAAATTAGTAGCATTATAGCAGAGCTTTGTTTACACAGACTGAATTGAGTATAACTCCAACATAGTAGCGATTGTATTGAAAATTTGTCGAAATGTAGTTAGCACAAGGGCAGAATTCATTGATTGTTAGATATTGAATCACGGCGGGATTTTGGCACATTCTGCATGGAAAACTCAACGTTTGGTACCACACAATAGGGGTTGTATCGGCGTGGCGGGCGTTTGACCTTGAAAGCGTGTTTGGGGGTGGCGTCTGCCCGCCGAGGGGGTGCGTCGGATTACGTAATAGATATTTATACCCCCGCCATTGCGCAGTCTGCCCCTGCCGTCGTGTGCTCCTGGTTATATTTTAGCGTTACATCCATACTAATATTATAAAAGTGTGTTTGTTATCCCCCTTCACGCCAAAACTGCTGAACCAAATTAGCTAAAATTTGGCATAGACTTTTACTTTAAGTCCCGGAAAAGGACATAGGATACTCTTTTTCGGAAAAATCTCAATTAAAAGTCTTCTATTTATTTGAATTCTTGGCATCAATATTTTTCTTTTCACGACATATTTTCCTCTACTACATTAATTAACATAACTCTAAATAATATCTTCGAAATCAGCACAGCAGTAGGGAAAAACATAGGTAGTGTTATCACTAAAAATTACGATTGTTATCTTTTGAAACGGCTGAAAAGTCAAGACTTGTCTGACTGATAAAATGAAGGTCATCTTTTATCAAAAATATCTTTAAGAACTTTGGTAGAGTCGCATTTAGTCGATCGTTGGAACAAAATTTCTGAGTTTGGTAGAGTTTATATAGTTATAGTCCATTCTGCGGGGCTAAAATATAGTCGCTTCGGAGAATCATAATATTATGAATCATAATATTATTCGTTTTTTTTAATCGCAAAATAATTGACACTCTGTTTGCAATTCAAATGTCTAAATTCGTACTAATTTGACATTCGTGAGTTTCACAGTTTTGACAATTCATTTCGTGAATTGATTGAGAGGAATTGCTAAATGTGACCATTTTAGCCCTCTGACTAATTTTTGGGGTTTTTAACAGGACTCTATCTATTCACTAATAAGTAATAACTAAATAAAACTAAGTTGTTGAATACATAAATTCCTGTCGAAAAAGCTCAGGAATCAGGCCTAAAATTAATGTGATGTGATAATAGTCTATACAGACTGCAATGATGATGTAATAGAATAGGTACTTTATACACAGTGATAAGCGTTATCAGCTTATCACAGACATCCTTCAGACTACATAACAATATGTTTTGTAAGTTGTACTTATGCAGGTATAAGATTTAGGTAGCAACAAGATTATCTAGGCTATATTATGTCTTTGTAATTGAGCATGAAGAACAAACAGTATTACTGTCTTGCTGACTGCGATCTTTATGAATCAAATTGCTACATAAACAGTTCTTATAGCTTCGTTTACATAAAATTCGTTTATCACGAGTCACGACTCACAACTCACAAGGCAACGTAGATTTTCCCACAGCAAAAAATACCATTTACTATGTCCCAGAACTAAAAGAATTTTTTCTCACCTCCGGGCGGAAAACGTCAACTTTCTTCCCGCTGCGCTTACCGATGTTGCCGTTTTCCGCCTCAGTCGATGAGAAAAATAGTATACGCACCATGGGCAGTAAATTTCTTATTTTCCTGCCCTAGGTGCGTAATGTACTATATCAAGACAGCGGCTTAAGACTGAAGAGGTAACAGATAGGAAGACAGAAACTTTTTCATTTAACTACAAATTACAATAGTCAATACTTAATAGGATGGATTCTTAATCTGACAAAAGCAAATTGTCTCCAAAGACTCCTACGCCTGTATTCTAAGAGACTGTTATTAGCATCCTCTATTACAATTGTAGCACAAGCTCAGCTCTCTCTATTGCCCTTTTAGATTAGCTAAATTGTTCCTTCAGTGCACATTACTCTGAATATAGCATGAAACTGCGTCTGGACGGTATAATTAGCCACTATAGTCAATAATAGTGTACTTACAGGGTAATAACGACTACAACAGAGCTTGTTATCTACCGCACTGGCGCCAGCTAGCAACTCAAAATCTGCCGTCAATTGTACGGCCTCTGAACTATAAAACCGGCTACAATTTCGTACAAATGTCTAGGTGTTATTGAGATATTATCTTATATATAAAATTCTCGTGTCACAATGTTAGGCCGCGTACTCCTCCGAAACGGCTTTACTGATTTTAACCAAATTTTATATGCATATTCAGTGGGTCTGAGAATCGGCTACTGGGTACTTATTATATTGATAAGTGCATTCGTTGAATAAATAATAGTAAATTATTACAACTCGAGACTGACGGCGACCATTGTTTGTGCGACGGGATAGCGATCGACGTTGCCATGGTGACATACTTATTTAGTCACTTCAATAAAATAATACGGGCGAAATTCCTACTTTATATATAGCAAAGAAACGTTTGCCGGGACCTATAGTCTCTTATGAAATGTCATAACTCATCTGAATTTGAAAGTCTGGAGAAGTTTCCCAAAAAATGCTTTTAAATCTAATAATATAATCCCCCTTACCATTAAAAAGATCTACTTGTAGAGTTTAAATAGACTATGTAATTTATTTATTTTATTTATTTATTTAAGTCAGGCATCTTGGCCCATATTATAAATACCTTATAGACTATTACATACATACAATTATACTAAAAACTAACACTAACACTGAAACACTAATTATTACGTAAAAACACGTATTGTCTGCGACGTGGGGCGCGACGTGTTCGGAAGTCGTCCTCGGAACCTCCTGTAGAGGCTGTAGACGACTCCAATCGGCCACAACTCCTTCTCGAAGGTCGGTAGATGGTGCGTCGGGACTCTCACCACAATAGAGACTTTATAGAACTTATGCTTTCTTTGTCCTTGTCTTTTAAGTTTTACTAGCATACTTTACTAAAGACACTAGACAGACAGGGACAAAACATTGTATAACCTATTTAAACATAATTATCTATGTCTATACATATTATAAAACAAAGTCGTTTTTTTTCCCTCATGTCCCTTTGTTCCCTTTAATTTTTAAAACTACGCAACGGATTTTGATGATTCTTTCAGTGTTAGATAGCCCATTTATCGAGGAAGGCTATAGGCTATATTTTATCACGCTAAGACTAATAGGAGCGAAGAAATAGAGGAAAATTTGGAAAAAACGGGGCAAATTATTTGAAAGGACTAACTTGCACGCGCTAATCCCAGGAACTACTGGTCCGATTTGAAAAATTCTTTCACTGTTAGGTCGCCCATTTATTGAGGAAAGCTATAGGCTATATTTTATCACGCTAGGAGTTAGGACTAATAGGAGAATGTGGAAAAACGGGGGAAATTATTTGAAAGGGCTTATCTCGCGAACTACTGGAGCAATTTTTATGTTATTTGGCACAGATAAGAAGTAGAAGCGTGAAGGATCATAGGCTATCGATTTTAATCATTTTTTCAGTGGCTATCTATGTATTTTATACCCGTGCGACGCCGGGGCGGGTCGCTAGTTCTGTATACACTGTACACACTGTAGAAGTGTAGATATTTTTATTAGGAAGGATAGTTATCTACTTCTTTCAAATTACCAACCATTACAGCGCTCTACTCCAAAGTTTCTAGAATTAAGAGCTTCATAACTATTCTCTAAACCAGTGGTTCCCAACCTTTTTAGAGCTGTTACCCCTATGGCCTATTGGAGAAACTGATTTTACCCCCCCCCCCCCCCCCCCCCCCACCCCCCACCCCCCAATTAAAAACAACTTTATAAATTTGTATTGGTACATTCGCAAGTTTGAATTAGGTTCAGACTTATAACTTTTTTCTGCCAATTCATTTATTTTAGGTACCACCTCTGTTACCCCTTTAGAATAGCTACTTTACCCCCGCGGGGGTAATTTCCCAGGTTGGGAACCACTGCTCTAAACGAAAACCTAACAAAGTTTTCCACAGAATCCTCACTCCGCGAATAAACCGACGTTATTTATGTAATGGTAAACTCTAAACTCTAAACAATGTCTAGGCGTAATTACTCGTCTGGCTGCCATTTTAGTGTTTGTTGTAGTCTGTCAAAACACACGCCTTCATTGATTCGTGACGGTAGGGTTGGCAGCGCCGAGAAAAAATAAATGTAAGTTCATAATGGACAAAAAATATTTTAAAAGAGAATCCGATGACTGCACTATGCACTAAGGGGTGCGTAATGTGTGTAATGTTTACGTTTGTTCCATCAATGTAAACCATAATAGAGTTTCTACCGTTGATAGTCCTGGATTTATAAATAGGCCGTCCTAGGGCGGCAGCGTCCTAGGGATAGGGGGGAGGGGGGATTTCGTACATGGGGCGGCGGAAATAAAGTGGCCTACATTAATTATAAAAAATATATATACTAAATCCGGAACTGACCGTTGAGTAGTAACATCTTTACAAGTGATAATGACATCGCGTTGGTTATTGGTGTAGTAATTCATCTAATTATACCCGTTAAAGTTTTACGTTGGGCTATCATGATTCATGATGGATAGGTGATAAGCATGATCGCAAAGCTGACTATATCACGCATAAACGACGTTCGTCGTACCTAGAAGCCTACTACCCTACACGTTCGAAATCGCTTGCCCCTCAAGAGTCGATGTAGAGAGAAAAAATGCGATCTCAGGGAGATCGCACACGTCACACTTTTTGTGTGATCGAGTCTGCGGCTTACATACAATCTGCATGGCGCGCGCCATCAGAATGTATGGAAGCCGCAGACTCGATCACACAAAAAGTGTGACGTGTGCGATCTCCCTCAAGATAACTTTTTTTTGGACAACCCTACGCACATCCTACGTCCAGTAGCTGATCTTGTCTGGGAGTCAATTGATCCAGACTATTTATAGACCACCGCGTGCGATTGTCTATGCCCATTATCTATTAAACACAAATATTTGTCCATTAGCACACTGCTGTGCAAACTGCGAAAGACGCTGGTGCTAACGTAACTTGACACAAAAATTCTTCGTATTAAATGTATAGTGTGACTTGCGTCGTGGTTTGTTACACCATAATATCATTTAAATAACTACCGAATATAAATTCGTGCGTGACCGATTCAAAACTTGGAGGTTTTGGAACACTTTGTAAAGAAAATTCCACTTACATTTTCTACGTCTCTCAAAATATTGACTTTTTCTGAAGTAAATTTTGGCAAAATTTACAAATTCGTTGGAATACTTTATTTAAATTAATTTTGCAGAGTGGCGAAACTCACCTGGCTAGAATGCTGATATAAAAATAAAACGATTCATCCTATTACATCTCTCCCCTTGGTGAAATGTCTAAATAAAATTTCGTCAGGTTTAATTTAAAAAAGTGCATACTTTCATGTAACGTTACTCTCGCTTGCCTCCGTGAAGTCAATTTTAACTCAAAAAGGAGTATGAAATCCGTGAAAAATACAGGAGCTAGCTCTAGTTAATTTTGGCTGTTACTGCGTAGTTTGCGCATAGCTCTGATGCTGATGCTATTATGATTTTATGAATGAAAAAATGTATCTACTTAATTTGTAAGACCCCAAAATTAATAACGAATTTACATACTTAAATACAGTGTATCTAATAGGGATGATGACAAGGTCAAAGATTAGCGAATTTTGTTAATAAAATAAAGAAATCACGGCAAAAAATAAGTGTTCCCAAAATTTCAGCTCGATAGCATTTGTATTTTTTTTTTGTTATGCGCCTTCAAAGTTAGATAGTCAAGTCGATTTTTTTTCAATTAAATTTCTTAATATTTGTATACCATTCGATAACTTATGCAATTAAAAGCAACTTTTGTTATGAAACCACTTTCATAAACGCAATATTTAATATACCTATCGAACAAAGTTCTCTCCCGATCCGTACAAACTACGAAAGAGTGACGTCAGTCTTTCAAAGCACTTTGTATGGAGCGTTTCGGGCAGGTATATTTTATGAGATGTTTGAATTGTCACATCTTGGTGAATTTTTAAGCTATCAGAGTCATTCTTTCAGCTATGTTTCTATTTTTTAAGGGTCTTTCAATTAAAAATAAGAAAAAAAATTTGTCATCAAGCCTATTATGAAAATTGATTTCCGATGTATTTAAAAGACGCTGAACCATGGAAAGCAAATATTTTTAAAATTGGAAAACACGTATATTATTAGTTGTGCTAGTAGGTTATAGGTATGATCACAATATCTAGGAACTATTTAGTAATCTGTGCTAAATTGTCTAATAGCAACAAAATGCTAAGCTTCAGTTTTAATTTTGATCGTAATTATTATACAATTTCCATGAAATAAAATAAAAATAACTAAGTAGCGATCAAGTACAGCAAAGTAAAACTACAAGCGATGTATTAAGCCCGCGCTGACGTCTACGGCGGCCATCTTGGTTTCCCAGTGACGTCAGAGCTTAAGGGATGGGAAATAGTGTTATCGATAAAATCCGGGATCGGCCCCGGTGTTATGTGTTGCAGGTATTAAGTTTAATATAACATAAATCGTTATGTGGACGATATTGTGGCGTGTATATACGGGCGACTTCTTCATAATCATAATCATTTATTTGTAGAAAGAAAGTTACAATAGCAGCTGTTATAATTATTAAATGAATTTATTATAAAGTGTTATAATAAATCATGAACGGAATGCAGAAGTTACAGCAAAAATAATTTAGTCATAAAATAATTATATTAATTATGGCATCGCACTCTTTCAGCGGTGCTACTTTCACTGTAATCTTTTTATAAGAGACATGCATGATACACAGTACACACCCTAAAGTATTATCACTTCGTTCTGTTACACCATTTCTAGCATTTTATCAGTCTTTTTTGGTTCAAATATGATAGTAATTAGACTGAAATGATAACATTAGCATTTAGCCTATGCTTAAGCTGATAAAGACTTAAACACAGAAATAATAATAATTACATTTTTAACGAACGCATTGGATTATTATTTATTAGTTTATTATCATTTCTGTAATCAATATTAATTGCATATGTTACTTTCCGGTTGTTCAATAGGTATAAAAATATTTGTTATTTTGGAGAAGTTTTTCCTTGTTAAGTCTGTGTTCGCGTCTGGTTTTTCTAACTTTGTGATTAACTAAGCAGTGCCTAACATAAAGTTCTCTGCTCTTTAACGGGAATGTTGGATGATGATTGCAACTGGAAAATCAATAAAAATGTATTCATACAATTTATAGTTTGAGTGAAAAGCTTTGCAATTATATTTAGAATAGCTGCACCCTTTCCGCCCCGGCCGGGTTTAAAATCGATGAAATATCTCCATCCATTGAATCTGCGATGCACGATAGCGGTGCTCTGTAGTTTTATAGGTTGTGATATTTTCAGATAGTTTATATGTGCAAAGATGCTTTATGAGCTGTCACGACTCACGAGCTAAGAATCATGGTTCCAAATTCCAATTTTGCTATGATTTTTATAGTTTTGACCTTTACATTAAAATAAGGGCTTGTCTTAATGCTTATTTATCTTTTTGTAATCCTGCAAGGTGAGAGGAGCAGAGAGACAAGACAGTCAACGAAATTGTTCAATTACTTTGTTTAGTACATTTGATCAATCAGATGGTAAATGACAAATGTTAGTCTTGTGTTTGATATACCTGATAATACTTAATTACAATATTGATTAGGTATGAAAATAGTAATTATTGGTCAGAAAAGAGCTGTAATTCAATTTCTTTTCTAAATGTAAATGTTTTATCTACTGCTAAGAAGGTAAAATGTACAAAACCATAAGTAAGGCTTGGCTTTGATTCTCATAACATAATATTACATAACGTTCTTAATTAATGTGGTGAGAAAAAATAATAAGAGTGTAACCTGCACATTACTTGGTTACATTGTAATTCAGCTCGCATCGCTAGTGCGGGGCAGGGTGAGGCCGCGTCTGGGGGTCGTCTGCGGCCCTGCGACCTACTTCTGGACCCCCACGGCTGGGGGGTCGGGGCCCCCCACCTCCCGGAGGTCACGCGTGCACCGGGGGTTTACGTAACCGATTAGGGCCAGACGCATTACGCTTTTTTATTTCAATTTCGCATTCGCCGACTTGTAAACATGATTCATTTGACGCGGCGGCAAAATTAAAAGCTGCAAATGGATGTTAGGCTTTCTGGTGGGCTTTTATTCGTAATTGAATCATGACAAAATATGTTTTCCTTTTATGTGAATGCTAATTTGATTTTGTAAAAATATCCTTTGAACCTTGTGGTTTAACCAAAAACTACTTTTGGGCGAAATGCGGATTTTTGGTTTGCCCAAAGTCCTTGTAAATTTAGGATAACCTAAGCCTTGAAATTTTGCTAAGAGATATCATATCGACTCCGATTTAAGATAAAGTAAAAATAAAACTACCTACATACATTGCATCCAATCGAACATACAGAACAGTCTAGTGTTGTAAAGGTGTTTTATCGATAAAGTTTAATTGCGTTATTTAACAAGTGACGACCAATGTTTATTAAAATTGCTAAATAAAATTCGTAAATGACGAATAACAGGATTAAGAAAGGTAACATCGAATGAGTTTACTGTGACTAAAACAAGCATTTTCTCAATTTCAGGCGGTGGAGACAGTTGTCTGTAAGCCGGAGCCGCCGGAGTCCCCTCCTAAGAAGTCCCGGGGCGAAGACTACGGGTATCCCCTGTACCTGGACCCGTACGTGCACCTGCGGTACCGCGCCTTTCGGCCCTGGGGCAAGGAGCCGGCGCTGCAGCACCCCGAGCGCGTCGTCCGCGTGGCCGACTGCACCCGCCTCGAGCCCGACTTCCAGCCCAACGTGGCGCTCAAGCCCCGCACCCCCCCGGCCGATGACGTCACCTCCTCCACCTCCCCCCCGCCCGACTCCGAGCTCGCCGCGCGCCTGCTCGACGCCGAGGCGCGCCTCAGCGAGCGCGAGCGGCGCCTCGACGAGCGGGAAGCGGAGCTCGCCCGCCGCGAGGCGCGACTCGAGGAGCGAGAGAGGGAGATAGAAAGACGCGAGCGAGCGGGCGAGAGCGAGACGGAAATTAAGCCGGACCCCAGCGAGCCGTGTTGACCGACGGGGGTCATCGTGAGGCTCCGCTTCTAGTGTTGTGACGAACGCTCGTGCGTCGAGTACAAAGTGACCCCGAAGTTAGTGATGTGTACGTAGCGCCGAGTCCGACTCGGCGTCCCAGAACTAGTGCCGAGCTGCCGACCTAACCAAGGCATTTAGAATAATTTTAAATCGTAAACAGTATTTAACCTTTAGTTTAATTCGAGTTTCTGAGCCTAATTTTGAATACTATATTTATTGACATTCTTTTTTACTTTTGACGCGATTTTTTAAACCACTCGTTGCAAGCGATGTGATTTTTTTTATAAATCTCCACTTTGAAGCTTCGAAGTAGACAATAGACATAGACTTTTCTCAGAGAATAGGTCGCTCTTGAGACTTGAAGTAAATATTCCGAATGTCTATTATATTATGTCGACTGTCGCTGTATTTTTATTTGTTTACGCGTTTTTCCAGCGTTACAGTAGCTGGCATGTCGAAACTGTCAAGCGCACTCGTTAGCAGTGTACGTAGCAATTACTATCATATTGTGAGATGGTAACATTATCTTTTTATTCAATGCCTTGATTGGAACGACAGTTTCCCGAGTACGACATATTCAAATTGTTTTTTAAACGTGGAAATCGATGTACATATACCTAAAAAGTACAGTTTTAATGATTTTTCTATTTAATATACAGTTTTTCATGTAGTCCTTTTTGATGTGTGCCATTCTGAAGGTACTCCCGTTACCTTTCCATGTAACCTCATCTATGCTTTTTCAATAATACTCACATAATATAATAATAGATTTAAAATACAACAATAAGCATAATTTATACAGGGTTATTTTTAAGGTTTATTTATATCTACCACAGTATTCGTCTGTCTTTGTTACCAATACAATAAACCGATGTTAAGTTTTTTTTTTATCTGTACAATTTTACAAAATAGAATCGGCGCTGGCTAGCCAGTTCCTTTTATGAACTTGGCTTGACATGCTGCCGCGCGTCTATATCCTCAGTGATCCTGTTTAAACATAACTCTGTATAAACTCGAGAAGCAATTTTCTGGAATGGTTGTAAAAAAAATATGTGTACCTAAGTGTAAATCCTTGTAAACTTCCAATAATCTTCTGCAATATTTTGCATTGTTTGTACCGATTATCTCTGTTATGTTTCAACACACCAGTTGAATTTTATGAGTGTATAAAGTTTGTAATTCAGCGGCCTAAATTCAATTGTATTGACACAACATGAAATCAAAGTTTACAAAATATAAAGGGCTAACATCCCGTGTTCTACCTCATTGTAAATAAATTTATATTTGGCTAAATTAATAAGAAACGTAAGTTTTTTTAAGACTACTTATTAATTTCGAGCATGTACTTTGGAGCAATAATTTGAATATTATAACGGTGTGAATTATCACTGCCTGTCTATAATAGAACTTTTCTGTCTGTTAGACTATACAATTACTTACATTTTTAATAATATTTTAAGAGTAATCGGTTGTATATACGTACCCTCTGGCATAATGACACTAGTACCTATGTCTCGTTCTTATCATCACAATTTAAAAATATCTTACGTCATTTGTAATGAACTAGTGATGTACCTTTAGCATTTTTTATAAAGTCGATATTTTTCATAGTTATTGCCAGTGTGCATTTTTGGCGACTGAACTATCTCCTTCTAACTAAAGTTATGATTACGCAATTTGTGATTTAGCAGATTAGATGCTTTATTTTAAAAACGTCTTTGTGATGTAACGGATTTTTAATGATTTTATCCCCGGTTCGTGAAACTTAATATATCGATTCTCGATATTTTCGTGTTATATAAGTGGAGTAGTGAAGGGGAATTCTTGTAAAGAATGTAGTTAGTTAACAAAAATTAGTTGAGATTTATCGAATAGAATATTCGATTTTTTCTGGCAACCGAGAGCCAGTTCTACCCGCGCTGAGGAAACGATATTGTGAAAACGTGAAATTAGATTTCACACACTGAAGTGACTTGTAACATTTGGCAAAGCTCAAACGTGTTTAGATTCTTAATGTTTTTTCTTTTAATATTTTATTCCTTTGAGAGTGCTATGTTATGTTGTAGCTAGTTTTATGAAGTATTTCAGTTAGGTAAGGTCGTATCTCTAGTCAGAGACTTTTGAGAGAAAAATTACCAATTTTAATATATTCAAATAGGTACTGCAGGCAAGTGAAATAACTTATTTTAAACAATAGAAATAATTTTAATCGAGCTGTATGTCAGTATGTGGTATGTATAATAAGTTGTATATTATAATGAAACTTTTCTGTCAGTACCACTGTTGGTTATTGTATTTTGGTGCTATAATACTTTTGGCTTGGCTAACGTAGACTTTAATTATTGTAAATAAAATAATTTAATATTTATTGGCAACAGTTCAGTCTGATCCTTTTGTGAAAATATTTTCGTTATTTTTAATAATTATTGGGCTAAGCCTCTTTCACTTTACGATTGTTATCCTCCTTTTTACTTGTGGTTTGTTTTAGTTTTTTGGTTAAAAAAACTTATTTACCTACTGTTAGTTTCACTGAAGTTGGTATCTATCGGAGTAGTAATTAAATTATAAATTATTACATATTTTATGGGATTGGTGATTTTAAAATATGTTACGTTCATTCGATACCTATATTATTACGTTTTGTGTACAGTTCTATACTGGGCCTCTAGGTCTCTCGTAAGCGTTCAATATGGCATTCTTAAGTTACTTATATATTAAATATGATCGATGGAAAAGTTTCAAAGTCTCTCACTGTCCGCTAATCAAAATTGTAAAAGTTTAGAACGGTGCTAGTTTTTAACCTGGAGTATGATTTTAAAGTGCTTTTGAAAGAAAAGGTTTAACCTACTAACAAAATTGTATTTGGTATTTGTTTTCCTAGTTAAAATTATTCGAAAAAAGAGGCAGTGAGAGTAAAAATGTAAATATTATCTATTTTATAATATCGTATGAATATGAGCGAATGTAAGGCTGTTTTTAAACCCTAAAGCACGAGTAAGTGCAGAAAGTACTTGTCTATTTTATCATCCACAATTAAAGTAACAACAAGTCAAATATTTTGACTTTGCAAAATTAAAACACATTAAGTTGTAAATTATTCGAAAGAATCGATATTGAAATTGTGTGTCACATCTCTATACACTAGAGTTATTTTAGACAAGTTTTTCTTGCACTTGGTAATTTGCTAGGGTATAACATACTCCTGTGATCTCAAAGCGTGAATGTATTACATTATGTAGAATTCATTAAATATCGCAATTTGGGAATATCACGTTTTATGAGCCCGATTAGGAAAATAAAAAACAAATAGAGGGCGCTTTAATAAAAATATAACAAACACAGCTTGCTGTGTTGTTGTGTCTTCTCTTGTCTTCAGTCTCAAAGATTTGGCGCTTAATTACTTTTTAATTTTGTTCCGTAATAATTCTTAAAATATTAAGGTTTTTTATTTTCCTTCTCATGCTATAACTATGTAAAAGACCTCTCGACTTATTATTTTTTAAAGAAATAAAAAAATGCAAGTGGATTGTTTTGTGCCAACAAAATAAATAAAGAGAAAAACGGATTAAATTTGGAGTGTAATCCCGGAATGTCGATAAAACATAGCCCGACACTAGTGTTTAAAACTTTATTCTCTGTTTAAATTTAAATTGTGAGAAAATATTGTTTTATCGCTTATTAATTTATGTTTCAAATGAATACTTATTAGTTATTACTTTTCATAATAATTAGATTTGTATAAAAAATATATATTTTGTTATTTAGACAACTTTTTCAAAAGTTGTACTTAAAGATTTGTAGGGGCTGTAGCCTGCAGAACATGATGAGCACCTAAGGTTCAGAAGCATACTGTTGATTACGTTATGTAATAATTATCTTCTAACTGTCGCACTCAGACAACACTAACAGGGCCCCCGTAATGGCTACTGGCACCTGTGTGCAAAAGAAGGATTTTGGCGCCCCTTTAGGCAAATTTTTTGGGTCCTTGGTTTTAGTGCCCCTAAAGGTACAATTCCGTGCATCGCGATCGATCGCGATCGTGCACGACCTACGACTGTCGTCGGACGCTCGCGACCATAGTCAACGTATGAAAATGTATGGCACCGCCTCCGAGGCCCGCGACTGACGCGCGCGGCCTACGACTGTCGTAAGCCGCGCGCGATCGTGCCATATAACTATATAACTTTGACACGGTCGCGCGGGGCCTACGACTGTCGTCGGTCGTGTGCGACTGTCATAACTTCAAGACACGATCGCGCGCGGCTTACGACAGTCGTAGGCCGCGCGCGTCAGTCGCGGGCCTCGGAAGCGGTGCCATACATTTTCATACGTTGACTATGGTCGCGAGCGTCCGACGACAGTCGTAGGTCGTGCACGACCGCGATCGATCGCGATGCACGGAATTGTACCTTTAAGATGGCGATTTGGCGCCCCTAGAGGATGGCGCCCGTGTGCATTGCACACATTGCACATATGGTAGCGGGGGCCCTGTAGGTTAATTTAATAATGTAATTAATTCAAAATTTTGACCAAAGCCCCATAGGTACATTATCTGTCAAACTATTCATTAAATTGGAAGTTAATCATAATTAAATGTCTTTGAGGGCGGTAAACCTTATTGTTGCCCCACTATCCCCCACCATCATAAGAGCAGACAAAGTTTTTTTAGAAAATCAATTATTATAAAAAAATAACGAGTCGAGAGTAACGTTTATTTGTATTTTTGTTACCGTATTTATTACCGGTTTCCCAGTTTCATTGGAGTTGGCTTCTTTATGACTTGTGTGTGCTTCAACCAGAAATTATTTTGCGATGAAAAATAATAATCCATTAACATTCCGTTTTTTGGATTCGTACGAGACTCAGATGGCCGTTCTCAAATCTCAAATGCTACTTAAGAGGCTCCTAAAACATGCCTCAACATTTTGCTACTTTTAGGGGCCTCTCAAGCCTTTCGGAAGAAGTGTAAGAAGAGCTTAAGTAGCGATTGAGCGCCGAAAATCAGCAAATTGTATATTATAAAGTACCTGATAAATAATTAGCGTAAGAATATAATGAAAATCGATTTCTGTTGGCACACACACTATCGTAACGAGGTGGATGTGTGTTTTGGAAAAATAAAAGCTTTTAAAATGTGGAGCAATAAAACGAAATCATTTCCAAACGGATGTTTCATTTTCCCGGTTTTTCCCTACTTCATCAAGGTGAGACCGCACTGGTGTTAGTCTTATTATAATACGAGTAATTAATTACATAATCTACATATATTATTATATAATAAAAGTCGTGTTAGTTACACTATTTATAACTCAAGAACGGCTTTATCGATATGGCTGAAAATTGGTGAGGAGGTAGCTTAGAGCCAGGAGACGGACATAGGATACATTTTGTCCCGGAAAAATGTACGGTTACTGCACAATATACTTTTATGATTTGCGTGTAAACTATTCAATCGATTTTGATGAATTTTGGTATGGAGATACTTTGGGTCTCGGGAAAGGACAAGGGATACTTTTTGTCCCGGAAAATGTACGGTTCCCGCACAATAAACTTTTATGATTTTTTGCCTAAACTATTCAGTCTATTTTTATGAAATTTGGTATGGAGATACTTTGGGTCTCGGGAAAGGACAAGGGATACTTTTTATCCCGAAAATGTACGGTTCCTGCACAATAAACTTTTATGATTTTTCGCCTAAACCATTCAGTCTATTTTTATGAAATTAGGCATGGAGATACTGTGAGTCTCGGGAAAGGAATAAGGATACTTTTTGTCCCGGAAAATGTACGGTTCCTGCACAGTAAACTTTTATGGTTTTCACTTAAACTATTTAATCTATTTTGATGAAATTTGGCATGGAGATACTAATTTTAATCTAATATTTTCTTAATTATACCAATTCAAATTAAATAAACATCGTTAAGACAGGACAACGTCTGTCGGGTCAGCTAGTTATATTATAAAAGTAGCGTGTAAGCTGTGTCGCGTAGTATGCTTTAGCTAAAGCTAAGCTAAAGCATACTATTTTTTTGATTCATAGAATATATTTTGGTTATGACGTGTCGCACTCGCGTCAGTACGCAGACTTGCAAGTTGCACGTACAGTAGTTAATAAATAATAATTCATTTTAAACTACTTTGAAGATAAATTTAAGTGAAAAGATACAACAAACTTAAAAAAGCTGAACCAGTTAAAGTTGGCTTGGTAGCCATATAGCACCCAGTTTTCAGAAAGCATCCATCTAGCAGCTAGCTTAGTTAGAAATTAATATATTAAGCGAAGCGTGGAATGTTCATTGTTCTGCACAACTTCTTTTCGTATCTTATTGCTATAAATTAATATAATTTATGTACTTATCATTATAAGATTTTAAATAATCCCGCTCTTTTGTGCAAATTATTATGACACTTGACATTTGAATGACTTGTGACAAATTAAATATACTTTTTTACAACTTATATTTAAAGCATCAGGAGTGAAACAAAACAGATTTTCGGATCTTCAACTTTTAAATTATTGATACGGTAAAAAAAGTAAAAAAAGGGTTGCACTCCGGGAGTGCCGGCAGAAGTGAAAACTTGATTATTAACGTTGTGCATTTTTTAACCCACTTTTATGAAAATCGGTTTTTAAAAAATAGTTTTTTTTTAATTAATCGAAACCCTTACAATCAATTCGAGCTCGAGTTCGAGTTCGACACAAAACACTACTCTCCAACCGTCTTACGGTTTTTCGAAGGTTTTTCGATCAGCACGAGAATCTGACGCGAGTTTCACAGTTTTTACCTATCCCACAAAAGTGTGCATTTTAAACAAATAAGAAATAATATAATCTTAGGATTCATTGTATCAGTTACCTTAGCGGTAATAGACGGACATACACTCTTTAACAATAATTATAATAAGAGTATTAATTATTGTTTGTGTTCTACTTCCTAAAATCTACAGCAGTGGTTCTTAACCTTTTAGTCATGAGGGACCATTTTACCAAATGTTTGTGTTGCCGGGAACCACCCTGTCCACCAAGTTGGTTATTTAAATTAATAGTAGGGAGGTCGCGCTCAGTTTAAAAAGTCATTTCATACCGAGCGAAAATCGTTACAATAATAGAATTCCACTAATACATAACAGCTTTGATCGTCAGCTGCTTCAGAAGTGGTGAAATAAAAATTGAGAGTATCTCAAAGTTGTTGTTGGGAATCGTATTGAATTGATATTAAAAAGATCCCAATTCGCACCCAATAAAGGTTCGTATCTAGATTATACACGTTTAGGTTCGGTAGGTGTCGTTTTAGTTTTAGTATGTAACAACAGATGGCGCTTTTAAAGTAAAATTTATATCATTCTTCTTCGCAAATATTTACTATCGAATTAATTACTTAAAATTGCTATGTGAGACAATTTTATGGTTAATTCAAACAAAAATCGCCGTCAGCTGAATGTTTGCAGGTGGAAATGTCGTCTACGCGACGCCCTAGGATACATTGAGCGCGAAGTAGGGCTATATTGGTTATAACTTATATAGCTGGCTGACGGTTTTTCCACCGTCGTATTAGCGACTGACGGTTTTCTTTATTATATACAAAGTAGAAACATTCACCTGTATAAATTTTGTACGGTATAAAATGACTTTATATTCAAGAAAAATTTACATGTTCAGTAACGCGACTGACGTTGAATCCCCCGTCTGCAATACGGCTGACGGTGATTTTTTGGTTAAACATGACCTCAATAATCATCCATCAAAGTTTCATTCGGTATAAAATCACTTTACGCAACTATTTTTTTTACAACTTTGAAATACTCTCAGTTAACATTCCACCACGGGTGCGGCGACTGACGCTGATTATATTGATTGATAAATATTAAGCTACCGCTGGATAAAAATTTGGTCGGTATGAAATCACTTAGCAAACGATAGCACTACCTCCCCTACTATAAGGGTTGTTTGATAAAGTATAGCTATAAGCTAGTACAATTTTTTTTATTTGGTAAATATAAAAGTTACAGATTTTAATGTACCTAATGTGATTTTTGTGACTGCATATAGTGCATACTCTTTACTAACTTCTGAATTCTCACATATTATTAGGATGGCTTCGCGGACCACTTGGAAATTGGAATGCCTTCAGGGACCGCACACACATCTACAGCACTGAACCACTGTTCTACAGCATGCTGCATGAGTCCTCTTATTAGATTAGCTTTGTTCACAATTATATTATTGTGTTGGTGCTATGGAATATGGATTTTCTAATGAGCATTACTTATTGTTATCTATTATTATAATTTTCCTTCCCTGTCCTTGTCGATATCGTTAGAGCTTATAGCACACTACACAATAAAGTAAAGATACTTAATACTTTAATATCTTCACTGTCGCTTTACTACATATTGTGCGTAAAAAAAAAAAAAGGTACGGGCACGCCGCACGGCATATTATAATTTGTGTAGGTACTTACTCCTTTTCAAACGGCTATTATTTGGTACAACTAATATATATTCTGTGCTATTAGGTATAGTAAAATTTGCGCCTAGGGTTCTAGCTTAAACTTAAGCCGTGTTTGTTAAATAGTAAACAAGATGAGTAATTTTAACAGCAGCTTGACAATAACAGAACTAGGGATTACCTACGTGCTAATAATAATTATTTTAATTTTCCCAGCGTGTTTCCCAATGAGAACAATACATGGTTATTGGTACTTGGTAGGCCACTTTAAGGCACTATTGTAACGTGTTAATTTAGGAATAAAATAGCCATAGGAAGCCGGTAGATCAGCATTCAACACCCCTGGATTTATGAGTAGGCGGCAGCGTCCTATGGGGGGCGGCAGCATCCTATGGGGGGCGGCAGCATCCTAGGGGGCGGCAGATTTCGAACATGGGGTTGCGGAAAAAGTCATGGCCTACACAGATAAAATAAATGCGGCACCGGGTAGATGTCTGAATTGATATTTATAAAATTTTAACGAGAAATGTTTTGTTTGGTTGCAACTTATTAAGATCCTTTACTAGACCAATTTTAATGAAACTATGCACATTCCCCGCGTTCCATTTTAATTTGTAGTATTATAAGTAAGTATTATTTTTTTGAGAAAGAATAACCATATTTTTTCATTCAAAATATAAAAATTGTTTTTTATTGCGCAGAGGCAAGTAATAACTATAAAAATAAAAAGTAAATTTTGTATAAAAATATTTTATTTTATAAAGAACGTAATAAAATTTACATACTGCATGTTGTAAAATATGGAATGGTATAATTATTATTCTTATAGAAATAAAATAAACTTTAACATTGAATAAACATAAAAGTATTAGCAATATAAATTTCTAACATTTCATTAAAAATGTTTTGAATGTCATTATCTTTATATGACATACTTTTATTGCCTGGTCCTTTCTTCGTTATCTTAGCAATAAAATAACTCGATGCACATGTATCATTAATCATTAAAACAATACAGTGATAAACTTTTTGCGATTTCTTGTGACCATCATAACTGACATCTTATGCCTTCAATATTGTTTACATTAAATGCCTTAGTCCCTCTACCCTTCCCGTGTATAAAACTAGAGCTAACATTTACAACTTGGAGCGTATAGCCTCGATTCTGCCAGCGGCTGATTTCTGTAAGTCAGTCAGTTTCATCGCCAGGCCCATGTTGCCTTGAATCTTGATTTTGCCCTGGAAGAACGCCTTCTGGGGGTTGAGTTTGCCGGAGATGAGGTCGGCGACGTCTTCGTCGTTGATGGTGAATGTGACGTCACACTTGTCCTTGCCGTTGTAGCAGACCCTGCCCTTGCCCTCCTTGGCGTTGATCACCCAGTAGCCCTCGGCGCCCTTGGGGCCGGCCTTCACTCGGAAGCCGTAGATGCCCCTCACTTTCTCGATGAGGTTTTCCGTGTCAGATGCCATCGCCTCCTCCAGGATCTTCATGTATTTGTACACTTTGAAGTCCTGAGGGTCGTCGGTGATGGCCGCGACCTGGTTGGGCACGATATTGGCGAAACCTTTGCGATACATGGCTATGACGACTGCACCTCCTAATCCCAAGTTGTGCTGAAGCGCGATTCGTGCGCGTGGTACCTGAAACGAGTAGAGAATAAATTAAAGCTATCATACCCTTATCTGAGTAATGAGTGTGGCGAAAACGTCAAAAACATGATAAGTAATTGATAACCCTTGCACTGCTGGCTTATCGAATACGCGACCAATGTCCTCATTGTGAGATTTAACTGATAATAGAGTACTTATGTGTACAAGTAACAATGTCCATTGTAGTTCAATTAATTTTATTTGTTGTACACTTATCTATTAACCCATCAAGCCCCATAAGCTCACCGGTGAGCGAGACACAATAAAATAACAATAGATTTCCAAGAATCCACGATCGAAGGATTAATTACAAATTATTATAATATACTATTGTTGGAATGCAAGATTGTGTTCTGATTATAAAACTCATTTATCACAATTAATTAAGTATTATTTAATGATAAGAAAATTAGCTAACGAATAATTGTAAATTGATAATATTTTTCTGTAACAAGAAACAACACAAAAATTTTTACTTTTATGATCAAAACCATGAAGCATGACAAGGAAATTGTAAGTTGTAACTTGTGTCATTAAGAAGTTTGGTTTCATTTCTTATCATTTTCACTAAGTACTAGGTAAGTACCATGTATAAAGAAAAACACATACATACATATGCTGTAGACACCCCATCTTACCTAACCATCCCATAATATTATATTTACCATGAAGTTTATCAACTTGATTGACAGTGTGTTAGTTGTGAAATAAAAATACTCATAACAGCAGGAACCTTGAACTTTGTGTTATGCAAATACTAACCATTCATTAACCCATCAGTCGTGGCAAAACGAGACACAATAGCTTTTTCATTGTTATCGCGGCCGGACGTGGCCGCTTGGGGCTTCATGAATTAAATAACACCAGAATGCTGTTTCTTGCTAAAGAATATTAGTATTTATTAACAGCTGTTGTAACATTAGAAAGTCTACCTAGGGACTTCCCTAGTGTGAAGCAGAACATATTATTTATTGTTTATGTTATGATAAAATTATTTGGTCTGAGTGATAAACATACTTTTTAATTTTTATATTGAGTGGCTGTAACTCTTTTAGAAAGTCTTTAATCAAGAGTTCAGACTGAAGCCTTTAGTGCAATTGAAATAAATGCTATTTTGTTACTCAGTAAAATAACAAGTTCTCATTATCAGACAAGACTTGGTAGCAACATTGTTTTAATTGGTTTTTTTCTGAGATTACTTATAACAACCTGTATAGCGTATACAGTAGATTGTATTTAAAGTTGAATATACAAGCCACTTTATGTACTTAATATGTTAATTGAGATTCAGTGAACATTTAATTAAGTTGATCTGATCCTTGCACTATGACTTGCACGTCCAGTGAAGTGTCAGTCATGCCAAACTGTGTAATTCTTAAATAAAATTTTGTATGATAATATTTTCCTATGATGAACTGACTGCCACCTTATAACATTCAGATGAACACACAGACAACCAATACAATGTAGGTAACGAACCTGCCTGTCTCCAGCCTCTCCTCTGAGCTGCCAGACTAATTCAGCGCATTGTGCCAATCCCGTAGCCCCTAAAGGATGCCCCTTAGCTATTAAGCCACCGCTCGGGTTTACAACACATCTGCCTCCGTACGTGTTGTCACCGGAATCAACAAATTTACCGCCTTCACCTTCTCCGCACAGTTGCAGCCCTTCGTAAGTTATTAGCTCATTTACAGCAAAACAATCATGAAGTTCTACAACGTCAACCTGCTTTGGTGATATTCCTGTCTTAGCGTACAAACGTTTTGCGGCCAATGCGGTCATATCGTATCCGGCAATCTTAATCAAACTGTTTTCTTTGAAGACTGCCTCGGTGTCTGTGGCCATCTCCATACCGATAATTTCTACTGCTTTGTTCTGCAGTCCATACCGAATGACGGCCTCCTCCGACATCAGGACAGCGGCAGCTGCCCCATCGCTCGTCGGGCAGCATTCCAGTTTAGTGAGAGGACCATAGATTTTTCTGGAGTTCATGACCTCTTCAACAGTGTAAACTCTCGTACTCTGAGCCCTCGGATTTTTGGCTCCATGACGGTGATTTTTGGCGGCGATCTTTGCAAAGTGTATCTCCTTTGTGCCATACTTTTTCATGTGCTCAATGCCAGCATTGCCGAAATATTGTGCGGTCATCGGTGCGCCGGCTAGGTCTGCCAGCTCGGACATTTTAAGGGTCAATTTGTCCATCGGATTCGTACGGTCCGTGTAGGCGCCGCCGCTGAGAGCACCGGGGGCCATTTTTTCGAATCCGACGGCTAGGATGACGTCGGATACGCCGCCCTCGATGAGCTGTTTCCCGAGGAACAGCGCGTTGGAGCCGGTGGAGCAGTTGTTGTTGACGTTGTAGATGGGGATGCCGGTCATCCCGACCTGGTACAACACGCGCTGGCCGCAGGTGGAGTCGCCGAACACGTAGCCGCAGACCGCTTGCTGCACCGCCTCATACTTGATACGGGCGTCGGCTAGCGCCGCTTCGACGGCCTCTTTGCCCAGCTCCGGGTAATCGACGCCAGAACTCGGCTTGACGAATTTCGTCATACCGACACCGACCACAAAAACTTTTCTGGGCATTTTGATTATAATTACCTCGTATGATATGTTGAGCTGAGATTACACGATGCCTTCGAAGACGACGTTTGTGGCCCCACAATTAGTTTACGAAATTCACTGACGCAGCTAGCGCGAAGTTTATACTTTAATTATATTGCTAGGTCAGTTAAAGCGTGACCCCCGTATCAAAGTAAAACTTGAAATGCAAAATGGAAAGGAAAATGAACCAAAGTCCGAATTCCACAAAATTACGCTTTGGCCTTTGCAAGTCAGCTGTCATTTGTCACATGTTTGCTGTCACTGTCAGTGTCATATCAATATACTTTTTTATCCTGCGTACTTTTTTGTGGCGAATGCTCATATCACTTAAGTATAAAACTGTACAATTTGCTTTGCAAAGGTATGGACAGCAAATTGTTATGACATCCATTCTTGATATAAATTTTAGTCATACAAAATGAGTAGGTTTCTTTTACGAATCTCTTCAAAAAATTCAAGAAAAATAATTATTAAATACTGGTATGAAACAAAATATTTGGCTACGTAAAAATAAATAAATAACAATACACTGTCGACTTTTCAATGGCTTTTTAATTTTTATATTTCAGAGATTTCAGAAGATTGTTAATAATTTTACTATTGACATACATAATAATATAATAATTTTCTTTCAATTTTGTAATTACAACAGAGACTGGAAATGGCTTTGGATAAACAGAAAATTTTAAATGAATTAGAGAGTGTAGTGAACCAGCTTCAAAGCGCAAATTGGTATGTTATTTATTTTTTGATGAAACATTCTTTCCAAATAATTCACATTTTATTTGAATGCGTTTTCATTAAAAAAATCCTTTACAGTGGGTGTTTAGGCAATGTATTTAATAATCAGCAAGTCTCGAGTAGCCAACCTCAAATGATGGGATTTAACAATCCACATGGTTGTGGACATAACAGTCATGGTGGCAATTGTGGTCACAGTCCAGGTGGAGCTGCTGTCCAGAGTTCGTGTGGGGAGCCTTGTCACAATAGTCAAGCACGTGGTAACTGTGCTCATCACCATTCATCGACTTTTAACAGCGCCGCACAGAACCCCTTTGATCCGACTCTCGTCCAACCAATTGTTAAAGAAGTTTACGACGAACTTAAAACAATGACGCCCGAGAATACGTTTGTTAACTCTCCTATCGCTAATCAAATGGGTCTACCTATAGCTAAAGACCCACATAATTTTACTAATCCATGCAACGCGACCAATATGCCTGACATGCAAAAAGCTATGGAGAATGCTAAAGCTATGCAAGCGATGGGAAATAAGTTTATGAACGCAGTAAACCTTAATCAAAATGTGGCAAACAATACACTTGAAAACGCTCAACCAAATTCAGCAAAACTGTCTCCACCTACGATGTATAACGTTATGCAATGTCAAAACTGTAGAGCAACAGCAGCACCGGTTCAACAAATTGCCAATAATGGTCTCAATCAAGTACCTACTAGTAATGTCATTCCAACCAACACCCAACAAAATATGCTACAAAATCACTCTCCATACGGTCAACATGCGCAAGGTATGGCAAAATTTCAGGAACTGTTCCCTGGAGTAATGGGCAATGGAGATCTAGGTTTTGACCCTATGGCAGTAGCGATAAAGATGAATCCCAACAACCAGGGTGCACAAGTACCAGTGGGGCAGAGTTTGCATAACTTTAATCAAGCTAACAATGCGATCCCTTGTGCTCACCTTACAACAGCACCTTCGCAACAAGTAAACGCATTGCGTCCTAACATACCTAACATTAGTATGCCAATGGCAAACCCGAGCATTGCGCCATTGAGTGCGACTACAGTTGATACTCCAAAAGTACATAACAGCAACAACGGCTTGTACCCGAACGAGCAACAAGTCTACCAGATTACTCCGAGGCAGCAAACCACACATTCCAAACTAACTTCCGACCTCGCTGCCCCTATGCACAGACCATTCCACCCTGCCACCGAAAAGCTCATGAACGAAGTTCTGCCGGGGTCTGTGCCGACTCCAACATCTGGCATATGTGAACAAGTTCATTCACCTGTACCCCCAGTCTCTAAAATACAACCACAGGGTCAGAAACTGGAATACAACACTCTTGGGCAACCGGTGGAAATTTTACCAGCAGAGATTTACCACAAGCCCGAAGAGAGTTTACCGCAAACATTGTCGCCGCAGCCGAACGATCCTAACAATCTACCGGGCGGTCACATGAATGCTTCGATGAATAAAGAGTACATAGTGAACAACATAGCATCAAACAAAACCCCTTGTCTGTTAGCAAACGCCATGTCATACGGAACACATTCCGATGGGCAACTGAATATGAATATCCATAAGGACGACAACAACTTTGTTGAAAGGACGGTAGGGGACACTGCAGTAAACAATCATAAATCTCCTCGACCTCAAGGTGATTTACATGCTGGGGATAAGCCAGATATTGCACCTGGTGCGGGTGCTCCTGAAAAGGTAACTTAAAATTTAAAATATTGAAAAGCTTTATAAGCAAGACTGGCCCTACCAAAGGGCGAACTGGCTACTGAGCAGACTCTCAGAGGGTGCCTCAAATGGTCTAATTTTCCACTCCATCCTAAGGCTGCCTTCACATTAAGTCGCGAGAAGTGCGGCAGCCGAAATCTGGCCTCGGACCGGCCTGCGATACTGTTTAGGTATAAGCCAAGTTAAGTATTTTTTTTTAATTTCAGCTATCTCCAAATTCTGACCGCAAGCACAGGAACGGTCTCCAGGATATTGTCTACACCTCGTACCCGAAGTCTACAAAGTGGTCGTTCCATGGAAATGCGCGAAAAACTTTTCCGCCTGGACAACGACCAGCTTAACTATCTTTATATTTCTTTACAATGTTTTCTTATTATTGTTTTATGTTTCTGATAGTAATATTATACCCTGAAAAATGAATAATTTTTGTATTTTTAACCTCTTTTTTCGGCCGTCTCGGCAGAAATCCGAAACGTGTAAAATTTTCCATTCTATTCACGGTTCCATTCATATCTATCGTTATGAATGGAACCGTGCGAGAGCTGTTGTCTAGTCTAGTCTGCGCACTAACCACCAACCCAACTGTAGTTGGCGTAGTGTGCGCGCTAACAGCCCAACCCACCCCAACTAGCTGATAGAAAGTCTGCAGTCTGCGGGGTCTCTTATAATAGTAGAGGAGGGGAGGGTGCTATTTTTGTAGTCACTCGAGCGTCATGGAGACCTACCTAGTAGGTTTTGTCTATAATAAGAGCGTTTTTTTATTTTAGCGGTGGGTTCAGAAACTGCAGCCATTTTAAAGTTTTGAAAAAGAAAATATATTCAGAAAATTGCTTATTTAGGTAAATTATAAATCACATTATAAATATATTTTAGACAGCAAGGACTAAATCATTTAGTTTAGAGCAAAATAAAATATCTGCGAAGCTTTAAGAAAATATGAAGCTTTATTTTTTTATATTTTAAAATATCCCTACAGGCTTACCTAACCTTTGAATCGTCAGTGCTTTATATGGAAGCTTCTTTGGGGTATACTAAACATTCCCTATCTTAATCTGACAGATCCGACGACATTTCAATATTTTTTTACCCACCACGTGAGAAATCTGATATTTTCTATACCATGATAACTTATAGAACTTCAACATCCCTAAAAAACTAGTTGACATGATAATGGTCGCCACTAAGGAAAGCAAAATGAGAGTGAGGGTTGCTAAAGAGCTTACGGACGACTTCGCGGTGGTCACAGGACTTAAGCAAGGAGATGCAGACCTGTGCTTTTCAATTTAGTTCTGGAATATGCCCTCAAAGAAGTGATTGCACTAGACGTAGGGCTACAACTGAATAGGAAGCATAGGTTGATAGGATATGCCAGGTTACTGGGTGAAACTCCAGAGGAAGTGGCCAGCGCGGCCGACTTCTTAGAAAACGAAGCCCTTAAGGTAGGCCCTTAGGCCTACCTTAAGGGCTTCTCGTTTTGTGCATTCTGTTTTCTCGCGGTTTATACTTATATAAACCGCGAGAAAACAGAATACCTCCACATTAAACGCTATAAAAACACGCGCACAAAACGAGAAGACCTGAATGTGAGAGGGACTTCTTATAAAGGGACGGACAAATTTAAATACTTAGGCTGCACTATTACCGACACCAACACGAGACAGGAGGAAATAAACAAAATCCAAAACACCTTACGATGCAGCGCGGCACTTCATGGAGTGTTAGCGTCCAATCTCCTAAGTAGAAAAATTAAGATCGCCATTTACAAGTCTGTAATAAGGCCAATACTAATGTACGGATGCGAGACCTGGACGCTCATACTCGATGAAGAGAATAAACTACTGGTAGCCGCAAGAAAAATCCTCCGCAAGATCTTGGGCCCGGTGAAGACAAAAGACGGAGGAACTAGAATCCGAACCAACGCCGAAGTTGAAGACCTCATAGCTGAGCCCAATATTATTGGCGTAACAAAAGCCCAGTGACCCCGATGGCACGGTCATGTCGTCATGTTGCAAGAATGGGAGAGGATCGTGCCACTAAAAAGGCGTTCCTTGGCGTCCGATCGGGCGACGACCTGTCGGCCGTCCACGGTACCGGTAGATAGATGTCGTGGAGTCGGACAACACTTGCGCGATCTTGAGGTCATAGAGTGGCAAGAAACTGCGCAAGACCGCGACAAGTGCCGCAAACTCGTGTCGGAGGCCAAGATCCACCTTTGGTCGCTGAGCCATCGTAGTAAGTAAGTAAGTATGATAACTAGACACATGTCGAAAGCCTATGCAAGCTTAATCTGACACGCTCGAGCTACTCCCGAAATCCCCTCTTCACCTCCCCAACTATAATATAACATGCTGGCAATATGTGTGGACTGTAGAGTTATGGAGTATGAGGTAAGGTTAAAGGATGGTTAAAGGTTATTTAATAGTTAGAGATTAGAGAGGATAAAACGAGTTTTTCTCAAAGGTTAGGTGATACAGACTTAGGTCTTATCAGCTAGTTTTTCAGTTTGCTATTATTTCTTCGATTTTACGAAATAAATACGAATTCCGAATCAAAGAAACATCAATCGTAGGTAGTTCGTAGTTTTAAGTTTCGTACTCATTCGTACTTCGTAGGTATGCGTTAAGGTGATATCAGACGGGTCATTTTTTGTTCATTTTCGTCTTTCATTTTGCATCTTTCACTCCAAGTGACACATCTAAACACAAAATGAAACATTAGTGCCGAATGAATTCATTAGTGAACCGATCCAACTGTGTTGGATATTGTCATCCGGCATCTTTCACTTCCACTCCGAATGAACGAGAAATGAACGGTCTGAACACTGAGAGAACGATCATTCGGGTTCAGTCATTTTGTCTCGAGTCCTGTAGTCGACGGACGTCACGTGTTGACAACTCTAAACTTCCAAAACTATCACCTGTAGCAGGTATCTTAGTACAATTTGAAGTTTTATTCGGTTAGGTGTGCTGTCTCTCATTAAAGTATTTTATTTCGTTAATAACGGAGCAACATTCTTGTTGTAAAGTTGTAAAGTTGTTGCAAAAGTTCTTCAAATTTATTTTCATCCATTCGAAGATAATAATATGAATCAGGATCTTCAACGTCTAGTTCTCTCAACAATGTATTTGAAGCTTCTAATAAATTTCTTCTTTCAATCCATGGTCACGACTCACGCCCACCACCGTCGACGTTTTCTTTGCTTCTTTTTTTTTTGTTAAATCTTTGATTAAATGAAGTAAAACCAAGACGCGCGATTTCATTCGAGGACATAATAAAAGAAATGAAAAGTGAATGTTATTTTCTATATCATTCCCTATAAGCCGTGTGAACATAGAATGAAAGGAAAATGAAGCATTCACTCGAGTGAATATTCATCCGAGTGAACCGTCTGATATCACCTTTATCGATTTTTCTTGTTTCTTTTGCTTTTGTCATTGATTTTTTTCGTAAAAAGATGTTTTTTGTTATAGGGCATAGACTATAGAGAGGTCTATTCACAGTGGTCTATACTCTGTAATTTTGTTTTTTTTGCTTGTTTTGCGAATGATTGATCATTGAAGTTTGAATGTAATTTTTTGTGTTTGCTAGAGATTTCTATTTGACTGCAAGTTTCAATCAATAGTGCTGATTAAATAACCGCCAAGAACAAAAATCTAATATCATCACAATATTGTGACGCGTAAATTCCTGCGGAATTTTTAGAAAAATACTCCAGAAAAAATATAAACAATGTCACTATTCGGGTCCTTGATGGGAGATGTGGAAGATGACCCCTTTTTCGGGTATGTTTTAAGAGTATAAACTCATATACAGTTTCAAATTTATGTAACACATAGTCTCAAACTATATTTCCCTATCGATTTACTACGCATGTTAATCTACCATGTGCCAATTTGTTGTGTCAAATTTCACCTCATTTTGAATCTATTGTGTTTCTTTTCAGGCCACACATGAGGCACATGCAGCAAATGAATAATTTCATGAGCTCCATGTTCTCTGATCCCTTCGGAATGTTGAATGACGGACCCTTGGCTATCGGAGGCCCCCGACATGGAGGTGCACTAATGCCCTTTATGCCTCAAATGCCCCTAAACAGATTGTTCTCAGGTATTATGATGAATTATTATAGTAGCTATTTTTTTTAATCCCTCGATCACCAATTCCAGGAAATCTTTTGTTGTCGTGGCCCTTATGGGCCTTACGGGGCTTGAGGGATTAATAATGTCTTATCTGTAAGATGAGGCTTACAACTAAAAAGAAAGATGTTTTAAACCTATTCTCTTTGTGTCATGTTATGAATCTACCTACTCAACATTCTCAACAGTTACTTTAACATTGAGTTGGTTATCTATATATATAAAAATGGATTTTCAAATGTGTTAGTCGCGCTAAAACTCGAAAACGGCTGAACGGATTGGGCTGATTTTAGTCTCAAAATATTTGTAGAAGTCCAGGGAAGGTTTTAAAGTGACACGAAGTTCACCGGGACAGCTAGTAAGTACAATAACCACTCAAACGTCCATGTCTGACAGCTGCCAACCCCTTGAACGTCCACGCGCGCGCTGATCTAATAATGCGGTCGAGCGCCAGATACCGTCATCTATATAAAGCCTATTTTCTAACAAACTACAACTGTTACGGTAAATTAAAAAATACCTGTATAAAGCTGATATTTTAAGGAATCAAAATATGTGAAAAGTAAATTATAACTTTTATCGTAAATAGTACAAAAAAAAATGGAACTTTACAACATAGGTAAAAATTGCGTAAAATATTAAATGATTACACGTTTTTACGTAATATTTCGTAACATACCTTAACACTATTAACATATTAATAAACTAGATTATATAAGCTTTTTTTGATACCAATATTTAATTACTTAGAGGGACGAGTGTATTAAAATAAAGGAAAACAAATTAACCATTCTTGCATGAATTAGATATCGCCCATGTCTAAATCCTGAGAATTAAATAATAAAAATATGTAATCCTTTTTTGTTTTGCTATATTTATTTCATTTAAATATTCACATATAATAATGATGACCTATTTTTTCAATTACAAGAAGTATTTTACTACATTAAACATTATATCATACAAAAACTTAACGAAAAACCGACAAACAACGGCAAAGTTTTTGCGTCAATTTTAACTCATTTATAAGCATCATAATAGACTGTGGATGCTTATAATTTGTAGATATTCTGAAATAATGATTCTTCAGGATTATTTTAATATATAACACCTAATACAATCGTATAATAAATACATTTTTAAAGACGGCACTCACAGACACTTCAAAACTTTTCAATGCGTGTTTGTAAACAATTTTTTTCATAATGATGGTGTCGCCCGACGTACTGTTTTACCAACCCAAAAGATGGGTAATTTAATAAAGAACCATCTAGCGAAACACGTGGTTACCTCTTGAACACTACCACAGATAAAAACACGTTTAAATGGAACGAGTCATCTGGGCTGCTCTAGTCGCCCTAACGGTTGACGCCAAAAAGTTTTGGGCGACTATAGTCGCCCGGACGTTTGAGTGGTTATATATGTTGGCTAGGGTTCTTTATTTTATATTATAAACATGACATATAGTTATGTAAAATCCAATTGGTAAAAACATTATGTGATTGTGTCAACTTTTCCTTATGTAATTTAGGGCTGATTCACACCGGAATGGCAGAGGCGAGGCAAGCAGATTCAGTGTCATATGATTTTAAACTTTATCTTCATTATTGTAATACGTAGTATCACTTGAGAAATTGACGCCGCCGGCGGCCACAAGAGGCCACGAGCGTCCACGGGCGGCCGTAAATTTCTCAAGCGATACTATGTATTACAATAATGAAGATAAAGTTTAAAATCATATGACACTGAAACTGCTCGCCTCGCCTCTGCCATTCCGGTGTGAATCGGTCCTTAGTGTCCAGACTTCCACACTAAAACATCAAGGAAACTTTTGGGTTTCATTTTCAATTATTATATTTGTTTAAATACTTGTGTAATATTTTGCCATCTTAAAAGCTATCCTATGTTTTTCTGAGATACAAATTATCTATAATAGGTTGTGGTGAAAAACTTAATTAAAATTTGTTTTTTGGGGCTGAACCTTAGAAAGCTGACAGATATAAAGACAGACATATAGACACACTATATCTTTACTAAATTAGAGCCTGTATTCACTTTGATTAGCGTGAGTGCAGGTGACTAGTGATTAGGAGAAAATAAAGGACTTGCACTAATCAGTCGCTGTCCACACTTACTTTCTCCTCACTCCTGATTACTAATCACCTGCACTTATCAGTTATCACTAATCAAAGTGAATACAGGCCCTAATATAGTAAAGATATAGTGTGTCTATATGTCTGTCTTTTTTTCTAATCATGTATTTTGAGTAAGGTTTGACAATGTTCTGTCAATCTCAGCAGATATGACCAATGGCCCGCTCTCGTCGGGAAGTTCATTCAGCAGCAGCACCGTGGTCATGTCTAGTGGACCAAATGGCACCCCTCAGGTAATTAAAGCGCTATGTATTATATTCTTTTTTTATAAATAAGGGAGCAAATGGGTCACCTCATGGAAAGCAACTACCGTCGCCCATCGACACTTGCAACATCAGAAGAGCTGCAGATGCGTTGCTGGCCTTTTAAGAGGGAATACACTCTCTTCTTGAAAGTTTACATGTCGTATTGGTCCAGAAATACTGCTGGTGACAGTTTGTTCCAGAGTTTTACAGTGCACAGCAGAAAGTTATTCATATTTTATTTAGGGTTATTTATTGATTAAAAGACAAATCCAAGCTGTCTCGAACATTATTGAACCAAGAAATGAGGTTGGTATATATTTTACCAAATCAATAATTTATACAAATGGAAAAGAAAAAAGTTGGGTTAAAGATTTTAACCGTCTTGGATCACATTGGTTTTAACAATACATGATTTTTATTATTGTCCCTTCGTCTTTAGTATACTTCTTTATTTAATTTATGAACTGTATTTCTTTTCTTCTGTGTATGTGACCTATACCTGTACATTTTTCCGGGATAAAAAGTAATAGTATGCTATTTTTTATCCCTGAAAAATATACCGTCCTTTCCCGGGTCTCAATGTATCTCCATGCCAAATTTCAGCAAAATCGGTTAAAAGCTGTTTGGGCGTTGAGGTAACAAACAGACAGACCGACAGACACATTTTCGCATTTATAATATTTGTATAATAGTTAACAATTTATAAGTTATAGTTGTGCAGAGTTCTCCAATTGACATACCTGTTTAATGTTTATAAAATAGTTGTAATTTATTACATTATGAATTTCAGGTGTACAGTTCAACAAGTAGAACTAAAATTGGACCAAACGGTGTGAAGGAGACACAGAAAACACTACAGGACTCCCGGACAGGTGTCAAGAAAATGTCTATTGGTGAGTTTGTTCTGTGCCAATCTTGATAAAGTATTGAGTAGCTTGTTTAGAAGTTGCTGCATATTGTGTGATAGAGACAAGGGAAGTTCCTTACGTCGATAAGGCATCATTGTAGACTTGACTTTCAAAAAGTGTATTTATGATAGATTCTTTGAAAATAACATTATTTTTAATATTTCTACTAGTGTCCGACCGAAACTCATTTTTCAGCCGAAACCGAAACCGAACTTTCGGCCTTGCTCTCAGTTTGGGCCAAAACCGAAACCGAAACTTGATAAAACATTTAAAATGACGATTATTTACTGAAATTTACTGTTCTGTAACATTTTCTAACACATAAGAAAAAGTGCCAAATTGGATTTTTTTACTTTTTGTGACATTTGTTAAAATAAATATTATTAATCTTAGACTCGAATATGTTTCCTAGAAACTTTTCAGTATTATATTCCGTTTTTTTATACGATTCCAAGTTTTAATGTATTAGAACGAAGGTTAACCTTAAAAACATGAGCAGAATTTATTTCAAGACATTTACTATAATTGAAAAACAATTAATTGCAGTCATATTCTTTGTGTGTGAAACACGGACATGCAGTCTCACAGACCGCGATCGAAGTTCAAAACGAAATTACTTAGTAAACTTGCAATTTAACAGAACTACAAACAGAATTAGAAGGAAAAAATATATAAATTAGGTTTAAAATTTGATATTTTTGTATTTAGGTGATAGCTTGTAGCATGCCTCTTTCATAAGTACGTGAGTAGGGATTGCAATCCCGCAAAGCGGGATCCCGCAATCCCGCGGGATTGAATAAGGTGCGGGATTGCAATGCCTATACGTGAGATATGAGGCACCCATATTTTTTTTTTGTTTTTAATTGGAAGTTAAAAATTTGTTTCAAAGGCTTGATAAATCCTTTTGTTTGTCGGTGGCAGTGGCGAAGCCTCCATAGAACACGATTCCTACCGGCTTACCTTGGCCAATTTTAATATATACATTTTTTATTATTAATAATTATAGCTTACCCCGCTTCCTACAATTTCATAAAAATAATTCGCCATGTATTTAAAATCACGCAAACGCACACATACCCGTTTTTACGATCGCACTCAGAACGCGTACGTAAGCTCCATAGTGTGCGGCGGCGGTGGCCGGGGAACTCGCTCAAAACATCGGGAATCCAAACATTTGAAATGTATGAAATTCACGCACACATACACATTACTACTACATGCAAACGACTCGTCGATATTGTCGAACAACAAGCCGATCCCACATAGCCTACCTAGTCTTTATTTGTCATGTGTTAAGGTTTAGTTTCGCATGTTTCGCTTTAAAAGATTTCGTCCAATCACAACAGAGTTAATTGCAGCGCGCGACGCGACCGGCGCGTGCTGTCATTTCATCACATAAACAATTATATTACGCGCTAATTTGCACTCATTTTGTACTGTTATTATTGTAATATGCAAAATTTTGTTTATTAAGTTAGTGGGCTAGCTTGATTGTAATATTATATAGTTTAAAAGAATCGAAAGTAGTGAAATTTTACTTGCCAAGTGTTGTGTTGTGTTTTTGTTTGTTACATCGTAAAGGTTGGTTTGTTTTACTTACTTTGTAATTTGTCGTGACACGGTTAGGTGAGAAATGGCAGCATTAGTACAAATTGACTGTTGTCTTACGGATTACCTATTATATTTTATAATAATATTAAATAACGACGACAGACGACAAATAACAAAATTAAACATTTAGGTACGTATTTCTGCTGATATTTCTTTGCTACTAGCTTTTGCCCGCGATTTCGTCTGCGTGGACTTCAGACAGGTAGCCTATGTTCCTTTCCATGTTTGACATGGGATGCATGCAAAATTTCATCTAAATCCAGTTTTTGCATGATTGAGTAACAAACATCTACACTGGCAAGTCAGGATTCACTTATTTTTGGTGTGTGAGTGTGAGTGACGTGTGCTTAAAACGGCTTTTTTTAAAGCCACTTTTATCATACTCGACATGCACTGTTCATATAATACCAGTGATGTCATGTATGGTGAAGGTGGTGAATACTAACAACACTAACACTGCATGCAACGCACACAATGCAAGCAAAGCACCCTAGTAGTTATGGAAAAGGTAAACTAACACACTTAATACAGGTATGTAATTTATTGCACGTTTTTTTTACAAGAATTGAAATTTTGCTTATTCACGAGTTAGCCGTTTTTTGGTCCGGCTTTACCTTTATTTTTTTTCACCCCACGCCACTGGTCGGTGGAAGTAATTTTGTCGCTATTACTTTAATAAATTTTCCGCAAATACAGCAAAAACTTTTTACGTCCATTTTACAAATTTTGGATGATATTTTTACGCTTTAAAGTACACAAAAAACTCATAATTTCTCTAAAAATTAAACACGCACAATAAGTGCCAGCGGCAAACTTCCCGTTCCAACTCTAATATCCCCAAACCCCTTTATCTTGGTCACGATGAGCGTCTCTGAGAATTTTTAAAATCTTAATTTTTTATTTATCTTCGCCTAGAGCTAGACTATAAAAGCATACTTTCTTTTTTTTAATTTATGTTTCTGGTTAATTTTCAATGCAAATAATCGGATAATAGCCATTAAGTAACAGGCACAATAAAAAATATTTTTGTCGTCTTGTGTAATGACTAATGAGGGCCGCAAGTGTGAAGCTTAGGGGGAAGTGGAGTAGATACGATTCTAGCAGAGTAGGAACGTTCTGTGAGAGTGCGCGCGTTAATTATTTTAAATATAAATAAAACGCGTGGTAAAAGGAAAAGAATGAGGCGAGATGATTGACTTATAGATAAATCTCGGAAGCTTTATCCTCCTATTATCTCATAGTCAAACGAAATTATTTAGAAAACAAAGTTCACACACAATTTAATCAATTTATTTTATTAACTTAATCCTTTGTTTGGGAAACATTGTTAAAATAAGAACATAGCACGTAATTCACCAACGTGCGTTTGTTGTTTAGAAATAAAATTCAAACCTCTCATGTTCGATAAGAATAAGTTTAGACAACTACGAATAATAAAAACTAAATTTGATGAAAATAAAACGAAGTACTAAGAAAAACAAAATGAATACTTAGTAATTTGGTAGTAATTTGCAAAACATAACCTCAAAACACGATTAAAAAATGGACGGTGGCGAGATGAGCCGGGGTCTCGCTCGCGAGCAAGCACGAGTTTACCGAACGACACACGAACACTAGAGTTTCGGCTATATTTTGGCCGAAACCGAAACTAAGGCCGAAACTGGATTTTTTGGCCGAAACTGGCCGAAACCGAAAGTTCGGTCGGTCACTAATTTCTACCATGCACCTACTGTTAGCAGTAGGACATATTTCACAGATACACATAATATTTGTTTTGATAGGTAAGACAGATCATGGCATTTTAAAAGTTTTGCGTGTATAAGCTGCACAATATTTCAATTAGCACACACCACGTAAGCAAAGCTATTAACACCAAGATGATAAAAGGTGGCAATAGTATGGATAAAGGTTTCCCTTCCTTCTAATATCTGCTACACTAGAAATCCTTTTGTTGACACTCTGAAGTTATCAAGTTAAACTTTGTTAGTCTAGTTACTAGTATATTTTTAACATTCGGGTTTAAATACCCAATACCCCTTACGCCTTTAAGTGCATTTTTCACTGATTAATTCATATTTGGAACTGAATGAATGGAATTTAATGTGGACCTGGAGCCAGTGACAGATTTTCATGACCAAGTCCCTCCCAAGTCCCAACCGAAACTTCGTAAATGAATAAGGGACTTATACAGTTATACTGTATACTATGAATACTCACGATCGTCAGCAAGCCGTGGGTGGGGTGGGCAGTGGCAGCCTCCCAAAGATGAAAAGAAAATATATTTTTCAGTCATTTTCTCTCATTTGAAAATTTAAAATTTATCAGAGTATTGTTAAAATAATCTAGTAAACAATTAAAAAAATCAGGTAGCTGTTATAAGTCAGTGGAAAAGTCGTCAGCTGATAAGTTTTAGTAGGTATAGATGTTGTTGCGTTACACCTTTCAAGGTACTACTCTGGTTAACAAGTGACATTTTTGTCAAAACTTGATCTCATGCACCGAAAATTATGATTTTGGTCTCATTCGATTCGGAATACCATCTAGAACATTCTATCAAAATTCCAAGAGGGGCTGAAAAAAAAATGCAAAAGTTATAAACAATTAAGTAAACATAAAAAGAAGGGTTTGGTTTTTTTTAATATTTCGAAAACTATTTGATATAATCAAAATTTGAAAATAGGTCCTTAAAGAGCAGGAAATTTCCTAAAAAAAATCCTTGATCCTGGAACCTTACCAATAATCCTTATAGCTTTAATGGAGCGGCGAAAGTAACGGTAAAACCGCGAAGTTCGGGTTTCGCGTGATTTGCCGCAATCTGCTACGTGAACTAAAAAAATATTTTAAGTGATTAAATATTAATATTAAGGAATAAAAACAAGATTAGCTCAAAATAATAATAAAAATTTCTAGATTTCTTGTTTTGAAATAATCAGCGTTTTTATGTTAACATTAATCTAATGATCATGATACTGCACAGTTTCTAAAAATACCCATAAGTAAAATTAAGACAACAACAACCTACTTTACGTTCAAAAGAGACTTTAGTACTGAGAATATAAATAAATTTAAAGATACTATAAAAAATTTATCATGGTCGCCCGTTTATGCTCTTTCAAACCTAGATGAGGCTTTTAATGAATTCCATGATAATATCGTCATGTTATTTAAGCTATGCTTTCCTACAATTAAATATAAAATTAATAAAAAGGACTCTAAAATAAAATGGCTTACCAAAGGACTAAAAAAATCTTGCAATACTAAAAGAAAACTACGACTCAAATATTATAAAAATAAAAGTTTGGAAAATAAAAAAAAGTTTAAAGACTATTCAAAAATATTAAGAAAATGTATTATAATGGCTCAGAAAAATAACAACAATAGGTACATAACAAACTCAAATAACAAATGTAAGGCCTCTTGGGAGATAATTAAGGGAAATAGACAAATTGCTGAATCCAAAATCATTAAAGAAATAAACTTTAAAAATACACATATAACAGATCCAGTTAAGATTGCAAATATTTTTAATGATAACTTTATAAATCCTGAATTAATAGATAATAATCAAAAAAGTAATAATAGTGATAAAAATAAATTTAAAATATCTCAAAATATAAATAAAAATAAACAAAGTATTTTTCTTACTCCAACTGATGGAAAAGAGGTAATAGCCATGATAAATTCCTTAAAGAACTCAAACTCAACGGGATATGATGAAATACCTACAAGGCTGCTAAAATCATGCGCAACCGAATTAGCATCCGTATTAGCATATTTAATAAATTTATCATTTGAACAGGGCATATTTCCAACTAAATTAAAAAAATCTATAGCTATCCCTATCTTTAAAAGTGGATGTAAAAAAGAAGTTAATAATTACAGACCCATTACACTTATCCCTGTCATTTCAAAACTGTTCGAAAAAGTTATGCACAAACGACTCACCTCTTTTCTCGAAAAACATGAAATTATAGTTAAAGAGCAGAATGGCTTCCAAAAAGGAAAATCCACCACTCTAGCAAGCTTTTCCTTAATAAAGGAAGTTATAGAAAGTATGGACAAAACAAAACCGGTCACTGCCTTATTTTTTGATATGTCTAAAGCATTTGACCATGTTAATCACGAGAAGCTCTTACTAAAATGTGAGCATTATGGTATTAAAGGTCCAGCTCTTGAATGGCTAAAAAGCTACCTTTCAGAACGTAGCCAACAGGTAAAGGTTACTAAATTAAATAATAAAAATGAAATATTAGACATTACTTCAGAAAGTAGAAATAACATAAAAGGAGTTCCTCAAGGGAGTATTCTGGGCCCCCTATTATTTATTATTTATATAAATGATTTGCCGAAATTTATAACTCACAACCTCACACTCTTTGCTGATGACATATCTATTATTATAAAATTCTTAAATGATCTGACATATAATTTAGAAATAAATCGTGTATTAAATGACGTAATCGAATGGTTGAACTACAATAATTTAAATGTAAATATAAAAAAAACAACATATATGCAATTCTATAGTAAGAAAGGCAAAGCAAAGGACCTGTGTGTAAAATATGACAACTCAATATTAAAAGAGGCTAAAACTGTGAACTTCTTAGGAATAACCATTGACAATAATTTATCATGGCAGGCACATATCGACAAAACTTGCAAAAAAATTAACAGATACGTATATCTTCTTCGATCCCTTCACAAAACTGCAACTGCAGAAACTGCGTTAATAGCTTATCATGCATTTATTATGTCAGCACTCCGATATGGCATAATAATATGGGGCAACTCTGTAGACATATCCCGACTATTTATTGGTCAGAAAAAGTGTATCCGAGCCTTATGTGGAGTTCACCCTATGGAATCATGTCGCCCTCTTTTTAAAAAGTTAAATATTCTCACACTGCCTTGTTTGTACATATATGAGATAAGCATATTTGTTAAAAAACATACTTAAGAATATTATACAAAAAAGTCCCAATTTCTAAATAGAAATACAAGGTATCCAGACCAGTTAGTTTTACCAAACTTAAAAACAACATTAGCTAGTAAAGGATGCTATAATATGTCAATTAAAATATATAATAATTTACCTAATGACATAAAAGAATATGGACCACTATCTATTTTTAAGAAAAAACTATTTAATTGGCTGGTAGAGAAGTGTTTTTATTCCCTAAATGAATTCATTATATAATTATTGACTGACATATTATTTGTAAATTTAATTAATATTCTATTGACATTTTTTTATCTTAATTCTTACTTGACATCAAATCTGAATTAATTATATAATTATTATTGACTGACATAATATTATTTGTAAATTTAATTAATATTCTATTGACATTTTTTTTCATCTTAATTCTTACTTGACATCAAAACTGTGTATTTAATATTGACTTAATATAACTAATTGATCCTTTATAAATTATAATAAATTCTAATTACTATTCTAATTGTAACATGACATGTTAACATCGCAGACCAATTAAATATTAGCAATAAATTTAGTATTATAAGAATGACATAGTATAATAGGTATATAATTTATGAAAAATGAGTAGATAACTTATGTTAATCCATCAATGGTTTTTGTTGTAGTGGTCAGGATAACAAATGTAGTTTTTGTAGATAACCTGAAGTCATGGTGCAACAAGTAAATTTTTTTTTTTTTAGACTATCTAATCCCACATCCTCCAGCTTCTTACTTCGACAATTGGGTGCTAAAACAAAAAGTAAAAATTAGAATAAGACTTTTGTATGACCCTCCATTATAAAGAAGGCTTTTATAATATGTTTATAATATTATGTACTTACCGTATGTGTGTGCACCTCAGGAGTCAGGATAGCGAAGTATTGCTGGATTTGGTCGACATAACTAGTAACACATCATAATATTTACACTGTGATAATATAATAAAGACTGCTGCTGTCTGTAATAATTATTCCTGGATGTTAAACGCCACGTGGCCAGTAGATGATACTGCAGATTTAAAAACCTCAAGTCATAGATATGGAGGGTAGATGTGTCATGGCGAACAAATTAAATTATTTGACAATTAGTTTTTTTTTTCTGTTTTTGATTGACATTGATATTAAAGTCGTTATCGTTTTTTTTTCTCTGGATAGCAAAAGGCAAATTTTTTTTTCTTCTATTGTTATTAATATAATTAATGTGTGGCTATCATTTAATTATGACAAATATAGAATTTATAAGTATTAAATTTTGCATGCTTCCAAAGCAGAATGTTTGATAGGTACTGTATAATATAACTTACTTTAAGATCTTTGTAACAACATTCTTTGCAAATAAATGATTATTATTATTATTATTATTAAAATGGTGACTATTAACAATTAATGAACAAAAGCATAACAATTAAACAAATTGTGATAATTTATTTTTGTTGACGGATTATTGTTTATTGATATGTCTACTTAGTACCCAAATTTTTTTATTTCTTTATATTAATATTTAATCAGTTAAAATATATTTTTTAGTTCACGTGGCAGATTGCGGCAATTCACGCGAAACCCGAACTACGCGTTTTTACCGTTACTTTCGCCGCTCAATTAAAGTTATAAGGATTGTTGATAAGGTTCCAGGATCTAGGATTTTTTTTAGGAAATTTCCTGCTCTTTAAGGATCTATTTTCAAATTTTGATTATCTCAAATAGTTTTCGAAATATAAAAAGAAAAGTAAACCCTTCTTTTTATCTTTACTTAATTGTTTATAACTTTTGCATTTTTTTTCAGCCCCTCTTGGAATTTTGATAGAATGTTCTAGATGGTATTCCGAATCGAATGAGACCAAAATCATAATTTTCGGTGCATTAGATCAGGTTTTGAGGAAAATGGCACTTGTTAATCAGACTATACCAGCTGACAAACTTTCCACTGAGATACAGCAAGCTGACAATAATATTTTCATTCATTGTAGCATAATTAACGATCAACAGGTAAATTTTTAGCTGAGAGGAAATCATTGAAAATATAATTTTTTTTTTCATGTTCAAGGAGCCAGCTGACGTATATTAATCCACCGTGTTATGGTCAGCTGACTTCAAAATACTACATAAACTATACTCTGATTTTTCAAATGACAGGAAATGACTGAATTTTTTTTCTTCATGGGTGGAAGGCTGCCACTGCCCAGTGCCCACCCCACCCACGGAGTCGCAGCTGACGGTCGCTAGTATTCATAGTATAAGTCTTATGCATTTTACAAAGTTTCGTCCGGGAAGAAATAATTGACCAAAAATTTACTTGGCTCCCGGGGAGTTTCAAAAAAATAATACAACAGCCATTTTGGCATGTCCTTCATTTTAATATTTATTTTATTAAAAACTTCGACCATTATTGGTATTTATTTATAAAGTAACTGAAAGAGTGTCTATTTGTACTTTATTTTGGTTAATTAAAAACTTAATTCAAATAGAAATAAAAAAGAAATTATGGTGATATAATTTATCAAGCCCCTCTTTTTCCAGTGTCCCCAGTAACAATTTAAAACTTCGGACTGAATTAAATTAAAATATTCTGGAACTACTTGACACATTCAATTGTTTTTTTGTTAAATGAACCATGTTCTTTACTTTTAAGGCTCAATTTAAAGCGTAAGACTACTTTAATCCATTTAAATTTGCAGTTATCTGTTGTCCCCGGAATATGCTATTTCCGGACATTTCAGTTTTGTTACCATAATTTTTTAATGATAACATTCTACTGAAATATATTTTCTGTGTTCTGTTTATGGCGAAACTAATATTCAGTACGATGGGCCATTTTAATACGGTTTGGCTGATTAATTTTTTCGGTGGTGCAGAGAAATGTGTAACCAGTTGGAATGGACCAAAATTGATGGTCAGGTTTGTTACGACTGTTTGATACTTTTTACTATTTTTATTTGTAACATAATAGTTTGTAAAGATAGACTGATTTTTGAACTAAAAGTAAGTGTGTGTAGTTTGATTCAGTGTAAAACAGAAAAAGTTTCACATGTCTTTAAGTGTAACGTAGACGCATTATGTTACTTCGGTTTTGTTACTGCTTACAGGGTAACATATAGACGGACCGGCAAAGTAACAAAACCGAAAGCACAAAGCTAGTCATACACTGTGGATTTGCATGGTGATAAATTATCTAAGAAGTTTCAATTAAATACAATTTTTGTAAAGTTAAAGATAGCTGATAGTTTGTTTAAAATTTTAGTTTTAGAGGTTAAAAAATTAAAATCCAGACTAAAATAAGGAAAATTTTACGAAAATTACATAAAAAAAGAAAAACATATCGGAACTGAATCCAGCTGAGGCAGAAGCTAGAAATAGAAGAAATAGATGGAGTTAAGAAAAAATAAGTGCTAATTTTAATATAATATTGAATTCTAAGTCTTGTACACTATGCCTTAAAATTTTGTTACTGTCGGTTTTGTAACTGTCCCTGAATTTATTTAAGGTATTTTTAAGATTTTGACGTAAATTTCTATCTTATGAGATATGTCTCGTGTCTTACTAAAACAATTACTATTTAGCGTTTTTAATTGCATTCAGATTTTAAACAGCTCAATTTTTGAGAAAGTACTATAAAAAATGGATGTAGTTTTGGAACCCGAAATAAAAATTGGATTTTCTAATCTGTTTTAAAATGTGCAGTGTCTTATTTTTTTTATGTAAATAACGTAAAACAACTGTATTATTTCAATCAATACGCCAGAGTCTCAAAATATATTATAGTTTTATTTCTATTCAACTTGATTATGGTAACAAAACGGACACAAATTTGATACTAACTCACATATTTTTTAATTTTTTACTAGTAAATAGTCGATTAGTCACGAAAAAATATGATATTTAAAAAAAAATAGTAATATGCTATTATAACTAAATATTAATTATGTGAAAGTTATTATTTTTGGCCGATTTTTATCTGTTGTATTATTTTTTTGAAACTTTCCTCCCGGGCTTCAGTTGTAAATACATACAATAGTTATTTTGATTTTTATTTGACCCTGAGCTGTGTGGTAATCTCTAGGGTACCACATCAGTTAGCAAGTCTATCAATTCAATGTGTATCTTCTTGCCTAGTGAATAAAGTTCATATTTGAACTGGCAGGGCACCACATCGGTGAGCGCGCGCACGTGATCGAGCGCGAACAGAACGTGTACTCGGGCGACGCGGAGGAGCGACAGGAGTTCATCAACCTTGATGAGGACGAGGCTGAGGACTTTGACAGGTACACTGCGTAATTGGCTATACCAAGGGCTTTTCAGCCTTTGATATGAACAGATTATAATTGACTGTAGAGATAAACTACGATAACATGGCGCGCCCCTCCAAATTACTGTTTCAATGTGTGTAGTCACATCCTTATGAAAGAGTTTGTATGTAGTAAGTATTCAACCAATCAACCAGTACTCGTAATATTTCACTTAATGTCACTTATTACCAAGATTTGTTGGTCAACTAATCATAATTAGCCGACCGCGCAAGACAACGCATTTCAAACGTTTTGAATTTTGGAGGGACGCGCCATGTTATCGTAGTTTATCTCTACTAGTTTTCCCCGAGATTTTTCACTCCTTTTCAACGACCAACTAGGCTGCAAGTAATAAGATAGGCTGCAAGTAAGAAGACAATATAATATTGTAGCTGAAAACATTCCTATTCCCGCGGTTCTGTGTTAGTTTACCTAGAGTCCAGATACTTAAGCCCGTGGCAGGCCTCTAAAATTCCTAGAGAACCAAAGTCTACCAAGTTCCGTGGCATCCTTTGAGAAAGTTTATATATTTTTATTTCTTACGTTCCAGAGAGTTCCAACAGCGAGCTGGCATGCACACCTCTAGCTCGCGTCGCGCGCTGCCCCCCGCCCGCGCGTCCCCCGCGCCGCGCCTCGCCCTCCCCGCGCCCCCCGCACTCCCCGCCGCCGAGCCCGCCAGGTAGATACGCCACTGGGCGGAGGCGAAAGTGGCTGAATATGTTAACTGGTTCTACTGTAAATTTGCTGTGATGAGCAAGACTGCTTCTAAACGCACCAAGCCGAAAATAAGCGGCCGAAGTACCGTGGCTGATATTACGTTCCGACGCATTTGTCTGATATGACACACGATAAGTGTTGTCCGCATGGTTACGTCCGCAATGTCAAACACATACAAACGACGGAGACCGGAACGCAACGGAATAGTGTGTCGTCGGTAATTTAAAATACATTGCAGGCGGAATCAAGCAGAATTTACGCCGCGTAACTTCGGCCTAGTGTGTTTTAGACACTAAGAGCCGAAATTACGCGGCGGAAATTCAGTCGCATAACTTTGTCCGAGTATTCAGTGTCTCGAACACCGCCGAATTGACGCCGAAAAAAAATATTACCGTCGAATCGCTGCCGAACTTACATTTGACCGAAGTTTGGCTGTACGCTATAACGTGACGTAATTTTGGCATGGTGTGCCATCGGTAAGGCTGCCTTCACACTAGCGTTTGTCCAGCGTAGGCATTCGATAAACGTATGCGCAGCGCAGACGCTGCGACAACGCGGCGCGTACGTCGCGTTGTCGCTGCTTCTCTACTGGAACAATCGCTAGCGCCGCGTGTGCGCGACGTATACGCCGCGTTACTGCGGTGTCATGTAATGTACCCCTGGGCACGCGTTGATTCTTTCATTCGGAGACAAGCGCCCGAAGTAATACGACGTAAAATGAGTTCAATAACAGAAAGTACTTTTGACATCGAAATGATTGTACATGACACCGCAGTAACGCGGCGTATTCGTCGCGCACACGCGGCGCTAGCGCAGCGTACTGATTGTTCCAGTAGAGAAGCGGCGACAACGCGACGTACGCGCCGCGTTGTCGCGGCATCTGCGCTGCACATACGTTCATCGAACGCCTACGCTGGACAAACGTAGGCGTTCGATGAACGTATGCGCAGTTAAGGCAGCCTAATTTAAAATACATTGCAGGCGTAATCTTGCCGAACTACGGCCGCGTATCTTCGGCATGGTGTGTTTAGATACATAGTGTCTAAACACACTAGGCCGAAAATACGCGGCGGAAGTTCGGCATGACCTCAATGATATCAAAATTTATTCAGCCACTTTTGCGTGTTTTTGTAAAACAATATAATTTTGTTAATATTGAGAGAGGTTATTATTACTTATTAGATTTATATTGTATATTATTTTAGCATGATTTTATAATTTACTTATTTAATTTAAAAAGGATATATAAGAAGTATATTTGGTTCTTTTATAGAAATGGGCATGCATTGCTTTTGCTTTTGATATTCTTATGCTATATTATGGACGGGAAAATAATATAATTTTTCCTGTAATAATAATATGTGCACAGTAGATACGTTTTTATTGCACAGTATAAGTTATTTAGTTGTGTATGTACATTGATTGTAAGTGCTATAATAAGAGTCGGCGAGGTATGCCATTTATTAAATATGTATTGAAATATCATAAAATAAGCAAAGTATTGGAATGTCAGGAGCATAGTTCATGCTTAGCGAGCCAAGAATTTCAAACGTGGGCCTACTAAGAGCACGCACACATTTTTTATATTCAGAGACGTAGCTTAAAGGCTTGTCTTAGAGCAAGCTATATCAGGGGCGTAGCTAGTATAGGCTTACTCAGATCAAGGAGGCCCATCTCAGAGGCGTAGTTACGGCTTGTAGTGTAGCGTAGAGTTTGCAGGCCCAGCGAGAGAGTGGCGCGACGCCGGCCAAGCGCGAGACGACCCATCCGCTCTGCGCTCACTGACAGGTATATTATATTATGTAGCATATTCCACAATAAAGGTGTTCAAACATTACACTTACTTTAGGGCCTCTATGTTGGGCCATGATGGACAACTTCTTGTGAAGGTGTGGCGGTACACACAATTACCACCGCATTTTTGCATCGCGCTATCGAAGTTTTATAAGTGCGTTGGCATATATACGACAGCTGAAATCATTCACGCGGGCCTGCCGAGCATAACGACTCGCTCGGTCGGAAGATCTTCCTTTGCGGCCGCCACGAATATATGCCACAAAGGCTTGTTTGGCTTTTTGTCATATTTGGTCCATCATTGGTCAACGTGGAGATTTTTAAGCAAGATATCAAAAAGGTCATCTCACATTAGAGATAAACTACGATAACATGGCGCGCCCCTCCAAAATTTAAAATGTTTGAAGTGCGTTGTCTTGCGCGATCGGCTAGTTATGATTAGTTGACCAACAAATCTTGGTAATAAGTGACATTAAGTGAAATATTACGAGTACTGGTTGATTGGTTGAATACTTACAACTACATACAAACTCTTTCATAAGGATGTGACTACACACATTGAAACAGTAATTTGGAGGGGCGCGCCATGTTATCGTAGTTTATCTCTACACCGTCTCCACATTAGGACAAAAGTAAGTGCCAATTGCCATACTGTGAGTTGGGTTGGTGTCATGTGTAATGTGCGATGACCTTAACTGCTAACACACCTCTACCACATTCATATCATCTACATTTCACACAGTAACATCATCATAAGACTACAAACAGAAATATATTCTATAACATATCACTAATATACATTTTTATTGATACCGCAGTTTATTCTGATAAACATTGCATTCGTTTGTGACGAAAAACGCAATAATTTTCAATTTTTTAATACACAAAGTGGTAATTTTATGATTAATAAATTAAAATCTTTCAGATCCTGGCGAAGGCGCTACTACCATTAATATAGTAATATTATATCTACTATGCTGTACATATGTTTCGCTATGATACGTACTGTAGTTGCCTGTAGCATGCATATTTTATTCTTGGAAATATTTGGCATTAAAATATTATTACTTTGGTATATTTCTATGTAATTCATTTGCTTTTATAACAAGCTTGAATATGTTTTTATCGTTAATTTATATTGTTCTGTGTTAAATCATAGAAAATTCAGCTTCTCCTAAGACCTTAAATGAAAACCTAAAAAAGATATTGATATTTAAAATATTATTTTTACTATTCATCAAGTCTACAACACCTGTAAATAGACCATGGACATAATTTTAAAGTTTTCATACCGAAAGTTAAGCTTTTATATGTTGTGGATGCCTTCCAAAACCATTCGTTTATTTACCCGACTGCAAAACATAATAGTTATTATTGTTATATGATTTCAGCACCGGGGTTCGCGAGGTGTACGGAGGCGCTCACCCCCAACGACAGAAGCCCCGTCATCGCTCTCACCGCAACCACTGAGCTCCTGCACTATAGCTCCTAGACTATTCTCCGGCTCCTACTACTCATCGGCTCCTAAACTACTCACTAGCTCCTAGTCTCCTCTGCGGCTCCTATACTACTTTGTGGCTTCTAGACTAAAGCAAGATTGCAGTGAGCATTACCCATTTATTTTTTAACTGTGTAAGTTTGGGCTATGCTAATCATGCTTTCTCTTTCTTACATTTGATGCACGAAAGAGAACGCACGATTAACTTGAACCCAGACTAACGCAAGTAGACCTTAGATAACTTCGGATTGTTACAATGAATTAAATTACCTACATAATATATAAGAAATAATTCTATTCAGAATTTCCATTTGACTCGATTCAAAAACTTATTGTGCTGTTATTGGTCAATATTGACTCATGACTACACATTGACCAATCATAGCGCAGAATGGAAATTGTTAATACCCTCTCACTTTATTGCTATATCTAAGTTATTTTAGTGTATAATATGGACTGTTTCTTTACCATCCTATGATTTTCCAAAGACGGTATGTATTTTGCGCGTACGAAAAGTTATTTTGACTTGTTTGGACAAAACCTTTTAGAACTAAAATATTTAAAGTGTATAAGCGTATATTAAGGTTGATTTGACGTTTGTCTAGGATACTTTTTCTCGATAGTATTTGTAAATCTATATTATTAGTTATGACTTTGGGCTGTGCCCATACGGAAAACAATATGAAAAAAAAATCTCATAGTAGATGTATTGTAATAGGAGAGATTTTCAACTGGCTTTGACATTTTCTGTTGCGATGTATAAAAAATACGTGTTCTACAAATTAAAATTCATAATAATAAGTATGATTAAAAATTCTACGAACGTATCTTTTCTACTTACGAAAATGAAAAGAAAAAATTAAAAAATGTTTGAAATTTCAAACAATTTACCAAAAAAAAAAAAACAGTTATCACTCTTTCGTTTTTCAATTTTCGCGTTTTTTTTCTTCTATCTTCTTCGACAGCAATATCCTATTTATTTGTAAGATATCTTTTCGCTTCTATTTATTTCGGTTATTTAATAATGTTTATATACTAAGGCCCTTACTAATAATATTTACATAACGAATAAAAGGTCTGCTTGCCTCTATCTGACATTTTGGAAACGTCACATGACAAAGGGCGGCAACGCACGTCTGTAACTCTTCTAATTGCCGACGGTAGTTGCTTTCCATCAGGTGACCTGTCTGCTCGTTTGCCCCCTAATTTTATATAAAAATGCAGACAGTGGACCTTAAATAGTTATACGCTGCGTAAATATTTTTAATAAGTAAGGGGGTAGTTTTAAAAATAGGCTTGTCCCTGTCATTATACTCACAACTATGGCTATCTTCATTCAAATAGAAACTTTTAACAAACTTGTTAATTGTTAAATCCAACAATAAAGTATGAAAAAGTATTTCTTACTTTTATTATTACCTAAGTACTTGATGGAATTTTATTTCACAAGCAGGTTTTTACTATCTGTTCGTAATTTAAGAGGCCGGGTACCCTTGGAATTTCTCATACAAACGTAATTCCAAAATCATTTTCTCATACGAAAATATTTAACATGTTTGAGTTATTTTTCAGTTTAAGATAGTAATTACCTAGGTTCCTACACAAAAATTTACTTCAAAATATTTAAACAAATTTTTTTTTTTGTTTTAAATTTTTTTTTAGTAAATTTACTACTAAATATTTAAACACAAAAAAATAGAGTAAAACACTAAAAAATATATAAATAAATAGTAAATTTACTACAAAATTTTTAAACTCTAAAAAATATTTTTTAGTATTTAAATATTTTGTAGTAAATTTACTATTTATTTATATATTTTTTAGTGTTTTACTCTATTTTTTAGTGTTTAAATATTTAGTAGTAAATTTACTAAAAAAAAATTTAAAACAAAAAAAAAATTTTTTGTTTAAATATTTTGAAGTAAATTTTTGTGTAGGAACCTAGGTAATTACTATCTTAAACTGAAAAATAACTCAAACATGTTAAATATTTTTGTATGAGAAAATGATTTTGGAATTACGTTTGTATGAGAAATTCCAAGGGTGCCCGGCCCCTTAAGTAAGCAGCTGATATACTTAAAGATAATTAAAAATGCGCGGTTACCCAGGAATAAGACCTAGCTGTATCTTTTGAACTTCCTACGTAGTGCGTACTAAGTTTTACTTTCACTATGTATTAATTTGCAAGGTTGTCTCATTTCAAAAATAAATCTGAGGGCATGATAGTTGCCAGCTTGCCTTTATTATAATGCTAACAAATTATAAGAGCACTTTACCTGCTTATGTATAAGATTCTCCTATAGTACTTCCGACTTATGAGTGTAGTTTAGTAAATAATTTAGACTTATATCTCATTATAGTATATAGAATATAGATGGTGATTTCAATGATAAATTTAAGTCTTTGTGCATGTAGTAGTTTTGTTTATACGGGCCTATTTCATAATCATAGTGGCACAGTATAGCTTAGGCTGCGTTTCCACCAAATCTGTGGAGCTGTGTTGCGAGGAATGTGTTTTTGAGAACCAATAGCATCGCCGCGCTGAGCGATGTCATGGCAAAGTGATGTCAATGATGCAATGCAAGGTTTTCAAAAACACATTCCTCGCAAGTCGCAACACAGCTCCGCTCAGCTCTGGTGTAAAGGCAGCCTTATTCTGACGTTTTGTCTCTGTCACTCAATAAAAACATAGAGAAAATATACATGTATGAGACCAGACGGTCTCTGATATAAAGTAAGTAGCGACGAAACTTCGGTAAATCTGGATAGGATATCCGTCATTTAGATTGTGAAACAGGCTCTTAAAATATTCGGATGGTGTATAAAAGATAAATTATAAGCAGTATTTAACAAGTTAAAAGTTGGTTTGTAGACATTTCTTATCACTTTGCGGATAATATAACGAAAGTAATTAAAAAAAATGAGGTTTGTTTTTAATAATAAAACTTAATTTTGGTATTCGCGAAACGTCCTGACTCCTGTCCAAAATAGTCTTTGTATGAATTCGTATGAGGCATGCAGTCCACAGCAGCGACATAACGCGACACAAAACATCAGTGCTATGAAACGTGAAGTGCAGTGTCGCTTCAGCTCAAACAATTTCATATAAAGAATATAGTGAGGGAGCCCTATTACAATTTTTTTTGTGACTACTAACAAGCTAATTTTTTGTGAGTAGCTACATTTTGAGACGACCAACATTTTTATTTTCGAAAAATCTCGAAACTGGTAGCTAACAGAGATAGAAAGGATTTCATACTTTGACTTGATCGTCCTAAAATATGGATTGCTTTATTTGTAGGACAAGGTTACTCTTAAATTATGTAACTATTAACCTACCAATATACAAAAAATCAGCTGGTTAGGGTTCCGTTTTAGGGTAGTCGTAGGGGGTAGTACAGTAGTCAACCAAGTTTTGTTGATTACAGAACCCTAAAACAGAACCCTAACCAGCTGATTTTTTGTATGTTGGTAGGTTAATAGTTATATACTTATATAATTTAAGAGTAACTCACAAAAAATTAGCTTGTTAGTAATCACACAAAAAAAATGTTCTAGGGCTCCCGTAGGTACTAATTGATATTAATTGACCCTGCGTCGCGACGCCAACCGCTGACGTGTAGGTATGCCTAGCATCTAGCCTTTAAGTTAAATATTGTATTACTATAGATGTGTAAATATTGGTAGATAAAGTAGTTTTTCATCATAGGTAAGTGAGATTTTTAGAAATAACTCATATTGCTTAGTATATTTTGTTGGGGTCAATGTGGTTTAAATAAATTTAAACTTTTTCTCATTTCTTTAAAAGTAAAATCGAGATTTCGAGCAGTGAAATTGCGATTATAACTGAATTTGGGTAATTTTCGTTATAAAATGTATTTAATATCTAGAAATATTTTAGGTTAGTAAATATCCATTTAAGCACAAGTGTCTGGAAACACATTCATACTTTAATAAAGGGTTAAGTCAATGATGCTTTTCATTACTCATCAATATACTAATAAGAAAATAAAACAACTATACCGAATCAAAATAAATATATTTCAAAATAATAGGGTCATAAGAATGTAAAACAAAATTTACACGCTAGAAAATGTTTAAAATCATAAATAAACAGGGTTATAATATATTATTATCCATCACCGAGATAAAATATGTAGGTTAAAAATTTAAAATATTGTAGGATTATATCTAAAACATGAAATAAACGCGGGAAGATGTCGCTCCCGTCGGCCATGTCCGCCATTTCGTGATCGTCGCCATATTGTCGTCGCCATTACAGGCACATGCGGCAGATGTCGTCGTTGATCTCGAGCACTTGGTCTATGAATGGCTGGCAGGACATTACTTTGGACAACTTAAATAGGATGTTCAGTAGTTCCCCCTCCTTATAATTCATCTGCGAGTTGCATATTTCAACTTCTTCCAGCAGTGATGGTGGGATCTGGAAAAAAAGATAAAATTAGGAATATGAAAATACTAATATACATATATTATTTATGCAAGTTTGGATGGATATAAACAAATCAAAGGATGTAGGTATCATAGATGCATAATTTACAAGGACAAACATAGGTAAACCTTGTAACATGTCATTATGCATAATAGCTGCAAAACAATGGAAGGTAAATTGCAGAGCTGTCAAATTATACCTCTCCATACGAAATTGGTAGTCATTAGAAAGTTGACCCTAATATTTAACAAAGGAATTGTCTGTCCTACTTAATATTCAATGATCATTTAGCTATGCAAATTAGGTACACCATGATTCAGTATTTTGTTTGTTTAACGCACATTCCGTGATAATGCATTTTCTATGCTTTTTATCTGATTTTACAGTCTATTCGGCCATATGCAATATGGCCTGATGACCTTGACAAGAACACGTGGATTTTCTTCACAAGATGGTGGTGTTAGTTCTGATTAAGACCACCAAGGAACTTGTAGACATCAGGCATGTTTTAAGTCAAGTTCAAAATATTCTTATAAGCATGTTTGAGTTGCAGATGTCCTCAATCCACCGGGGATGCGCAAAGCATTTCCCTATGTTAAAAGAAAAAAAACTTGAGAGGTGTCAAGGGACAACCGGATGGAACGAAGTTATTTCTTATGGAGAAAAAACCTGTATACACTCAAAATAAATCATCGCTACACCACACTATTCAATGCGAGAAAGAGAGACTAAGAGAGAAACACACGACACACGACACTTTTGTGTCCTTACAACTTTTCGGCTAGCCCCTTTTCGCAACGCGCGATAAGGAACTTCGTTCCAAAAGGCATGTTTGAGTCGAGTCACTTACGTTCTTTGAATCGTGGAAGGCGCTGAACTTGTACTTGGTCTTGGGCTTCTCGCCGCCGGCGTCATAGAACAGCGTGAAGCTGGCGTCCTTGCGGCTGGTCACGGGGAAGTATAGCCCGGCCACCAGGTGGCCCTTCTGGTCCCGTGATAGAAGACTCCTGGAAATAGGAGAGGGTGCTTAGAAATGGAAATATAACGATGTAAGTGGCGGCCGAAAAGGAAGATCTTCCGACCGAGCGAGATAGCATGCTCGGTCAAGCCGAAGCCCACTGACGTCATTGCAGACGTATAATATACCTTGTCGTTCTCCGAAAAATAGCGTGATGTAGGATTGTGAGGCTAATTATTGTGGGTACCGCCACAGGAATATAATGCTCATATGGCAGGCCGTCATCTCTTTTGTGGGACACCTTACAATCGATTCCTTGGTCATTTTCAGGTCAGGTGTTCCCGAAATTTCGGCGAAAAATAATTGCAAACCCTACTGAAGCAGAAGATATTATGCTCCTTGAATGTTTGTTTCCAAGCTTGGCTTGGTCAGAGTTGCAGGGATAGTTATAGGGAGTTGCAGGGTAGGTAGATAGGAAGATACTGAGAGGTTTTAATCCTTCGATCGTGGATTCTTGGAAATCTATTGTTATTCTATTGTGTCTCGCTCACCGGTGAGCTTATGGGGCTTGATGGGTTAATGAGAGAATTTTCCACGAATTGAACTTTCAGGAGTCTATTTAATATTTTTAGTGAGGCCTTATCGACCATCATTACAACATAAAGTTGCAGACAAGAAAACAACCAACCTGAAGTTGTAAACGAGATTGCGACGTTCGGTGACGTTGACGGCGTCGACGTACGGTCGGGCGACGTAGACCAGCGACGTCTGGGTCTTGACGACGGCGCCCCGGGTCTCCCTCTCGTGCCACTCCACGTAGCCGGGGTTTAACGGGCTGAAGCTGTAGCTGTACTCCTTGCGGCAGTGCGGCTCGTCGGATTGGGTGAACCAGCCTGAAATTTTGGTCTGTTAGTAATGGTTGAGAGGTTGCAGGGTTGTTGTAAGATCGTGGTGTAGTTTATCTCCTAATTTAAGCAGGTTGACTGAAGTTTAAGGAACAAGGATATAACGTCGTAATTATTGTGATAAGGATGTACAGGCTCATGTGAAGAGATGAGTAATCAAAGAAATTGTTACTTGTGCTAATATGTGAGGGTGTATACTAACCGGTGTGCGGGTACTGTCTGTCGGCCATGACGGTGATGACGCGCGGCACGTGGTAGCCGGGGTCGGCCAGCAGCACGCCGGCGCGGCCGTCCACCAGCACGCGCACCGCCACCATCACGTGCTCCTTCTCCGCGTTGTCCACCGCCTCGGGGCTCTCGCCCTGCGTCACGTAGTCGCCCACGGCCGCCACCGCCTCCTCGCACGACGCCAGCCCCGTGGCCGCCGCGAACCCCGGGAACTGGCGCTCCAGCTCCCGCCACGTCCGCACCAGCTCGATGGCCAGCCCCACGCACGTGCTCCGCCCGCTGCGGACCGGCGGCGCGTACTCCCGGAACCACGGCGCCAGCGGCTCCCCCCGCCGCTCCCACTCGTCGTGCAGCGCGACGAAGTTGGCGACCGAGTCGTAGTTGTGCGCGCCGAGCAGCGCCCGCAGCGCGGCCTCGGCGGCGGCGGCGAGGTCGCAGTGCGCGGCGGCGGTCAGGCGCAGCGGCGCGCGCGGCGGCGCCCATCGCGGGCGCGGCAGCGGGGTCGGGTCCGGCGGCTCGCGGTCGCCCAGCACCGAAACGAGTCAACTCGGCCACTCGGCGCCCCAGCGGCCGACCGCGGGGGCGGCCGCGTCCGTCGCCGGCCCGTCCTCATCGCGCGCTCGCTCGTCGCGCTCGCACCGAGCGAGCGACGAACTACACTCCAACAACACTACTGTTGGTTTTTCACGCTCTGAAATACAACATAGATATTATGAACTAAGTGATGCAGCCTCCGTGTTACTTTCCAATATAATTATTTCGTAAAAATATACGTTATGCAACTTATCAACTTTTGTTGCTGTAACGCTGTTTCTCAACTGTACTTGTTCGTGAATTGTACTTTTATGATATGTCACGTATTTCCTGTCTATTTCTCTATTTCAGAGCTAGCAGGCTATGCTTAAATGGGCGTTATTAATGCGATGTTTATGTTCGAAAAGATTGACGATTCGAAGCTACTTAACAATAGAATAATAATAATAATAATAAACTCTTTATTTGCACATCTTAAAATACAAAAAAGAAAGAAACAAAATGGTCAAGAGCGCAAATTGGCGGTCTTACCGCTTTAAGCGGTTTCTTCCAGACAACCATAAAAAAAAAGAAACGAAAGGATTATTATAAACAACAGCTCTTAAAGCTAACAAAATATTCTTAAACTAGATTTATACATAAAAGTTATAATAATTATAACACATAAATGAAATATTATATAAAATAGACTACATACGTTTTATTAAAAAATTATAATAATAAAGTATACATAAATATAATACTTAAAATAAGTAATATCCACATTTATTAATATGTTCACATTGAAAGAGCTATGTCCAAGAAATAATCTTTTAATCGTTTTTTAAAGATATTTATAGATTCCGAATTTTGGATAGATTCGGGTAATGAGTTCCAGAGACGGATGGCAGAGACGGTAAAAGAAGAGTCATAGAATGAGGTTTTATGAGAAGGAAAGGCAAGAGTGCGTTTATTAGCTGAACGAAGAGTGGGATTATTATGGCCAAGGAAATTAAATTTATCTTTAAGATAGACAGGAGTTGTAGGATTGAAAAGAATATTGTAGAGTAGGTGAAGAATATGAGAATGACGGCGTAATTTGATCGGAAGCCACTTAAGCTTAGATCGATGTTCTGATACATGGTCAAATTTACGGAGGCCAAATACGAAGCGGATGCATAGATTTTGGAGACGTTGGAGGGAAGAGAGGAGTTCGTTAAGGTCGGTGTAACAAACATCAGCGTAATCGAGGATCGGGAAGAGTAGAGATTGGGCTAGAGTGATTTTAGTTTCGACAGGGAGAAAATTACTCAAACGTCTGAGGGAAGCAGAGGCAGCAGATATCTTTTTGCGAACTTCTTGGACTTGAACATTCCAAGACAGAGTGCGGTCAAAATAGACCCCAAGGTTACGCACTGATGAACTATAGGGAATTATTGATCCATTGAGTATAATATTTGGTAGGTAGCTAGAATACCTAACTCCTGAACAACTATATGACGTAGTATATAGAGTAGGTAGGTAAATTATGAAAAGTTCAAAAGAAAATTAATACGCGATAAAAACTGTCGTACCTAACAGCTTCTACTTTTAGATGATATCGGGATAATCTGACACTTTTATCTCTGCGGCCTTGTTCAGGTTTCAAGTGAAAATTATCTGCATAATCTGAAGATATTATGATTTATGACTAAATTACGTAGTTACTTATCGTTATAAATAAAATTAAACATCCTTTAATTTGATAGCCTTTGATCCCTTAAATCGGAAACTAAAATTAATTTAATATTAAATACCTGCTGCATACGTCCGACGTATTTCTTTTCGAAATTCAATACCATAATAATAATATAATTAGGTACTAAACTCATACACAGTTTCGGTCAAAAATTTTTATGTGTCTGGTAAAATATGACATCGCAAGTAAAAATAAAACCACAGTCATCTGAGGAAACAATGGGTATTGTTGTGTACAGCTGACGGCGTGATTACCAGATGGTCTAACGTACAAAGTCATATTTACCAAAGTCATGAATCATGGCATTCAGATCACAGTCAGCGGACTTGAACGTCCGTGTCATAGCCTCAAATCGCACACACTACACAGATATGAGCGAAAAACCGACGAACAATCAGGCGTACCGCGTAGGACGTGCGTAGTACTTATATCTCAATGCGTAGGACCGACTTTTTATGTGCCAATTCGACGACGTGTAAATAATCAAAGTTCGACGCTTCTAGATCATTTTTCGTGAATTGTGGTAGAATGCCATTAGTTGTAACCAAGTTCGAATTTTAGTTGTTCCAACGCGTGAATCTTGATCTAAGTTCTAAAGAATTATAGTCTAGAGTTCAAGACTAGGGTTACTGGTTAGTTTACTATTGTTCTGCAGTCGCGACTCGCAATCATAAGTACATAATATGCAACTCACTTCAATAATTAATCTATACGTCATATTATAAAACAAAGTCGCTTTTTTTCCCTCATGTCCCTTTGTTCTTTTTAATATAGGCTATATTTTATCACACTAAGACTAATAGGAGCGAAGAAATAGAGGAAAATGTGGAAAAAACGGGGAAAATTATTTGAAAGGGCTAACTTGAACGCGCTAATCTCAGGAACTACTGGTCCGATTTGAAAACATATTTTAGTGTTAGATAGCCCATTTATTGAGGAAGGCTGTAAGCTATATTTTATCACGCTAAAACTAATAGAAGAATGTGGAAAAAAACGGGGGAAATTATTTGAAAGGGCTTATCTCGCGAAAGGCTGGATCAATTTTTATGATAATTGGCACAGATAAAAAGTAGACCACGTGAAGGATCATAGGCTATCGATTTTAATCATTTTTTCAGTGTCTATATATTTTATACCCGTGCGACGCCGGGGCGGGTCGCTAGTTAAAAACATATAATAGAGATGGAGATGTTAGCTGATAGGCCTCTTATAGGATTAGGTACGCGTTACGGAGTGTTGTAAAATACGAATCTTAAAAACAATGGAAACATAATATTATACTTGTCTAATCGAACAAACATACGGCCTTGGAATACCTATCTAATAGTGCAAATTATAACGCCCTTTGCCCTACGCCATACTTGAACCGTCTGATTCACATTCCAGTAACGCTAATATAACTTCGCGGAAAAACTAATAATAGAGAATGAAACAGTGATAACGTGCACGCAACATCACTACATAGAGTTCATTGCTATTTCAGAACTATAGGTTCAAGATCGAGTATTTGACGGTTTTTACTGATATAAGATATTAGTAATTAATAATTATAGATGGTTTAACTGATCTTTCTTTTTTAGAAGATATTATATTAAACCAGTATTTTTGTAAAGTTTAAAAAATATATTCAGTAGTTTTTACGTGAAAGAGTAACAAACATCCATACATCCATACGTGTTGAATACAAACTTTCGCCTTTATAATATTAGTAGGGTACTAGGATCATAGGATTAACCTCTACAGGCTCTACTTCTTGGGTAGACCCAAAGTTCCTTCTCTACAAGATTTTAATAAGGAGGTTTCTTGGGCCTTTCACTATATTTTACTGTCTGTTTCTTCGCTCATAAATAAAACCTTTAGGAACCGTACATTTGCTTCGATTTCTTTTACCTTTGCCAAACTCTACACATCTAAATTTAATTGAAAATCGGTATTAAGTATTTTAAAGCTTTTTCGTAGCACATAAACATACAACTCAAATTTCATTCATACTCAAATATACATTTAAAATATATATACAATAAAGTATTTTAAAGTAATTATTCAACGAAATAACCACAAAGCTATCGGGCGTCCTTTAGTCTGTGATCTAGGTATGTAGGTTACTGTGCCAGCAACTAGCACGTGAGCCGACAATTACCGCGCCAGTTCAAGTGGTTACATTCAGGCCATTTGGGCTTAGACCTAAAATTACTTCCTAGGGCCTAATGTAGCCTAGTATTTACGGTCTGGCCTGAAGCGTCTAAACGGTATTATTGTGGGTAATTTTTATTTCAGCCTTGCTTAGGGTTACCATATGTAAATAGGGGGGTGCCTGCACAATGCACATGGAACCTAAAATGCCTGATTTTTCAGAAAAATGCCTGTCTAAATCAAAACGCTGTAAGTAATAAGTAAAAGATAACAGATAATAATAAAGAAGGATATTTTTAACTGATATTTGTCAGAAGACATAATTTTTTTAATAGTTCCTTCATTTGAAAAATATAAACGTAAAAATCTTCACAAGATACAGTTTTGTAATTTTCCTGAGTAATCAATAGATTTTTTTTAGCTTTTACTGATTCAATTGTCAGGCGATTACTTTCTTTAACTTTAAGATAGAAAACATACGCTCTACATTCGCATTTTGTGCCAACTGCTAAAATAGAGAACACAAACTGGCAGATTTTTACAAATTCTAGTGTCACCATTCACTTCCCTAATTTTGAGTAAATTGCACCACTGTGTAGCTGTGTCAATGATATTCTACATAAACAGATCTGTTACGTTTGAATACTATTTTCCGGTTTAAATCTCTTCCGAACAACATTGACAAATTTGACAGATAAGTGAAACAAAAGATACGAAATGACATTTACATAAAAGAGACAGACTTAATAAAAGACGACCCAATTGGGTCGTATTTGAAGCTTCACAACGCGCGCGGTAGTAACATATCTGCTTTGAGTTTTTTTTATTACCCGACTGCCAAGGGTTATGTGTTTAGCGCGTATCTTCTATGTATGTAATATTCTTTATTACCTCGTATCTTCAGAAGGGCTAAACGGATTTTCACATTTGAGGTATCGTTAGATTTGTCTTAATAGCCCGAGTGTTCTTAGATAGGTGACATTAAGAAAAAACCAAAATGGCGGATGTTTGACGCCATATCGTGAGGTAAACAAAAATAAAAATTTACCAAGCATATCGAGTGGGGTATCAAAATAAAGAATTTTAAACACTGATTCTAAATATGTATATAACTTGCAGTTTTAATATTAAATCGAACGATAAATCTACACTAATAGTACAAAGAGGAAATTTGATTTTTTGTTTGTTGGGCTCGGAAACTACTGGACCGATTTGAAAAATTATTTTACCATTGGAATTCTACATTATTTTTGCTGAACAAAGGCTGAATTTTATTTTGGAAAAAATAAGGTTCCGTAAGATATTTGGGTTCTTCGGACGCAAGGTGTAAAAAATCAACCAGAAAAGTTACTTATTTTACGTACGCTGCCTAAACTATAAAAGATAGAACCATAAAATTCTAAGTAATTGTAGAACTTACAAAAATCTACAAAAAAATCTGCGACACACTATACCTATCTATGTCGAGTGAGGCACAATAACCATTTTTTTTATTTAAAAATCTTGAAATTTTTTTGGTCTACATTTAAACGCGTTTATTTTACTCATTCTTTTAATCCTTATCAAAATAAATTATTCCATTACTAAGTACAGTTTATGTAGATAATATTTGGTCTTTGAATGAATAAAATTGGACATTTGGTTTTGAAATTATGGCGAAATTAAAATATTACGATAGTTGGCGTCACAAGGCGGGTGCGCGTGCGGGAGGAAGACAATCTGTGCAGGGTGCAGCCTGCGTATAATGACTGCGTCGTCGATGTTAGTGTCGGCACAGTGTAAATAACTGTCGGAGTCTGTGAATTGACCTGGGAATCATTTTGCTGACCGAGTCTTTCCTGGGTATGCTTTTTGCAGAGCTCACCGACATCCACGTGGGCGGAGCCGCGGCCGACCGCTAGTAATAAAATAAGAAAAAACCAAAATCCGCCTGCTTGGATAAATCCAATATTAATTAAAAATTAACTGACATTACTCTAACAAGATGAAAATTCAATGACAAAGTATTAAAAAAAGCAATGATTTGGTACTTAAAACTAGAAACATACATTGAAACAGTACCAAACCTATGTACAGACCTATTATAACGTATTGTAGGTACACTTTTCTAAGTGTACCTACGATATATGGTTATATCAGCACGGTAGTTTTTCAATTTTTTATTAGATTGATTGTCGAAATGGTTAGATGACTACAACTAAAAAGTCGCAAATAAAAAAAATTAGGAAATTATTAAAGAAGGTTACATAGAAAAATGTAGAAGAAGAAAGTGGATAATAAAATGCAGTCGGAGGCATAATATTTTATGATTTATGAATTAATGTTAAACTTGGTGCGACATGCCTCCGACTGCATTTTATTATCCACTTTCTTCTTCTACATTTTTCTATGTAACCTTCTATTTATCCTGGCATGAAACTCGTAAGCAAGAGTCGAGAGTTAAAACATGGATTCGATGCCTCCGGCAGAATTAGGTCTTGTTTCGTTCTTTTTAGTTAACATTTTTTGCAGTCGGGTTTCTTGATTTTTAACTAATTTATTTTTTATATAATATATCATTGAGCTGTGTGCTTTCAGAAAAAAATATGTTAGCTGAACTTCTACAACATTCTTTTAGTAGGTACTTCGTATGCTATGCGCGCTGTCGCGTAATTTGAAAATGCCTGTCTCAGACCAATGCCGGCCGCACGCCTGTCTAAACCTTAAAATGCCTGTCAAATGCGGCAAACGCCTGTCATATGGTAACCATAGCCTTGCTTGAAGTGCGACTTTTTACTAAATTGTAATATTTCCTTTATTTATGTTTTTAGTAGGGTGAGGTTTAATGATTGCCTTAAATATCTACACACAACATATAACATGATCGTCAAGGCTTTACATAAGTACAGCTGGAATAATTCTTCCGCATAGTAAAAAGAAATGCTTTTTTGTTTGCTCCTGCAAAGTTCATTCAAATTTAAAGTTACGCATTGTAATAATTATTAGGCCGAGGATGTCTCAATTCTCAGCCAAGGGCCCGATTCTTATGCATATCATACTCCTCTTTAGACATGATGTATGCGTGCGAGTGAGCCAGCCATCGAACTTTCGTGGTATGAGAATCGAGCTCCACACGGTTTCTCGACCTATTTTGCTGCATAAACGTGGCCTAGCATAATTTGAAAGGGCTTTAAATATTAAAAGGAGCTACTACATAATACAAAAAATTCTGAGACGTTAGAAGTTACGAAATGTCCTACTTTTACTTCTTAGTTTACCATTAGATTTTGCAAAGTTTTACGTAATTTATTTGCATTTCTGATTAATGTTATAACTTTGGCATAGCGTCTGGTTTTATCGTAATCTCTTAGAAAATTAAAGGAACCCGTTGTTGAGTTATGGATTTTTCATTTCATTTGCAAGTTGCAACCGTGGACAACCACAATTGCAAATTTGCCACCAAGATGAGCAGTCTGTAGTCTGTATAGACATGTGCATACTGTAGACTGTAGACCAGCCTTTCCCAAAGTGGGCGATAACGCCTCCTTGTGGACGCTGAAGGTCTAAAAGAGGGCGGTGTGGGACTCAGAATAAATTTGGGGCGTTTTGTCATCAGTGGCGGGGCAAGACCTAAATTTTATGTGGGCAAGATATATCTTGCGAGGCCCTCTAAAATATATTTTGCGAGGCCCCCTGATGGATGACGCTAAAGATCGGATTTGTTGAGAGAAATAATTTTTTGATACTCAAAGTTTTATTTATAAAACTTTTTATTTATGAATATTTGAGTATCACAACTCACAACAAGGTTTTACACCTTTAAAAAAAACCTCGTGATCCAATGGGCGCGAGGCCCCTTAGACCGCGAGGCCGTGGGCGGTCGCCCACACCGCCCACGCCTTGCGCCGCCTCTGTTTGTCATATTTTGTAGAGGCTTGGGGGGTGATTTATAATTTTATTTCATCTGGATGCATTTTAAATTGAAACAATGGGGTCGCTAATACATCATAATATTGTTCTCAAAGTGGGCAATAGAAAAAATAAGCTGGTGTAGACTGTAGAGTTTTCTGCAGTACCCACGCAAAATAAGCTGGTGTAGACTGTAGAGTTTTCTGCAGTACCCACGCAAAATAAGCTGGTGTAGACTGTAGAGTTTTCTGCAGTACCCACGCAAAATAAGCTGGTGTAGACTGTAGAGTTTTCTGCAGTACCCACGCAAAATAAGCTGGTGTAGACTGTAGAGTTTTCTGCAGTACCCACGCAAAATAAGCTGGTGTAGACTGTAGAGTTTTCTGCAGTACCCACGCAAAATAAGCTGGTGTAGACTGTAGAGTTTTCTGCAGTACCCACGCAAAATAAGCTGGTGTAGACTGTAGAGTTTTCTGCAGTACCCACGCAAAATAAGCTGGTGTAGACTGTAGAGTTTTCTGCAGTACCCACGCAAAATAAGCTGGTGTAGACTGTAGAGTTTTCTGCAGTACCCACGCAAAATAAGCTGGTGTAGACTGTAGAGTTTTCTGCAGTACCCACGCAAAATAAGCTGGTGTAGACTGTAGAGTTTTCTGCAGTACCCACGCAAAATAAGCTGGTGTAGACTGTAGAGTTTTCTGCAGTACCCACGCAAAATCAACTAAGATATTGTAGGCGTTCATTATTGCCTTTGTTTGTCCATAATGAGCCAACTTGAAGAAGCCATATCACATCGAGTTAATTGCCAATAAATTATCACGTTTTAAACGTTGTTCACGGTAGGTATTCGCCACGTGCTGTAGTAACAGGCTCTATTTTTAATAGCCAAATATTTCCCGACGGCAAATTCTACCCTTATGCTAGATTATTATTAGGTATTTTTATTGCGCTCTCAATGAACGTAGGCAATCCTTAATAACTAAATAGATAAATCAACCAAATAATCATTTCTTTTAGTATTAAAATCGACTAGTTCTTGTAGATTCCTTTCGCTATAATTACATATTGAAAACTGCAGTAAAATCTTAAAGATTACTTCGAAATATCTAAATGAGAAGCGGCCAATGGCCATAATATTATTTTAGTTCTACATATTTTCAAAATTACTAAAATGGCGAAACATACCACAAGTCCCACAACCTTTTCTATGTAATAAAATATAATGCCATTTTAAAAATATGGCGGTATAAACTTGGCAGGCGGTTGGTTTAAAACCTGACCTAGTTTTTAGTCCACAGTGTTTGTAGCTGCCAAGATGGGCGAGGCCATTGCCAAAACTACTGGCCAAAGAATTATCGATTTTAATTCAACATCTTGTAGGAATGTGGAAGCCACGCGCAAGTACCTATATGTCGATTTTTTTCTTCCGAAAAGACTTTGGCATAGTGAATCATTATCAAAAGACTGTAAAAGAGCGTAGGCAACAATCCTTGTGAATCTTTTGGTATTTCAACAGCCGCTTTATACAGACAAAATGTTAATTATTAGTAGATAAAGATCACAATATCAATAAACTTTTTCAAGAGGCAAGTTTAGGAAAAATAAGTTTTTATATTAACGTAACTAATGGTTAGGAACTTGCAGATCCTAAGTTATATAATTTATAGTAATATAAATTGCAGAAATTGCACTGTTTTCATCGGTATCTACTGAAATGGCCTTGCTTGTCAACCTTCAGAATATTTTAACAATTAACATTTCCTATGACCTATCTACCTGCAAGGTAATTTACGTTTACATACGCCATACTGTACTACGACAATACTCTGAGTATGATATCTAAATTTTGAGAGAATTGGGAATTTAAAGGCCCTATAAATCTGTGTTTCAACTAGGTGATCAGGCAAACGCATTTTTGCCATATGCGGTATGAAAATATGTTTTTGAAAAAAGTCACGACTCACGACTGTGTTGCGTTTGGTTGGTTTGGTATGCTGCAATTTACAACGATATTTCGAGGATGAAAAATGCAAGTCTTCAATTCAATTCTTAAGCCTCCAAAACACAATGGCCCACGATGGCCCACAGGACATCGTGAACTGTAGACCACGATCACCTCTTGGTGTCAAACACAATGGCGTATGGCTCCTCACTGCCTGGCAATCCACTAGCCATTGTCTGCCATCATACACCATATTTACTCTGTCTACACAATGGCGATGGCTTGTAGTGGGCCAGCATGGACCATTGTGAAGAGGCACCTTTAGACCTACACGATAAGCAAATAAATCCCATAGACTGCCATTTACGACTTATGATTCATTTCATGTAACAAATCTGCCCAAAAAGTATTTCCTTGAACTATTTTTGCTGACTCTACATCGATCAAGTTCTTGAGGTAAGAACTTGAGCCTTGGCTATCCAAGGCTCCACTTGCAATCTCCAGACAAGCTGCGGTTGGTACGTCAAAGAAAACCTTTGTTTTGAGACGAAAGTAACTCGTATTGTTTTTGTTTCTTTACAAATCGATACTAATATTGTAAATGCGAAAGTGTGTCTGTCTGTTACCTCTTCACGCCGAAACCACTGAACCGATTTTGCTGTGGTATGGAGATGCTATGAGTGTCGGGAAAGGACTTAAGAGTTAGTATACATTTTGCGGAAAACGTACGTTTAAGCATATTTTGATGCGACGACGTTGCGGGTGTCATCTCTACTTATAATATAATCTACAAAGAAAATTAATGTAGAGTGTGTATCTGTTTGTTTACTCTTTACCCTAAAACGGCTGAACCGATTTCAGTATATATTTCAGGTAGATATGCTTTAAGGTTCCGAGGAAGGATAGGTATATAATAGTTTTTGTCACGGAAAAATTATTGTACTTACATTTTTATATTATTCTTTGTAAAGAGCATCAATTTTATCTCTACCTAGAGACGTCATTACAGTGTTAGGGAAAATAAATTTACTTTATGAATCATAAAAGATCGGTCCAAAAAACGTTTCAAGCGATAAAATAACCAGATGTTCATTTCTTTGGTAATGGTTCATATTATTTTAATGCGTGTTTTGAGTATCGTCTGGATAAAGGTGACTTTTAAACGAAAATAATAAATTAAACTCTAGAACATATGTAGCATACTATTATGTCGTTTGTTACTGTTTAACCTAGGCAAGGAAGGGCAAAAACAATATAGGAGAAATTCTAAAAGGTAATCATAAAACAGCTGAATTCTAAAACCTATGTATCCTTTAATTGAGTATTGCTTAAATTCACAGCTGTCATTGCCTCTACATTTGTAATATCAGTTTGCTACTTAAAATCTCTTGAACCATAAGAAACGTGAGTTTTAGTAGTATTTTTATGCTGGTAGATTCTGCAGTCCTGCTTATTTTAACAGAAAACTTAAACATAGAAGACCTTCTTTAGGTCAGTTAACCAAAAAAGTCAAAGCTAGACGTGTTTTGACGAAGTATAATGGAAGAATTGTTAAAAAGAGTTAACCACAATCAAAATAGGAGTTTTCAGGGACCTTTCAGACGGATAGCGGTCACGCGTTCAAGCTTTCTGCGTTCGAGCGGTCAGTCACACAGGAAGAATTCTGACGCGGTCAGAACGCCCCCCGTGTGAGTATCTCTATATCGTAACGTAATACAACAGCACGCAAAACTGACCGCGTGACCGCTCTCTATCTAATAGGTCCCTGATAGGTCCGTGGTTGTTCTGATAATGGCATTTTGACTTTCAATCAACCCTTAAATGTTTTCCATTATGTTTGGGTAAAGTCATTAACCCTGTGTCGTTACCCGAGTCACCTAAAGGTAAATGTACCTTTGTACAAAGACATTGTTGTGTTGGTTCATTATTGCTTTTTGCGTTCTACCTTTCCTGCATATTTTATCACGTATACAGGTTTAATCGTTTATATCTTATCCTCTTAAATATTTACGGCCCTATTTTGTGTCTATTTACTTTTTGTCTTTAGTTCTCGACACTTTGTTCGCGGGAAAATGCATTGATCGCTCGGGAACCGTACATCTTTTCATGGCAATAAATCATATTATACGGCTTACCGAGATTTCTAGCATCTCCATACCAAGTTTCATCGAAATAAAAATAGTTTAAGCGTGAAGAGGTAATAGATAGATATACATGACATTTATAGTATTAGTATTTAGTATTGACTAGTTGGACAACTGTTGAGCCTAAGGCCGTTTGTCCACTGCCGCCATAACCGGGACGTCACCGACAAAATTCTAATGAAATGCCACTTTATGACCTAATTTTCATTTTGCTCTACGCCACTAAAAATAAAACTACGTCAGTAAAAAATGAAACCTATAGCCAAGGTCAGGGATGGCAAACTTTTTTACCTTATCAACGTGCCGCTTTTCTGAAGAATTCTTTAGTGGTGCCATCAAATAATATTTTTCTTTGAAATGCTGACGCATATTTAAAATTATAATGCCCCAAGATTTGTAGAATAATTTAATAATAATAATAAAATTTATTTAACTTAAATCGGTTTTACATGAGTTTTACATAATACGGGAAACACAATAAATTTATACATTACTCAGTAAATAGCGTTGGGAGCTGTAATAGTATAAACTGTGACACAGCTCCCAGCGACTTCCACTCTGGAACTATCGTATACAATGTTCAATTAATAATTCAAGTTATAGTTATTACAATGCTTATATTATATTACAAATAAGTATTAGTTATAGACATGAAATTATGACCTAAATAGGTACTAGAGTTTTACAAGTAATTGTGTGACTAACCATCTAAGATCTAAGTATCCTCCCTAGCCCTACGATGTACAATCTTGGGGTCAGTAACAGGTATATACTGCTAGGGAGGCAGTGAAGTCGAAATACCTGTGCTGTACTGTTAAAGTAAATGTTACATATCAGATGATGTGCTTGTGTTAGAAAGTTACAGAGTAAAAGACAAGATCTTCTCTGTATCTCTATAATCTAGATTTCGCAACCATCTCTGCAATTCGTTTTTACATTTATAATTATTCAACGAAATCAAATTTACTGTAATACTTTTGTGATCAGTGGCGTGCTCAAAATTTTATGTCGCGTCACGCGTGCCACTTCTGGCACGCGTGCCATTAATTCGCCATCCCTGGCATAAAGTGTCATTTTTAAATTCTTGTCGGTGACGTCCCGTTGACGTCGGCGGTGGACAAACGGCCTAACTTGTATGCAACCTTGGTCAGTAAAGGGAAAACGGCTGACATTCGCACACACGTGTCACGTGTAGAGCTTGCACGTGACACGTGACTCCGTGTCATCGGACTTTCCATTTTTAGTGACGTCACTATGTGCGTACTATGGCCGTACGGTTTCTGAGGTGTTGCGACGCTGGGCGACCGCCCAAGGCACCGGATAAAAAGAGGCGCTGAAGGCACACAAAAGGGGCGCCTTCAGCACTACCACTTACCAGCACCCTGGGCGCCGAATAAGACTACTTGATGCCCTAAGCAATCCATACCTATGGGCCCCCCTAGCTATATGTCAACTAAAATCGGTTTTTAAACCTTTACCGCCAAAACAACTTAGTTTTTTTCCTAGAAACTTTTTTGGTGTGGTTTTTGGTGACGTAAGAAAGTGATGCCCTAAGGACGGATTTTTTTTGTGCTTCTTCTGGTGCCCCTTCAGATGTGATGCCCTAGGCAATTGCCTAATTTGATTAAGGGTTCACGACGCTACGCTAGGTAGTGCCAAAACCGGCACTGGACGTGATTTTATCTTTCCAATCATATAGCGTTAGCAGTTGATTGGATAGTTTTGACGATATTCAAGTATATTATCAGTCATTGTTAAAATATTAGTGTATATAGGTATTATCTAGTTGGCAGGCTAGTAGTTTGACAGTGACACAGATATGATAACAGCTACGTGAGTAAACCACTTCGGCCCAGAATCAGCTGTTCCGAATAAACGGGTACAAATTACAATATCTGGATAAACTATATGAACTTGATACTTAATTGACACCAAATCTTCGTACAACCTTACTTAACGGGGATGCCTCATGATTGCATTTGTATATCATGTAATTTGAGAAATAAAGATTTATTTATTTATTTATTTAAATATTATGGTAAAGATTAAGTAGTAACTATTTGGTAATCTGTGGTATAGATTTGTTACCGAACACAGGGCTTCATTCACTAGTACTTACACAAATATTGTTATCACGCTCTTACAGCTTACCTATGGCAATGCGATAAGAATATTTTCGTACGTCAAATAGATCGAGACAAGATCAATAATCCAACATTATCTGAAACTTTTAAATGAGGCTCTATTAATTAAATAATTTAAATTTATGTGATCGAGTCTGCGGCTTACATACAAACTGCATGGCGCGCGCCATCAGAATGTATGGAAGCCGCAGACTCGATCGCACAAAAAGTGTGACGTGTGCGATCTCCCTTACCATAACATTGCATCCATGTTAGAGGCTTTACACAATACTGACTAAAGCATATTTTTATTATAGGAAAGGTTATTGATGATAATAATAATATCCTGTACTAAGAAAGGACACTTCCTTGTAAAGGACACCGAACAAACTGAAATAGCGATGATCTCGATTTTCTGCGTATTGTTACTGACCAGGGGTTCACAAACTTATTTTGTCTACTGCCCACTTCGAGAACAAATTATGTTTAACGCCACCTTTGTTTTTTAAAATGCATCCATATGAAATAAATCAGCCCCCGGCCCCCAAGCCACATCACAACGCCCCCATTTTTGTCTGGGTCCCACACCGCGCCCCTTTAGACCTTCTGCGCCCACGAGGGGGCGTTATCGCCCACTTTGGGAAAGGCTGCTGTAGACACAGGACACCCCTTTACTTATAAGAATATACATATTTACATTCATTCTCGAGTTTTTCTCGAGTTAGAGAGCGGCCAAAATATATTTTTTATTTTTTTGATATTGATTAAAAATATATTTTTTATGACATACAAATTACAATAATTATCTTGTAAAACTCATTTACACGACATTAAAATGTACAACATTAACATTAAAGTTTCATGTGTCAGGGCCCAGGGGAAGTCCCGGTGGGGGAAAGGTCAGGAGTTACCCGTGACATTATGCTGTTGTGGGTGTACACCCATGTGGGTGGTAAGGGTTGCCAAATATACTGTTTTTAAAAACAGTATCATACTGTTTTTCACTAATTTATACTTTTTATTGATAAACAAAAAAGTACTTAAGTATATACAAAATACTGTTTTCAGCATCCAAAATGTGAACACTTTATTATGATGTAAGTATTAAACTTAGACGCTCAAACAAATGAATTTTTATTTTTATTTTTAGTAAACTTAGCGAGAAGCTCTGATAAAAAAAAAATTAAAAGATTAAATAAATAAAATATAGTTATTTTTTATAAAATATTACATAAAACACTTCTGATTAAACTTTATTTCTCGTGAAAAAGTTGTGGTGGGTGGGTGTTATGTGGGTGTTACAACCATGTGGGTGTTATCCACGTGGATGTCATCGAATATTTGTCGATTAATCCACATTCCAATAAGCGCTGAACTTTTGCGAATCGATTAAACTCGAGTGAAGTACTTGGTATAGGAGATTCTTGTTCATTTCGATGTACAGTCATATCATTATAAATCAAAAGAAATATTAGAAAACTGATAGATTTTAGAGGGATAAACTGTCAGTTTTTTGTCAGTATGTTAGTTTGTATCTTCCGTAGAAATAAACTCTTTACGTGACCACTAGGTTTGTTTAGTTGGTGTCTTTGTTTAGTCGATGTTGTTATTTTTTTCGTTGTTGTCTTTGTTAGTCGGTGGAGAGTGTTCTGTTTTTTAATTTGTTTCATCTTTAAAATGTGTGTTCCTCTACGCGAATTCTGATATTGACACTATCAGTAAAACTACATCACAATAAATTTTATTGTTAAATGTGTCACGAATCACGAGTCTCGGTGTTCTACGTAACATTACGTAGTTAACTACGGTTTAATGTTAAAAAATATTGCGCAATTCCTTTACTGGAATTATTTTTTTTATTTTATTCACTACTTTAAACGTTGTGTTATTTTTATTTTCTATATCATCATTTAAGCTTAAACTAAAATTACGTTTTTCAGATAGTTAAATAGATAATTATTTAAACATATTTACAGTACCTTCCTATTTTATTTTCTACTGTGTAAAACTATTTCACTTCCTTTCACTATCATTGTCTGTAATTACGTAAATATTTAGTTTATCATTAAATAATGATGATCTCTAATTATATCACTAAATATTATCTATTCTCTATCATTATCTAAATATCAGCTGTACACGCTTAAAGCGATGTAAATTAATTGTTCATGTTTTTGGTCCTCGACCTTTCATTTACTTTGTTTTGTTTGAGGAACTAAACAAATAATTGCATTGTCTCTTGAAAGTATACCCCCATTTTGAGATAAGTGATAACATTGTGTAACAAACGCAACTCTACATTTTTATTAAATTTTGTCTTTTTCCTTTATGAATACTTTTTATTTCATTTAATACTAAATAAAAAAATGTTGGTTTAAAAAACATTCGAAGCATGATGGGCGTCATATTTTGGTAGATATATTTACCAGAATCAGCAAAAAGCACGTAGCAGCCTTACACGTAGATACCGAAATTCAAGTGAATTTAGTAGAGAAATTCCTAAACAATCGATTCTAATTTAGATAAACACAAAATACAATGCACGACAGTCGACACTCATTTCGCGGAAAGCGTTGTTTATATCGAAGGTACACGGCGGATTCGAAAAACAGCGTTACTGAAACTTAAACTAGTTTTGTTTACATAAATGCAACAAAACTCACCCATACAACGGCTAGAAGCCAAATAAAAAAGAAAAACAGAGGCTGCTTTCTTGCGCGCTCTATCCACACTGTGCTCTCTCCGCGACTTCAGGCGAACTGAGCGCTCGATGTTGTTTTGCCAGCGATATTATACTAACGATTATAGTGATGTGCCGAATAATCGATTATAATCGCTTAGAAATTGCCCTTATAAGGAAAACTTTGTGCTACGAGAATTGTAGAGCAAACAATTACTCTTTGTAATTTCAATTTTCATTTTAATCCAGTATTGTCAAACCAAAACGTGCTGATTATGGGATTGTTTGTGATTTTCTCCCTTGTTCGTTTTGTATCTCGAAACTCAGTAAATGTAGAGTCTAGAAAGAAATTAAAATATTTTTAACTGGTTCTAATTTCAGAGATTTTAATGGAAATTCCTTGAAATTTTGTTAGTATACTCCGCTAAAAACGCTCTACATGCGAATATTTGTGCTAAAAACGTTTAATAAAAATATAGAGTTCGGGACTAAGTTTAGATAACTCTATATTTTTGCCATTTTAGCGAAGCTAGAATCTTAATTAATACAAGCTTCTTATTTCATCGTTCAAGGTTATTATTGGCAAATTACATACCATAGTTTTTTCATGCTAAATTACGCGTATCTAAAGAAAGCATAAAATATCCAATAAGAGAAAATAAAGAAAATAAATCTTTGTCGAATCTTTCATTACTTTTTCTAAGCGTGCTAAATATGTTATAAAATAAGATAATTAATAATTTGAACGAAGGTAAATTGTTATTTTCTTACAAAATTTGTGTGTACCTCAGGGTAGTATCCTAAGTCCTCTGTTATATACTAATTAACATATCCTTGTAAGTTGTAATATAATAATAATAATTGTTAGGTGCATAATTTACTACATTTCTTATTTCTTTCTCGGTCTCATCATTTTTATAATCGATTCTTCGTTGTAGAGTCGATACGCGAATCGAGTAAGTTTGCCGTATCTAAACCGCGCATGGCGTTTGGGGTCGTTCCCCTCACAGCTGACTCCTCTGTCGCCATACGAGCATACGGAAGCTGTGAATGACTCTAGTAAACAATCAGGCGAAATACTAGCACGTTTACATACAACGTGATCCTATCAGTGACGATAATGAACACGAGTTTCGACATTTTACGATCGACACTTGATAATTTCATGCATTTATTTTCACGTTTGTTTTCTGTATTTTTGTTTTACGTTTGTGTAATCGATACGTCTAGAACTCTAGAGTCTAGACTCGAAAGCGTCGAAAAATGTTAAATTCTAAGAATGTTGTTCATTGTTTGCACTTTGTTAATGTAATGGCTATTGGCTATCTATTAATTCTATCTCTAATAAGTGTCAGGATTATTTAATTTGAGAATGATCAATTATCTTTTACTTATTTATAAATTAAATTACAGACCTAAAATCGAATTGGTAAATACATAGTTATATCCCATATTATATGATATATACACACATTATTTATTAAATAGACAAAATTCTTTACCAAAAACTAATTTCAATTTTTGTTCTTATGTTGTTATGTTTATAATTTTGCAGTTCTCTTTTTAATGCTTTACTTGCAGGCTGCAGCACATTTCACATAAGGTTAAATTATAAAATATCACAAAAAATCTAAAAAATACAAAAAGGAAAAACTGGCTTAAGTAAAAAGGTTGTCTTTGTTTCTTGATGTTGCAGATGACTAATTGATCTAGCGTTTTATCATTTGCGTTCCTTCTTCTAGTAAAAAACTTAAGGAAATCGTTAAACTTATTCTAGTACTAAATCCTAGATCGATTTGAATGATATCAATTTAAATGTAGAGCTATAATTAAAATAAAACAAATCATTGATCTGACCTCAATGCAAGGTTAACAAGTGAAATGAAAAACCTTTACTGTCGACACGGTTTAGTGCAAATGTTTAAGAATTAAGGCTAATACGTCATACATATACATAGTAGGTATCTCTAAAAAATTTAAGTGGTCCCGCTTTTGTCTAAAGAACTTAACTTTAAATGAAAGATTATAGAGTTCTAAAAATCTGAATTGTAGACTCTATAAGAAATATTAAACCGCAAAAATATGCTTTCCATTACTAATATAAAAATAAATGTGAAACGTCTTTGTCTTTCTGTCTGTTGCGTTACGCTCAAATGCTTAATCGATTTTGCTGTTTGTTATTTATATACTTTGAATCCCGTAAAAATGTAAGGTTCCTGCGTTTATTATAGCTTATATAACATTATTTTCCTGTCACCTGAAGCTCATTACACCTCCCTTAGAGTATTTCAGTAAATAGTAATGCCATTAAGTGCCTTTACAGAAAAATCCTTTTTATCCGATTTTTGGGCGTACCTACCTGATTATCAGGGCGAGCAGTATATCCCACAACCTGAGCACTCTTGTGGTGCACTTTACGGGAAAACTATCACGTCTTTTTATTTGTGCTTTAACGTAGTAATTTTTATTTATACGAAGATGGGTTTTCATCGGTCAGTCAAGGTTTAATGGTTACTATTAAAATACAAAAAACTGCCTTGAAGATTATTACCACGCAGAAAAACGACGCGAGCCCTCACAAAGCTCGGTTTCTAGCTAGTATGTATATCTATACTTATAAAATTACATGTCCTGACTGACTGACTGATTCATCATCGCTGAGCAAAAACTGTTAAAGTTACAGCCACGAAATTTGGTGAGTAGGGTTGTTTTATTAAGTAGACACCCACTAAGGAAGAAATTTTGAAAATTTTACCCCGAAGGGGGTGAAATAGGGGTTGAAAGTTTGAATGAAAGTCCGTCATTTCTTGAGACTTTAGAAACATGAAACTTTATTTTTGGGTTATTGATTAAAAATGAATGGATACGTAAGTAGTGTGTTTTCGCGGATTCTGGATCACGATTCTGGATCCACCCCTCCCCCCGCTCGCGGCTCGCTAACTTTCTCGATCACTTTTTGTCGGTTCGAGCGGCGACGTCGCCTAAAAAAAAAAAAAAGAGTTTGGTGTCAAAATTGGGGCTTTCAACTATGCCCGTTCGATATATGCAATCCGTTTTTACGTATTTGCACTATTTCCAAAGTTAGCTTTTGTGTTTAACCCTCATTATCTACTATCTCCACGCTCCATTGTTCCTTAATAATTACAATGGCTACTTATTGCATTGTTATGCTCGCCTCGGTGTCCTATTGTTCTGACTATTGGCTTGTCGCTTACGTCACCTCACTTTCTTACAAGATTTTAAATAAATATGAATGATAATAAACTAACTAATAAATTATTGCAAATTAAAAGTACTTAATAATTAATTATGTAGGTCATCCGATCATTCGATGGACTTCGTAAACACACGACGACGCGGTGCGCAAACTGACACGTTTTGCTCGTCAGCGAAATCCGACGAGTCATCGACCGCCGCCGGCACGCTCGCCGCTGCCACCTGCATCTCGCGGCTCGCGTCGATGTGCAAGTGTAAACACAAAGCTCGCAACACAAAAGCGTGCCCTGCGAGTCGCGAGCCGCGCCGCGAGACGGGTCGCAAGCTCAAGTTTACACTCTCGGCTCGTAGCGCGTCTCGCGACTCGCAGCGCACGCACCCGCTCGCCGCTGCCGCCCGCTTGCTGCCTTCGACCGAGTCGAAGCCGAGTCCAACTCAGCAAAAGCTTCGCAAATGTTGATGCTCGCCCCGCTCCACCCCCGCGGGCGAAAACAAGGAGGGTAATGGATGGTCGTAAGGCAGAACCTCCTCGATTCAACAAGGACTAGAGCAGGAGGTGCGATGAGGAGGGCTGCACACCGGTGGAGAGAGGAAAAAAGAGGAAGTCCACCCTCCGCAGCCACTGCGACACCGCACCTTACGTACCCGAGCTGCGTTTGCGCAGGGATGTGCCCGCGACGTCGCTCTACGTGTCGCGCCTGCACTGGTCCAAGGAAGTCGAGGACGTCTTAAACTACATCTGTGAGAAGACTACCTTCACATTGAGATCGCTCTACGTGTTGCACCTGCACTGGTCCACGGAAGTCGAGGACGTTGTAAAATAATTATTGTAAGAAGACTACCTCCACATTGGGGGAAGAGCGTCTATACTCTCGGTACAAAGTTAACTTCGGTTCCTTTGTGGTGAGAGTACTGACAAAACTTCTTTCCACTCTCGAGGTGGATGAGTTCTGGTTGACCGGTGTAGTTTACCGAAGGTTTCGGGGAAGGCTCTCCAAGAAAGACAACGTGATTTAATAGTGTGAATGTGAGAGTGTTGTGACAATAATAATATTATGCTTTGGAATAAGACTGTTCGGTGTGCATCGGTTGTCTGATTGCTATAACACAAGTTCAACTTAGCGTGGGATTAGACGACGTGATGTCACTGTCTACTTTGTGCTGTTATCAATTGAACCAAGTCTTATTAGAAAAGTTAAAACAACCTCGTAGCTGTGGAAAATCCTTTATCTTGGGGTAAAAATGCGCCCCCCTCATTGAATTATAATTTTTTTTATTTACTTGTAAGGGACAAGACAAGTCGCACTAATTTTCGAAGAATATCTCTATATTTGTTTAATTTTTTTTCTCCTTTTCTTTGAGTGGTACTTTAAATAATTGTAGAACTTTATGAATATACTCACAAATGCAATTTATTTCTTCGTCATTACAAGATTTCAAAAGACCTTTAATATATTTTGGTTCCTACAAATTGATTTTATGTGACTTATAAAGTTTGATATATTTAGAGATTATGATAAACACGTTTAATTTATTTTTTGAGTGAAAATTCTATGTTTGATTGATTTGAATTTCAGCATTGAACATAATTGAATATTTTTATAAAAATAAAAAACACATTTTATGATTTTCTAAAAGGTTTTCGAAAATAATGAAACAAGTTTAATATATTTGAAATATTTTAAATTAAAAAAAAAACTTTATATAATTTTCTAAAAAGTTTATGAAAATAATGAAACAAGCATTAATAAATTTGAAATATATTTTATAAAAAAAAACACGTTTTGTAATTTTCTTAAAAGTTTTTGAAATAATGAAATAAGCTTTAATAAATTTGAAATATATTTTTACAAAAAAACACGTTTTGTAATTTTCTTAAAGGTTTTTGAAGTAATGAAATAAGCTTTAATAAATTTGAAATATTATATTAAATTCAAAAAAACGTTTTATAATTTTTACAATTTTCTAAAAAGTTTTTGTAAATAAAGAAAAAAGCTTTTATAAATTTGAAATATTTTTTATAAAAAATCACGTTTTGTAATTTTCTAAAAGGTTTTGAAAATAATGAAACAAGCTTTAATAAATTTGAAATATTTTAAATTAAGTAAAAAAAAAAACTTTTTATAATTTTCTAAAAAGTTTATGAAAATAATGAAACAAGCATTAATAAATTTTAAATATATTGTATTAAAAAAAACACGTTTTATAATTTTCTAAAAGGTTTTTGAAAATAATGAAACAAGCTTTAATAAATTTGAAATATATTTTATAAAAAAACACGTTTTGTAATTTTCTTAAAAGTTTTTGAAATAATGAAATAAGCTTTAATAAATTTGAAATATATTTTACAAAAAAAAAACACGTTTTGTAATTTTCTTAAAGGTTTTTGAAATAATGAAATAAGCTTTAATAAATTTGAAATATTATATTAAATTCAAAAAAACGTTTTATACTTTTTACAATTTTCTAAAAAGTTTTTGATAATAAAGAAAAAAGCTTTAATAAATTTGAAATATTTTTTTTATAAAAAATCACGTTTTGTTATTTTCTAAAAGGTTTTGAAAATAATGAAACAAGCTTTAATAAATTTGAAATAATTTTTTATAAAAAAACACGATTTGTTATTTTCTAAAAGGTTTTTGAAAATAATGAAACAAGCTTTAATAAAGAAATAATATATTAAATTAAAAAACACGTTTTATAATTTTCTAAAAAGTTTTTGAAAATAATGAAACAATTAGCTTTAATAAATTTGAAATATATTACATTCAAATTTTGATTGAAACTCATATGAGTAACATAATTTAAAACTTGATTAAATATTATATTTTACAATGTTGTAATACAATGAAACTTTAAAAATATAACATTCAGTGCAATATTATACATATAAAAGTATGGCTACTCGAAACAAAGCATTACAATCTAGTTTACAAAAGAAAAAAAATCATTAGTATAAAATTATCTCATAACAAAGTACGTTTTACAGTCAATAACAAGAAAACAAATAAATCATATTGACTAAGCTTAAAAATACAGTTTCACGTTACAATGACAAATCACATACGAACACAAGATTTTTAGAAGGTTTTATTCCACAACTTTAAGTCTCAATTTGTAATGACATATCATTAGAAAAAAATAAATCTTTTAAGTTTTAGTATCATTGTATGAGAAACATGTTTTACTTATTTTTTGAGTGAAAATTCTATGTTTTATTGATTTGAATTTCAACATTGAGCATAATTGAATATTTTTATATAAAAAAAGTTTTATAATTTTCTAAAAGGTTTTTGAAAATAATGAAACAAGCTTTAATAATTAATTTGAAATATATTCAAATTGTGATTGAAGCTCATTTATGTAACATAATTTAAAACTTGAAAAAAACTTTTGATTAAGTATTATATTATATTTTACTAGCGACCCGTCATCGGCTTCGCACAGGTATAAAATATATAGCCACTGAAAAAAATATGATTAATATCGATTAAGCAGTTTTGTTTTATATTTTATATTCATTATTACTACCCATGGCCCGCATTGGTCGGTACCGCCGTAAAAGCTACGTCTCGCAATTTTTAAATCTGTAATATCTTCGAAACTATTCATTTAAATCATATGCTGTAAAGGGCTATATAGATCTAAATTAAATCAAAAATATATTTAAGATATTTAATTGGATAAGAATTAATGCTATATTTATTAAAATTGCTTCGAAAATTAGCCATTATTTGTCGTAAAAAGTAAATGACAAAAAACTGTTATTGTGGGATATCCATAAGAGATAGACATAAACCATCGCGGAGTTTTATGTAGACCTTTTAGTTATGTACAATACTTGGTACATTATTTTGATAAGTCTCGTAAGGTTCAGCCTGCGTTTGAAATGTAAGCGGATTTTTTTAAATTATTTACGACATCACATTGGAAACCCCAACAATAACAGTATTTGTCCACTATTTAATTAATGTTATTATACTTTATAACCTTCCTCTTGAATCACTCTATCTATTAAAGAAAACCGCATCTAAATCCGTTGTGTAGTTTTAAAGATTAAAGGGAACAAAGGGAGGGACATGAGGGAAAAAAGCGACTTTGTTTTATAATATTATTATGTATAGACAATGTTGTAATACAATGACACTTTAAAAATTAAACATTCAGTACAATATTATACATATTATAAAAGTATAGCTACTCGAAACAAAGTATTACAAACTAGTTAACAAAAGAAAAAAAATGTTAATATAAAATATTATTATCTCATAACAAAGTACAATACTTACGGGCGTATACGGAATATGCTATAGGATTAAGAATATAATTAGTTTATAGAATTATCGTATGTTTTTTGTTATAGGAAAACTCAATAAATATTATTTTACTTTTTTTTATTTAAAAATGATATGAGGTTTTGCAATCTTATCTAAATATGTCCCAACCATTAAGTTATCCTGTTCTTTTAGCGACTCACAGGAATAATTATTAGTAAAGAATGTGAAAGTGTATCTATTGTATGCTTTACCATTAAATGGATGCTAAGGATGACTCAATAATTATTGTGAATAACGTTTATGATATTACGACTTTCCACTGATGAGAAAAAAAAAAACGCTTGATAATATTCCGGGGCAAGTACTCAAAAGATTTATCATAGGATTTGTAAATAACGCCACATATTTTAATCATTAGTAAGAATCCTTTTAATTTAGAAACTTATGGTATGAAATCATTTTGTTTATACAGAGAATATGGACAACTAGTGCCTTCAAAACTCTACAACCATCCTTCAATGGTATCTAAATATATGTTCACTTCAACCTATCATACATTATTTTCTGGCACTGGTATACATTTCCTTAATGAAGGAAATGGGATATCAATTGATTCTAGTCTCTCTCCAACGATTAACTGTATTGTATTTGCAGAGTTTGATAATGTTATAGAAAACTAGATAAAACCGTAATGTAACTGTAGACTATAGAAGCTAAGAAAAGTCACATGTATGATATATTTGAGTTATAATGTGTAACGTGTATGTGTGAGTGTTTACCTAATAGTGTGTGGATATTATGAAATAAAATATTGTACCAAAGTTATGTTTCTTTTATTTATTCATTCATTATTTCATATGTAATACCCCTCTTAGTAAATACATAAAGCAATACATTATACGGATAATATGTGACATATTATTAATTATTATACAAGATCCATAAACCAGATTGGTTCTGTGATAGTACAGTATGAACACAATAGAGATCTGTAATTATTTGAGAAGAATTTGTGAAGGTTTAGACTTAAGATGATAATGTATACGCTGCGAATCGTCCGCCTATATAATGTAATATGATCAAACCCCTACATACATTTATTAGAAACTTGGACCCTGATAGTAAACCAGGATCCTACTGGATAGCCATACACATCAATGAAAATGGCAACACTTTGACTCGTTTGGGCGCGCTCCTATGCGATATCACAAGGCTTTTATGGGACGAAACTGCAGGAGATGGGATTTTAACACATAGAGATTACAAAATGATTTCATATCAGTTTGTGGACAGTATAGTTTAATGTATTTGTATTATAAGTTCAATGGGAAAAGCTTAGTAGAGTTTCAAAAGTTACTTAGTAGCAACACTTTGTGTATTAATATAATATTGTACAGTATGTTCAATACATGTTTTAATCAAATAAAATAAATGTAATGAAAAATTTTTCAAGTTTTATTGTACAAATTACAAATCATACAAATTATTTATTACACTCATACAATAATACACAACAGCACAAAGTAGACAGTGACATCACGTCGTCTAATCCCACGCTAAGTTGAACTTGTGTTATAGCAATCAGACAACCGATGCACACCGAACAGTCTTATTCCAAAGCATAATATTATTATTGTCACAACACTCTCACATTCACACTATTAAATCACGTTGTCTTTCTTGGAGAGCCTTCCCCGAAACCTTCGGTAAACTACACCGGTCAACCAGAACTCATCCACCTCGAGAGTGGAAAGAAGTTTTGTCAGTACTCTCACCACAACAGTGGCGAAGAGTCCATATAACCCGATTCCCGTCGGCTTCCCTTAGAAAAATCGAATCTATGGGCCAACGACATTTTTATCCAATAAATATTTTACGTACTTAAAAAAAACTTTGAATTCACTTAAAACGCCTACAAATATTTATATTCAATAAATTTTCCACTCACTTGAAATAGTTTGAATTAATAACTAAACGCCTACAAAATTGTGCAAGCGCAGAACATCTCCGATCAAGCCAATAAATTAGCGGCTTACTTCTCCATAGAACAATATTTCATAGTAAGCATCTGTCCTTTTCATTCCTGTGAACTGATCGTCATGTTCTGTCTCGTTCTAGCACGCGCTAATATACTCGGAAATAAGCCGATTTCAATGGGCTTATTACGGAGAAAGGTTAATTAGCAACGCACAGGTGCAAGCGAGAAAGATGAGTCATGACGTAAAATTGTTATGATACGAATTAAGAATGAATGTAGCGACATAATACTTTTGCTGGCGCGTAATTACACTTTATTTGGTAGGATTTTTTGTAATATGACTTTATTAGGAATGCCTTTAGCGGTATTTATTAAATATGATAGGCGCGTAATACATTTTTATTTTGCTGGTTTTTAGTTTGACATATGGCGGATAACTGCGAATCTTAAAGAAAAAGAACTTGTTGTTTGTTTTAATTTCAGTTTTGTTTTGTCGAATTTTATTTGTTTTAGTGTTAGAAGTGTGTCATGATTTCATGAATTAAATTAATTTATATTGTGATTTGTGTGTCATACGTAATTGTGTTGTTTGGACTTCGGAAATGGCATTAATTCAGACAGACTTTAACAAACGAAACGTTTCGTTTGTTAACTCTTTATTTTGACTTTTTAAAGGCATCATTATCAAACTTGAAACTCGAACATAATATTATGTAGGTACCTAGATCAGTGCTGAGCATTTTGGTAAGTAGATTTTATACTCCGGCTTCCCTTCCGAAAATATTCACCCTTCGCCACTGCACCACAAAGGAACCGAAGTTAACTTTGTACCGAGAGTATAGACGCTCTTCCCCCAATGTGGAGGTAGTCTTCTTACAATAATTATTTTACAACGTCCTCGACTTCCGTGGACCAGTGCAGGTGCAACACGTAGAGCGATCTCAATGTGAAGGTAGTCTTCTCACAGATGTAGTTTAAGACGTCCTCGACTTCCTTGGACCAGTGCAGGCGCGACACGTAGAGCGACGTCGCGGGCACATCCCTGCGCAAACGCAGCTCGGGTACGTAAGGTGCGGTGTCGCAGTGGCTGCGGAGGGTGGACTTCCTCTTTTTTCCTCTCTCCACCGGTGTGCAGCCCTCCTCATCGCACCTCCTGCTCTAGTCCTTGTTGAGTCGAGGAGGTTCTGCCTTACGACCATCCATTACCCTCCTTGTTTTCGCCCGCGGGGGTGGAGCGGGGCGAGCATCAACATTTGTGAAGCTTTTGCTGAGTTGGACTCGGCTTCGACTCGGTCGCAGGCAGCGAGCGGGCGGCGGCGGCGAGCGGGTGCGTGCGCTGCGAGTCGCGAGACGCGCTACGAGCCGAGAGTGTTAACTTGAGCTTGCGACCCGTCTCGCGGCGCGGCTCGCGACTCGCAGGGCACGCTTTTGTGTTGCGAGCTTTGTGTTTACACTTGCACTTCGACGCGAGCCGCGAGATGCAGGTGTCAGCGGCGAGCGTGCCGGCGGCGGTCGATGACTCGTCGGATTTCGCTGACGAGCAAAACGTGTCAGTTTGCGCACCGCGTCGTCGTGTGTTTACGAAGTCCATCGAATGATCGGATGACCTACATAATTAATTATTAAGTACTTTTAATTTGCAATAATTCATTAGTTAGTTTATTATAATTCATATTTATTTAAAATCTTGTAAGAAAGTGAGGTGACGTAAGCGATAAGCCAATAGTCAGAACAATAGGACACCGAGGCGAGCATAACAATGCAATAAATAGGCATTGTAATTATTAAGGAACAATGGAGCGTGGAGATAGTAGATAATGAGGGTTAAACACAAAAGCTAACTTTGGAAATAGTGCAAATACGTAAAAACGGATCGCATATACCGAACGGGCATAGTTGAAAACCCCTATTTTGACACCAAACTCTTTTTTTTTTTTTTTTTTTTTTTTTTTTTTTTTTTTTTTTTTAGGCGACGTCGCCGCTCGAACCGACAAAAAGTGATCGAGAATGTTAGCGAGCCGCGAGCGGGGGGAGGGGTGGACCCAGAATCGTGATCCAGAATCCGCGAAAACACACTACTTACGTATTTAAGCGTTTTTGGAAATTCAACCCCCAAGGGGGTGAAATTGGGGTTGAAAGTTTGAATGAAAGTCCGTTATTTCTTGAGTTACAAACATGAAATTTTATGTTTGGGCTACTGATTAAAAATGATTGGATACGTGTTTAAGCGTTTTTGGAAATTCTACCACTAAGGGGGTGAAATAGGGGTTGAAAGTTTAAATCTGACAAAAACCAATTTTATTGAGTTTAAAAATATTGGGACTAAGCCCGCCATCTGCAATAAAATAATATATGAAAATGAAAGTATTCATAAGACAACACACACAAAATTTCTGGGTTTGCATATTGACGAGCACTTAAATTGGAAAGCCCACATAGAGTATGTCTGTAGCAAAATTAACCGATTTGTATTTGTCCTGGGAAAACTTAAACAGGTTGCATCGATGCATACAGTTTTATCAGCATATCATGGATATGTAGCATCAATCCTTAGGTATGGTCTGCTACTCTGGGGCAACTCGACGGACGTAGATAAGGCTTTCATTGCACAAAAAAAATGTGTGCGTGCGATGTGTAGCAAGCCACCTTACGAGTCCTGTAAACCACTGTTCCAAAAACTAAGTATAATGACTTTACCGAGTATGTATATATACGAATTAGTAAATTACGCAAAAATAAACTATAAGAGTTTTAAAAAAGCACGTGACATATATCCCAGAAACAAAAGAAACCCTGACAGATTAGTACTCGACGTTATTCCAAAATATGCAATGTACCAAAAACAATATTAAGCTATGTGTGTAAAAGCTTATAACGCTATTCCCAATAATATAAAAAAAACCTACCGTACAATAAATTTAAAAAGGAAATAATCAAATGGTTAAAAATTAAAAACTTCTACTCGGAAAAGGAAAGAAAAAAATGACATGTAACATTTGTAATTATATTAATGTGTCTTGACTAATTTCTTTTCTTTTCTTTTAATCATTGTGACCTTAATTTAATTAATTTTCGTAAAACATTGACCACATTACTTACTATAATTTAATTAATTCTATGACATACAGTTATTTTAATTAATTCATATGAACTTGATGTGTTTTTTTGTTTTTCTTTTCTATAATTATGTAATAAACCTTAATAAACATGATAATTTTAAGCAATAATTGTACTGACATGCCATCTACGATTTAATAGTCCATCACACTACCAATTTGTTGACTGAGTGTACTGTTTTTGTTGACTTTTAATGATATTAAATAATAACTTTAGAATAATTAGAGATAATTCATATTTTTATATATTTGCATGCTATTTTATTTATTTATTTATTTATTTATTTATTTAACTCAGGCATCTTGGCCCATATTATAAATACCTTTTAATTATTTATATACCTGGCCCATATTATAAATACCTTTTAATTACATATATACCTTTTAATTAAATTTTATATATAGCTAAAAGTGTTAGACCTTAAGAACCACATTACCACCTATTGTATTACACTTTTAGAGCAAATAAATGAATTGAAAAAATGAAAGTCCATCATTTCTTAAGTAGAAACATGAAAGTTTATTTTTGGACTGCTGATTAGAATGAATGCATAGGTATTTAAGCGTTTTTGGAAATTCTACCCCCAAGGGGGTGAAATTGGGGTTGAAAGTTTGAATGAAAGTCCGTCATTTCTTGAGTTAGAAACATGAAACTTTATTTTTGTGCTACTGATTAAAAATGAATGGATACGTATTTAAGCGTTTCTGGTAATTCTACCCCCAAGGGGGTGAAATTGGGGTAGAAAGTTTCAATGAAAGTCCGTCATTTCTTGAGTTAGAAACATGAAAGTTTATTGACGTTTGCGTTTGCGTTTGACGTTTGCTTAAATAGGGTCCCGTTTTTACCCTTTTACCCTTTGTATAAGGAACCACAAAAAGGGGAAAACTATCCATCTTTGTTACTATACTATGTTAACGCGGACGAAGTCGCGGGCAACAGCTAGTATCTACATATAATGTAACTTCAAAGTATTGTGTGACCTAGTAGCAAAAATGAAAAATGAACACCGGTTTATTATAGGAGTTAATCGTGACTCGTGTTTGACATTTCACAGTTTGGACTCCTTATCAGCACGTGGCACTGTCAGGCTTAATAGACCTGGATCCCAAAAGGATAAGACATAACTTACTTTCTGATGGATGAAACCATAGGTTCTTGGTAGTGCCTCGTGTACTTAGCATACCTGCGAATTTGTGTAGCTCTAAGTGTGACACCTGGTCAGGTACCAGGTACCAAAGTGGACAAAAAATGAGTCTTACTTTACTTATTTTCTGATGGCTAATATTTAAGTATATATAATTTGTAGATTATTGTTCTGAACTAGTATCATGTTTATTTTTTATTTATTTATTTCTTCACAAAGGTAGGACATTACAAAAACATAACTTGGTGTCACAAAAACCTAAAGGGTTTGACCGTACACCGGTGCATCCATCTTCAAATGCTCACTGTTACATTTACAGCTATTTAAAACCTTATTAAACTATATCAGTAACTACATACAATTACTAACTATTTTTAATACAAAAACCTTATGTTACGTACAATAGATAATCAGTTATTCATTCATACACAATATTATGAAAACCATTAGTACTGCCAGTTATAGGCAGGCATCGGATGGGCGAGCGACTTACACCGCACGGCACGGCACTGCGCGTGTGCCGCACAGTGGTCCGAAATCGCTAAATAGTGGACATTCGCAAAAAAGTTCGATTTTGGTGTGGAAAAAAATACCCTCCGATAGATTTTAAGAGGAGTGACGATAAATCCTTATTAAGTTTTTTATAAAAATATATATTTAAGGTGAAAAAAATAATTACGAAAATGTTGTATGGGAAAGAATCTATAAACAGATTTTTTGCAAAAACTACTAGGTCATTCTGGTTCATTTTTGAAACAAGTAAAGTTCTAGGGGTATTTAAGGTTTAGAAAAAAAAAATACGAAAATTTACGTGCAGCCTTTTGCAGTAGAGGGGTTCAAAATTTTGAAATAATTTTACTAACTTTTTAGGTGTGGAAAAAATACTATTCGAAAGATTTCCTAAAGAGTAACAATAAATCCTTATTAAGTTTTTTATAAAAATGTATTTTTTAAGGTGAAAAAAAAATTTACTAAAATGTTGTATAGGAAAGAATCTATAAATAGATTTTTTGCAAAAACTACTAAGTCATTCTGGTTCATTTTTGAAACAAGTAAAGTTCTAGTAGTATATAAGGTTTAGAAGAAAAAATACGAAAATTTACGTGCAGCCTTTTGCAGTAGAGGGGTTAAAATTTTTGAAATAATTTTATTAACTTTTTAGGTGTGGAAAAGAATACTATTCGAGAGATTTCCTAAAGAGTAACAACAAATCCTTAATAAGTTTTGTACAAAAAGGAATTTTTTAAGGCGAAAAAAAATAATTACGAAAAGTGTATGGGTATAATGTATTAAGTATAATATAAAACGAGTCCTTAAAAAGCAACAATACTTATATTTACAAACATGGATAGCAAAAACAAAATTATACTAAAACTAACTACTTGCTGACTAAACTATTGTAATTATAATAAAATAAAAATTGTTACACACACTAATAACTCAAACAATTTCTAATGAAACTTATAAATAAATAATAGTCAATTAAACCAAACGCGCTTTACAAACATAGTGGATCTCCAATGCTATCATCGCCTTGTAATGACACAACTTCACTTTCTTCGTAATCTTCTGATAAAAGAGGTCTTTCAAGCAACAGGTCGACTGTGTCTGGATGAAATTCTTGGTGTTTATTTTTAGACAACTTTGGACGAATGTGAGACAAATATGGATCAGAGCTTATTAAGAAGTTGTACTCCAATCTTCATTAGTTTCTGCTCGACTCGTCTTTCTAGTATGCATCTCTCTAGTATTTCTAAATTCTTTATTCCTTGCCTCTAAAGCTTCTTCACTCAAATAGCCAATTGGAATAAAGCCAAAATGCTTACAAATATCAGCACCATGTATAAAGAGTTTGTGAACACTTGAAGGCATGTAGTACCACGGATAAAGCTTTACATATAGCTCTGCTGTTTCCCTAGAATCATTTCGAAAGTGATCTATATTGATAAGCTTCCCAGAAGAAACTGTCTGCAATACAACGTATAATCTCTTTATTAATTCTAAATCTATTTTCGTTATTTCAGATGTTGTCCTAAAGCCTGAAAAATGAACCAAACAAAAAAAATGAACCAGAATGACCTAGTAGTTTTTGCAAAAAATCTATTTATAGATTCTTTCCCATACAACATTTTCGAATTTTTTTTTTTTCACCTTAAATATACATTTTAATAAAAAACTTAATAAGGATTTTTTGTTACTCCTCTTAAAATCTATCGGATGGTATTTTTTTCCACACCAAAATCGAACTTTTTTGCGAATGTCCACTATTTAGCGATTTCGGACCACTGTGCGCCGCTCGGCCATTTAGAGATAACAACAACCCGTTTGGTATTTATTGCACCGCACGAGTACAGCCACAGGGGTATTTGGATAGATTTTATTCTTATGATGACTTTTGATTTTTTTTTTGCATCTAGTTTAAATATTATTTAATAGATCGAGATAATATGCTTTTAGTTTGTATTTAATATTTTTATCATAAATGTAGTGTAAGACACTTCTCAATGACCAAAACTATTATCATACGTTTTAAAAATAGTTATGTTGCTATTCTAAACTTTATGGCGTTATTATTTTTTTTATAAATTAATATAACACCTTAGAAAACAATACGATATTGCAAGAATTTATTTTCTACTAGCTGTTGCCCGCGACTTTGTCCGTGTCAGCATACTGCATAGTATAATAACAAAGATGGATAATTTTCCTCTCTTTCCATACCCAAAGGGTAAAACCGGGACCCCATAGCAAAGATATTTCAGCCTGTCCGTCTGTCTGTCTGTCCATATCCAGACTGTACCTCCCCTTTCTAACATGTAGTGAATATTATTAAAGTATGAATACAATTGAGTATTTTTTGGCCATATAGGGACCGTGCAGAAACTATAGAGGGCGTCGTAATTCGACAGCAGCGACACGATGCGAGTAAAAGAAGTAACTTGTGAGTGACTTTGGCTTCGCATTCTCTTTGACCCCGGCTAGTTTATAAGTGATTTTTTTATGTTTTAGACTATAAAATGATTTAATACTTACACTCCCAAGTGGCCACATGCGGCCGCGAGAACAACAACAGATTTCCAAGAATCCGCGATCGAAGGATTAAAGTAAAAGACTAGATGACGCCCGCAAACTCCGTTGCGCCAAAAATCATTTATCGCGCGAGAACCGTATATTTTCCTGGGATAAAATGTATTCTATGTCCTTTCCCGGGGCTCAAAGTAAATACATACCAAATTTCAGCAAAATTGGTTCAGCGGTTTGGGCGTGAAGTGCTAACAGACAGACAGACTTTCGCATTTATAATAATAAGTATGGATGGGTTTCTACCCGTAAAAAAAGGTCGAAAGCGTGAATAAAAATGTATAAAGCTTATCTAGTTAACTAAGAAAATATCTGAAAAAGTAATTAGTAGCATCCATCAGCATAGAAAGTAAAAACTTGATAAATATTGCAATAAAATAATGAAGATGCAAAAAATACTTATAATTACTGAAAATGCTTGTGGATTAATAAAATAAAACGAGTTCACTAAAATAAATGCTTTTATTTCATCAACCTTTTGCGATTCGATCGATTCCATCTCCACACATCTCCACAACTTTTGTCTGTCACTATTTTTAACTAATTTCAGTCTGGTCCTCATCAGTGCAAACAAATAACAAACAAAGACTGCACTATTAATCTTTTTCCTACTTGAAGAATCATCCTTTTGAGAACCAACACTTCGTGAGCGCAGAGCGCGAACCTTGCTAGATCTGTGCTTCGACAAGATGGTTCAAGTTCAGCACTATCCTCAGTGTTGAATTCCTGGCAGGACTTCTCCAAATTATCCTTACTTTTGATGCAACTTTATGCCAATTAAATGAGCGGTGCGGTGAGGTATGTATATCAATTTAGATGGAAGCCAGTTTGGATGTTTACTGAAAGAAGCAATGGTTATAGGTTAGGTTCATATTGTGTTCATCTAAAATGAATTTACGGTTATAATCTACAAAATTCTGTGTTTTTACGAGTCTACACATAACATTCATGGAACTTTTTAAATAGTTACGTATGTTTTTACCGGCTTTTATCCATTTCTTTCGTTTTTCAATAAGTCAAGGCATGTGAATACTTTAGGCAGAAAAGTTGTAAAACTTAAATATCTTTACATCGTTCGATTTGCTTTTATTTTTCTTGTATGTATTTAGAACATCCGGGAATACAACAATGCATTTCAATTCTTGAAAGTACTCAAATTTCTCAAGAAATGCTTGAGCTTGACAGTAAAATTTTCGCATAAGTTTCGGCTTCTCGTCACTAGTGGCAGTGTCATCGCTGTGCACGGTCCCTATACCCAGTCAAGTATTTCAGCAAAATTGGTTAAGCGGTGTGTGCGTGAAGAGGTTACAGACAGACAGACAGACAGATATTTTTACACATTATGTGTGAGTGATTGAGAGTGAGTATAGCTCCATGTAGAGCTTCACAAATTCGCAGGTATTCTAAGTACATAAGGAACTACTGAGAACCTAAGGTTTCATCCATATTGTGATAGTAAGTTGTCTTATCGCTCTGGGATCTGGGTCTAACAGGTAGGCACTTGACTAGGTATATGACTAAAAAATACTCAATTGTATTCATACTTTAATAATATTCACTACATGTTAGAAAGGGGAGGTACAGTCTGGATATGGACAGACAGACAGACGGACAGGCTGAAATATCTTTGTTATGGGGTCCCGTTTTTACCCTTTGGATAAGGAAAGAGGGGAAAATTATCCATCTTTGTTATTATACTATGCAGTATGCTGACACGGACAAAGTCGCGGGCAACAGCTAGTAGAAAATAAATTCTTGCATTATCGTATTGTTTTCTAAGGTGTTATATTAATTTATAAAATAAAAATAACGCCTTTGAAAAAAAAATTAGCAACAAAGTTATTTTTAAAACGTCCGATAATAGTTTTGGTCATTGAAAAGTGTCTTACACTACATGATACTAGTTGGGAACAATAATTTACAAATTATATATAAATATTAGCCATCAGAAAATAAGTAAAGTAAAACTCATTTTTAGTCAACTTTGTTACCTGGTAGAAAATAAATTCATGCATTATCGTATTGTTTTCTAAGGTGTTATATTAATTTATAAAATAAAAAAAACGCCTTTGAAAAAAAAATTAGCAACAAAGTTATTTTTAAAACGTCCGATAATAGTTTTGGTCATTGAAAAGTGTCTTACACTACATGATACTAGTTCAGAACAATAATCTACAAATTATATATAAATATAAGCCATCAGAAAATAAGTAAAGTAAGACTCATTTTTAGTCAACTTTGTTACCTGGTACCTGACCAGGTGTCACACTTAGAGCTACACAAATTCGCAGGTATGCTAAGTACACGAGGCACTACCAAGAACCTATGGTTTCATCCATCAGAAAGTAAGTTATGTCTTATCCTTTTGGGATCCAGGTCTATAAAGTTCACCGTCTTGTGAGGCTATAATGTAAGCCATACGCTTACGGTCTACCGGAGAGGTCACCTGTGCAGTTATGCCTGCGCAGGTGTTACTCGAAAGAATTTATTTTAGATTTTGCGCCGGTCGCCTGTGTAGGCTCAAAAAACTGCGGTCTATTCCCACACAAATTCCGGTCTGCCTGCGCAGGCATACCTGCACAGTCACAGGTGGACCTTACCGGTAGACCGTAGCGTGTATGGCTTACATTATAGCCTCACAAGACGGTGAACTTTAAGCCTGATAGTGTCACGTGCTGATAAGGAGTCCAAACTGTGCAATGTCAAACACGAGTCACGATTAACTCGTATGACCGGTGTTCATTTTACATTTTTGCTACCTGCACAAGTCACAGGTTGACCTCTCCGGTAGACCGTAGCGTGTATGGCAGCTATAAGAGAGATTTATCCCAAGCAACAGTCTGGGTTAAAGTTAGTTTAAATATAATTATGTTATCGTATTATCTTTGTTTATGAAAGAGAAAGCTTAATATTTTGACAACGATAAACGATTAGCAATAATCCCAACCGGATTATTTCAGTAAAGTTTCGTCATATTGTATTTAATATTTTGCAATATAAATTTTCAAAGATTACTATTTTATTATTTTATTTTATTATTATACTTTATACTATTTAACGAAAGTTAGGTACTATTTTGTACACCTTTGCTACTTGATACCACCTAAAAAGTTAACTTCAACCAAAACTGCCAAAACTCCACAGTCGGTCGTTCACTCGTTCCTAGCTTATATTAGGGCACGCACAGTAGAACTTTCAACTTTTATAAAATGACGAAAGACTGTCGCTGGCTCTTCGGCCAGGGACTTTACAATTTAATTTTTATTATTATCTAATCTTCAACGCTTTTTAAATATCAATAATTCAACATTAAACTTCAACACCAATAAGTTGTACTGCAAGTCGTTGCAATAAAATTATTCAGCTGGTAAAAATTTGTGCAAAATTTTTACAAAAGATGATAATAAATAAAATAATAATCTTGCTGGACAATCACCGTCAATAAATCGTTTAATCAGGGAATCCCCGGATTGCTGATACTTCATTAAATTAAATGACTTTGTAAGTACTTAGTATGTAAGTCATAACGTAGACTCTATCTTCTCACGTACGTATGAAGACTATAAAATAGCACATTGGGAAATACCAGAAATCATTTTCTGAAAACGACCTTTTTTCCTCTACTAAGTTGTTTTTTGTACTGCTTCAAAAATAGTGTTTTAATTTTTCATAGAAGTAGTTTCCTATTCCTTTTACATTCTCCAATAGAATATTACGCAAAGGTCGAAGCAGAGGGCACTACTAGCACATACAGTAAACAATCCAACCAAAATCCGACATTTGTTGGATGTTGAATGCTGCATCCCCACTGCCCTCCGTTATACAAGTACGCTGGACTTATGATACCCTTTGAAATGACAGCTATTTTTTGTGCATATTTGAAGCGCAGCGCAGCGAAATGATATCAGCGCCCCAATGCGGGGGAAGAGAACTAAATCTGAGGTAAGGCTATTTCTCCAAATCGCAAAATTTAATTGTCCGGACGTATAAACTACCCGCAGAGTTACATATGTAGACCTTTGTATATCCAAATCCGGAGAAAGGCCCGCAAAAATGACGTTTGAAAGTCGCCATATTGGCGCTGATAGCAGTAGTGGGAGTACTTGGAACTAATACTAGTTTCTACAACCAATAGCGATTAAGCGGCCATTTGCAAGTTACGTCAGATTTAGTTCTCTTCCCCCGCATTGGGGGCGCTGATTCCGCTTCAGATAGGCACAAAAAATAGTTGGGTATCATAAGTCCAGCGTACTTGTATAATGGAAGTCAGTGTGCACACCTCATAATATCAGAATATTGACAGAAACATTGTCAGATGTCGAACAAAACTTTTTATTAACTACTAGCTGTCCCGGTGAACTTCGTGTCACTTTAAAACCTTCCCTGGACTTCTACGAATATTTTAAGACTAAAATCAGCCCAGTCCGTTCAGCCGCTTTCGAGTTTTAGCGCGACTAACACATTTGAAAATCCATTTTTATATAATACTAGCTGTCCCGGTGAACTTCGTGTCACTTTAAAACCTTCCCTCGACTTCTACGAATATTTTAAGACTAAAATCAGCCCAATCCGTTCAGCCGTTTTCGAGTTTTAGCGCAACTAACACATTTGAAAATCCATTTTTATATATATTAGACTAGCTGTCCCGGTGAACTTCGTGTCACATGTCACTTTAAAACCATCCCTGGACTTCTACGAATATTTTAAGACTAAAATCATCCCAATCCGTTCAGCCGTTTTCGAGTCTTAGCGCGACTAACACATTTGAAAATCCATTTTTATATATAAGACTAGCTGTCCCGGTGAACTTCGTGTCACTTTAAAACCTTCCCTGGACTTCTACGAATATTTTAAGACTAAAATCAGCCCAGTCCGTTCAGCCGCTTTCGAGTTTTAGCGCGACTAACACATTTGAAAATCCATTTTTATATAATACTAGCTGTCCCGGTGAACTTCGTGTCACTTTAAAACCTTCCCTGGACTTCTACGAATATTTTAAGACTAAAATCAGCCCAATCCGTCCAGCCGTTTTCGAGTCTTAGCGCGACTAACACATTTGAAAATTCATTTTTATATATAAGACTAGCGACCCGCTCCGGCGTCGCACGGGTATAAAATATATAGCCACTGAAAAAATGATTAAAATCGAGCCTATGATCCTTCACGTGGTCTACCTGTCTTAGATCTGTGCCAATTATCATAAAAATTAAGTAGTTCGCGAGATAAGCCCTTTCAAATAATTTCCCCCGTTTTTTCCACATTCTCCTATTAGTCTTAGAGTGATAAAATATAGCCTACGAATAACAAAACTACAGGAAACGTAACTCCCATATTTCAACCGTTTTAAATTTGGCTCCTTTTCGAACACTAAAATATGACAATTCAGATTCTCGCCAAGGTCGTTTCCCAGGTAACGTATCATAATACTACGCGCTGGACGACAGCCTGCGAGGTTATTGTCAATGTCACAGTTATGAAACAAAGCCGTGGACAATAATTGTCAAAAGCCGATGGCACTATGCAGTATACACCAAACATATCTACTATCACGAAGAAAGGAGTACATAATTATTATTTTAAAATCAAACATTTTCCTCTGATCCTTAAGTCATCGATAATAATAATATATAATAATTTTGAACAAACCTTATACGACTCGGACGAATTTAAAACTATCCAGAGCACCTAGACAAGACGTTTTCAGATTACAAAAATCTATGTGCTAAATTATTACAGAATTATTACAGAATTGAAATAAAAAACTTACGGTACAAATGCAGATTTTCGTAATCTCTTTAATTTTCGGTCATTACTCATACAAAATATATCATGATTCATGACTATTAAGGTGGGTTTACACCAAAAGAACATAGAGCAAGAACAGCACAAGAACATTCTTTCGTATTCGTTTAGTGTAAACTATAATTCGTTACAACATACTTTAGATCGTTTACACCAATCGAATCAACAAGAACATCAAGAATAAGAATTTTTGCTCTATAGATGAGAATCATATAGCTCCGCTTAGACCAAACGAGCGAATGCTCATTACTCATTCGTCAACGATAAGTAGTAGGGTTCACACTACACTCAAAGAGTATATAAACTACGTAACAACTACACTATGTCTGACTGTGATAGCGATGTTGTGATTTCAAGTGCTGTATTTATTGTTAAAACGCAATTAATGAAAAAGAAAAGAAGGAAAAGACGTTGGTGGGTGACGAATTTAATAAAAGAAGAATACTCGATAATTTAAAAAACCCGCCAAAAAGTAAAATATTTCAAGAACACTAGAATCCCTTTGAAGAGACCGCCTCGAAGAGCGAGCACGTCCGAACACGAAAGAACGCTCTAGGCAATTGCTCTAACGCTCTTGCGTCGTTTACACCAAACGAGCGAGATTCTTAGAGCATTCTACCTATTTACCGCCGAACACGTGGCGAACACACTAGAACAACGAAAGAATGCTCGTTGTTAGTTTACATCACAAGAGCTTTACTAGAATGAGCATTCGCTCGTTTGGTCTAAACGGAGCTTTAAAGTGTATGCTACATAAACGAGTAATCTGGCTCGGCATCCAATTCGGTTCATTTCTTACTAAACGAAGTACGAACGGCATTATAAAAATAAGATACTCCATACTGATGTCAGTCAGACCCTCGTTTATGTATTATGATTAAATTGTTACATCTTGCATAACACTGTCCATGGCGACTTTGTAAAAATTTTGTAATTATATTATTTTTTGATTATTGCATTTTTACAATAACATGTAAACTTAATAAGACAAACACAAAGAGACCAGCTTAATTTTACGCAAATACCCTGACATCCAACTTAAATAAACCATCTTTTTGGGCATGGTTTTGGGTCGGAAAAAATACAAGAACTTTACCTAAGCATAATTTAAAAAAATTCACTTACTGATGAGACTTGAAAGGTTACTCCTGTATTAAAAGTCGTATCTGTATGACTTCTACACCATTTCACAGGGCATTTAGGCATTTTAACAACGAAAATGTTGTAAAAAGCTACGTAAAAAGTAAGTAAACAAATTGTAAAATGAGTTTGACAATAATTATCATGTCAACCTGGTTGAATGTCACCCGTGTATATATACACGAAAAATGTGTACCGAACACATGCATAAAGTATACATGTATTCGGGTCACAATTTGTAGCCTTTTGGTGCACTTTTTTTGACGGAGTTACTCTTCCTGTAGTTTAAAGTTCACTGCCTATAGCCTTCCTCGATAAATGGGCTATCTAACACTGAAAGAATCATCAAAATCCGTTGCGTAGTTTTAAATATTAAAGGGAACAAAGGGACATGAGGGAAAAAGGCGACTTTGTTTTATATTATTTATAGATATATATAATTATGTATTTTATGCCGGTGCCGCTTGTAGTGTAAAACATTTTCCTATTTTTATTTCAGAAGAACAGGTCACTTTCCCTTGGACATTCCTAATCATATAACAAGGTTTTAGTAGTTTGGTACCGCTGTAGAATGTAGATACTTACTTCATTGAAGATAACTGATAAGTCATCACATGACTATGCCGTTAAAATAGCACATTACATAAAACATAACATCTAACACTATAAAATACAGTTTATAGTTGATATCAAAACATTGAAGTGTTTGTAATACCGCATTTTACTGGCTTTGCGAAATTTCAACGTCAATATTTCTGTTCGATATCAGCTGTTCAGATTCTGTTGTGGTTTCCGGGAAATATGATTCTATGGTGCTTCTATCTTTATCTAGACTGATTTCAGATAGATGTCGAAACCGGACAGATACAAGTGGATGAAGATAACTTCTATCTTTCTGTAAGACACGTCTTACTGATTATCATCTTAACAGCTGACAGTCTCTATCTAGTATCTAGTGTTAGATTAGATTAACCAGATAAATAACTAACCCTCTTCATAAAAAGATCCTGAATTCCTGACGTATACAGATTACAGACGTTTACTTTGTTATAATAATTTGGAGTATATTAAATAATAAAAATTAAAGTATCTTGTTTAAGCAAAATGTAAGGTTACAAAAGCATATAATAACTTACAGCTTATGTAGCTTCAAAGGTAGTAAAAAAGTTTGGATTTTAAGGCACATCTTGCATAAAAGCTGCAGAATAATAAGTAGAGAAGAATAAATAGCAAAGCTTTAAGCTCCACGCTGCATTTTCAATATTCGTGGCTGGAATCTGGGTAATGCGACATCATATTATTATTAAAATTATTAAATACATAACACTATCAGAGAAATTTATTCACTGGCAAAAGGCGGATCTAAGTTATTTGGTTCGGTTATAATTCAGCCTTTCTCAAAGTGGGCGATAACGCTAGCTTGTGGGCGCTGAAGGTCTGAAGAGGGGCGGTGTGGGACCCAGAAAAAAAATGGGGGCGTTGTATAGAGGCTTGGGGGGTGACTTATTTCATCTGGATGCATTTTAAATTGAAACAATGGGGGCGCTAAAATATAATTTGTTCTTAAAGTGGGCGGTAAACAAAATAAGTTTGGGAACCTCTGGGTTATATCAAACTGACAGATAGATAATCTTTGCCGTTAACGATGGTCCTCCAACTGCCTATCTAATGAAATTCTCTGTTATGCTATTGAATATTGTTAACAAATCGATTTTAAAACATTTAAAAAATAACCTAATGTGTAAAGTATAGTTTTCACAGAGCCAATACTGGCTGCCAATAAGACTGGCAGCCAGTATTGGCTTGGTATATGCCGCGTGTGAACAGTTTGGCCTGGCTTGAAAAATTGTTCACACGCGGCATATACCAAGCCAACACTTGCTGCCAGTCTTATTGGCAGCCAATTTAAGTATAGTTTTCACTGGCTCTGTGAAAACTATACTTAAATGCTGTATAAATATTCCTCCTCTGTATAAATATCGCTCCTTTGTGGTGAGAGTACCGACGAATCTTCTGTCGACTTTCGAGGCGCCGGAGTTCTGGCCGATGGATGTGGTCTACCGGAGGTTCCGGAGGAGACTCCGGAACGAAGCGTCGAGTCACGTCGCCGGCAACAAGTGATAGTGTTAGTTTATAAGTATAATATAAAATATGTATGTTAGTTTTTAAGGTATTTATTATATTATTAATATGTATGTTAGATATAAGGTATTTGTTATAATATGGGCCTCTGATGCCCGAAATAAAGAGGATTTGATTTGATTTGAAATATAATGTTTATAGTATGCAATGAAAACAGAGACATAATGCTCATAGAATCAATATGAAACGAGGAAGCACGTCACACAAGTGTACAGTATAGCTAATTTTATTAACATGCTAGTTTTGAAACACCTGTGATAACTAAACGTAATATAAATATAATATTTATACAGCATTTGACGGATGTAAAATGTTCAGTTCAGGCTGATGTTATGTACCATCGAAGAAATTGTTTCATAGGCAGTTTACGGACCTTACGAGGCTTACGCCAATTCAATGTTAGCTGTGATCGGTCGGTTGGGTTTGACTTAACGCGACCAAATTACTTAGGTCCTCCGTCTGCCTAGGAATCAACTTCTCTGATAGTACATTCCGATCAGTCATTATTTAGTTAAAGCGAGACTAACAAAATTTTAAATTAATTTTTATTTATATAGGATAGCTGGTTCTCGAGTAGTCAGTAGGTAGAAGTACCTACTAGCTATCAGAGAAGTTGATTCCTATACTAGGCAGATGGCGGACCTAAGTAATTTGGTCGCGTTATGTCAAACCCATCCGACCGATCGTAGCTTACATTGAATTGATATAAGCCGACCACATGACGTAGGTCCATCAACTGTCGAGGAATCAATTTCCTCGGTGGTACATAACATCAGACTGAAGTGAACATTCTACATGCGTCAAATGTAATAAATATCATATTTATATTACGTTTAGATATCACATGTGTTTCAAAACTAGCATATTAATAAAATTAGCTACACTTTACACTTGTGTGACGTGCTTCCTCGTTTCATATTGAAAACATTTAAAAAATAACATATAATGTGTAAATGCTGTTTAAATATAATGTTTATAGTATGCAATGAAAACAGAGATGCTCATGAGCAAAACAGAGATGCTCATGAGCAAAACAGAGATGCTCATGAGCAAAACAGAGATGCTCATGAGCAAAACAGAGATGCTCATGAGCATCTCTGTTTTCATTGCATACTATAAACATTATATTTATACAGCATTTACACATTATATGTTATTTTTTAAATGTTTTAAAATCGATTTGGTAACAATATTCAATAGCAATTAGCACAATAGAGAAATTCATATATTTTTATAGGCAGTTCAAGTCAAAAATGTTTATTTTGCACTTTGCAGTTAAAACTTAACAAAGTACTGGAGGACCAGCGTTGTTACTTATATACAATTTTTTTGCAAAAAATTTTTTTTTTTTTAAATTACTAAAAATTACTACTACAGAATATTATAATATATTAGTTGGTACTTCCAACATACTAGCAAACTTCAACATAATTAAAATAAGCAGAATAGGTACACACTTTACCGCCGCACTCAGAGTGGAACATTAAATTACGTAAATGCACTATTAATCTACGTAATTAATTTAAAATTTTGATTTTTGACATATTATCTCGTACATTATCTGTCAAACTCTTCATTAAACTGAATGTTAAACATAATTAAATGTCTCTTGTAGCTCATGATAGCCTTAAATAATATAAGTTATTTTCTGATAAAAGCGCCTGCAAGATGTGAATAGCAAAATTTAACTGTTAGCATTTTGCTCTTACTCAATTTTGTTTCTGTGATATGAAAGCGCCATCTATTATTATTAAGGGAAGAGACCTAATGGCAGACACTTTAACGAAACATGAAACATTTGAATGTTATAAAATATATATTTATGAAAATAAAGGATTGATAACTTCTTCCATGTCTTCAGTAACTCTTACAAAATAAAACTATTATAATTATTCTCTGACAAATCAATAAAATAAAATATTATTGGTCTTTTTGTAAACTTAGTCAAAAGAACTAATAGATGACATCACAAAAAACGAACATCACTAATAGTAGACACCAATATGAACTAATAGTTGACATAGAACATTTAATTATATTTTACATTTTTCATATTATTAGGTCTTTATTTGCCGTTTTTCAAAAGATTTCATTTACTTCATCATAATAACTACATGCATCAGAAATATTATCCACGTTGTCTCTAGATTCTATCCATTCTTCTTCCATGCTGAGACTATCTTTCCTTTTATTTTTATTTTTCATATTTTTTTCCTAGCTAATTTATTTTCAGTCTTTAGTCTCCATGCTTCTCTTGCCTCTTCTTTTTTCTTGTTTCTCAGCTCTCCTTTTTCTTCTTTTTACTGCTAAAAAACTAAAGCAATCGATTTTTAGACCAGTACAAGGTCTAATATTAGACACCATGTCCATTTTTCGGTACAGTAGTTCTAAGTTGTTAGTTTGTTTTTTCAGAGAATAGTGATGATATTTACAGTAGAATTAACTACAAAATAACTTTAGTATGTATTGCAAAACTAAAAGATAAGATCCATGTTATCTATTAGGTTTTTTACATTTTCAAGAACTAATAGTAGACTCCCTTTATATTGTTAGGGAAAATGGATAAAAAATCATAAATAAACATTAATTAGTGTTTACAACATGACCATTAATCCAATGAAATCAATAGAAATTACAAAAAATCAAATAAATGTATTCAAAACTTACGTGCAAAATTTCGCCTTTCTTAACCTATTTGCTAAGAAATTGCCGAGCGCGTGTCGACGCGGTGACATTGTTTACGAAAACTGATCCCATTTTAAAATTTTGTTCCCGAAGGCGTCCCTAATATATTTTGTCACATCAACAGATAGCTTGAGAAGCTTATAAAATTTACAGTGTTGAGAAATAAGTAGAGTAATTCTTATTTTTATGGTATTCTTTTCGTAAGTGTCATCTATTAGTTCCGTGTCTAGCATTAGGCCTTTTCCCTTAACTCTTTAGAAAAAAGAAACATTCAATTTTTTGACACATCAGTAGGCTTAGCATGGCCACCATATAAAAGGTTTATTCTTAAGTTTCTTACGGTTAAGTAGACAAAGTGATGGAATCTGTCAGCTTGTCGCATTTCTACAGTGGCCATGCTTATGGAGCCAGTAAGAATAAAATGAGAGCCATAATTACAGCAAGTATAATGGAAGATACTACGAGTTTGTTCGAATGCAGACAAACTTATGATAATATTATGAATTTCGAATAAAATAGGTAAATATAAGTTTCTGTCCCTAAAAAACATGGAAAAACTAATATTTTCTTTGAAATATAATTTTTGTTTTTCTGATGTAAAAGCGTTTTTGAAGGAGAGCTCGAATAAGAATAAATAAAACAAAACAGTATGCTAAGGAGTTGGAAATTAAAACCACCAAAGATTTTTTAAATTTTATTCCCCCATTTCCTGAGCCGATACTCGTCAGATAAATATTACAAATATCAAACTACATCTACTACATTATCCCAACATGCAAGTATATAAATATGTCAAAAATCTTATCTATAAATACATATATGGATATGTCAAAATATTACATTTAGTCAAAATAGGAACTTTCTTTTCAAGAAAGGCTCCAGTAATTTCAAAGATGGGATGATGCATCTAGTATTCTAGTCCTAATTGCACGATGACCTCGCCCGGTTTAATTCCCAGCAGAGAGTTCAACTATCTTCTGGTTGACAGCTTGGAGTTCAGCCATGTACTCCTCGTCGGCCATAATGGTTGCCAACTTCTTCAGGATGGAGAGCAGTTCTCCGTCTCTCAGGTGCAGCTGGTCGTTACACTGCTCCACTTCGTCTACTACTTCATCTGGGATCTGGAAAGAAGGAATAATTTAGAACCTATTTTTAAACTTACTTTTAATGGAGGAGATTCTATGTTTATGGATCTGCTGTGGTTTTTATTTTATTTTTATTTTTGTATGTTCAATACTTTGCTGTTTATTATCTGCGGTATTTTCATCAAGGACAAAGGTTGATGGATGGCCGTTACTCTTTATATCGTTCATACTTGAATTATCACGACTGTAATTTTATTTACAGTTCGCGTTATCTAATTTTGTTTACAGAGAGATTCTGTTTTATCAGACACGTGTGCTGCAATGTGATTTTTTATAGATTACGGCATTGTCCAAACGTGAGGTTAAGAGGGACTCAAATGTTACTAAGAGGTAAATAATTAATAATTACTCTTGAACTAACTACTTTAATAGCACGTTACGCACCCAGGGCAGGAAAATAGGAAATGTCTCAGATCACAATATGTTTGTTGACCTCGGCTTCGCCTAGTCTGCCAACAATTACATGTGATATGAGATATTTCTTATTTTCCTGCCCTAGGTGTGTAATGTACTTTACTATCTCAAAGATTTTTATAGGCTAGATCGTCGGGTAGATCCTTACCTTTTGTAATTCTAAGAAGGTTTCAAACTTCAACTTTTTCCTTGTCTTTCCGTTGGTACCATCAAGGAACATGGTGAACTGCTGGTCTTTCAGTTTCAGCGGGAAGTAAATACCCGCTGTTAGGTGGCCCTTAGCGTTCCTAGCCAGAAGACTCCTGGAATAGAAGAAACACAATTAAATATTTGTTCTTTTGGTGGTTGTTTAGCCTTGTAATGAGCAAAGAACTTTCTGTAAACTGCTAAAAGCATTTTGATAAAACTGTTCGGCTGTATTCGTGATCTAGTTATTTTCATCTCCTTATCGTATCATATCTCCTTATCTTTATTTTAAAGCTACTAACCTTAAGTCCCAAACCAGGTTTCTCTTCTCGGTAACGCTGACGGCGCTGAGGTATGGTCGCGCGACGTACACCAGCGACAACCGCTCCTTCACCGTCTCTCCTCTCGTCTCTCTCTCGTGCCACTCGACGTAGCTGCTGTTGTGGATGTTGAACTGGTAGTTGTACTCCTTGCGGCAGTGCGGCTCGTCCGATTGGGTGAACCAGCCTGGAAGGTAGGGGATTTGTTAGTGAGTTGGAGAAATAACTACCTGGCAAATGGCATTTCAGAATTACGCCAGTCGCTATTGCGGTAATTCTTTGTAAATTACTGTCTCATTGACGGTACCTAAAGTAATTTTGAGGCTAAGAGGTAGGGTGATATAAATATAGGGAGTCTTACCGGTATGTGGGTAACAACGGTCAGCCATGACGGTGACGACTCGGGAGATGTGGTAGCCCAAGTCCGACAGGAACACGCCCGGTCTGCCGGCCACCTTCACTTGGATGGCCAGCATGACGTGGTCCTTCTCCGTCTCGATCAGGAAGCCCTGGGGCCCGGGGAACGACGTGGTGTAGTCCAGCAGATCTTGGATGTTCTCGTCGCACGAGACTAACATCATGGACTTGGTGATTCCGGGGAAATCGTTCTCCAGGACCTTCAGGCGCTTCATCACCTCCATACCGAGACCCACGCACGTGTGTTTGTGGGCCCTGATGGGCGGGTTGTACTTCGGGAAGAACTCCTCCAGGGACTGGTCCGGCGAGGCCATGTACGCGTCGTAGAGGGTCATGAAGTTGTTAACGGAGTCGTAGTTCTCCGCGATGACGAGTCGGCTCAGCAGCGCCTCGGCCTTGGCGACCAGCTCCTCGTATTGGTGGAGGGACAGGCTCAGGGCCGGGCGCGGCGCCCCCCATCGCGGCGGCGGCAGGGGGTGGTTGGCCGGCCATTGGATGCCGACCGGTTTCTGGGTCTCGGAGCCGAGTCAGCTCAACCACTCGGCTCCCCAGCGGCCCATGACGCGGCGGATGGCGCGCTCCTCGCTCGAGGTGGAGGGGATGTCCAGGGGAGCTGCCTGGACCTCCCGAGCGGTCTCGCCCACTGCCCCCTGAGACCGCTCATAATCCTTACTTAACGGTTTTATATTTAACGTATCTGAAACCAAACAAAACGATAATCAGTACTCATTTCCAGGTAAACTGCTAAAAGGTGGAATGTACTTAAACATAACGGTGCAAGGTGCTTAAACTCAAAATCTTGTCCTTGATTCTATTGGTTTATTTCAATACAAAAGGGCTTTAGAAGCCTGTCAAGTCCCTTGGGCCTCGTACCTATGTAGACAAAGGGCGAACTATACCCAGGTACAAAATACAATTAATACCTCGACCTTTTTCTTCGAGCAACATTGTAAGTCAAGGCCCTACGCATAATAGGGCCGACTAGTACCAAATATTATTTGGGACAGTAACCTTTTTCAAAGAAAGTAAAGCGTGGCTAAATTTTTTTCTAAACAAGCTATTTAACAGATTATTTTACCGACCGATAATAAAGTTTACTTTACCTAGAACCTAATTCTCTTCTCTAACGCGTACGTTACCATGACTCATAGTCATTTTAGGCTGTATTCATAGATTAACCATTGGTCTTCGCGCACGGCGCTACGACGCGGCGCTACGTAGCGCCGCGCGCGAAGACCAATGATTAATCTATGGCTGTATTATTTGATTACGTAATGGCTACATTCCCTCAACTATTTCACCACATTATGATGTCATTAATATCGCATTTTTTTGGAATAAATTACGGGAAGTCCACAATGTAACTTTTACATAGACACAACACTTTCCTATCCACATTAGAATAATAATTTTTGTTATTCTATTTTATTGAGACTTTTCACGGAGTGATTAATAATAATAAAAATCAATTTAAATTATCACAGAAATAAAAAAAATATATAATACAAAATAATTAATAAGGTCGCGAACTCATTTGAGCTTATCGCGGATAGCGTTTATTTTATTAAACACGTGTTAAATTGCAAAATGCTAGCTATATAGATGCATTCTACAGAATCTAGGTAATCTGTTATAAAAAAAAATCAATAGCTGTACCAGAGACCAGACATACTAGCTGTATTAAAGTATAAGGCTTCATGAATGACGCACTTTCGACATGAAATGTGTTCACGCGATCTAAATATAGATTTTGGACCAAATTTTGTTTCCGGCGGACTGGCTGACGGCCAAAAATTCCGAAAAGGTAAATCACATACGCAAAAAGATATTTTAATTCCAGAATTTATTATTTTGTATACAAAATTGGATAAGAAACTCATTTAAAAGCAAAAATTCGCCTAATTGTTCGCACCAAATGCTTAAACGGTTGCAAAACATCAGAATAACTAGTTATCTTTTAGTTTCGTTCAAAAGGATGTTAATTTCAGCTATGCTAGAAATAACCTAGTTAGATAAACAACGAACTTGGCTACATCTATACCTACTATTTTATATTATGAGTAAGTTTTTACTGCTGACGCATGAATACAAAACATCATCGAAAACAACGAGGGTAAAACCTACTTACAAAACTGGGAGATCAATATGACTTTTTAGTCAAATGAATATAATAAACGTTTTAGTCAAATGAATGAATTTCTGTTAACTGTAAAATCAGTCTTTACATTAATAGGGTAAAAAGATGTTTAATCAAAATATGCCGAAACAAGAAAAACTAAATATGACCAAGGCTTTATAGTGAATAATATAATATCTGCCCGAATACTGATGAAGTAATCGTCTGCCTCTGATTGAAAGGGAAGAAGGTATGGCTAAAGACGAAGGTCAGAAGTGTGACGTGATACATCATCCGACATCCCTATAGAAATAACTATTTAGTACAAACAGTGATGTACAATACCTATTACCTAGGCTACAAAAAGAACTTAATATGTCCCGTTTAATGACAGGATTTTTTTGTTTTTAACAACGTTACTGTGTTTGTTAGCCAATGAAATGCGCTAGTGGACAGATAAATCCTAGCAAACTTCAGAAACATGGGCATTGGCCCTATTTCGTAACATTTGTTTATATTAAAGCCGGTATTCAAGGTTACTCACCCATTAGTTGGCTATCGCCGGTCTGCTGGTAGAACTGCCCTCAGAAAAGTCTTGGTGCGTTTGTGTCGTAACAGAAACTGGCTGTGTTGGCGTCGATGCGGTTTATATAAACGTTCGTTTTGTTTTGCGCCCCCTCTCCCCGCGGACGTCATTCAATTGATTTTGAGTGAGTGAGTGAGGTTTGTCTGTGTGCGTTTCGCGTAGTTTCCAGAACGTTCACGCTGTTGAGGTGCGCGTTGAGCGTAGCGGAAAGCGATATCAATGTTGTGGTATAACTTATAAGTAGCGTTTGAGTGCAGAATAAAAATATATTATATGGATATAAACTGTGCATCTATCTGTCATTGAACTTTTTACTTAATCTGTGGTGTATAGTGTTGTAACCAATGAACGCTTACTTAAAAGTGACATTTGAGGGCTCCTATTGGCTATTGATGTGACGTCAGGACATTTGACAAGTGCAATTTTCTATTCCAAAACTTTTACGCGGCAAGTGCAGCCATATTTTTTCACACGCACGTGCTAACTCGCAATAAGTTTGGCAAAAGTTACAAAAGTGCATCTTATTCAAAAATCTATCAAGAAAATAAGCTTCAGGTAGCCTGCTTTATACGCGCGCATCCATTATAAGAACATGAAAATGCACCATATTATGTACTTTAAGATTTAATTTAGCTCATATTGTAATTATTGTTATGCCAACTTAGTAACTATGCGTTCAATATTTTAAGTCTTGTAAGAAGTAACTACAATCTTGGGCTCCGAAACTTTAAAATTTTATTAAAAATCTTTTTTTTAAACGAACTAAAAGCAAATGTTTTACCCAATTGTCGTCGCACAAGAGTCGCAATTCGCAACAAGTAACAACGTCCGAGTTTCAAGCTATTATGAAATTAATGAAATGTCATTAAAACTAAAAAAAACTCAATATTATACTTATTGTTCTCAAGAAATATTCTTTCATACATCTGATTATAACCATATTACCCACAATATTAAGGGCCCTCTCTCCCTAAATTAGCAGGTCGATTGTCTGTCAGTGCGAATATCGACGTAAATGACATTAAAATAACATTCATAACAGCGCGCCTTGTACGGTGGCGGTTACGACGCTCGCCGCGTCCATGATAGGGCGAAATAGGAGAAAAAACCTTTTTAAGGCTTAATATAATACATATTTCAAAAAAGTAACAAAACCAAATTATTAACTTATGTATTGCAAAGCAGTAGATATTTTTTATATATTCTTTTGATAAATAATGAAGGAGTAAAGTGGTTTCATTCAACGATTTGGAGGTGATTTGGTTTTTTATTTCTTTATTATGTGATACCGATAGAAAAAATATGGCAAAACCAAATTACGTATCATATCATTGTAGATTACTAATTATTTTTTTCAGATATAATTTCTCTGTTAATGCCGATGAAAAGTGGTTTCATCTGCACGCTTTTTTCGCGAGAGCAGCCTTAAGCATGAGCTTCCAAAATCGCTCCGCTCATCACCGTAACCGCACCGCTATATCCAGCGTCAAAACAAGCGTCAAGCACACACGTGCAGCCGTGTACGTGTGCACACTGCGCAAGGTCTGGCGACAAACATGTGACACGCACACAAGCTCAGCGCGCACGTGCGGCGACAGAACGTGCGTGCTGCCTATTGATAGCATAACACCATCCCACATCATGATCGAGTATTACGATGGTAGTCACTCATTTTTAGGGTTCCGTACCGGGTACGGCGTAGGCACCCAAAGTGTAAAAACGGGACCCTATTACTAATACTTCGATGTCTGTCCGTCTGTCCGCCTGTCCATCTGTCCGTCTGTCTACAGGCTGTATCTTAATAACCGCTATAGCTAGACTTCTGAAATTTTCATTGTGTATATTTGTTGCCGCTATAATAACAAATATTGAAAACTAAATAAAATTAATATTAGAGGGGGGCTCCCAATACAACAAACGTGACATTTTTGTTTTTTTTTTGCTCGTAATCAATAATGGCAACAGAATATAGGCACTTGGAAGTTTTCACGAAATCTTTAGTTACATAATATATTGTATGTATGTATTATGTGTACTTCAATAATTAAAATTAAAATACTTAAAATAATAAAAATTTAAGGTAGGCTCTCATACAAATTTTTGGCCTATTTTTGCTCTATAACGGTAAGAAACCCTTCGTGCGCGTGTCCAACTCGCACTTGGCCAATTTTTCGTCGTCTGCTGCTAGGCAATTAGAAGATAGGAATAACCATGACTCATGCCTAACGTTTGCAATGAAATTTTGCAAATATTGCATGAATCTGGAGATTTACCATTTCAAATGGGTACTAGGTAAACGCAAATATTCTATAACTCAACCTTAAATATATTATATTATAATTTCTATCGCACATAAAGCCGTCCAAAGACAGCTGTTCGTGTGTTCGTTCTTGCTAGGTATGCATATTGTGCGTAAATGATTCCCCTACTATAATTCCTTAAATCGAAGCAGCTAAACAGAATACAAATACAGGATTATCAATATAATAGGTATAATCTTTAATCTGGTATAAGGTAGTTCTCAAAACCTCAAGCCTAATTCCTAAGCTTACAATAGATAAGTAGGTATTCTTCTAGCAAATTCTATTTCCACAATCTCAAGGGTAAAACTATGGATCGTTCTAAGTAACCGGCTAAAGGTAGTTCTCAAAACATCAAGCCTAATTACTATGCTTACAATAAATAAGTACCTACATAAATAGATAATAAAGTAATAAACGTCGCAAAATATGCAAGATTCTTCTAGCAAATTCTATTTCCACAATCTCAAGGGTAAAACTATTGATCGCCTATTCTCAGTAACCGGCTAAAGGTAGTTCTCAAAACCTCAAACCTATGCTAAATGCTTACAATAGATAGGTAGGTAGGTATCTACTTATAACAAATGTCGCAAATGCAAGATTCTTCTAGCAAATTCTATTTCCACAATCTCAAGGGCAAAACTATTGATCGCCTATTCTCAGTAACCGGCTAAGGGTGGTTCACGGAAACCAGCGTGTTGTTATCAAGGATCGATAGTGACCTTCCTTGCCCTCTGACCTCACAAGGTGAGGCGCATGTGAGGCGTATATTTCCAGTCCTTTATTGCTTGGAATTAATGGAAGTGGTGGGAGCGTCCCTTGATATTTACCTGGTAAAATTTTCTGTTAGTGGTTGGTGAATGGTGATTGTACTCATTTGGATGTGATTTGGACGAAGTTTTAGCAATGAATAGAATCGTATTGTTTTGAAATTGATCTGAAAAACGAGGAGAAAAGACTTTTGTGGTTTTAATGTGGTTTTGTGTATTCTATCATAGTTTTAATCAGTGTCTAGTTGTAGACTCTGATTTTGTAGACTGCTACAAAAGCAATGTTATTTATTCCTATGTTTCTGTTTAAGTATATGTGGAAAGAAACTTATATTTAATTTATATTAAGTATAAGTTATAACTTATGAGTTATAACCATTAAATAATCTGCACTGGCTAAGCTATGATGAATGCGATTTTCACAGCATACAATGAGGACAACATAATATTATAACATAAGTAATTTACTAAGTAGGTAATAAAGAATGACGCAATGTTTTAAAGCAAGAACACTTTAATCGAACAAGTTACGATAATGGGATACTAATTACAGAAATCGTCGTGCGACAGTCCAAATAGCATTTAAATACCACTACCATGAAGATTGTAACTAAAATAATTGCCAGCATCATCTAACTTTGCCTGGGCACAGATACTCTGACTAGAATAGAACAAACCACCGACCACACGTAGAACAAACACATGGATTTTCAATTCTTTTCAGATTTCATCATCTACGTAACAGAAACACTATTTTATTTAAAGCCTCAAAGTTCTTGTGGTTCTTGCCAGCAGAGGATAGGTAGCTAATATATAGCACTTCTATAAATACTTCATGTAGTTAATATTATTAACTAGCTGTCCCGGCAAACGTTGTTTTGCCATTTAAAGTATTTCTACTTCATAAGTTGATACAAAATCTTACCCCCTCTTTTGTCCCCTAAGAGGGAGGGGGGGAAAATTTTATACACCAGATGTTAAGTTGCAAAATATAGTTAATAATATGAAAAAAGTCCGTTAAAGAAAAAAGTTTGATACACAATCTGACCTCCTCTTTGGTCCTCTTAGAGAGGTGGGGGGGAGGTTTTTATACACCAGATGTTGAGTTGGAAGAAGACAAATATATCTGCGAAAACCATATGCAAATCGGATCAGTAGTTTTTGTGTTAAAGAAAAAAGTTTGATACAAAATCTGACCCCCTCTTTCGTCCCTTTAGAGGGGTGGGGGGAAAAGTTTTTATACACCAGATGTTAAGTTGGAAGAAGACAAATAATATCTGTGAAAACCGCATTCAAATCGGATCAGTAGTTTTCGTGTGATAGTGGAACAAACATACAGGCAGACAGACAGACAGACAGACAGACAGACAGACAGACAGACAAAAAATCTAACCACATTTTTGGCTTCTATAGCGATGTAGTGACACCCTCCGCTTATTATTTTTAGAATATCTTTAATGTACAGAATTTTCATTTCTACAGTTTTATTATATGTATAGATTACTAGTACCTTAGAAAATGCTAAAACGCCCAATACGTTTTGTTGATCAGTTGAGATGTTACTTGTTCTACATTACATTTTACAATCCACACAATGCCATGTCTTATTGCATTCTAGTTCATTTAGCTCAATGGCACCACCAGCTGCCATTGTCAGTCACAATCTGACATGATTGGGCAGTTCCGGTGTCCGGACAGGCCGGGATGATGACACTTAGAGATTGGGGACACTGGGCACTCAAATGTTGAGATGAAGGATAAGAAACTTAATTTGGTAAGGGATGCTTGACATGCTTCATTCAGATGTTTTGAGGTTATGGTTGAGGAACTTGGGAATTTATAATAGACTTTTATTTTACTTGCGATTTTGAATGCTTTATTCGGATTAATATTAAAAAACTTTAAATTCAGCGAGGGAGTTAATTTTATCGGCTCGTGTTTTTAAATCTTGTTGGAGAAGAACTTCGGAGTTTAGGCAACATTTCTTTATTCGCATTACTTAGGTTTTTTTCTCGAGCTTAGGAATTTGGGCAAAACACATTATGGATTGAAATAAGGCAACTACTAGTAATTAGTATTTTCAGCTTTCATTTTTGAAGTTCAAGATTTCAATTACTTAACAAAAATTTATACCTAATTGCTATGCCACGATTAGTTAAAATAACCTCTGACATGTCTGATAGGAAACATAATATGTACCTAATATATCCAGATATAGGTATGTAGAATTATTAAGAAAGTATCTTGTAAGAAGAAATTGGCAGTTTATGGCATAAACTATAAAATAAACAAACAAAAGTTGAGACTTCCTCGATGTAGGTTTATGGACGAATATTATTGATTTCCATCAGACTGCAGACAACATGATTCCACGATTGACAACATGATTCGATGATTGCCCCCATCTGGCTCTTAAAGCACTGTCATGATATAGTGTAACCAGATTGAGTATAGTATCTGAATTCTGAACTAGTCGTAGAATAACCAGTCAGAGAATAGATTCTTTTGAATTAATATGTTTCACTTTTGTATAAAAAAAATTCATGACGCTGGAGCGCCTACCCATGCAAATTACAAAAAATTATGCCCTTTCAGCGCTGCCACTTTCAAAATGGACTCTATATTATAAGGAACACATACACACCCTAAAATATTATCACTATGTTTTGTTACACCCTGTATAATGCTGATTGCTGATAGTATACACTATACAGTATACACTATACCTACTGTATAACTATAAACTATAAAGTAATAAATGCCTGCGTCATCAGAGTTACTGAGTACGTTTAAATCAATGATACACTGTGCTAACAAGTAACAGTGTGTCAGCGCGGTATATGTTAGTAATAAATGGTAATTAGTAATTAACTTTAATATCGAAGTTCGGCGGTCAGCTGGTTGAATTTCTTTCGGTCCAGGGCTAATTTCTTTAATTGTGGGTAGCTACTAGCTACATCTGGTCCATTCTTTTGTCATCGATCCATTTTCTTCTTGGTCTACCACTTACCAGGTGATATCTTTCTCGGAAATCTATTCTATATGATCAACCGTATAATACCTTAATTCGTATTGGGATTCTCTTTGTAGGTGACCGAAAAAAGAGACCTTTCCTTGGATGATGAAATTCATAAGTTGGCGTTCACAATCCGCTCTTTTTTAAACTTCTTTATTCGATACGAATTGTGACCAAGAAATTTTTAATGTACACTAAAAAAAACTACATTTCGTCTAGGCATTTGGCATGAAAATGTTTTTCGTTGTCCGTTCGTTTCCGCCATGTTCTCTATATTTATAGGTTGAACGAACTTTTTGTATATACATAATAACTAATAACTAGGGAAATGGTGCCAATATGTTGTTTGTGTGTATGAGTTTTGACTTAAACTGTAAGTCCCATGTCATTTAACAATGCGATATTTGAAATCCCATCCATACATTGTGTACCCACTGAATGCCCACTGATGACTGTGTACTTTTTTCGTCGCAGTCGAAATTATCTCTCAAACTCACTCAATCACACACTCACAGATAAATTTAATTAGTAATTATGTACCTTTAATTAAATGAAGATTTTGACATAAACCCCATACATTATCTGTCAAACTCTTCATTAAATTGAAGTTTAATCGTCATTAAAATATCTCTGAGTGCGGCGGTAAGCTATCTAGCTTTTCTAAAATTTAACTAGACCGATCATACTCATCGATATTTTACTATACTAACAGGTAACTGGCAAACACATTATAATATGACCTTGGGGGAACCGTTAACCCACAAATGACGTAGTGTCATGATTCATGAGTCACAGAACACACAGGGGCGTGAGCCAGTAACTGGTTTCTGACGCACTGCAGTCTGCCTGACTTATGTAACTTGTAACTGTATAGGATTTGTTTAAAAATAGATGTAGAAGCCTTTTACGACATACTAGATATTATTACGTTAACATCCAGTTTGGTTTGATACCTCCCCAAGTTGGCCTATGAATCATAATGGACCAAGACGGAAGAATATCCGTCAATGTTTGCCCAAATACATGGTCATCTAAAGTTTCTAAAGGAACATCAGAAAATTTGATGTAGTAGGTGGCTGAGCTACGTTAATTCGCCGGGTTATTTCAAGTCAATGTTTTGATATGTTTTCTGGGCCATGTTATACAGACACATTAGACAGCTTCGCAATGACGATGACAATCAGCGTTATTGGCTATCCATCAGGGGCGGTGGGCTGCAATTATAGCCATAGCCCAATGTGAAGAGTAGCCTAAGGTGAAAGTTGAGTTTTGAGTTGCTGCATGAAATTTTGTTAAATTTTTTTTTTTTATTAAATGAGGGGGCAAACGAGCAAACGGGTCACCTGATGGTAAGCAACTACCGTCGCCCATGGACACTCGCAACATCAGAAGAGCTGCAGGTGCGTTGCCGGCCTTTTAAGAGGGAATACGCTCTTTTCTTGAAGGTTTGCAGGTCGTATAGGTCCGGAAATACTGCTGGTGACAGTTCGTTCCAGAGTTTTACAGTGCGCGGCAGAAAGTTACGCGAAAAACGCACTGTGGAAGACTGCCACTCATCAAGGTGATGAGGATGGTATGTTTTTCGCGTGGGACGATGGCGAAAAGTTGCAGGTGGTATGATTCCGAACAATTCCTCAGAGCACTCCCCGTGATACAACCGATAGAGGATGCAGAGTGAAGCTACATCTCGGCGTAATTCCAAGGGGTCCAAGCTGTTTGAAACACTATGGCAGTCAACAATTCGAGCGGCCCTTCGTTGGATACGATCCAGAGGGAGCAGTTGGTATTTTGGCGCCCCTGCCCACAGATGAGAACAATATTCCATATGAGGCTGAACCTGCGCCTTGTAGAGTTGTAGGCGTTGGTCCGGACTGAAGTACTGTCTCGCTTCGTTTGTTATAATAACGTCTTGGCATAAACATTGTTTGGAACTTGGATCCTGATTCCTGAAGGAGCTTCAGCAGATAATAATATGACGTCATAGAAACATCTGTTGAGACGTCAATACTCTATCGTCATGCAAATAAACTTCACCAGAAATGAAATTATAAATACATAATTTGGAAATACTGGCAACGAAAGTAAACAACTCTGAGAAGTGCGTTGTTTATTACTCTGTAGTTGTGTGTGTGTGCTATATTTGGGGCAAAACAAAAATATGTCGGTACATACATACACTGGCCTTCATGCGGCTGTAGCTCCTATCGTCATGTACCAAAGCACATAATCGCTTGATGCACAATATGTACAGTGTTGGCTACAACTCTTTCTCTGTTCAATTAGAACTTTATTGGTATTGACATAGGGTTAAAAGTCAAATGTGTTATCGTACAGTCGGGAGATAAAGTGTTAGTAGTTTTCCGCGGTAACTGCGCAGTTTGGTTCGTCGATAGATGAAAATATTATTATCTTATTTTGATTGACTTTATCACTTTCTATTTCATCCAATGCCAGAGTGATGATTTTGGCAGTCTATTTATTGCATATTCAAAGTGTTTGTATATTTAACTGACTTCATGGACGAAGTATAATTTCTCTATGACTGACTTACAAAAAGGGGGTTTCTCAATTCGACCGTGCAGTGCCGTAAATAGGTGCCACCGGTGCCCAGGCATAGGGCGTAGACTCTGGGGGGCGCAAGAATGGCAATACTATTATTTTTTCGGTTTGTTCCCGCTGCGCCCCTAGTTCTCGATTCCACCAATGTCTACGTTACATCTACATGCCAGTAACATCAAAAACATCTATTAAATTAGACAAAACATTAAAAAAAGATTTTTTTTCCAAAATATTAGCAAGAAGACTTATGTCTTATATATCATTATTCATATTATTATTATTTATTATTGTAATTGGCCTACTGCTCTGGGTACACTACCTATGATAATTTTAAAAAAACAAGGGCGCAAAAAAGGCTATTTACGGCACTGCGACCGTGTATAATATAATAATATTATGTTCCTTTTTTTCTCTCTCTTAGAGTAAGAGCCAGCGACAGCCAGACCTTCGTCATTTTATGAAAGCTTGCCTGTTTATGAATTATGACCCCTGTAGAGGTAAGAACGACCAGCAACTATGGAGTTTCATACACGGTTACTTTGGGTATCCAGTATATCCAGGTATCCAGTACTGGTTATTAAAGGTCTACCGTCTACCTGACTTAAAAGTCCGCTGTCTGACTGGCATGTACCATGTTTAATGTGCTAGACTCTAGAGTGTCTCCAACCTAGGGCTCAACTCTTCTGATGTTGCGACTTGCGAGTGTCCATGGGCGACGGTAGTTGCTTTCCATCAGGTGATTTGCTCGTTTGTCCCCAATTGTGTAATAAATAATAATAAATTGAAAGTTATGAGAATTCAGAAATCCAACCATTTCAGTTCTCTGTGGATAACTTCTAGAAAACAACAAAAACATAACATCGTTTACTTATCAGAATGACATCATAGTCGCAATAAGAAAGTATGTTTTATTATGATTGATGTATTAGTATTGTTTATCACCATCACTGATAAATGATAATATTATAAGCTTTGTTTATAATGCTTATCGCGTCAATAACTCAATACTGATTTAATAAAATAAAGGGCGAGGCAGAAAGGATTAGGGATTCCCTTATATTTGCACAGATGGACTAAAATCCATACTAATATTATAAATTCGAAAGTGTGTCTGTCTGTCTGTTACCTCTTCATGCCCAAACCGATTTTGCTGGTTATGAAGATACTTGAGTCTCGTGATATAGGACACTTTTTCTCCCGGAAAAATGTACGGTTCCCGTGCGATAAACGAATTTTGGCGCAATGGAATTGCGGGCGTCATCAGTATACTTATAGATAAGTATACGAAGAACATGTTGTTTCTGATTTCTCTAACAACATTATTCTAACTTAAGGTGGTTCGTTTCCCATACAAAAAAACAATCGACATTAATTAGCTAATTTTATACTATTACTACATAAATTTATATTATGCGATTTTTTATGTACCTAGTAACAAGTAGTATGAAATTAGCTAATTAATGTCGATTGTTTTTTTGTATGGGAAACGAACCACCTTAAGGTTAACTTTTACCCAGGCTGCAAGTTAGCCAGGTTTACTTTTTATTTGCTTAGGTCATTCTAGTCTGGTAAGTAATTTACGTACATTGCAAAAATGGATAATGATAAAAAGTGAAAACGTTTGTCAGGTGTGGGGTTCGAACCCACGCTCCCTCTCGGGAACCAGAGCTTAAATCTGGCGCCTTAGACCACTCGGCCAACCTGACTTGGCGTTTAAGCCGAAATTACAAATCACATTGTTAATAATTCATCAGTTTTATCATTATAAAACAAAAGTTTATTGAAAACTCGATTACTGAGATAGAAAATAACCTACACTTACAATAAAAAAAATTAAAGGTCAATTAGAAAAATCAATGATGCAATGAGTTTGTTTGAACCTCGCACATACCGCCATCTATTAGAAAAAGCACGTACTAATATGAAGCACTATGCAGCAGAACTACACTAAACAGTTTCAGTTATTTACAACAGATGGCGCTAATCATATTTACTTAGTTAAATTATTATTGTTTTTAATTTTAAATAAGTAAGTAAGTAATTGCTTGGAAAAGTTTTATTAATTAAAAATTTCATTATTAATACATTAAATACAAATATAATTTGTATTCATTAACGCTCTACAGCGAATCCAATCGTCATCATCATGATATTTACACCTTATAAACCTTTTACAACGCTTATTATATTATTTACTAGGATAATACATAATGAGATGTCCTTCGTTTAGAGATTTAGCCAGATTACGCACTACGGAAGCGCGGTAGCTTGTCACATACAATGCGTTTCCCCTTCTTTGTTCGAACATTGTTCGTCAAACCTCTCATTATGATACGCATATTGTGATTATTTGTATTGTGGTTACATTATACATAGTAACTAGTAACACAGTAAAGCACGTACGATATTTTAACTAATGGAGACACTTTAAGTCCCGGGGGAGGACATAGCATAGGATACAGTATTTTATCCCGAAAATTGTACGGTTCCCGCGCGAATTTTGGCCTAATTTAGAGTTACGGGAACCAACTAGTAGTAAATAAATAAATAAAGACATCCAATGTAAAACACACAACTTTAATAACAGATCAAGCTAATCATCAGCGCTGCAGTCGTCGCCACTGCCGCTACGTGACGCGGCGCGGCGTTGCAGTGGTCCGTGAAGCACTGGCAGACGGTCTCCAGGTGGTCTTCATTGTCGGCTTTGTAGCAGGCGCGGTGGTGCTTCACCCAGCCGCAGCCCCGCGTCACGCGGACTTCCGGCTCGTGGCCTTTGCGGAGGACTGCAAGAGAGAGACGAGAGTGGATTGAATTTGTGACCTTTGTAGAGAACTGGAAGAGAAAGGGTTTAAGTGGTTTCTAAAAAAAAAAAAGTTGTGGCCATTGGGGAGGAAGAGAGAGGGTTAAAGTAGCCTTCGTGGAGCACTGGAAGAGAGAGTTGGTTTAGGTGGTATGAATTTGTGAGAGTGTAGGAGTTTCTGGCCATTATGGGGAACTTTAAGACTTTTGTGGCCTTTGTAAATGGCTACAAATTCAAAGCAAGTGGCTTGAATCAAAAGGCAATTTAAACCCATTCAAACAAGTAGCTTTAATTTATGTGAGATTAGGTGCTAGCTCTTTTGAGGTTAGGTTTAAGTGGCTTGAATGTATGGAAATTTAGAACACTGGCCTTGTGGAACAGATTCAAGCATGACAACATCCTTAAGTTCGTTTCCATTGTAGCTGCGTTGCAAGAAATGCTTTCGTTAGGATTGATTAATTTGCTAAACTCGCTCAGCGTAGCAATTCATTTGGATCTTAAAAACACACCCCCGCATAGCAGCTCTGGTCAAAATGCAGATTTAGGTAAAAATAAGTTTGAAATTGAATTATTCTTAGAGAGGCAGATTTTTTTATTTTCTCATTTCATTACACCAATATACTATTTTTCCTCTGAAAGCCTAAAGGTTTACTGGCAGGGAATTAAATTATATAACAAACAAACTACAAACTAATAGGCCAGTAATTAAAGCCAAAACCCGAAAGAAATTAGTAACTTGATAAAATTTTAGGGGGTTGTTAAATAAGGTAAAATAACTTACCGTGTGATTTTGCAGCGTTCTGGGGTGTACGGAAAGGGTTGAAAAGGGGTGAAAAAGGTTTTTTGTTAATAACATTGCGTGAAAAATTAGTAACACGCTGCAAATTTGGAATTATTTGTTCTTACCGTTTTGTAACGTGTATTAAATTTGCAGCGTTTTGCAACATACGGAACATTGTTTGTTATTAAAAAACAATAAAATTTGTTAATAACAGGGGTAAAAAAATTAGTAACACGCTGCAAATTTGGAATTAGGTTGTTCTTGCCGTTTTCTAACGTGTATTAAATTTGCAGCGTTTTGCAACATACAGAACATTGTTTATTATTAAAAAACAATAAAATTTGTTATTAACAAGGGTAAAAAATGTAGTGACACGCTGCAAATTTATAATTAAGTTGTTTTTACCGTTTTCTAACGTATATCAAATTTACAGCAATTTAGTAATAAACAATGTTCCGTATGTCACAAAACGCTGCAAAATTAATACACTTTACAAAACGGTAAGAAAAACTTAATTCTAAATTTTCACCGAGTTACTAATTTTTTTTACCCCTGTTATTAACAAATTTTATTGTTTTTTAATAATAAACAATGTTCCGTATGTTGCAAAACGCTGCAAATTTAATACACGTTAGAAAACGGTAAGAAAAACCTAATTCAAATTTGCAGTGTGTTACTAATTTTTTTACCCATGTTATTAACAAATTTTATTGTTTTTTAATAATAAACAATGTTCCGTATGTTGCAAAACGCTGCAAATTTAATACACGTTACAAAACGGTAAGAACAACCTAATTCCAAATTTGCAGCGTGTTACTAATTTTTTACGCAATGTTATTAACAAAAAACCTTTTTCACCCCTTTTCAACCCTTTCCGTACACCCCAGAACGCTGCAAAATCACACGGTAAGTTATTTTACCTTCTTTAACAACCCCCTAAAATTTTATCAACTTACTAATTTCTTTCGGGTTTTGGCTTTAATGACTGGCCTATAAGTTAAAACTTGAAATTCAAATTGATTATCTTTCAATTCCGGCTTGCTACGCCCGCGCCGCGTAGCAGGGAAGCCGTAGCGCTTCGGAGAGGTGCTACGGAAATGTTACGGGAACGTAGAAGGTGACATTTTCATTTATAGAAATTAATTTTTATTTATAGTGGAGTGCCTAGAGCGTAAAAATCGTGCAAACCTCCGATTTCCGTAATAGTGGATGAAAATTGAAAAGAAAAAAAGGAATGTGTAGCTGATAACATAAATAAAAAAGTTTACCTATTGAAAAGTTGTGCTTTTCATTTTTAAATTATTTTTTACCATTTCAGTTACACTCATAAATTTTAACATTTTGAAGAAAACGTGCATTTCTTTCAGTTCAGTTATGTAGCAAAAATAATAAAATATATTATCATTTTTTTTATTCAAATCGTTGCTTATATTCCCAAAAAAGAAAATAAGTGGAAAAAATATATAATTTAGATTTAAAAATTAACATTTTTGTATCTATAGATGAGCATTCCTCCGAATATGATTGTTGTGTGCTTCGGCAGTAAGTACCTGATAAATGGCGTTCCTATTTTATTTTATTTTTTGTTTTAAATAGGAAGTTTAAAATTATTTCTTAGGCTTTACAAAGACTTCTGTAATTTTTTTTAGCTCTTACTTTATTAACTTTTCCGAAAATGTAGTACAAATTTTTCGCGTATATTTTGAAGTAAATCTGTATTTCATTTCTTTTGGTTAGGTTTTAACACAATAAAATTTACTTTTTGTTTATTTTTTTTCATTGATTACATTCGCTAAAACAGACTTAAAGGAAAAAAAATCAAATTAGGTTAAGAACTGATATTTTTTGTATTCAGGTAAACATTTTCCAAACATAGGTCGGTGCATACGTCTTTAGTATGTACGTGAGATATGTAGCACCCATTTTTTTTCTGGCTAAAGCCATTAAAATGAGGTAGTTTAAATATATTTCAAAGGCTAGAAAATGCCTTTCGTTTGTCGATGCATTTAACGTTTTAGCTCTTACTTAAATAAATTTTCAACAAATGTAGAAAAACAATTTTGGTCTATTTTACACTTTTTTTGAGATATTAAAACGTTTTAAAGTACTTAAAACTCATCATTTCTCTAAAATTTAAATACGCACAATAAGTACGTGTAACACACTTTTCTTTACGACCCTGAAATCCTCCCAAACCCTTTTATCTTGGTTACGACGAGCGTTAATCTCTAAAAACTTTGCAAAAATCTTATAGTTTTATTTAGCTTAGCAAAGCAAACTTTCTTTTTTTAAAATTGTATTTTTGGTTAATTTTCAATGTAAGGATAAGAGACATTAAATAACAGGATCAAGAAAAAAATTTTTTTCTTGACTGGTTTTATATGGTGAAATATTAATTTTTAATTAAGTAACTAAACAATTAAAAGCACAAAAAAATTTTGGTAAACTTTGCAAGTTATAGTGTAAAAAAGAAAATGACACCACAAAAATAAAAATCCATTCACTATTACAATTTACGGAGGTTAAAACCAGCTCTGGCGACTCCACTATTACTTCTTGTTTTGTGATTAAGAGAGAGAAAGAGTAATTTAGGAGTTATTGCTTTAAATCGATTGCAAACCAAGTTCTTGATGTTCATGAGTAATCGTTAAGTTGTTATGTTTGTAAACAAAATAAATGGTGTTTATCTTCCGCGTGATAAGCATAACCTCTGATAATATGAGTATATATAGTCAATGCTTTATTTTAAACAGTGCATATTATTACCAAACGATACAATACTATGTCAATACTTTTAAATGAAATTATAAGTTTTAAAATTTAAAAAATAATACGAAATTACGTCATTGCAATTTTCAATCTTGGCAAAGAGCTCTTTTTAGTGTGTTATTACTTATTACTTATCATGATCCACACACTGTAAAACCAAGAACCTGAGTAGGAGGTTGGTGCTTAAGTTCCATAAGTTGGGGTAGCGTTGGGAAATATATTATTTGTTATTTACTTTATTTTTATAATAATAACACATCTGTCACTGTTAAATTACATATTTAAATTCACTTTAGACCTTATTGTGTTATTGTGTTAAAGAGTAAGAGGTTGCTCAGTGGTTAGGGAAAGTATGGTCTGTTTTGCCTATCAATGGTCACATAACGGTTAACACACATAATATTCGGAAGCTAATCGTGATCGTATCGAATCGAACCTTTCAGTATGAAACTTTCTTTGTATGAAACTCCCTAGTCCCTACACACTTTATCACTCGCCGTAGCCAAGTTGATGCATGGTTGACTACTAGCCGTTGCCAAGTTGATGTATCATTGTAGATTCGACGTTCAAAAAGCGTATTAAATACCAATTTTGAATTAAAAAAAAAGTTTGAGTTTGCTGTGAACCTCGTTACTTACTGGTCTGTATAATCTTCCGGCAGAACATATTCTGTCCAGCTCTGGGCGCGGCAACCAGGTTCTTCTCGCAGTCGGCGAGTCGCAGGTACTTTTGGACGCTCTCTGTGTCGTAGATAGTGGGGTCCAGGCACATGCTGTTGTTGGCGCTGTTGCAATCGTAGCAGCGTATTGATGCACCTGGGGAAGAGAGGAGTTGTTGGCGGAGATTGACAGAGTCTTTATCCTGAGGGTACTTATGTCTGTAAGGATAAATCAACTATTTTACGAAGCCCGAGAGTAACGGAGAACCTAATTATTACCTTACCTTTAAAAAAGTGTTGCATTTTGTGGAGGAGAGAATACCAAGCTTTTCTGATAGGCTTGAAAACTTTAGTCTAAGGCTTCAGGCTTTAGCATGAAAACAATTGCTTATCACGAAATTATACGAACCCCGGTCTATTCTAAGTTCTAATCATATCTATCAATTTTTACTTATGAGTGATGTCGAACATTTTTACTGTTATAGAATAAGAACCCCGCTGGTATTTTCGTCGAATCACTTAATTACCAAAAACAAAAGAATCAAATTGAAATAAACAATCACTATAATTCTGGAGAACTATTAAAGGTTTTATAGGGTCCCTTTATTTATGTAATAAGACTGTTATAACTTAAAGGAATGCGACAAATTAAATAATCTTTTCCATTGATGTAATTAAAACTTCTAAATTAAAACCAAGAATCCGTTATAAGTAACTCAATAACATTACTTATTTTTATTTGCAACTTTTGTGGCAAACCTAAATCTAGGCATTTGTTTTTTAAACACTTTCCGAGGGCCCTATTACGTATTTTAATTACATTAAACTCACCAAATCTAACATTAATCGCGAGAACGACGAATACCGCGTATTGCAACATGTCGCCGCGCACTTCGAGTGACGACGCTGTGTCCACTACAACATCCTTATTCTGACACAATACAGAACGACCATTGTTGTAGTTTGTTGAACTTATGTAGGGCTGTGGTTGGGTAGTAACCAGAAAATCGAGAGACCTTAGCGAGGTTGTCGATATAATTTTCGGATCAGAGGCCAGAGTGTTTTTAATGCTAAATGGTTGTTATCATAATGGGCAGTACATAATGGGCACTTACATCGTTATTAGTTTTTACCTACTTTTTGATAGTCTCCATGTCAACACGAAACAGGTAAGGGCAAGTCCCTATCGTGGACAACTACACTACTACACTACACTGAAATAGAACTAGGAACTTGTTTTTTATAAACGTACATCAATGTTCTTTATTGCTTATCGAATGAAGTTACTAACTCTAAGCACTAATTTTATGAAATATTCTATCCCTGATGTTTAGTTTGTGACTCAATAGTCAAGTCCAACAAAACGTTGTTAAGCCATTAAGACTCTTTAGAGTTTCCGAAAAAACGTCCGGCACTTGATTGGGGGATCAAGTTACCTTAGTTTTATTTTTCCAACAGTTAGTATCATTCTGACGCTAATATAATGAACTTGACATTCCGCGCGGCTTCGCCCGCGTAAATTCAGACAAATTATTCCATAAAAAATAGACCATGATCCTTCACGTAGTCTACTTCTGATCTGTGCCAAATAATAGAAAAATTGCTCCAGTAGTTCGTGAGATAAGCCCTTTCTAATAATTTCCCCCGTTTTTTCCACATTTTCCTCTATTTCTTCGCTCCTTTTAGTCTTAGCGTGATAAAATATAGCTTATAGCCTTCCTCGATAAATGGGCTATCTAACACTGAAATAATTTTTCAAATCGGACCAGTAGTTCCGGAGATTAGCGCGTTCAAACAAACAAACTCTTCCCCTTTATAATATTAAGTATAGATAATTTCTGAGAACACCGTCTCATGTTTTGCTTTCAGATAAACACATACAGACAGACAGTTCAAATTAAGGGCCTTCCTTACGGAGATTCCGTAATTTACCGTATTTAGAGCCTTATAAACTCATAATTTGAAAGCTACAAAGTTATAATAAAAGTACAGCAATAATCTTCAGTATATATCAACATTCCTTTCCACGTTTTAAATTTTCTATTTTTGTTTATTATACTCATTATATCAGCTTCCAAAGTAAAACCAATTTATAAAAATTTCAGCATACATTCAGCATCTCCTTAGGATTTACAAATTACTTTTATTTGAAACACACGCAAATAGATCGACAATATCATAAACTACATATTCCACGTTTTAATTTTTTTGGGTCTTAATTTTGAACTAAGATAAGTAAAAAAATAGGGTTTTGGTGCGATCTCGGCAACGCGGCAAATGTATGGCCAAGGTCGTTTGCTCGGGGGACGGCCTTAATAACACTCCTCTGTTTTTGTCGAGTTATTTAAAATTATACAATCTTCATGATACGTTTTCGTTCATGATCACGTTAATGTTCATGTTCGTGTACTGGATATGCCAAATGGTTTCATTGCCAAAAATTGTGCAGCTCTCGTTCACTAAACTATTTTAGAGAAAACGAAGTAATAAAATACATTTTTATCCAGAATAAGTAGTCGTATTTATAATAAGAGCGTTTGATAGTGCCGCGGCCAAGTTGTCTTGACCCCAACAAGTGTTTAATTCGTGTTTAATTACATACACAATTACGCATGTTCCGGAATAAGCCGCTTGTTGTCATTAACATTGTGTAGTAGGCCAGTCATTAAAGCCAAAACCTGAAAGAAATTAGTAACTTGATAAAATTTTAGGGGGTTGTTAAAGAAGGTAAAATAACTTACCGTGTGATTTTGCAGCGTTCTGGGGTGTACGGAAAGGGTTGAAAATTGTTTTTTGTTAATAACATTGCGTAAAAAATTAGTAACACGCTGCAAATTTGGAATTAGGTTGTTCTTACCGTTTTGTAACGTGTATTAAATTTGCAGCGTTTTGCAACATACGGAACATTGTTTATTATTAAAAAACAATAAAATTTGTTAATAACAGGGGTAAAAAAATTAGTAACACGCTGCAAATTTGGAATTAGGTTTTGCTTACCGTTTTCTAACGTGTATTAAATTTGCAACGTTTTGCAACATACGGAACATTGTTAATTATTAAAAAACAATAAAATTTGTTAATAACAGGGGTAAAAAAAATTTGTAACTCGGTGTAAATTTAGAATTAAGTTGTTCTTACCGTTTTGTAAAGTGTATTAATTTTGCAGCGTTTTGCGACATGCGGAACATTGTTTATTACTAAATTGCTGTAAATTTGACATACGTTAGAAAACGGTAAAAACAACTTAATTATAAATTTGCAGCGTGTTACTACATTTTTTACCCGTGTTAATAACAAATTTCATTGTTTTTTAATAATAAACAATGTTCCGTATGTTGCAAAACGCTGCAAATTTAATACACGTTAGAAAACGGTAAGAACTACCTAATTCCAAATTTGCAGCGTGTTACTAATTTTTTTACCCCTGTTATTAACAAATTTTATTGTTTTTTAATAATAAACAATGTTCCGTGTATTGCAAAACGCTGCAAATTTAATACACGTTACAAAACGGTAAGAACAACCTAATTCCAAATTTCCAGCGTGTTACTAATTTTTTACGCAATGTTATTAACAAAAAACCTTTTTCACCCCTTTTCAACCCTTTCCGTACACCCCAGAACGCTGCAAAATCACACGGTAAGTTGTTTTACCTTCTTTAACAACCCCCTAAAATTTTATCAAGTTACTAATTTCTTTCGGGTTTTGGCTTTAATGACTGGCAGTGTTGCCAGATGGTTTCAACCATTTATCTGTAATGGGAACTGCTAAAATCTGTATAAAATCTGTATGTTATATTGTCTCAATATCTATACTTATTATAAAACAAAGTCACTTTTTTTCCCCTCATGTCCCTTTGTTCCCTTTAATCTTTAAAACTACGCCACGGATTTTGATGATTCTTTCAGTGTTAGATAGCCCATTTATCGAGGAAGGTTATAGAGGATTAATAGAAGCGAAGAAATAGAGGAAAATGTGGAAAAAACGGGGAAAATTATTTGAAAGGGCTAACTTGAACGCGCTAATCTCAGGAACTACTGGTCCGATTTGAAAAATTCTTTCAGTGTTAGATAGCCCATTTATTGAGGAAGGCTATAGGCTATATTTTATCACGCTAGGACTAATAGGAGAATGTGGAAAAAACGGGGGAAATTATATGAAAGGGTTTATCTCACGAACTACTGGAGCAATTTTTATGTTATTTGGCACAGATGAAAAGTAGACCACATGAAGGATCGTGATAGGCTATCGATTTTAATCATTTTTTCAGTGGCTATATATTTTATACCCGTGCGACGCCGGGGCGGGTCGCTAGTTCTGTATAAAATCTGTATTAAAGTCAACAAAAAAAATTACCTATTAATCATTACTACGCTTTTTTATGATAAAAAGGGATATAATATAATATATATATTATATTATATTTATTATTATATTATATATATATATATATATATATATATATATATATATATATATATATATATATATATATATATATATATATATATATATATATATATATATATATATATATATATATATATATATATATATAATATATTTATTATTATATTATATAATATATATAATATAATAATAAAGGGATATTGACGTGATAAGGTGATAATCGTATAATAAATAAAAATATCTATATAAATTGATAACTTTTTATTTTAAATAAAAAATTAAAATCTAATAGAAAAAAAAATTAAACACACTAAGGCAGTGGTCCCCAACCATTTTTTCACACGAGCCACAAACATGTTTTGATCTTGGTGTCGCGAGCCGCCACAAAAATTTTCAAACCCCCCCCCCCCCCCCCATATTACCATTCATAAAATTAAAATAAGGACAGGCGTGCGGCATATCTCATTTATTACTAACTATTTTCCTGTATTATATATTCTCTGCATCTGTTTTTTACACCTTTAATATTTTTCTTATGAATATCAGGGTTATTTTATGTACTTCATTCCTTTTATTTTCGAAAACCTGGCTACACCCGTGGTAGGGTTACGTGAAGCACAGACCACACATTAGTATTCGTATATGAGTAGATGTCCCAAAGGATCTCCCAGGCCCAGCAAGCGAGATGGTATGCTCGGGTAGGCCAAAGCCGAGCTAGTAAACGCGTTACAGGATTGTGGTGCTGATTGGTCCGCCAATAGATAAAACGCAGCGCCGAATCCATTGTCACTGGCGCTAGCTACTGTATCAATGTAAATCAACAATACCACTGTTTTTTCTATCTTTTTGTTTAATAAATGTAAACAATAACAAAAACAACAGCTAACTGCCGCACTTACAGAGACATTTAATTATGATTAACTTTCAATTTAATAAAGAGTTTGACAGATAATGTATATGAGGCTTATGTCAAAATTTATATTAACCTATCAAGCCCCATAAGAGCACCGGTGATCGCGACAACATAGAATAACAATAGGTTTCCAAGAATCCGCGATCGAAGGAATAATTACATTTTACTAATTAATGCTACTCTCTGAGCACGGAAGTTAGAATACGAAAACTGAAATTCGAATGAGAATTTGGAGGCACAACCGTATTGCTAAACAACCTGAGATTTACTTCTAAATATTATAAAGTAAATAACAAAAGTACTTGCATGATTTGATGTACATAACGAAGAACACAACCAGGGAAGCGTATTTACTCCTTGAAACCATTTTGTATGCGCCTGTTCAATTTTAATCTCCTCCTCGATTCTTTATATTTCTCGTTTACTTGTTTTTGCTCTACAATTTTTTCAGGCGCTTTATTTTTTCTTTCACAAACAACAGCAGCTCCTAATTTTTCAATAACACTTGTTGCAATTTCTTCTTTTATCATTAATTTATTTACAAATTTAATTTACTATTAGTATTAACGACTAGAGCTAGAGACGGACTGGCGATGGGTACAGCATACCTGGTCTTATAACTGCATTGGGGCGCAGTGTGTAACAAAAGGATCATCTGGTTTTCATCGGATCTGGAGAGGAAGCATTAATAAGGCGTGTGTCCTGTTTGTCTGAGTAGATTCCTGAGTTAACTGACAGAATTGGGTTAGGACACTTTCCATCAAGTGACTAGACACTAGACAGGAACCGCTGGGCCGCAGGAACCCGGAGATCGCTGTTTCCTAACTGAATGCTTCCGACGAGTTCTCATTTCAGGAGCGATGCAGTTAAAAGTAGGTGGACTTTCAATAATTGATGTGGTTTATGTGAGAAGCTGTCGGTAGGGTCCTTCCAAAGCTTCAGCTTCAGTTAATCCATACTAATATTATAAATGCGAAAGTGTGTCTGTCTGTCTGTCTATCTGTCTGTCTGTCCGTCTGTTACCTCTTCACGCCCGAACCGCTGAACCGATTTTGCTGAAATTTGGTATGGAGATACTTTGAGTCCCGGGAAAGGATATAGAATACTTTTTATCCCGGAAAAATGTACGGTTCACGCGCGATAAACGAATTTTGGCGCAACGGAGTTGCGGGCATCATCTAGTTATTCATAAAATATGTTCAGTACCTTTATGTTCATAAATTACGACTGAATACAGATGCTGAGCGTTGGAAGGTTCAGGATCATTACTATCTTACTAAGTATATATTTTCGTGTCACAGTGTTTGTGCGCGAGCTTCTAAAACGGCTCAATCGATTTTAATGAAATTTTGTATGTATACCTGAGGAAATTGATTCCTAGGCAGTTGACAGAAAAACGTCATTTGGTCGGATCATGTCAATTCAATTTTCAATGTACATACGTAGGTCCGCCATCTGCCTATGAATCATCTTCTCCTTGAATTCCTTAAAATTTGCAATTTTTGTGTCACAAAAACTTTGGTAGTTTTGTGCAAACTCTGGGAGTGCGGTCTCTGGCATGAGGAAAGAACCGATCTGTTAAACAGCCTTCAATGTGTCTCTGGAGTCGTATATTACGATGACCTCGTAGGCAGCGCAAAGAATTTCCGTGCTTTCAAACGTTTTTGTCATAAATACTATTGGAAACAAACACAAGTTTGCTATTATAAATAAATGTCATTTTTTTGTGAAGTAGGCATATTGTATTGAGTATAATTTAAATTTTTTTCCCGTGGTGCTTCCCCCTTTGTTCGGACATCAATGTCATTACAATTTGGCTGTCTCCCGCTTTGCTTGGGGAGGGAAATTGGATATCTCCTACTCCTCCTACATTTCTTCTGATTAATTTCGTTGCGGGTCCCAAGACAGATTTAGCTTGTCCCTCGGGCATCCCTGAGATCATATCAAAGGGTTTTCGTGGTTGGTTACCACTGTTGATCCTGGCGACCCAGGAGTCGCAGTGGTGGGAATGTGTGGTGGGCCCTTTGCCCGTAAAAAAATTATGTCAATAACTTTTAGCCACAACTTTGTAGATTGAGAAAAAAATTAAAGAAAATATTTTGTTGCGTTCGAACGCAATGAATGTGCGCCTTTATACTTTGTACCAGATTCATATTCCTGTAAGTTACTGAAAGGACCATGAGTGTGGTAAAATATCAGTAAGTACCTACTTGACAGTTGTACAATAAGCACTGAAACTACCTGACAACAGCTACCTGCACAGCGGGAAGGGAAGTGGGCGTCCGCCAATCAGTCTAAATATAACATCGGGGGACTGTACCTTATATAACTACATGTTAAAGTCATATATAGATCGTAGATCATACAATATGTGTGTTATTTCATACAAAATGAAGCCAGCAACTCCGTTTCGCCAAAATTCGTTTGTCGCGCGGGAACCGTACATTTTTCCAGGATAAAACGTATCCTATATCCTTTCCCGAGACTCAAAGTATCGACTCCATACCAAAATTCAGCCAAATCGGTTCAGCGGTTTGAGCGTGAAGAGGTAACAGACAGACAGATATACATACCCAATTTATTATATATTAATAATATTAGTAGTGTGGATGAGACACAGGACAAAACCTAAAGGAGGTTTTTAAAACTCTCATCTTAAAGCGTCCTAACTCCAAAGCGCTAAAAATTCAAGGCATCTATATCTATTATATCTATATGTTACCGTTAATGTGCGTAAACCAGTTAGACTGCGGATTAACAAGGTGTTCTGCAGATTACCTAGGTAAATCAGTGAACGTGCAAAAAGTTTACTCTATTCTCATTCAATTACATAAAACAGGTTCTTGTTTGAATAAAACATATTATTTAGTTGTAGAGGATTATTTGATATAATTTTTGGACATAAAGAAAGGAACAAATTATTAAATTTTAAGTAAAATATTACTCCACTAATAAAATATAACAGATCATAATATCAACTAGAAAAAATAATCAAAACAACAACAGCCTAAGGTTGACAAGCATAAGTCAAAGTTTTTAGAACTTTTACAAAGGAAAAGAATGCAAACTAACTAGATAAAGTGCATATACAAGCTTTTTTCATTTAAATTACACACTTTAATGGATTGTATCCGGGAATCTGCAGATTACCTAGGTAATGTGCATTGTGCATGTTAACGTATTCCGCATTCTAACGGTAACATAATATATACTTATAATATTATCTTAGACATGGGCGCCGGCAGAAATAATTCCCAAGGGGTGCAGATTTTAGTTTTCTTTCTTTTCTTTTTACTTTTTACGAACAACAGTGACCGTCTATTTACGTCAACAGAATACATTTAGTGTCGAAACATTACGAACCATCTTTGTACGGCATGGTATTTTGGGTTACAAAATGCTTTTTATTTCAATAATTCCTATTGATCCCGAGATTCCCAAGGGGTGCAAGTACACCCCCTGGCACCCCCCCTGCCGGCGCCCATGATCTTAGATACTTATAACATTATAAAGCGGAAGAGTTTGTTAGTTTGTTTGTTTGTTTGTTTGAACGCGCTAATCTCAGGAACTACTGGTCCGATTTGAAAAATTCTTTCAGTGTTAGATAGTCCATCAATCGAGGAAGGCTATAGGCTATATTTTATCACGCTAAAACTAATAGGAGCGAAGAAATATAGGAAAATGTGGAAAAAACGGGGGGAAATTATTTAAAAGGGCTTATTTGAACGCGCCAATCCCAGGAACTACTGGTCCGATTTGAAAAATTCTTTCAGTGTTAGATAGCCCATTTAATAATAGATTATATTTTATCACGCTGAGACGTAGGGACAGAAGAAATAGAGCAAAATGTGGAAAAAAAGGGGGAAAATATTTGAAAGGGCTTATCTCGTGAACTACTGAAGCAATTTTTATGTTATTTGGCACAGATAAGAAATAGACCACGTGAAGGATCATAGGCTATTTTTTGTGGACTAATTTGTCTGTGAAATATCTAATTTACGCGGCGAAGCCGCGCGGAACGACTAGTAATAAATAATTACTATCCTCTGGTTCTACCACTTACATACTCCTTGGTTATATTCCTTTGTCCTAAACGTAATACCACCTTCTTGATTACATCTACCGAGTAGAGTAGCGAGACAGTTTTCCCGCAGTAAAAATAGCTAATGTGTTAATACAGGGCTACGAATAATAAAACCAGGAAACGTAACTCCCATACTAATACAGTTTTAAATTTGGTTCCATTCGAACTGTCATGTAACGTCAGCCGTTGTACCGCTCAAGGTCACCTAAATATTGCAAATGTATGAAAAGTGAACCTAAGGTACACTTTTTTGACAAGTATTTTGGAGCATGTTTTTTGACGGGGTTATTCTTCCTTAGTTTTTTATTATTCGTAGATCCAGGGTATCAAGTATCAACTAACCCCACACCAAATGTTATTAAAATTCCTCCAGCCGTTTAGAAGTGAAGAAGTAACAAACAATAAACATACAAACTCACAAACTTTCGCCTTTATAATATACGTATTGGTGTGATTAATCTCACAAGAATGTTCCTATAGGATTTACGCGGGTGGAGTGGCGGGCAAAAGCTAGTAGTTAAATAAATGTGTAATTTCCATGTGTCTAAGATAAGACAGGTCGTTCCTGGTGGTCGGCCAATTACGGCACAACAGGATGGAGCTCGTTGCTGATGGCGTCACCAATTGGTGGTTCAATCAGCAGCATCAGGTGTAACAAGTTTCACAATGATTCAGAAAAAATACTATTGGAAGACAGACAGACATACAGATATAAATTAAGCATATATCAAAATCGTTAATACAATCGCGTTTGCAATGTTTGATGTCGATATAAACGGGCCTATACCGTTTAAAATTTGGTTCCTTTCGAACTGTCACGTAACGTCAGCCTTTATACCGCTCAAGGTCACCTAAATATTGCAAATGTATTGAAATGTGTACCTAAGGTACACTTTTTTGACAAGTATTTTGGAGCATGTTTTTTGACGGAGCTCTTCCTTAGTTTTTATTATTCGTAGGCTTAGGTCCCAGATTTTTTGCTTAGAATAATACCTAGGTATATTAACTTTATTTAATAGGAAAATAGATTTTATCAAGCTTCACAGTCATCGACAGAAGAAAAGATGAAGATCTTAAACTTATTCGGTACTGGCTGTTAAACGCGATTTCGTTTGCGCTAGAATTCATTACACAGTACTTGAACATTTTGCCGCAAAAAAAATCCTATATCCTTTCCTAGAACTCAAAGTATATATATACATTATACAATATACATACTTATCAAAATCATTTCAGAGGTTATATCGTCTAAGGGAGATCGCACACGTCACACTTTTTGTGTGATCGAGTCTGCGGCTTCCATACAGTCTGATGGCACGCGCTATGCAGATTGTATGTAAGCTGCAGACTTCGATCACACAAAAATTGTGACGTGTGCGATCTCCCAAAAGGTAACAAAGAGACACACTTTGACATGACGAATTATTACTATAGTAGGATGTTTTGGTTCATAATAACACTGTCATATAGTCATGTAAACTGGGACAAACGTAGTAATTAGATTGCAAGTTCAATCAACTAGCGCCAGCAACTCACCAGCGGCGCGTCAGCAGGAAGTCTGTCCCTAATTCACCTGCACTTGTGTGGCTTGGGGCTGCCGGGATCTAGATTTTTGTTTTGTGATACTTTGCGTACCTAATTATTAGTTTGTTCACATTATATTATGTATAATTAGCAAATAGCATCTAAACGGAAAGTTCTTTTTGTTTTTTTGCCTTGATGCCAAGAAATGTGCCCAAGAATACAGGAATATCATAGGAAAAAGGAGGAAGCCACTTTTTTCGCATTATTAAGTATACTAGCGACCCGCCCCGGCGTCGCACGGGTATAAAATAATGTATAGCCACTGACAAAATGATTAAAATCGATAGCCTATGATCCTTCACGTAGCTTACTTCTTATCTGTGCCAAATAACATAAAAATTGCTCCAGTAGTTCGCGAGATAAGCCCTTTCAAATAATTATCCCCGTTTTTTCCACATTCTCCTATTAGTCTTAGCATGATAAATTATAATCTATAGCCTTCCTCAATACTTAAGACTGTAGTTAAGTGTTAAGTGGTATTTTAATAGTCACTAATAGAAGACGTATAGTGTAGGATATAACTCAATTTCCTCGAATTCAAGTAAAAATGTAGGTATATTGCCGTAAAAACGTTCGCTGAAAAGCACTGAAAGCCTCCACGTAGCCTCTACATTTATAAACTTTTGTAAATATTTCAATAGAATATTTTATTTATATCGTTTACACTCGTTTCTTCAATATAAAGTAAACGTAAGTTGCAATAATTACCCCCTTAAACACAAACGGTATTACCACAAAAGATTAAACATCTGTTGAACAGTTGTTTTGAGACCATTTTGTACTGATTTTTTCTCTAATCAACTGTTCAACAGGTGTTTAAATCTTTTGTAGTAAGACCGCAGAAGTCTACAAGAACTAGTACAACCTGACCTATTTCGCTCGAACCGATTACACTCGGCTCCCGGCAGTTAGCCACGACAATGAAATACCTAACGCTAATTCGATACGATTGGATAAGTAGAGAAGAATCAGATATCTAAACATCTAACCCGTCGGCCCATTCAGTCGGCGGTGGCCACGCGCGCGGTGCGGAGCAGTGAGAACCGGCGTGAACAGGACTGACAGATGGACAAAATGGCGGCAGCGCTCCTGGTTTTGGCGGTTTTAAGTTTACTACACGAAGGTTTGTGGAACGTGTCATCATCCATTCTCATTAATTCTGAAATGTGGATGTTTGAATGTTCATTTTGATGCCAAAATGCCGAAATTCAGACCAAACTTTAATCCTGAAAATGACTGTGCAGGATTATTCAGTTCAAAAGTTTACTGAAAGTTTTTATAACCAATATTTCATGGGGTGCCATTATTGTGAGAAATATTTTTCTACATGAAATCACAAAAATGCCTACGACTAATAGCATACATGTTACTGATTAGTAAATTGTCTGGTTAAATTAACTAAAGACCATAAAGGCCTTCCCTACGGAGAATCCGTAATTTACCGTATTTAGAGCCTTGTTATTAAGTCATAATTTGAAAGCTACAGAGTTATAATAAAAATACAGCAATAATCTTCAGTATATCAATATTCCTTTCCACGTTTAAAATTTTCTATTTTCATTTATTATACTTATGATATCAGCTTCCAAAGTAAAGCCAATTTATTAAAATTCAAGCATACATTCAGCATCTCCTTAAAGTATTTATAAATTACTTTTATTTGAAACATACGCCAATAGATCGACAATATGATAAACTGCATATTCCCCGTTTTAATTTTTTTTAGGTCAATTTTGAACTAAGAGTAAAAAAATAGGGTATTGGTGCGATCTCGGCAACGCGGCAAATGTATGGCCAAGGTTGTTTGCTCGGGGGACGGCCTTAATTATGCTGTCTTAAGTTATTTTTTAAAACACAAGAATAAAAGTAACGAAAACAATATTTGTAGATCTTTAGTAGAGCTGCTGGTTAAACCTTTTCCCTTTGGCTTATTATATTTTTATAGCTAGACTAGAGAGATGGGACATAAAACATAATCTGCCTTAAAACTAATGACAGTCGAGTATAACACTCAGCTACACATCAAGGCATAGGACTAGTAAAAGCTAGTTTATTACTCAATTACAGTTAGTATGTTGAAGAATAGCACTAAGAACTAACTATAACTAGCCAATCCAGCCGGATTATCTAGCTTCATCAAATTAGACTAATAGTTCATCCATTCATCAAACACAAAACTTTGCTTAACACGAATGCATCCCCATATTACGTCCTACGCTAATTTAGATGACAATGTCATTTCATTGGACTAGACTACGCAGGAAATATTTTAAAGTGATAATGTAATGTACTCGATATACTGGACATGATTAGGCTCTTCCTTTATAGATTACTTTTGAGTTTCGTAATTTAGTAGGACAGAGAATAATAACAGAGAAGATAGGCTAAAGACCAGACAGGGCCGGCAGACTTTGGCCTAACCGATGATAGATCATCCTGTTTAAAAGACAATCTGCAATTAGCATGCATTATTCAAATGAAATTTTAAATCAGCATTTTGGTCGTTCAAATGAAAGCAAACCAACGGAGTCCAACATGCTTAGCATGGTCACAGTAAAAAAACGAAAGAATAGAAACGCTGACAAATCGCAGATACATTGATAGATTTCCTTTATTAATCCATTACTTTGTCTACTTTACCGTAAGAATTAACCTTTCTATGGCGACAATGCTAAGCCTGTAGAGTCAAAGGCTCTTTTACTCGGAGGTTTTCATGGGGGCGTCATTTTCTTTGCTCTATATTCGCAAACGTGTAGAGATAAACTACGATAACATGGCGCGCCCCTCCAAAATTCAAAACGTTTGAAGTGCGTTGTCAAAACGTGTCTTGCGCGGTCGGCTATTTATGATTAGTTGATCAACAAATCTTGGTAATAAGTGATAATTAAATGAAATATTACGAGAACTGGTTGATTGGTTAAATACTTACTACATACAAACTCTTTCATAAGGATGTGACTACACACATTGAAACAGTAATTTGGAGGGGCACGCCATGTTATCGTAGTTTATCTCTATACTAAAGTAACTGTTTCATTTTGCACTCATTTTGGTTAATTATAAGTAGACACATTTTGTATCATGAACAACAGGCTTAATAAGGATGCAATTAAATTACCCAAGGATTTTCTAAAACATATTATGTGAATCATATTTCTCTAGGCTTGTACAAAACGGCTATTACTTATTACACTCGTTAACAAACTCACTATGGATTCCACTTAAAGATTAAAACAAAGTTTAAGTTCTGTTTACATTCAAACAAGATGATACGCTGTATTGCTAAGATTGCAATTAAAAATGGCATATTATATACTACAAAAAAAGATAGACCTATTTCATTGCAAAAGACTGAATTTTGAGCTGCGTCACCTTTAGGCTCGATTTAACTGTCGGGGAGTAGATATTAGAGAACACAAGTCAAGAATTCAAGGGCTGGCAATAAGCTCGAATTCCTCTCCCCCAGTGCTGGCAATAAACTCTAATTCTTCTCCCCCAGGGCTGGCGATAAACTGCTACCAATGCAACAGCCACAACGACTCGCGCTGCCTCATGGACAAACTGCCGGATTCCCTGCGGCTGCCGTGCGGGCCCAAGGACACCATGTGCCGGAAGATCTCCCAGGTGGTGGAGTTTGAGATGAACGGCATGCCGCCGGACAGCCGCGTCATCAGGGGCTGCGGGTGGGACGAGACCAGCTATAAGGTGAGAGAGTTGGGTTCGTAGATAGATAGATATATAGATAGATTATAGAACTCTTCATTTTTTTTATAAAATAAGGGGGTAAGCGAGCAAACTAGTCACCTGATGGAAAGCAACTACCGTCGCACATGAACACTCGCAACATCAGAAGAGCTGCAGGTGCGTTGCCGGCCTTTTGCTCACAAATTGGTACTAACTAGTTAACCGACACGTTGTCAAGTCAACAACTAGTGACATGGTTCGACTTGCCATAACCCGATTAAATTACGAAGAGCTGCCATCTATCTGTCTATGAATTTATTTCTCTGAAAGCACTTCAAAATTTGGTAACCATATACTATTACCGTGGTGCTACTTCTACTAATTTAAGGAGTTCACATATCAGTATATCTTACTGATATTACGCTTCAAAAAGGATAGGCTTATTGAACAGATCATAAAGCAACAAATAAAGTTAAAAAATTTAATGTAAGTCCATCGAAATACAGTATGAGACTTCACTGCCCATTCTGATATTGTTTACGCAAGGATGTTGTCTGTCATTGTTTACTCTTCACTTTTAAACACTGGACTGATTTTGGTGAAATTTTGTACGAAGATTGAATCACTGAAGAAGACACAGGATAGCCTACGTTGCAATTTAAAGTTACTACCCATAATATGAAATGTCCAAACACATAGACTCTATACACTAGTTCATAAATCAAGTTATTTTATCAGAATTGGTGACTACAATACAATAAAATCCGTAAAACATTTTAATTGGTCGAGCTGTGACATTCTTAGAATACCTATAATATAAGCTTATTAGCAATGTTGCGATATTTGAATTGGCTTTATTTGCCTATTATAAGGCAAAACGTAGGAGTTTTGGGCCTAGCTATTTTTGCGGTAAATTCTAGTTCAATGCCGGTATAAAAATATAAGTTATGATCTGCCGATCTATTTTATGCTCGCGAAGATAAACACTACCGAATTGCGAGTACTGAATCGTTCAGAGCTGTTGTCATGGATACCAGGCGTTTTAGTAGAGTAGTAAACCAATTTTGCTAATGCCCTCGGTGATCTAGTCTCGGGCGCTCATGGTTAACTAAATCATGATTAAATCATGGGTAGGGTCTTGAAGTTATGACAGTCGCGCACGACCGACGACAGTCGTAGGCCCCGCGCGACCGTGTCAAAGTTATATGGCACGATCGCGCGCGGCTTACGACAGTCGTATCCCGCGCGCGTCAGTCGCGGGCCTCGGAAGCGGTGCCATACATTTTCATACGTTGACTATGGTCGCGAGCGTCCGACGACAGTCGTAGGTCGTGCACGACCGCGATCGATCGCGATGCACGGAATTGTACCTTTAAGAATAGTCTTTATCATTTAATATAATTATGTACTCGTATGATAGTGTATTTGTTCCACCGCGTCGCTGCACTGCGCCTAATTATTATCTTAGTTGATTTTATAAATTATGAATAGATTTAAATAATAGCCCTGACAATTTATCACACTATTTGTATAATAATGCGTAGCATCACATTTAGTAAGGTATATGTTTATGAGTAAAGTCATTAATTGACGATGTAAGGAAAGCAATAAATATATTGCTACTTTAACTACGCATCCAAACATAATAGCATAGAGTTTAATAACTAGAGTTTCTCTAGTATACAAAGGTTGAAATACTGTTTTTTTTTTTTTATTTATTTAAGGAAAACTTACAGCTAGAATACATAAACATATTGAGATATATAACACAATAAGGCCAATTAAAAGTTTTCACAGGTAGAAATATGAAATAGCTAAATTACAATACACAAACAGCAAACAAAAATAATAGTATTAAAAGTAGAAAATAAAATATTAACAAAGAGTACTATAATTTCTGTCGGTTCAACACCTAGCTGCTACGCCGTAGAGCCTCTACGAGAAATCCCGAATGCCAATAATTATTCCTAGTTAAAGCTAGTTAGAGCCTTAGTTGTTGATAAGCAGGAAAGAAAATGTTTCTTACTCTTTCACACACTTAACACACTCGCCGGTTTTCTTAATTTTCAGTGTCTTTCTAATATACAGATTGTAACAAAACAAACTACAAAGTGATAGGTATGTCATGTGTTTCTTGTATAAAGTTCACTGTGCTTCTAGCGGTTCTAGTTCTGAAAAGGTTACTTTGACTTTCATGTTTCTATGAGAAATTCCCATACAAAATTTAAAAAAGTAACACTTTCAGGGCTGCTGCTTTCACAGTCAACCTGTACAAAGTAGATCATGAAATACATATACTTCCATACCATCCAAACTTAATGTTATAAATGCGAAAGTGTGTCTGTCTGTCTGTCTGTTACCTCTTCATGCTCAAACCGCTAAACCGGTTTTAACCGACTTCCAAAAAGGAGGAGGTTATAATATGTTCGTCTTTGGCTATATTTTTTTTTATTTGTGTATGTTCATGCAGTTTGGCATGGAGATATTTTGAGTCCCGAGAAAGGACATAGGATAGTTTTGATCCCGGAAGAATGTACGGTTCTACGCGATAAACGAAATTTGACGCAACGGAGTTGCGGGCGTCATCTAGTTTTATATATAGTTGAAGATCATCAAAATATAATATATCTTCAGCATAAATTTAGTAAACAGAAGTATGAATACCAAACTTACGCCTTACAGACCACGTCTAATACTCCTTATCTTTCCAGGGTCGGTGTTACCAAAGATCCGGTTTCGGTGGGCGGCAGGAGGTGTGTTCGTGCCTGGAGGATGGCTGTAACTCCGCCACTGTACCCATCGCCGCCACAGCGCTCATGCTGCTTACTGTAGCTATCCTGAGGTTCTAGAAGATTCCAGAAAGTTCTAGAAGGTTGTAGAACGCACGCAGTTATTTCTTTTGATAGGTGTATATGTTTGGGATAACTTTGAAAATTGCAACGATAGTACGATAGGAATGTTGAGAGAAATTTCATAAAACTTGTTGATTTTTTAGTCGTAAAAGACGGCATAGTGGCCTATCTTTAAAAGTTGCGTAGCAAAATATTATGTGTAGCTCTGAATCGTAAGATTTTTTATATTCTCTCCGCGTAAGTGTGGTATCGGGGAGATATCATTTTGTAATTCAAAACTACTATCAAAATCGTGGTTCGTCAAACGATAATAGGCTAGAAAGTGCTTTATAATAGACATATCAATTGAATCACAACAGTAGAAAGAAATAGCTACGTGCACATATAATAATTATATATAATATATTTATTGTGTGTATGTGTGAGTGTCACACGGCCGCGCGAATGAGAGCGGTTAGTGGTTTAGTGGTTATGTGTAAATAGACGATAATGACACTGCCCTTACACCTTTACATAGTCATAGTTAATGGTCACAGTCAATAGTGGTCTAAAAGATCGTCTAAAATCTAGATGTAACAGTTTAGAAAGAAAGGAAAAGAAAAGCCTAGATGATATTATTCACTCAGAATTTTAAGAAACGTAGATACCTATTCAGTAAAGTACTTTAAATTTAAAGTGTTACAAAATTATTTGTATAATAAAGCAATAAAAGTAGCTTAAACAACGAAATTTAGGATAGTAATTAAGAGAATATTGAAACTTAACCTTACCTAACCATGTATGAATCAATGAGAATGTTATTGTTTCTAAGGATTACTTATTGCATATTATTGTTAAGACCACTTAAAGACCACCAATCCCACTGTTGTACAAAATATATTTATTGCAAATCTCAAGCGCAAAATGAGTTTCATGTAAAGTTTTGGCTTTTGTTAAAGTATTGTTTTTGTAAAATACATTGATTAATTATTGTTGTGTTTGTAAAATGTGAGTATTTATTAAACGTTTTTAGTAAATCTGTACTGTTTTATTCTTTGTCACAAAATATTTATTAAAAAAAATTGAAAATTCGAATTCCTGATTCAAATTTTGACAGCGAATTTTTTTAGCTATAATTTACCGATGCCAACAACACATGATATCCTTCCTAATGCGGGTTAGATGGTCTAAATCAGCTCAAATTGACACCATCCGTTATGTATTCAATTGCCAATCTCCTGAATGACACAGCTGTGGCAACTCAGTGTTTGGGTTCGTTTGACCCCGGCCGGATCGGGCTTGGACGTGGCAACATGTACTCTTATGGCCTCCTCCTGATCTTCGGACTTGTCGAATATGGTTAGTGATTCTATTTTAATTTTTTTAATAAATTTTATTCAAAATTTTAACATTGATTTCTATTCATATAGTTACTTAGTTTCTGATTACGAACATGAATATGATGCTTATAATAAGTACTTTATAAATTAAAGTACTTATTATAAAATACTTTTAATAATAATTAAAGCATTTCCTATTCTTTAGAAGGCTAGACCCAAAAACTATTTTCCTGTGCCTCTCTTACCTCTTAAGTAGACAGCTTAAGCATATCTTTGACTAAGTATAACAATATTCATATAATAGGTGATCTGTCTGTCTGTCAATATATGAGCGGTTAATTGTGAGAGGGAGCGGTCGCACACAGCCGCGCCTATAATAGCTTAATTTTGTACCTCCTGTATTTATGGCAATAAACTCTATGGGCAGCTATATTCATGGCAGTCAATGACCTAACTTCCTAAGTTACGATCTACACTATACAGCTAAAATACAGCTCTATATAGAGTTAATTCCAATATCGTAAAATTGGCTTTCAAGTTTCAACACCTTGTAGAAAGGCCTCGTAACGTTTTCTATGTTATAAGTTCTTACTCTGAAAACTTAACTTTTTAACCACTGTCAAGTTCGTTGGAAATGTTGACGAATATACAGTGCGAATATAGCACACTTGTGGCTAAGGAGCTGTTAGCAAAAAATATTATGTTAAAATATTCCCTTTTGTAAAAATGAATATAGCGACTAGAAATAGACGGGGGATAAAATGAGACATAGTTAAACAAAAAGTACACTCCGTTTCAAATCATTTTGATGTTTCTATAAACAAATCTCACTATGTTCTAACAAGACTCCTTGCGTGCTAATTGACTACACACACAGTCAGCTGTTTCGATAATTAAGACACTTTGAAGCCTGATGCTGAATTTATATGAGTAAATGGAGCATCTGATGGTATGCCATTACAATGGTCAATGAAAACACTCAACAAAGTATACATGAGTAGTTTTTGGGTGCTTTTGGTCTCTAATATACTCTTAAGCACTTTAAATAACATTTAAAAACCTCCAAAAGCTTCCTAAGAATCTTTGTATTCAGTCCATAAGCCCCTCCTCATGTAAAACTATTAAAATAATGCAATAGAACGGACCGTCTTAATTTAAAAGCCATAAACGTATAATTTTCTCCATGAACATTAAATATTCAGCATGCTTGCAAGCTTGATTGTGAAGCTGTCTATTAGATAGCACGAATAATTCCTTCCCTTTCCGTTCGCAATCGCTTGTATTAATCTATCAATCCATCATGGCGAGGCCGTGTAAAATACACACAAAATATATCGTACTAAACAGAGTTAAAGGTGAACAATTGAACATCAAGTTTTTTTAACATGACTCAACATTTCTATTCAAAAATTCTAATTTTCCTCAAGGTTCAGCGATAGTCTGCTACGAGTGCAACAGCGCTCTCAACTCCTTGTGCGCAAGCGCAGTTCTCCCGGACAGCTTGAAGCGGAACTGTTCGGAGCACGACCGCGGCGTCACGCACACCCTGTGCCGGAAGATGATCCAGCATGTAGACCACGAGGTCAACGGACAGCTCCCGGCGCCAAGAGTCATCAGGAGTTGTGGATGGGATGAGAGCAAGTATAAGGTATTAAAAGATATTTGGATGAGTAAGTTATGAAGTTGTGAGGCTAATGATGATTCATTGAAACTAAATCTGGGAGTGTAACCTCTGGCAAAACGAAAGATCTATAATGCTTAACAACATACTTTGTAAATCTGGAGTCCCATATTGCGATGATCTCGTAGACAGCGCAAGGAACTTCCGTGCGTTTAAGCGTTTTTGTCATAATTATTACTGGAAACAGTAACACAACAAAATTCAACATTAACTTAGATCTAGCTTAGTAGTCATAATTAACATTAATTATTCCTGTGGTGCTTTCCCTTTAGTTCTTTGACTTTCGGTCATTGCAACTTTGTGCTGTCTCCCGCTTTTTATGGGGAGGGAAACTGTACACTTCCTACTCCTCCTATCTTCTTCTGATTAAATTCGTTGCGGGTCCCAAGACAGCTTTAGCATGTTCCTCGGGCTCCCTGAGATCATATCAAAGGGTTTTCGTGGTTGGATACCGCTGTCGATCCTGGCGACACAGGAGACACAGTGGTGGGAATGTGTGGTGGACAAATCCCGTTATAAAAAATATTGAAACTAAAAATTTATTTAATCATAAAGCTCATGTCATTGAAGCTAATAATAATTATAAGAATTTTAATTTAAACATATGTTTGCTATGTTGTAAAAGTGTTGTAAGAAAAAAGTTAATTTAATCAATTAGTATAGCGGCAGAAATAGTTTTATTGAACATTTACAAAGAGTTCAACACTTATGAAAACTATTCTACCTATTATTATTACAACAAGACCGACTTCGGGCTGCGAGAGGATAGTACGTGTTACAGATAGAATGGCGCGAACGCAACTGCCTCGTGTCGGCTGACGCAATCCCCCGACGCGGGCGCCTAACATGCGCGCGCAACTGAGAATAATACTCGGCGCGGATTGGTCAATCGTAAGCACGCCGCGGCGGTTTCCTCTCCCGGCTCGATCGGCGGATCGGTATATGTGAGGGGGTGCGAGACGGAGCGGGGGGCACTTGTCTAGCGCTTCGCGCTATAGCCTCCCCCTCCAAGTCACAAGCACGACCCGTCTGTGACTTGGCCGGACGACCACGGCGGTGCTGATGTACAACGACAGTGGATGAACCCACATATGGAGTGAGGGCGCTGGCGTGGTACTTGCCTCGAACAACTCCGTTCGCATCCTCGACAATATATGATGTGGGACTCACAATATGAGAGACACGATAGGGACCTTCCCGTTTTGGGGCAAATTTACTGGTAAACCCCTTGGCTGCATTGCTCATCAGATGGGCATCCACGAGGACCAGGTCCCCTTCTGCAAACGAAGGACTGTCTCGTCGCTTACTATCACCACTGGCCTTTCGAAGATCTTGTTGCTCTTCAACCCGGTGCTTAACATCAAGCAAAATCCGCGCAAACTCTTTCAGGTAAGGCGTAATCTGGGGAACGAAATTTTGTTGGGACACAATAGCTCGAAGGTCAGTGTGTACGGTTACAGGTGAGCGCATCTCCCGAGCAAAGGTAAGGTACGCAGCAGTCTGACCCGTTCCTTGGTTATGGGCACTATTGAGTGCAAAATGAACCATCGGTAGTACAGTTGGCCACTGACGATGTTCTGGTCCTACCAGGATACCAAGTAGCTGTTTCAGCTCTCGATTCTTACGTTCCGCCGGGTTTGCTTCCGGATGATACACAGGAATTAGGGACTGTTGGACTCCAAACACAAACATAGCCTTTTGCATTACTGCAGAGACAAACTGGCTACCACTATCCGAGATAACTCGACGAGGTAAACCGTAACGCAGGAAGACTTCTTCTATTAGGACCTTTGCACACGACTCAGCTGTCGCATCACATAGTGCAAATAGCTCAACCCATCGACTCGCCGTATCTTCAATGAGAAAAACCCACTTTTCTCCACCTTCGGCTTCTGGAAGAGGTCCGAAAAGATCCATTGCAAGCACTTCGAATCGCTGCTGAAGTACGGGTGTCTGAAGCAGACCAGCAGGTTTTTAATTCGTCGCTTTGTACTTTTGGCACAAGTCACAGGATTTAAGGTATTGAGCTACGTATGTTCTCATGTTTTTGAAATAATATTTTTCTTTAATTTTGCGCAACGTACGCTCCAAACCTAGGTGTCCAGCAGTGGGCGCATCATGGAGTTCTCTCATGAGCTCTGCCTTCAAAGACTCTGGGACCACAAGCTGGGGTTCCTCGGACACTCCGTCCGGATCACATCGATATAAGACACCTTGTTCTCAATATAATAGCCTCGGTCAGTCCAGCGTACATCTGCTGCAGGGTCATCCGAATTTTCAAAATCTTCTATAATTTTGCTCACCTCAGAATCATTCAGTTGAGCCTTTCGAATGTCTTCTGGACTACATTGAGGCAAATCGACGACTACGGGACAAATACCACAAGATCCCGTAATAGCTTCTTCAGTTAAATTGGTTACTGGACGACTGAGGGTGTCGGCGACCAGGTTCACTCTACCAGGAGTGTAATCGATTTGGAGATCGAACGATTGAATTTTCATTGCCCAACGGGCCAATCTACCACTGGGTGTCTTTAACGACAAAAGCCATCTCAACGGTTGGTGGTCGGTAGCCACATGCACTTGAGCTCCCTCGAGGTACCCTCGGAATTTATCCAAAGCCCAAACGACCGCCAAGGCTTCTCGCTCGGTGGTATGATAATTTCTTTCAGCCGCAGTGAGCAGCCGGCTGGCATACTCTATTGGTCTCTCTTCATGATGAGATGGGCCTTGCAATAATACTGCTCCTAGAGCATAGGCACTGGCGTCTGTCCGCAAAACAAACGGCTCATCAAAACTGGCTTGTCGAAGAATGGGAGAAGGCTCTTTGCTGGTCCTCGCTCCACTGCCAACGTTGATCCTTCTTGGTAAGTTCCGTCAATGGACGAGCTAGATCGGAAAACTGAGGTATGAACTTTCGAAACCAGGAGCAGGTTTGTAAAAACGTTTTTAACTCTTTCAGGTTCGTCGGAGGCTTCATATTCATCACAGCTTCCACCTTCGTAGGATCCGGCTCGATTCCTTTTGAAGAGACGACGTGTCCCAGGTAAGTAACCTCATTTCTAGCAAAATAACACTTTTTCCTGTTTGCTTTCAGGTTGAACAGGCGAAGGCGCTCGAAGACTTGCTGAAGATCCTTCAGGCGCTGCTCCAGATTTGGCGATATAACTAAAATATCATCCAAGTATGCCAGGACGCATACGTCCTTGAGACCAGATCTCATCCGGTCTATTAACCGCTGGAACGTCGCCGGTGCGTTTTTTAACCCGAACGGCATGCAGCGAAACTGGAACGTTCCAAAGGGCGTAGTGAACGCCGTCTTATGTCGATCTTCCGGGGCGACACTTATTTGCCAGTATCCAGCTTTTAAATCGATCGTTGACATGACGCAGTCTGCTTTAGTATTCTGCAGTAATTCGTCGATAACAGGAAGTGGATACTTGTCGGTCCGTGTGACGCTATTAAGCTTTCTGTAGTCTACACAGAACCGGGTTTCACCATTTTTTTTCGGAATTAAAACCACAGGAGGAGCCCACTCCGACTCAGCGTCTTCAATGATGTCATCTTCCAGCATCTTATCTATTTCTTCACGAATAATGTCTTTCTTAGCGGGAGAAACACGATACGGCGGACTAGCGACTGGCGCCGCATCTCCCGTATCTATACGATGTACGGCAAAATCGCTCGGTCCTCCCCCTGGAGTAAAAATATCCTCGTGGATATTCAGAAGGTCGGACAGACGTTCCCTTTCGTCCAGACAAAGATGGGATCCCTCGTCCTCGCGAAGACCCACAGACGAACAGGTAAGTGGCCGTAAAGGCTTGTTTTCAAAAATAATCGACTCCGGCGACCTATCGTGTCTCACATACCATATACCACGATCGAAGTCTAATACCATACCAATGTCCTCTATAAAATTCATACCTAACAGGCTCTCGGTTGCATCCGGCAACATGATAAAATCGACCGCTCGCGCTACGCCTCGCACCGTTACATTAACATGCGCTATTTCAACATTTTGCGCAGAAATCCGACCGTCCGCATACTTTAATTCAGTAAATACATTTTGGAACTGACAACCATGCTTAAATAAGTGGGCTCTTAGACTAACACTTTCTATGGAATGTTTAGCTCCAGTGTCTACTATCAAATTACCGAATTCACCACAGATTTGTACACGCAACACAGGACGCACACGCGAATCTATATTAGCGCAACTCGCGGACACTGATTGAAATGAACTCTTAGACGGCGCGGGCGGCGCGCTCGATTTTTTCTCCTTACACGTTGGACAGTTCGAGCGTATGAATCCGGGTGTCCCACACCCGAAACACGTAACCGCAGGGGAACGCGCAGCTCCTTCAACTGGATCATCTCTAATCTTTGCCTGCTTGGCAATTCGCTGACAATCCTCCTTGAGGTGGCCGTACTGCTTACAGTACTTGCATTGAGGCCGAAACTTCCTCGTAGTTATACTAGGCTCCGCCTGAGCCGTTGCCGAAGAATAAGTCGCGGGTTTCGTATCTACATTGACACGTGGCCTACTCTCGTCTATAATATCTTCGACACGCCGCGCTTGAGCCAATAACTCGGCGAAACTATTAAAGCTAGCACGCGGATTTTCTCTCTAATTCGACGGTGCATCAATCCATACGCCATATCCAGCTGTACCGTTTCCGTCAGTGTAAACTGCGGGAGCTGGGCGAAAAGTGCTCGAACGTGACAAATAATTAAATCTGTAGACTCGTCTACACGTTGCTCTCGTTCAAAAATTTTGCTATACAGTTTGTGAGGAGGCAAGCGAGGTCCAAAGGTTTGCTTTAGAGCCTCTAGAGCAGCTTGCCACGACGAAGTAGTGTCCTTGACTCCCTGCCACCAAGTAGCTGCCAATCCCGTCAGCAGCATCGATAACCCACGTAGGGCATTGTGGTCGTCAATACGGAGACACTCTTTATAAGTTTCCACAGAATCAATAAACGCCTCAACGTTACTGTTATTCTCTCCGTTAAAACGAGCCGTGCACTTGGCGAAATTGCCAGTAGAAATTGGTAATGTACTTACAGGCTCGCTGCGACTCAACCTGTCTATGAGTAGTAGAAGTTGATCCGTCGTTATGGTGACCGAGGCCGCTGCAGCACCACCAGCTGGCTGCAGGTCCTCCGCGGGCACCTGGGCGGCGTCAGCGCCGGCAGCGCATGGAGACGTGTCTGCCGAAACCGGCGGCGGCGTCGGCGTCCCATCCGTAGACGATTCGAGGACAGCCGACGAACTCGCTTGTTTTGCATGGGCTGATCTGGTGTTCATCTTGATAAGTCACCACGTACGCGGAACCGAACCGAAATAAAATCTTATAGTCTACTCAGCACCGAGTCTTACGTAATTTATGGACGACCCCTTACGTATTCGGTATTCTAAAAGAGTCACTAATTCACTATTATTATTATATCCGTTCGCGAAACAAAGTAACACAGCAAACCTACTGTTTACTCGCGGGGAATGCAGAGCGAAATGTTTTTACACTATAATTATTATTAGCGCGCGAAACCAAAGCTAACACAGCAAGTCGGCACACGCGCGGCTGTTTAGTCGCGGAATATGTTATACCAGAACAAAGATATTCTAGAAAAGTCTATTAACATTTAACACTCGTATTGTTATTACTTAAGTTCGCGAAAACAAACTAACACAGTTGTTGAGATGCACACTGTTAGTTCGCGAAGAATACCGGTAACAAACTTAGGTATTCTAGAAAAGTCTATGTACACACACTGTACACCCGTTGTACCACGTAGGTATTTATTGTTTTTAACTTCTTACAGAACGCGGAACGAAACCGAACAGAAACTATGGGTAGGTACCTAACCACACCCACTGATTAGTTCGCGTAAAAGTTAAAAACCCGAAACCGTCTTAGGTCTTCCGAAAGTCACTATTTCACACGTAGTGTCACAGTTCGCGGATCACAATTAAACAGAAACTATTCAGGTAACCACACCTACTGTTTACTCGCGTAGAAAAACCGTTACACTATTAGGTCTTTCCGGAAACCTAGGTCTTAAAACTTTTTGTATTTTTTCGGCCAAACGTTGGGCTGCCAGTTATAGCGGCAGAAATAGTTTTATTGAACATTTACAAAGAGTTCAACACTTATGAAAACTATTCTACCTATTATTATTACAATAAGACCGACTTCGGGCTGCGAGAGGATAGTACGTGTTACAGATGGCGCGAACGCAACTGCCTCGTGTCGGCTGACGCAATCCCCCGACGCGGGCGCCTAACATGCGCGCGCAACTGAGAATAATACTCGGCGCGGATTGGTCAATCGTAAGCACGCCGCGGTGGTTTCCTCTCCCGGCTCGATCGGCGGATCGGTATATGTCCCCTCACATATACCGATCCGCCGATCGAGCCGGGAGAGGAAACCGCGAGACGGAGCGGGGGGCACTTGTCTAGCGCTTCACGCTATATTAGCCATGAAATGTTTATTAGTCAATATCTCTTTACCTTAAACGAAAAAAATAGAATGTTTTGTGTCCTAAAAGAAACTAACAGTTCCGAACATTCCACATTACAGTCTAAAAGTTCAGCAACCAATCTGGCGAAAAGAATTAATGACATAAAAAAAAAAAAAAAATCATTTATTGCAGGCAATAAACCCATATAAAAATACATAAAATTAAATTAAATTAAAAGTTAAAATTAAATAGTACATATTAAATACACTGTGAATAAATTTAAATAGTAATATATAAAAAAAATGCTACAAAAATACGTTTAAAAATAATTCTAAAAATCATTTCTGGTTTCTGTCGCGATGCACCGATAACCAGTAGGCTGGAAACGAATTCTCCGGACACCCAGTACACACACCGAGGATATTGTTAGTAGAGGAACGCACGCGGGCCCAGAATTGCGCAACTCGTGCCCTAAGTAATCGGGAACTCTGGCGTCGGCAAACATGCCCGAAGCACTGCAGTATCTAGGCAGTCTCATAAGTATGCGGTATGCGTTATTACACTGCACCCTGATGCTACTCCTTACAGATTTAGAGTAGTTGGCCCAAAGCTGACGCGTATAAAAGCATTGACAGTATGCCCTAAACAGTGTCAGCCTTGCCTCAACGCTGCAACGTGCAAAACGGCGCGCGAGCATGTTACACCGAACGGCCACTGCCCATCTCTCACGAACAATGTCTTCATTGTCAGACAGATTCTCGGTCAGAATGTGTCCCAGGTACCGGAAACTATGATGAAAAAAAGCATACTATGATGAATACTATAATAAAAAAATAGTTACCTGATGTTGACGATGATGATGGGTTTAAGTCACTTTAGGGTACGATGGCCACTTAAATTTTGCTGCCGTCTATGGTTAAATATGCTGTTACTCTAACAACTACACCAGCCTTCTATAAATAAACCGTCTATTACTGCAACAACTACACCCACCAATCTCTTTCAGGGTTCCTGCTACCACCGCTCCGGCTACGGCGGCCACCAGGAGGTGTGCTCGTGCTTCACCAACCTCTGCAACAGTTCCACTCAGACCACCACCAGCATTGCCTTCATCATCATAACCATCACCGCTTTCTTCGTGTCCAATAAAGATACGTACTGCTGTTGAATCTGAATGTATATAAATGTGTGATAATTAAAGAGGTAGAGACTTTCAATTTGTTTGTATTTCGAAAGTATTTTTTATGTTACCCATAAGTATCGGTAGATGCGAAGAAAGATTAAATAATGAAGAATCTTATAATAAGTAAGCTAAAGTTCAGCTGCTATTCGACGAAAAGAACATCCAAAGTAAAAATACTGAATGATGTAATATATTGGAATACTTAAAATAAATTCATCATAAGTATTATAAAAATTATATTTATATTATGTTAAATGTAGGATAGATTATTTCTATGGTTTAAATTAGGTACAATGGAAAATACATGGAAAATATAATAAGCTGATTTTAGATCAATTAAAAGTACCTATTTTGCATATTATAAACTTTATGGACAAAAAAGTACCTAATTTAAATTGACAAATGATGAAAAGCAAAAATCGAATGACAATACGTCAACGAAAAATTGAAGAAAATCATATGCTTTGGACAAGGAACTACACGATACATTTCAAAAAGATTCCCGACAGAAGACATACAGAAGGAAAACCAAGAATTTAGGGTTGTTAAGTAATATTAGAAAAGTTTCTAGATATTTTAAAGTTTTTGGAACAGCTCTACAAAATATACGACTAGTGGTAACTGAATAAAGAATGCTACATCATGTAAGTACCCTAATATTAAATAAAACCTAGAAAGTCCTACTAGAAGACAATAGATATAAAGCTAATAGTGATAATATTTGGGAAAAAGATACCATCTAGATTCCGTGATCACTGAATGTCAAACAAAAATTTTCAAATGTCATCCCAAAAGACTCAGGATCATGTGGTTTTAGTTTTATTTCGTATCCTGATGCCTAAACAAAATATAGTCCCATTATCAATTAGACAAAGAACAATACCCAATATAAACATTTTAATATTTCAGGAACATCGAGGTGAGCAAAATTCAACGTGAAGAATCGCCCAAAGGATACAACGCAATTTGACAAGTTTTTCAGCCATCGCTGTTCGCTTGAGAAAGTGTGATGGCTGATCGTTCGAATGCTGACAAACTATCTAACTGGTCCCATTTAGAGCCTATAGGTACGGGCGCTAAGAAGAAAATTGTCAAAAGTCAAGATAAACAGAATTTCTACAACTCTAACACCCGCGCTCATGAGCGAGGTAAAGAAAACGTTGACATCGATCGCCCCAAGCGACAGTTTTCCTCAGAATCTGCATCGAGTCTCGATTACTATGCCGAGGGAGAGAAAATGGTATCGGACCTTTGCACGATACCTGATGCACATGAAAGTACCTTTCAAAAACAGTTAACAAACGAGGAGAGAGAACAGTCGTCAGGCCTGTCCGATTATTTTCTTACGGCTCTCGACAAAATCAACTCTCACGACCAAATACCCAACAGAATTGTTCAGCTAGCGATTGAAGCTTGTACTGATGCTGAAAATATTGCTATTTCACACCACAACAGACCGTGTTTTAAAAATATTCATTCCATATGCGCAAAAACTAGATCCAACGTCCAAAAGGCAGACAGTGCAGTCGCCAATCTTCATTCTCAAGGCATACCATGGGTAATCAAGAACTTTATATTTTCATTCGTAAGAATACTCGACGGGTGGAAGGGCGTTAAGGAATTACTGAGTGAGAAACACGACACCTACGCTAGAATTGAAAACAAATACTACAGCGAAAATATACGCGAATGTTTTGTTCAATGGCAAGCAGTCACCGAAGAGATGCTTGCACACATTTACAAAACATTTAAGTGCCTAGATCATGGATTCAAATTGGAGCAAAAAAGTTTTACACAAAATTACTACGCCACCAACCCCACACCAAATCGGCATCAAAATCAGAACAAATTTCCAACATCCAAGTCTCATACTTGCATTCCGCGCCCAGCCAGTATCTCCCCCGCTCCCTACAATGCACTGCAACCTCCTTGGATGCAAAGTCAAATGACAAACACCTCGCAGAATATTCCCGATACTCAGTGGTCGGATAGACCGGGAGTGAGTTACAAAAAAATACCCGTACTCACGACATCGTCTCAATCGTTTTACTCATCAAACGATTTGAATGATTACGAAACGTTTCAAAAAGCCCAACCGAAATGTGATCTAAGTAATTTCAGAGAAGCAAAGCCTCGACAGTCTTGGACCATTACGAATGCTGATTTTCGAGCCATGGAAGGTATATATCAAACTGATCAACGAGAACTTTACTCGCAACTTAAACAGAAAATGGACGCTGAGCTTGGCAAGGTACCGATTCCGCCCATTCTCAATAGCATGTTGAGTCGCGAAATGGAAATTAAAGCCAAAATGATACCGTTGAGTCATGTTGAAAAATCCTTAATACCGAGTATGGCTACGACGGACATGAGAGGTTGTTACATGCCAAAAAATAACAGCTGCGGTGACACGAAGGATGATACTGATTTTTTTGCTACATGGGGTCAGATGATACAGAAGGAACGAAATGAGTTTATTGCACATCACACTCACAACGCTCACGTTCCTAATAATAATCTCAACATCTCAAACACTATCGCTGGCCCCATACAATACTTTGAAAACGAACATGATGAGTGCTATGAAATATCAAAGGTGTACATGAAACCGGGCAGTTACAAAGTGCCCATAAAGTCGACTGATCTCATGCCTCCTTTTGCCACCAACTCTTTACAAGATTCTATTGATCTTATTGACGACCCAAATTATCAAAACGCTAAACCATTATTGTCACCAGTCGTGCTAGCTCCTCAACCTAAATATAATTTGGAATCCTGGCCTTGCTTAGTGCCAAAAAGATCAGACGAACTCAACGAAGCACAGTTTACAAACATTTCAACTTCTTATGTAGACGTTCAAACAATGACCATTCAGAACTCTATGACTTCTGATAGAGCATGGGAAGCAGCAAAACAGTCGGCTCCAAAATTAATTGACTCCAAAAACGAGGACAGTAGATCTGATACTGTTAGACTTTACAATGCACTTGGACTCGCCGGAAGTGATAAATCTTACGAAAAATATAAAACAAACTTCGATATCGTAGAAGATGATTCGATGGAGGCAAATATAGTAACGACTAGAAATACTCAGAAAATATGGTGCGCCGCTGTACAGAACATCTCTCATATATCGGAAAAAGATGAGTGTGAAAAGGAAGAATGTGAAGATGATAAAATAGAAGACGAAAAAGCGAGAAAAACAAGTACACGGTGTTCTAATTTTGACCAATGTGGAAACTGTATTAAAGATACGAACCAGAAGAAAAACATAAAAACTAAAGCAACAGTTCCTGGCACATGGTATAATGCAAAGAAGAAGCAACCACTATCGATGTTTGTAGTTAAAAAATTTGAAACGATCATAACAAATTTATCGCAAAACGTAGAAACAACATTCATTCAACAGGACATGGATATACGAATCGTAGGTTTTTTTATTGCATATCTAGATAAAATCGTTAGTTTATTTTCAACTTTGATAATAATTTTGATGTTTTTAGGCGCCAAGATTTTACGAAATAGTAAAGCATCCGATGAGTCTGCATGACATAATAACCAAGCTCAACAATGCTGCCTATACCGAGTACGAGCAAGTGGTACAAGATTTTAGACGCATTTTCCATAATGTCCGGCTATACCTAAAGGTAATAAATGACTTGTAATAGTTATAACATATTGTGTTTTATGTAGATTTGCAGCGTATCACAAAATACGAATTATTTCAGTCATGTCCAGATCCAACCATGAAGAAAAATATTTACAAAGTTTCATCTGAGTTTGAGAAACTACTCAACGAAGAATTTAACTCAAAATCTGATTCCAAAGATCATAATTACAGTGGTGAGAAAGAAACTAAGAAGTCAAGTAATAAAAATACGGAAACAAGTAATGTAAAGTTTGCTGAAGATACGAAATAACATTAACTCAGTGAAGTTCCTGATTATTGAAATAGTTACAAAGAACCTTTGTTGCTTTTGGACTTCTTTTTAATTTTATTATTTAATCCGTGGAATTGTCTCGCGTTTCTAAATGGATTAGGAGACTGGAGATGTAAATTGTAAAAATCTGCCTTGTAAAAATACTTATCAAATCTTCCATCGATAGTTTTGTAAGAACATCTAGTCAAAGAATGTAAATGTCAGTGATGTTACCAGAACTAAGTCTTAATTTTATCGATTTAAGCTAGGAGTTGCCAATTTTTTGATGAAATTTACCCACTTATGTAAAATGTTGATTTGATTGAAAACTTACTTTCTTCATTTTTAGCTTGTAGTGTTTTTATTTTTCTTTTTACGTTACTAGTTTTAGTTTTTCTAGTTCATTTGGCTTAATGTGTAATGCTTAACTTACGAAATTCATTTTTCATTTTGTCTTTTAGTCGTTAGAGTTATTTTGTTTCTTGTGTTGCTTAAACTTTGGAGGTGTCTAAAAGATTCCGCAGAATATCTTGTAAATCTGTTTAAAATTATTACAACGTTAGGTTCACGCATTTCTTCCAGTAGCTAAATAATTTTTAGTAAAGTTTAGTTATCATTGACTGTGATTTTAATTTTAGGTAAAATGTATTGCGTTCTTCTTATAGTGGCATACTGGTTATTTTTAGAAAAAAACGTTAGTAAATAATTACATTTTTGTAGATTATTATTTATTATTCGTGAAAATTCTTTACAAAAATTATTGTATGAAGTGCCTAATTCATGATACATACACAGTAATTTCTTCATATATAGTAATTTCCAGTTTGACAGCCGGTTTATATTATTACAATCCAGTAATCCATCCAACAATCCATTCCAATGTAAACGGGCACTGGAATACCATGGCCATGATATAGTTTGTAGGCAGTTTATCTATTCGATAGCTACTATTAACTATTACAATTATTGTGTTTTTTTAGAATTTTTATATTAATTTTCAATGATAACGTAGTCGTGCTCTCATAAGTAGTAATAAAACAAACAATTATAACCTGATAAACCTTAGAATACAGATCACTTCGACTATACCTACAATATCTTTTTTGCTGCGCCTTAAGAATCCAAATAGCAAAATCAACATATGTAGCTCATATTATGTTTTAGGCCATTCATGTTACAGATTAAAATTATAAAAATAAATTATATTTAGTTACGAGGTATTCATTACATTGTAAATTATGACAAGAAATGTTATAATATAGATATTTATTATACGCGTTTGTTTTACTGCTTTATGTAATAACATATTTCATTGTTACATGAGTTCAGTCAATCAGCTACTGAACACGGAAGACATACAATATAGTCATAGGTATTAAACACGATAATATACTTAATTATATTATGATAGCGTTGCAGGTGCAACTTATATTTCCTTTATATCCTTAATGAGGCGTAGAGCTGAAACAGTTGATGAAAGGAACTGATGGTTGGTATAGGAATGACTTGTGTAAATAGTAAAGCTAACTGCCGCACTCAGAAATTAATATTAAATGAAGATTTAGACATAAGCCCCATACATTATCTGCCAAATTCTTCGTTATTGAAGTTTAATCATCATTAAAAGTGCGGCCGTAAATTTTTATAAGATCGACTAAAATGCAAAAAAGTTGTATATTTTCGTAGTTAGCGAATAGCAACATGTTTGCTGCAGCTGCAGCTGCATATTGTATGCTACCAAGACCAACTCATACCTGATACCCATATAATCCGCTCTTTATGTAAAGTAGTATGGGATAAACAGTCAATAACTCAATTTGGCAGGACCTTAATAACGGGGTTATTAACATTATTAACCCCAGGCTCTGAACATTATTAACCCCTCAGTTCTCAGCGCTTGTGGGTTCTAATACAATCAACGTTAGCGTAGCAACAACATAATATTATTGACTGCTTAGATAATATATTAGGGAATATTACGCAAAGGTCGGAGCAGAGGTGAGAGGGCGCTACTAGCACATATAGTAAATAATCCGACCAAAATATGACATGTCGCACAATCATGTCGTACAATATGAAAATAATATGAAAAAATCGAACGATACCTCAAATGTGAAAAACCGTTTAGCGGTTCTGGAGATAAAGAATATTACATACAAGATACGCGCTAAAAACATAACCCTCCTGGCAGTCGGGTAAAAAAATAGTCCCAGTACATGAGATGTACCAGTTGGGGTATATTTTTACAGAAATTCGGTGTAGCCAGTAGCAACAATATAATATCAGCGATGATAACATACAGACAGTCTGCACTGATTTCGATCTGTGTGTTGTCCCAGTGTAACAAATGTTATAATCTAGATAAAAGATAGCTTGGTCTGGATAACATTTCCTGAACACTAATCAAACGTTTTTGTTTACACTCTGTTTGTTATTAAATAACTAATTGTGTAAGTATGTCACATAATAATACTCGTAATTATGTTATTATGAGTTCCTACTACTTCTGTTTTAGGAATCAGTTACACTTATCAGTCTGATTTTTAAGAAATAATGAAAAAGTTATAACATACTTAAACCTTTTAATTTAACAATATGTAGCACTAGCTGTTTCCCGCGACTTCGTCCGCGTTAACATAGTATATTAACAAAGATGGATAGTTTTCCCCTTTGTGGTTCCTTGTACAAAGAGTAAAAACGGGACCCTATTTAAGGAAACGTCAAACGCAAACGTCGATAAACTTTCATGTTTCTAACTCAAGAAATGACGGACTTTCATTAAAACTTTCTACCCCAATTTCACCCCCTTGGGGGTAGAATTACCAGGAACGCTTAAATACCTATCCATTCATTTTTAATCAGTAGCACAAAAATAAAGTTTCATGTTTCTAACTCAAGAAATGACGGACTTTCATTCAAACTTTCAACCCCTTCGGGGTAAAATTTTCAAAATTCCTTCCTTAGTGGGTGTCTACTTAATAAAACAACCCTACTCACCAAATTTCGTGGCTGTAACTTTAACAGTTTTTGCTCAGCGATGATGAATCAGTCAGTCAGTCAGTCAGGACTAGGGATTGCAAAAAAACGGATTTTAAAAAAAATCCGGATTTTCGGATTTTTCCATCCTCAAATCCGGATTATCCGGATTATCATCCGGATTTTTGTAATTTTTTAAATATTTTTGATAAACAGCTTTAAATGTGAGTTATTTTCTTAATATTTCTTTTTTAACATTCATTTTAAAAGTGCAAAATAAAACGTCTTGAAAATTTTTAATTTTTCTTAAGTTAGCGATTTTCATATGGGTGCAAAAAGGAAGAGATTAAAATAACAGTATCTGGTACTTTAAATATTATTAACAACTTAAAAATATGATATTGAAAGTGGAAGAAGTGCAAAGAAAGTGTATAAATATTTAATTGAACTTAAAAATACCTTGATTTTTTTTAACTATTTCAAAATATAAAATTTTTGTTAACAAGAAATAAGCAATTTATCGACGACTTCGTCATTTTTGTACCTACAGCCGTCAGCCACACATCATCAAATTATCTCCAAGATATGCAAGCCTAGAGGTAGAACTTACAAAAAATAGGTCAAAGACATAAACAATGATCAACAGTATGAGACGTATCGAGGAAGACGAGCAAGAAATTCACTATGTCAACGAGTACCTGTACTTGGGTCAATTAGTTTCTTATGACAACAGAAAGGCAGAAAAACTGGTCTATGAAAACAATCTCACTGAAGCGCAGACTCGTTGATAATATGTGTATTTCGCTCATCATAACCAACGATGCGCAAACTCGATCATTGATCGATTTTCAACCCAGGGTCTGCCAAAGAGCAATAGAGCTAAATCTCAACAAAACAAAAAACAAAAAAACATAATGTGCTCCCAAACTAGAATCAGAGACGTAGAAATCAAGACGGCCAAGGTAAAGTGGCATTGGGCTGGTCACGTTGTCCACATACATCTAGGCTGGATATCGACAGAGTGGGTATCTAGGCCTAAGAAAAGATAGCGCTATGCTCTGGAGCCTGGAGGAGTTTTTTTCCCTCCGAAGGCTGTAATCCTGACGTTACGACGTAACTCGTCAGCGGTTACGTTATCAATGAGGAACCAACGATTGCGAAGACTTTAGCCTAGAACACGGTTATAAACTCCCCACTGGAGGCATATCAGCTGGGCTGGCAAACTGTGACGCTGGAGCAAGACAAGTGAAAGATTCGGGCGGCGCCTTTGCCCAGCAGTTGGATAGTATATTTATAATATTTTAGCTATTGCACAGAATAATGACTTAAAATAATTATTATTTAAACTTTAAATCAACATTTCGTTATACTTATTATAAACTTACTATATTGAATATTCCTTTATTTAATTAGACAGAATCACAAATCAGTATTGGTTATCATCATCATTGCATTTATATTATCATATAGAAAACATAATAATATAGTAAAATAAGAGCTAGGTTATAAGAAATTAAAATATGTCGTTATTTCTTTTATATAAAATGAAAAAATGTAAAGAAATGTAATTACAACCACCAAATAACTACACAATGGAATGTTAGACATAAGAAAATCTGACTTTAGTACGTGTCTATAGACCACGCAAAGTTGTGAAAGCGCCTTAAAACAATGTGAATTTGTCTGTCAGATATTGCACGATACGTTTAAATTAATTTTATATTACCTAAAAGTTTATTTTTCATAATTTTATCTACTATCCGAAAAAACCGAAAATCCGGATTTAGAAAAATAAAAATCGGGTTTTTATAGGCCCAAAAAATCCGGATTATCCGGATTTTTCGGATTTTGAAGTATCCGGATTGCAATCCCTAGTCAGGACATGTAATTTTATAAGTATAGATTAAAACAATAATTTCTTCAATCATTAAGTAGAGTATAGATATATTTAATTAGCTTATAATATCAATGATCAAACATGTTAAGGTAATTAAAACGACATTTAATTCAGCTAGGTTTGTTAAAGTTTGAACTATATACAACCCAAACATTTATTATTAGGTACAGACTGAAAAGTATCTATACAGGGTGTAACAAAACTAAGTGATAATATTTTAAGGTGCATATTACCTTATAATATCACGGTGAAAGTAGCAGCGCTGAAAGAGCAACTTTTTTTCATCTTCATATATGGAAAAATTCATAACGCTCTGGGGCTTGCCCATACAAATCACAAAAAAAGATTTGCTCTTTCAGCGACTCTATATTAAGGGACATATACAGTATACACACCCTAAATTATTTTCACTTAATTTTGTTTCACCCTGTATATTATTCAATTTTTCGTCAAATAATTAAGAAACAAACTCGTTGCTATATCTAGACTCGCTTGAAGTTCTAGGCATGTAGCAGGCAGCTAGGTCACCTGAAGGAACTCCTCCATCATCCGGCCTCAGACGTCATGGAATACGCAACTGTTATGTTGGTTGTAACAAAAGTTATAATTAGATTGTGGTCTGCAGTCACGGAGCTCATCAGATCGATTTCGGAGAAAGCCGACGGCACAAAATTAAATAGAAAGGCGTTCAGAAAATTCGCTTTGGACGCAACCGCCACTACTGCTGACGAGAGTTGCGCGCCGCTGTAGTGTTAAACTCCGTAAAAGAGTGTTAAATTGTGCTTTTAATTAAAAAAAAATGGTAAAAATAGTGATAAATTAAAAAAATTGTAGTTCAAGTAAATAATAGTGTAGCTACTAGTGTTAATTATTAGTGTAAAATAGTGATAAAAATGCAAAAATGACAGTGTTTTTAAATCGAGTAAATAGTTATGTTTTGTCATAAAATAGAGTATTAGTGAATGCATAGTTTTTAAAGTGATAAGTAATCAATTTTAGTGTTTAATTAGTGATTAAGGCTACAGTTAGTCATCAGTTTGAATGATTTTCGCTAACGGTAAGTTTAAACTTTTAAATGTTGATAAATAATAGAGAATAAAAGTGTATGCCATAGAGTATACGTAACTCTATAATTTTAACTGTGATGCTAAGAAGTTGAGATGTTATTCAAAGTTTATATGTACGAATAACAGAAATATTTAAATGATTATAAAATTTTAGCACACAGTATCGACATCGAATGTAGAGTTGAATTAGAAAACTACAAAAATAGTAAATACAAACAAAGATTACAACTTTTAATGGACTAGATAAAATCAAACATAGTTTAGATTATATTGTTACAACAAGGATAGTTGATATTAATATGAAATGTTTTAACTCGATAAACTTATCACTAGTAAAAGACTTTAATTAAACCTTTTAAAGTGTTTAGCACTTATGTTTTGTTTCCGTTTTACAGAACTCTACTTCACATGAGTTTCTTATTTTCAGTATCAACTAGATGATGCCCGCAACTCCGTTGCGCCAAAAATCGTTTGTTGCGGTACCGTACATTTTTTCGGGATAAAAACTATCCAGGTCCCTTCCTGAGGGCTGAGACTCAAGGTATACCAAACTTCGTCAAAGTTGGTTCAGCAGTTTTAGCGTGAAAAGATTTAAACAGACAGACAGACACACTTTCGCATTTATAGTATTAATAATTATTAATTATAGAAGTTTTAAGCGGTGACTTACATTGATAAAGTGGTACTTAATTTCGAGATAGTGGGTGGGTAGGTTGGAAAAATGTTGTTTCCTTCTTGGGTTAATTGTTAACACACATGCACGCTGATCACCTGATTCATGATTGTCTGAGAAGAAAGATCCATAGCGTCGGATGGGCACATAAAAAAAATATACAGACGAACATATTAGAACCATAGTCTATCTCAATGTTATAACCTCCTCTTTTGGAAGTCGGTTAAAAAGTCCTGCGCCTTTTCTCTCGCCAGTCGTGTCGGTCATCCGTCCCACTAGGTATAACGAGTTACGAGAGTAAAAGGAGAAAATGCTCAGTGTTTCTGCGCACACACTTCGGCACTATAAAAATAATCCTGCGTAGTAGGTACCGAAGCCGGTGTAAGAGACATTAGTAATTAATAATAATTATTATTATTTAGTTTGAAACAAGAAACTTGTAAGTCTGTCTAATGTGATAGCACCATAACAATCAGCTGATAACCACTAATAGTTAGATGTTCTAAATTGATTAATTCGAATGTACAAAGGGATTAGTATGTCGTAGATAATATTATAAACCTTCAGATTTTCATTGAAAATCATTCAGCCATTGCCTGGCGAACGTAAAACATTATCCGATTGTGCTAAAAGGAGAGTTCTGTTTTTTGTAAACTGTTTTTGTGGCGACGCGTTATTTTGCTCATTACGTGGTGGTACCCACAATTAAGCCATAATCCTGCATCGCGCTATCGAAGTTTCTGAGATCGGCATTATACATCAGCTGCATTAGTATCGCGTTAGTTCGCCACGATTTGATCTGATTTCGTATTTAGTTTTATATTACAAACGTAAGTATACTCTATTTTAATCCTTCGATCGTGGATTCTTGGAAATCTATTGTTATTCTATTGTGTCTCGCTCACCGGTGAGCTTATGGGGATTGATGGGTTAATTAAGTTTGATTTAAGTCTAAAGTCTAAACCAGTCTTTATCAAAGTGGGCGATAACGCCCCCCTGTGGGCACTGAAGGGAAGGTGAAAGGTCTAAAAAAGGGGGTGTTGTGTAGAGGCTTGGGGTGATGTATTTCATCGGGATGCATTTTAAATTGAAACAAAGGGGGCGCTAAAACATAGAGAAAATAAGTTTGGGAACCCCTGGTCTAAACATACGTTGAAACTCTACCAATGCATGTGCCATTGTATATCTCTATTACATACTTACTGTAGACTGTAGAGTGTATATGAGACTAGAGTTTTAATTTAGTAGCATTATAATGTAAATTCCTTAAATTTTATACCAAATAATAATATCTATGGACGCTTCACACCACGTCAGTCTGGCCCCGTGCTAAGTACCTAAAGGACTTGTGTTACAGGTACCAGACAACGGAAATATATTTAATACTTTTATACTATAACATATATTTAAGATTTTTATCATAATATCATACACATATTTAATACACATCCAGACCCGAGAACATTGAAAACTTTTTCGTCGTCGGCGTCGTCGTCGTCGGTCGTCAAAAATGTGTTAATAACTTTTCTTATCACAAATAAAAATATTAACACATTGAATACCAACTATTATAATCCGCTGTCTATGTCTGTCATGTGACTTTTCCGGTATACCAGACCAAAGGCAATCAGACCTTGTATATTTTATACACTCACTAAATCCATACTAATATTATAAATGCGAAAGTGTGTCTGTCTGTCTGTCTGTTCGCACTTCAACCGCTAAACCGATTTTGATAAAATTTGATATGCAGATGTTTGGTGTCCTGGGAAAGAACATAGAATACTTTTCATCCCGGAGAAACGTACGGTTCCCGCGCCATAAACGATTTTTGGCGCAACGGAGTTGCGGGCGTCTTCTAGTCTACCAGTTTATTAAGTTTCATACGCTAGCAATCAGAAGAAAGTTGTTGTTTTTCGAGTTTTTTAATGATGCGACAATTAATTAGGTACCGCAAGAAAGCTACGGCGTGACACGCAGAATACTCGTACATGTGCTATAAAGTGAAATCAGGACCATTTTTGGCAGATAATGTTTTAAGACATTAACAAAACTATAGTCCAAATCATGAGACGAGTCGCGATATAAACTTTGGTCGTCACTCGTGGTTTCGACCATATAGCTTTGGCTTTGTTCGTATGCCCTCTTGCGTTTCATTTGATATAAACCGTGGGTTGTAAGAATCTGAAACCTGCAGTAAGCAGAAAAACTTCCCATAACTCTTCTAGTTCACTTATTGTGAAGAGAATTTTCCATCTATATCTATTTTTTTTATCTATGTCGATCCTGGGGCACAGGAGATACAGTGGTGGGAATGTGTGGTGGTGAATATCTAATTCTTATCTAGCTATAGGAAAGATTACGATTTACGACCAATTTTAATATTCTACATCAGCGGTCGGCAACACGCGGCCCGTGAATGTTTTGTGTATGTATAAGTTATATTGTATCAAAAACAATTGTTTTCTAATACTGCCAGTAGTTACCGCCACTTACGTACGTAGCTGTTTGTGCGATTTTTAATAAAAACTTATTTCCTTTCAATATATTGTATAGATATATTGAGCTTCTAGGGTTAATACGAGTATGAGGTCTGCGGCCCGCCTTTAGTTTGTTTTGCCACCTCGTGGTCCTTGCCTGCTAAAAGGTTGCCGACCGCTGTTCTACATGATAATAATTTTGATACAGTTTATTAAAGTAAGGCTAAGGCCAAACCTACGCGACCACGCGACTGCGAAGCGGGAGCGTCAATACAAAACACACATTTGACAACTTGTCAAATGTGTGTTTTGTATTGACGCTTTCGCTTCGCAGTCGCGTGGTCGCGTAGGTTTGTTCAAACCTTTAAACTTAAGTAGATATTTTTGTCTCTAGCTAGAGCCTAAAAATATACGAAAATAAGTTAAACTATAGTTGTGAGCGAGATTAAATCAGTTTTTATTTTAATAAATTGTGTCGGGCTATTTAAATTAAAATAAATGAGGCGTCTATTGACTATTAGTTTTATCTACTTTTATTCGGTCCACTTATTAAGCGTAACAAAACTGCATTAATACAGTTGACGTGCTACAAATTGAGATCAACAAAAACAGTCGGTAACAAACAAACAAGAAAGAAGCTAAACAATTCGTTGATTTAAAAAACAAATGAAATTTTCTTAATCAGCTAGCGACATTTTGTTTTTTGGGGCCCCACCAAGGCACGCGGCTACGCTTCTGTATCTGTACCTCTATTGATCTAGAGTCTAGAGTATTTAGTAGATGTCTACTAGTTAGATTAAATAAATTACTAGAGTATCTAAAAGATGTATTCAAGCAACTTTGCGGTGCTAGCAAATAGCTGACTTACATTTTTATGTTTCTCCTCTAGTCTCTACCTTTGGGTAGTACTTGTTTGGGTCTCTACTTTGTAATTTTCGTATGTCACTAAAATACAACAAAAATCCATACTAATATTATAAATGCGAAAGTATTTCTGTCTGTTTACCTCTTCACGTGCAAACCGCTGAACCGATTTTGCTGAAAATTAGTATAGAGATACTTTGAGTCCCGGGAAAGGACATTGGCCACTTTTTATCCCCGAAAAATGTACGGTTCCCGCGCGATAAACGAGTTTTGTCGCAACGGAGTTGCTTGCATATCATCTAGTCTTAAAGAATAGTATTGTTAATTGGCAATTGCCCTTTAGGCTCGTAGATCCTTGCTATAGGTTCTTTGTTATCACGCAGAAACCGTAAATTTTTTCGTGTTAAACTTATCTAAAATCCTTTTCCTGGACTCAATAGTACCTTCGTACCTTTTATCAAGACCAGTCCAGCTGTTTAATCTCGGAGAAATAACTTAACGCAACGCAAAGTAGGTACGGTAGGCATTGGTTGTCACCTTTACAATAAATTGTTTATTATAAACACTATACTTTATCAACACTTCTTATAATTCCTTCCTGGAATCCTTTGACTAACCTCACTTACAAAATTCAACAAGGCAAACAAATAAACAAGAACTTTAGGTACTTACATGTGATTATATTCTCTTAAAAGTTCAGATTTTTTTTATTGTAAAAGGACTAGAGTAGCCACTAGCCCTAAAGACAATAATATCTTTAAATCTAGGCCTATTTAAAAAAGTTTAACTAGATGACCCGATGAACTTCGTATTACGTTCCTCCTAATATAGGTAAACCTTCCCTGGACTTCCACGAATATTTTAAGGCCATAATTAGCCTAATCGGTGCAGCCGTTTTTAATTTTAAAAAGACTAACAAGATAAAAAAATAAAAAATAGATTGGTAAACTTTTGCGTTCATTAGTATTTTCACCCTATTTTCAGTCAAGATCCAGAATGTCCATTGCATGTTTAGGCCGGCCGCATAGTGGCATACACACGTTTTCTGTATGCGATTTCCGGATTCGTTTTCCGTATTCGGAAATCCGAATGCATGGAATCAGTAGACAATACCTGACGCACACGTTCACTTTTTTCCGAACGGAATGAATTCCAAGAGTACATTTCAAGTACAAGCCAACGCGTTCGCGAGTGAAGAAAGTCGAAGGTTAGCGCTAGTCTCACGGAATTCCAATTCGAAATTCCACGTTAGGAAATCGAATAACGGAAAACGTAAACGGCCAGCTTTCAGGGTATTTTTACTTATTCACATTCTTCGACTGTGAATAAGTAAAAATACCCTGAAAGCTGGCCGTAAATACCCTGAAAGCTGGCCGTTTACGTTTTCCGTTATTCGATTTCCTAACGTGGAATTTCGAATTGGAATTCCGTGAGACTAGCGCTAACCTTCGACTTTCTTCACTCGCGTGAGCGCGTGACGCGTTTTGCAAGTATCATTTCTTCGTGACATGTCAGATGTTCAAGCAAGCTTTGAGTCACGTCAGAACCATGTTCGTCAGGTCAATGAAATGCTTAATCGGTCAGATTAGATAAGATATCATGCCGGAAATATAAAGTTTATTGCAAAATTGATTCCAGAAATAAACTATTAGGTATGTGAAATTCCATTAGATTCATCGTTAGTAGGAAAGGAGCACATTTTGTTTCCTTCCCGATTCTGAATCATTGAATCATATTTGAGTAGGAATGATGCAACTTTCTTCATGACATAAGGAATCATAATATTTTATTACTCATCTGTACGTATTTTAAACGTCACGTATATTAATATCATTAAGTACCACAAACCCCTTAATAATTTACCACAATTATAAATAGTTATTATCAATACGAAACTGTGTCTGTCCGTCCAGTCTGTACATCTTCACTCTCAAACCGCTAAACCAATTTTGCTGAGGTGCGTAGATACTTTACTATCCATACTCATGAACGTAGAAAAAAAGGCGGACGGAGTCTTGTCCTATACAAAACTGTGTCTTCACTTTTCTTCTGAGTCGGCCACGCACACGTTCTGACGCCTGTCAAATGGTATGGACTAGCGCAAGAATGTGTGCGTGCGGACCGTGTACATACAGCCAGCTGGCCGACTCTGAACGACACAGTTTTGTGTATGGTGGGACTCCGTCCGCCTTTTTTTATACGTCCATGTCCATACTATACTAATATTATTATAAATGCGAAAATGTGTCTGTCTGTCTGTCTGTCTGTTACCCCTTCACGCCCAAACCGCTGAACCGTTTTATCCCAAAAAAGTTACGGTTCCCGCGCGATAAATGATTTTTGGCGCAACAGAGTTGCGGGCGTCATCTAGTAATTAATGGCACTTTGTTTGGTGGTTTTGGTGAAAACTTCTTTAGCGGCGTTGAGCACTTTTGTGGAATGGCTAAAAACTGTGAAACTCGCGTCAGATTCTCGTGCTGATCGAAAAACCGTAAGACGGTTGGAGAGTAGTGTTGTAACATCGAAATCGATTAATCGAACAATCGATTGTTTTTTTTTTCGATTGTCGATATTTTTTAATCGATTGTAAGGGTTTCGATTAATTAAAAAAATCGGTTTTTTTAAATCGATTTTCATAAAAAATGGGTTAAAATTTTAATCGATTGTAAGGGTTTCGATTAATTAAAAAATTCGATTTTTTATAAATCGATTTTCATAAAAAATGGGTTAAAAAAATAATGCACAACGTTAATAATCAAGTTTTCACTTCTGCCGGCACTCCCGGAGTGCAACCCGTCTTTTTTTTAAATTATATTTGGATCAGAATAAACTATTTATAAAGGATTAGGTAAAGGAATCCGGAAAATCCCGAAACTATTTCTGAGAAAGTTCCACGCGCGGAATGACGTACGTCGGCGAATTCTTTTGAAATCGATATCTCGAATTGAGTAATAGACATAATCCTCCCTTATTGCTTTGATTCAGATAATGTATCGATAGATAAAGATTTATAACTTGTTAGTGTATAAAACGATCGCGAATCCGAGATTAGCAGTTAGATACTATTCGCACAAAACATCTTCCGAGAGTGATTTCAAGTTACAAAGCAAAAGGTATTTTTTTATATTTATGTTTTTTTTTCATTTATTGAAGTTAACAAATAGTAACCATAGTGCATAATTACAATCGTGTATATAAACAAAAACTTAGTTACTACGAGTTTAGAACCAACGGCGTTAACCACAAATTACTTAACTATATTTCTAATCATCCAGTTGAGATAAAGTAATATAGATATATATAGAATAAGAATAAGAATAAGAATCATTTATTTGCAGAAAGTACCGTACAAAAGATGTTATAATTATACAGGGTTTCAGTCTTTCTACCTAATAACTATAGGCATGCAAAATTTATAGTGATCAGTGATCACACACAGAATAATTTAAATAAAATATATAAAAAAACACATTTCATTAAGATAAAATTTATAGAAAGTGTTCTGTTTGAATAAAATTGTATTATAATTTTACTGTTTACTTAGTCAATTAAAATTTAATGTAATAGAATATAGTATAGATAAGAATCTTAAAGAAAATAATAATACATTTCATTCAAACCTTTCATTAAAATTGTCAATTGGTATTCATTATGATCAATATACATAGCATAAAATGTAAGTCATAAAATATATACTTAAGTCATTCATTAAATTTATTTACATTCATTTCATTCAATTCCATATTATATTTCATGTCATACATTAAAATAATTTTTAAATTTTCAAATGTAGTTACAACCAACAGTAATATAAATATAATTGATTTCATACATAATGCAATAAATAATTTATATTATTGATTTTTTATCATTCACATAGTCTAATAAATTATAATAACATTTTTCTATCAGAAACCTTTTCAATTGTTTCTTAAATTTTTTAAGATTCATTGCTTTTAGGTCTTTTGGTAATTTATTATAAATCACAGGAGCCATATGAAAAACACTTTTATGCATTAGCGTGGTATTTGTCATACGATTACATAGGCGGTATGTGTCATGTTGACGCCTGTTGCTCGCTATCGATGCTAGCTCAAAAAGATTTGGATTTTGTTTAACTAATGTTGCAACTTCATAAATATATAGACATGTAAGAGTGAGAATTTCATATTTCACAAAAAATGGCTTGCAAGTATCGGTTTGTGATAGCCCAAACATAGCTCTTACACATCGCTTTTGTGCCTTAAAAACTATTTCAACATCTGTTGAGTTTCCCCAAAATACTATGCCATACCTTAGTATCGAAACCACTAATCCATTATATGCAGTTACTATTGTACTGACATTTGAAATTTGAGTTAATTCATGAAGGGCATAAACCGATTTATTAATTTTTTTACAGAGTAGTTCGATATGAGCTTTCCACGATAGTTTACTATCTATTGTGAGTCCGAGAAATTTGGTAGTTTGCACTTCAGAGATTGACTCAGATTTATAATTAATATCAAATTTGGGAACATTAACACGTTGTTTAAAATGCATAAGCTTTGTTTTTTCTAGATTAGCTTTTATATTATTTGAGTCTAACCATTTAATTATGTCCCTTAGCGTGTTATTTATGTCTAGTTCATATGTTTTGTTATCTTTACATTTGATTGTAGCAGTACTGTCATCAACAAAAAGTGTTATTGGGTTGGAAGTCGCTTTAGGGAGATCATTGATATAAATAATAAATAGAAGTGGACCTAAAACACTTCCTTGTGGCACACCGTACAGTAATTTTAGGGCTTTTGAGAGGTATATTTGTTCTATTTTTGTTTTGGCGTTAATTTTTACTATTTTTGTATACTGAGTGCGATTTTTTAAATAGCTTTCTATGAGTTTTAATGTATTACCTCTTATGCCATACGCTTCAAGCTTAAATAGCAGAATATTGTGATCTACAAAATCAAACGCCTGCGTCATATCCATAAATAAGGCGCAAACTGGTGTCCTTTTATCAACATTCGACATTACTACGTCTAGAAATTCATATATAGCAAGGTTTATGGTTTTATGTTGTTATGTTGTTGGTATGTTTTGTAAAAATAATATATTTACATTGTGTAAAAAAATTGCCATGTAAGATTTAAATAACAACTGTCTAATTAACATAAAATTTCTTTACCTGCGAAAAAACATAACATTGTAACTTACACAGTTTTCTTATAAATTCATTAATATTTTTAATGCATGGAATTTGTGTTATAATAATAAAAAATGTTTATTTAAAACCGTTAAAAATATTTCTTAGTATAATCTAAATTAAAAAATGTTAACTTTCTTTTAAATTAACGCACCTACTCCGTAATTTACATTTTTTCATGTGTTAAGATGTAAGTGTAATAAATTAAAATTAAGTATAATATATATATATTAAATTTTGTGTTAGTACATGTTTCCCCTTTTCGATTTATTGCAGTCACAACTATTGTTATTTATATAAATATTCGTAATAGTTGCGTGTTGAATGTGTATCGGAACACACGATATCATAGCAGGGCTGGGGTACTATCACTTACGTTATGTTACTTTGTAGTTTTATATAACTCTACATTACAACTATTAAAATATTTATTTCACCAAAAATAATGGAAAATTAAATAGATTAATGATTACCCTCTATTTCTGACGATCAAGACGAAGCGAGACCAATGTTAAATCTATGCACAAATTTTACTAATAAATATTGCTATAAGTACTCTATGCTATAAGTAATAAATTATCACTGATTGTAACGAAACGGCTATGAGACTCTGCTCAACTCTACGGTATGTACTCGAAAATGTATTTTAGAGTTAGGAGGGTAGAGACAGCAATTTATTAAAACTATACAATATACATAATATCTCTACTGAGATCAATTAGACACTAGATCTCTTATCTAACTAAAGCCTTTCTTGATAAACCAACACAAAAAGAACTTTCCAATTGAAACTCTTGAGATTTGCACGGTCAAACAAGCAAACTCTTCAGCTTCATAATATTATTATATAGGCTCCTAATAGAGAATTTCCTGATCACAAGAATCATTCTAAACCTCAAAAAGTACTCAACCTTTTTTTTATATACGGGTCTTGGTGTCGCGGGCCGCAAGTCGCAACCAATATTTTGTCGGGTTAAAAAATAACATTATTAAAGCAGCGATTTAGAAGTGACAAAATAGAGGAAAGTTGTAGAGAAACTTACCTTTGTTTTTGCTGGTGGGCGTGAATTTCAAAATGGTTTAACTTCCCACGGGCCACTGATAAAGTCCCGGTGGGTTTTAGTATAGCTGTTCTAGAATTTTTCCCAGCCTATGGTCTGCGAGCATATTTTTGAGGGTCCGCGGTGTCATCTCTGGATCATAGAGAATCCGTTTTTTTGGTTTTCATTTTATTGAGGGGGCCCGTGTGCTTGCGTTCCTACTTCCTAGGGTCGGTGGCTGAAAAACATTGTTCTGGAACCTAGATTCTAGACTAAGTACCTACTCCTCTTGTTCCCAGATGTGGTGGCAGGTATTAGCGTTAGCGGCGACCGCCGTGTCAGTCTCTGGCCACGGTAGGGTGCTGCAGCCGCCGGCGCGCGGCACCATGTGGCGGTTAGGCTTCTCCGCGCTGCCTAACTACGATGATGACGGCCTCAACTGCGGCGGATTCTACCACCAGCACAGCGTTAACGGGGGAAAGTGAGTTTACGAGCCAGAAGGAAGGATTCTAATTGGAAGCTGTTAAGCATTAGTGTCCTAAGTCCTTAAACCCACAAAAAAATACGTATTGAGTTATAAATGCAGCCAGTGCCGTAAATAGGGCGGTGCCACCGGTGCCCAGGCACAGGGCGCAGACTCTGGGGGGCGCAAGAATGGCCAGACCAGGTCTATCTAGGCCTATACAAGCATTGCTCTGGGTACCTATAATATTTAAAAAAAACAAGGGCGCAGTTATAGATTAAGCTGGCACAGGGCGTAAAAAAGGCTATTTACGGCACTAAATGCAGCTTAATGTTCTTTAGATGATTTAGAACAAGACTGCATTCAAAATTTAACAACAAAAAATTGTGGGTTAGGACACTATCTACTTAATGCTTAACAGCGACCAATTATGCAGGGGGTGCTACTTTCACGGCGAACTCTATAATTCAAGGGACGGTGCCCACATTTTAAAGTATTAATATCACCCTGTAGAAGGTGTCTTAATTTAGGTAGTCGTTAGAAGCGATTGGGCTTCGAATTGATTTGAGAATTGAAATTGAAGCGAAAAATTAGGCGACGCATAAAATATATACATATAAAGAGCTGCTTACATTCATATAACTCTACAATAGCAAGGTAATTGCTTTAAAACACGTCTTGCTCCTTTCGGTAAAATTAATTCCATAGTATTAATGAATTCAGTAGGAATAATATATTATGTAAACAAATTGTATTGCCTACAAATTTTATAGAGCCTAACGAGTAACGTGATAAACGCTGCCTAAAGGTGCCTATTCAAATTCAAATGTCTTTATTGCCAGAATGTTATTGATATATAAAGGTCTTATTAATTATTAACTTGGCCCTCCGCAGCTAGCGATACGAAGCTAGCGACACTTATTCATAGAAATACATAGAAACCAGCAGTGTCGCGACGACACGTCGTCTGCTGCAACTTCATGTAGCCGGCTTGTACCTTTAGATATTTACCAGACCGATTAATATGCCAAAACTCCCAACCCTTTCCAGATGCGGTGTCTGCGGGGACCCCTACGACATGGCGTCCCCACGAACCCACGAGCTCGGCGGCACGTACGGTCAGGGCACCATAGTCGCGGAATACGAGGCCGGCCAGATCATCTCCACCACAGTAGAGATCACCGCCTACCACAAGGGTTACTGGGTCTTCAGAATCTGCCCAGACCCTTACAGCACCGACCAGGACTGTTTTGACGCTAATCCTATAGAACTGGAGGAAGGAGGCATCCAGTACTATCCACCCCACGGTGGACGATTCAACGTCAACTACCGCTTACCTTCCAATCTCATCTGTGAGCACTGCGTCCTCCAATGGAGGTACATAGCTGGGAACAACTGGGGAGTCTGCAAGAATGGAACCCAGGGTCTAGGGTGTGGGGACCAGGAGAATTTCTTCGCCTGCACCGATATTTCCATAAAGAGAAGCTCGTATATACCAGTGGAGGCCATACCCATCCCTCTCGACTTTGATTATGAAGGTAAGGACAACGAATAATGGACAACACGGTGATGGTTTTTAGTAGTTCCACTTGTATGCACTCTATTCTTGATTCTTCTAATAATATCCTTCAAATTCTCTGTGGAAATTTTTAGCTTGGTAGATATTTCTAGGTATCTTGTTCTTTAGAGCTGTTCCTTTTCTAACTCGACTAAAGAAGTTTACCAGGCATTTGCACGCATTTTGAATAATGATGCAAATTAGATTTGTGCCGAAATATTAATGCATTTTATGCTGGGTGAATTTCTTATGACTTCTATTCATGAGGTATACTTTTTCTTACTAAAAGCCACTCTATGCATGTATCAGTATTATTAATTTTAATGTGATATTGTAAATATCTGGACAATGTACTAATAATTTTTATTTTTGCTAACTTTTTAATAAAGTTTTTTATTTTAAAATTGTGTTTATTTATTTTGGTTGTGGTGTCAGACACATTGAGGGTCTTCTGTGACTTTTAGCTGCATTAACATTGAGAATTCTCTTACAGCTCACAGCGCTACAGCTCTTATGCACAACATCTAGATTAAAAGTAACCCCAGGTTGCTATTTTATTTCTTTCACTAACTAAGGACGAGAAGGAACAGGCAGTTCAAAGAAATTTTCACATCTGAGCCTTAAGCTAACAAAGGTCTTAAATAGCGGTATTCCAGTATGTAAGGGCAATCCTGTTGCCACGTCTGTGATGTAAAGATAGACTACTCACGTACATCCCCAAATTTCTGTTCGGTACTTTTCTTGCGATAACAGATAAATTCACACGTGTAAGTACGAGTACTTAACAATTTTTGTTATGATAGAAATCTCTACTATTTAACGGCTATCTTGCGTTGATATCTTAGCCCTTCTACTAGGTACACAAAACAAAGTCATTATATTATATCTACTACAACTTTTTTAGAAAATTAAAAACATAGCTGCTAACATAAACTCTATGCAAGGAACACAATAATATACATATGCACCCTAAACTTTAGGGCCTAAATGGGCCTTGTATAATCGTTTTGGGGCATGTAAAGCGATGTAGATAGGTCGGTAGACTTAAACAAATTATAACATTGTAAAAACTAAAAATATATACAGCAATAAGATTAAAATTTCTTTAGACTAACGTCTAGGTTGTATGTTAATTCCCATAATTTATTTGCAATTTCTGCTACAGTTAACAGTTAAGTCAAAGGTGTGAAAGAAAGCGCTCGTTAACATTCAGCAAAGTGCGCTTTCCTCTAGCCGAGATGTTATGTGCATGTCATGTAACATGCGTCATGGCATGCATGATGCATACACCGTACACCGGTGGCATTTGACAGATTCATTATAGGCAATGGCACCGCCACCCGCCTACATGCAAATAGAAAATACCTCGTCATAATGCAAATGAGTACAGGCTAGTAGATTCAGTTTGTGTGGCGATATTAAAGTTGTGCTAACCTGCACCATTACTCCCGACGGAATCAGAATCGAATCGAGTATCAAATCAGCTCGATCTCAATGCTTTTGCCACTTCCGAGTTCCGACATTAATGTCGGAACTCGGAAGTGGCAAAAGTAAAACTTATTAATCGGGACTTAATTAACTCGACTTATTCTGGTAGTACCTAACGCTAGAACAAGTCGCGTTATTGTTATGTATAATATTATGTAGCGCAACGCCTCCGTGGTCTAAGTGGTAGGTATATAGCGCGGCTCTTGACTCGGAGGTCGTGACTCGTGGGTTCGATTCCCGCGTTGGAAACATTTTATTTCCAAGTTTGGTTAGGACAATGCAGGCTGATCACCTGATTGTCTGACAAGTAAGTGAAAGAGTAAAAAGTCGGTCCTGCGCCTGATCTCTCGCCAGTCGTGTCGGTCGTCCGTGATCCGTCCCACTGGATTATGAGAGGGAATAGAGAGTGCTCTTGTGTACTGCGCACACACTTGGGCACTATAAATATACCAGCTACGCAGGAGTATAGTATACACTATACTCCTGCGTAGCTGGCCTGGTTTCAATGAAACCGGCCACCGTCACCGAAACCGGTGTGGGAACTGGGAGCTATTATTATGTAGCGCAAAACTGTGCTGCGGTTCAATTTGGAGCTATGTAATTCGAACCAACGGCTTTTCCCACTCCTGAGAGTCCTGAGTCCTGAGTCCTGACACCTACACTAGCGCACGATCGTGTTGCATCTCAATTTGAAACTAATCAGACTCGTAGGTAAATCGTAATTAACCCATCAAGCCCCGTACGAGCACCGGTGATCGCGACAACAATAGAATACAATAGCATTTCCTAGAATCCCTTATCGAAGGATTAATCGTATCAAACAGCACTGAGCCACTAAGATTAATATAATAAAGTGATCACAGTAACAATTTTTACGTTACCAGGTTTAATGAAAGTGCTGCGAGATTACGCGAAGCTACCCAAGAAGACTAAACCAAAGAACAAAAACAAGAAGAAGAAGAACCACAGAAAGCCCCGACTCAAGAAGCACTCGAGAAGAAAAAAGGTACTTTTTATTTTCTAAGTCTTTATTAATTATTAGAGTTCTTTAGTCAAAAGAACCTAGTACTATAGTCACAAAAGAAATCTTTTAATTTGGTGATTTTAGAAATAGCAATCGTGCAGGCAGATCGCCTGATTGAAATTTAAAAGAAACAGTCGTCCTACAAACAAAATTTTGGCGCAAGTTGCAAGACAAGAATTAGGTTTATTTAGGTTATTAAAAAATCACTCTTTACAGATGCAGATGCTTCGGCACGGTTGAAGAAAATGCCAGAATAATTATTGTGTTACCAATATGATAAATAAAAATCGAGATCTTGCAGCCGCCTACCAAAGTACGAATGAAATATGTGGGCCATTTTTATTTAAGTATATAGTTGTGAGGATCTACCAGTAAAAATAATATTATGCAGTAGAATTAATATTGTTATCAATTTGTTAATTAGTATGAAATAAGGGTGTTATGTATGTAATGTTACGAATTAAAGCTGATCGCACACCGAATGCGCTGTACGCGTCGAACGCACCGCACAGTACACGAAATGCGGCGCGTACGGTGCGGACGAATGTGCGAGGTTTCACATCATTTCCTACAACGAATTATTCTAAAATGCGGCGCGTTCGGCGCGTGCGTGCTGATAAATCAAGACGTGAGTGGAAGAATAAGGTAAGTAACATGAAAAAACTTCCCGTTTTTTTGCTTAAATGGAGGCTTTAGGGCCGGAAAATTTATTTGAAATAGAAAAACTATGGATTACATGCGTAGCCAGATATATTAGCTAGGTTATGAAGTAGATAAGTTACAAGTTTTATTAAAATAATTAGGGAAAAAATTAGTTATTGTCCGTATGTTACGAAATGTTACGCGTTCGATTCTTGCACTCATGTCTTCAAATGTGCCTATGTCGACCATGATTGACACATCACACATACACTGTATAGGTTATTAGGACTTAAGACAATGACAAATACTATAATAACTAGCGACCCGCTCCGGCGTCGCACGGGTATAAAATATACCTATAGCCACTGAAAAAAATGATTAAAATCGATAGCCTATGATCCTTCACGTGGTCTACTTCTTATCTGTGCCAAATAACATAAAAATTGCTCCGGTAGTTCGCGAGATAAGCCCTTTCAAATAATTTCGCCCGTTTTTTCCACATTCTCCTATTAGTCTTAGCGTGATTAAATATAGCTTATAGCCTTCCACAATAAATGGGCTATCTAACACTGAAATAATTTTTCAAATCGGACCAGTAGTTCCTGAGATTAGCGCGTTCAAGTTAGCCCTTTCAAATTATTTTCCCCGTTTTTCCACATTTTCCTCTATTTCTTCGCTCCTATTAGTCTTAGCGTGATAAAATATAGTCTATAGCCTTCCTCGATAAATGGGCTATCTAACAGTGAAAGAATCATCAAAATCCGTTGCGTAGTTTTAAAGATTAAAGGGAACAAAGGGACATGAGGAAAAAAGCGACTTTGTTTAATAATATGTACAGATTAATAATATGCCCCTCTACTCGTCCAGCTTAGCTTATTCCATCAGGGGCCAAGTCCCATGTGCCGACGTACCTAAGTAAAATTTTTGTATGTCGCAACTCACGACGCATAAAAGTAAACGCTTTAAAATAATGGCACACTCAGTAGGTTAATATTCGTAAGAAAAGACACTTTAGTTTTACTTTCTTTATTTACAAATACAGCAGCTTCGCAAAATCAACCACGAAACAACTTTTAGAACTGAGGCGCACTTTTTAAGTAAATGCTGTTTTTATATTCGAAAGGATAAGAAAATCTGAATTATCGTATCACAGTATAAAATATATACAGTACAATTAGGTAGATCACTTAAATGTGTCCTTGAAATCAAATTCGCTTAACACAGAGATAAATTTTACAAGCTTGCGACGTCACCCTGAATTTGCTACCTCAAGATATCTATAATTACACTTATGTATGCGTATGTTTAATTTGGAAGATCTAATATGAAGATGATCCACTACTACATATTATTTATATTGTGATTGTAGTATGAACAATAATTTCTTATTGACATATACAATTGATAAATTTAATAAGTAAAAGTATGCCTCAGTTGCAAAATAAATTATAACAATATCCATGTATCCCTATATACAAATTCTCATACCAGCCAAAACATGGGAGACAAAACTTCAGAAACCATATGAAAACATAATTTAATGATACAACCCAAAAAAAACTTGAATCAAAATGTAACGGTGGTTTTTCTAAGATTAAATAACTACTACAAGTACATAGATCCAGCCATACACGGACCGTCCATTAGGACTCTACGCACTCCAAATAAAACAGGTTATATTAAGGCGACGCCTTGATAATTTGGCTGTAGCGATGCCGATTTTTCTCAGCAATGACTAAAGCTAAGAAATTGAAGTTCATTGTCAGTATTCATCATGTCTTTGTCTTTGAATTGCCCATAGCATAACACGATTGGACAACTTTTATAGCACAGAATAATCAATCGAAAAGACCTCTGTAAAAAAGGGATTCCTATTTTTCCAACAGAGGAGAGTGATTTAAGGTTCCAAAATTTGTACATAAATTGGTTCAAGCATGCACATTAATTTGTGCATAGCTTATATGAAATGTATTTATGGTTATTAAATTATGCGACAAAAACCATTTTGTCGCTTACGCCCTTTCCATTTTTTGCTGTTCCATTGCTTGTTTTCTATGAGAGGCCGGGCCGGCCTCTCATAGAAAACAAGCAATCTAAAATATATCCAACACGGTTTCTTACTTTAACGCTGCGTCACCTTAAATGGACGATGTTTTAGAATTTAGCCATGCACATAAATATTTTGGTCTTATACTTCGTTTTATTTGGAAGTGTATGGCCAGCTTAATTCTAACAAAATTGTTAAACTAACAACGCCATCTAATTTTTCAGCAAATAAACAATAATTACGTCAAAGTTGCACATCTTATTGCAGTAGAAATTATTCCGTTCTACGGTAGACTAGACAAGATGACCAGGAAATATTTCTTTGTTTCACGAAATTCTTTGTCGTAATTTAGTTTCGCATTACTCGTTTCAAACAAGTATGCCAAACAACTTGTTTGGCATACTTTGTTGTATTATGCTTGAGCGTTAAACTGTTCTATTGTTAAGACAAGCAAAATTATGCCAAATAACTTTACATAATATTAATTCTTTATCATAGTTGTTTTAGACACACCATTTGTTTCTACTCTATCGCAAACAAAATACATTTCTACAGTGCCATTCTTCTGATCTTTAAATAATTACATTGCTTTTAAAAAGCTTATAAAATTACTACACAAACGAACACAGCCTAAAAATACAGTTACCACGTTATATACAAGTACAAAACTACGCAACATTATCAAGTAAGACATAGCATACCTAACCGCTCGCAATTACATTCAAAGATGATAAATATTTTAAAAATCAAAAAACTATTATGCTACGCACATATAAGCAAAGGAATTTAAGCAAATAAATATTCTATCCTCCTCTCCATAAAAATTTACGCAGCTATTCTATATAGCAGACATTGAATAGCTGCGTCTCTGTCTGTCATGTAATGTTTCCAATAAGCCCGACAAAGACAAAAGGATTTTGTATAGTTAGTCACTGTGGAAATTGTAAATATTTTTATTAGTAAGGGTTAGTATATTAGTTATTAATATTAAATAGGTATATTTTACTGTATAATAAAGATGAAATAAATGTATGAGTTCTGTGTTAATAAATAAATAAATATATTGCCCTTGTATCCTAATACCGGCTTTCCGATCCTCGCGGTAAGCGACTTTTTGCTCAACGCCAGTGTTCCGCAAAATGTGCCGCGGCACACTGGTGTATCGTGGCCAGTAGAAATGCCAAAAATATGACATTTTACCTACATATTCCTAGTTTATAAGTACCAAAAAATGGCAACATCTCAGGACGATCGACGAAAATAATGGGAATTGGGAACAGAGCACCCCCCTTCATGCCGATTAATTTGTGTTGTACATTGAGATTTTCATTTTTCTAGCTGTACCATATAAAAAAAAAAGTTTGCGGGACACTGCTCTTATGCTCTATGGCACTACAAAGCAGCGGCGGCATGGGTCGCTAGACTAATGTTGGTAACGATGAATCCCACGAATAATAAAAACTAAGGAAATGTAACTCCCATTTTTTTTTTATTTATACACAAAAATGAATAAACAAATATCAGTGTTAAAAAGCCCATACCGGGCTTGTGCTAACACAGCTTCACGGGATATAAATATAAGTAACGCTACAATGGAAAATTAAGTAACCTACAACTAAAATATTATCTTCTAGTATAATTGTTAATTATTTTATTAAATAAGCATTCGCCTGTTTATCACACTGCATTGTCATTCAAAATACTTTACTAAATTTTATTTTCCCCATTCATACAACGCGTGCGCACGCTATGCGCCCGCAGAACGAGTGTGCAGCTACGCGTTGCAATTTGCAATAGCTACTGCCTGTAAACAAGTCTCAACTTACGTGGCTGTAACTTTAACAGTTTTTGCTCAGCGATGATGAATCAGTCAGTCAGTCAGTCAGTCAGTCAGGACATGTAATTTTATAAGTAAAGATATAGATAGAAGATAGATGTACACATTATTCAGATAAAAAGTTGTTAAAAAAATACAACTGTATTTTTTTACCAAGATTTGAATGCACAATCTTTTAAAGTTTAAAGAGTGGGTATTCCCGGGTAAATATTATTAGGTATACAGGGTGCAATTAAACCTTCCTGCCAAATTTTTTCCAGGGCTTTGGTATCATTAGGAGAGTTCATTAAAGCAATAAAAATTGGGTGTTATTTTTTTATGTAATATTTTATCCCATTTAAAATCGTTGCAGAACGGTCACTAGCGGCGCGGGGGAATGAGAGGGGCTGACGCGGGGGGAGGCGCGCGCGCGGGGGCTCGTCACGCGTGGGCGACGCGTAGTGTCCATTAATTGTTATGTAGTGTTTTTAGGATAACTTTCGGAAGCTTTTTCTCAACATTTTAGTACTGAGTGATAATAAAAGAAAAAATACGTGTAGTTTAATTTCAAACAAGGATCATTATATCAAAATTTATCCTAGAATGGAGAATTTTTTATATTTTTTTTAACATAATATTAAAAACGGAAGATATTTACACCTCCTGATACAATTAACAAAAGCCATTACTTGATTTGTGATGAGAAATCATAAAAAGTTTTTTCAAAACTTTAAACGCGATTTACTCGAAATTCGAAAGTTCTTGAAACTTGTTCGATTCTTCCACTCATGTCTTTAATTGTCACTTCTATATTTACACAAAATTGTGTGCATAAAGTATGCATGTATTCGGGCCACATTTTGTAGACTCGTGGGCAGACTTTTTGACACAGTTACTCTTCCTTAGTTTTTATTATTCGTAGATGAAATCTATGTGGCATTTTATTTGAAGTTTTATCAGTCGCGGTCGCTTGCCGCGAGGATCGGAACGGTACCTTAATACTTCTATTTGCCATTCCTAAACAAATATGTAATGTTAAATATCTGTAAAATTTCAATCAATTCTTCACAATAAAAGGCACAAATAGCTGTTTTAGCTTTTTACATCAATAAATACTTAATAAATTACATAATTTAAAAAGGAACAAACATTTTAGGCTCTATTTTAATTATAATATTTTAAATATGAAAACATCTGATAATTTGTTTTGTACTACGAATATAATGCTCTTAAAATTTTTTGAAAAAAATGCAACTTCTACTGTACAATATGCAATATATTATACGTTTTAATTTTCATCAAATGTATACAGTTCATATATTATAAACATTATTTTGCGACAATGGCATACATTTCATCAAATCAAGATACTATCCATGTATTTTTGTTCATGTCGGTATGTTTAATTATAAATATCAATTTTAAATAACTTCACATGTATCCTATTTTTAAAAGTTTTAAACTATTAGATTTAGATTTAGTAGTTACCTTAGTGCTATGACTGAAATCTTCAATGTATCAATAGAATATATTACTGCAATGTTTGGGCGCTAAAGACAGCACTAGCATAGACAGTAAACAAAAAGTTTTGTTAGATATTTGACAACATTTAGTAGTTACCTTAGTGCTATGACTGAAATCTTCAATGTATCAATAGAATATATTACTGCAATGTTTGGGCGCTAAAGACAGCACTAGCATAGACAGTAAACAAAAAGTTTTGTTAGATATTTGACAACATTTCTGTCAATATTCTGATATGACGTGTGCAACATGTCGGATTTTGGTCGGATTATTTACTGTACGTGTTAGTAGTGCCCTCTGCTCCGACCTTTGCGTAATATGTATACCCTATTCAGATATTTAGTTTAGTTTTAACCTGTAAAATTTGTGGAAAATACTTTTTTATTGACATAGATAAAAAGTATTTTCTGCCTATTTAACGAAGGTAGTATTTTATATAGTGGCCTATACGTCTTTATACACAATGCCAAAACTGTTCATAAAGTTAATTTTAGTTTAAATATAGATTACCGGTCTTTATTATATTTTTATTTACCACAATGCAGATAATGGTTTTATGTGATCAACACAACTAATAAATAATCATTTACCGCTTGGCCTTAAAGAACAGATAATAATTAAATGGGAACTAAAAATGTTTCGTACAACATTTTTGCCATACATACACATTTTACGTCGAAAATAAAACTGTCATACAGTTATGATAGCGGCGCCATTTTTTGTCTACTTTATGGCCTAGCCATAGAAATAGATGCCGGAAAGCATATTATGTCAGCTTACAATGCATAGACGAGTTATTTTATAAATAACCATCAAGCGAGCAGACAGTTAACCTGATGGTAATGCAAGAAAAGTTGCAGATGCGTTACCCATTTAAATCCTTCTACAAACTATTAACAATGTGAAATATGTTTTCTTCTATTTTAACAACTAATTGTTTCAAACCCTATTTAGTGATTATTCGATATTGTATGACATGTAAAGCATGTTATATCTTTGTTAGTATAAGCTTGTCTACTGTTTATATTATTATATCACTAGGTACTTTTGGTGTAACTTCTAATTTCAACTATTTATAGTATGATCACTGTGAGTACGACTTATAATCTGAGTGAATAAAATGACAACTTTTTAAGCTGATCGCACATTTGTCAGCACCGTACGCGCCGTACGCGTCGAACGCAGTACACGAAATGCGGCGCGTACGGTGCGGACAAATGTGCGAATAATTTAATTGCACGCCATTGTTATGTCAGAATGTTAGAACTGTAAGTAGTTAGCTAATAAGACCTTTATATCAACAACATTCTGGCAATAAAGACATTTGATTTGAGGTTTCACATCATTTCATACAACGAAATCTAAAACGCGGCGCGTTCGGTGCGTGCGTGCTGATAAATGTGCGATCTTTACACTATTTTACATAGCACCATAACGGGATGCAGCTTTAAAGAGATTCAGAATTGAGCTTTATTTACCACATAAGAAGATATACATTAATTTACTGCCAGAATTTGAGTTACGAGCAATTCCAGAAAACTACTTGTAATGAAAAGTGTATCCTTTTGTGCTTAAATAAAGTTCAATTTAGTTTACCAGCTTGAGAATGCCGCGCCGCATTTCACAGTTCGCACAGGGATATTTAATTATGATTAACCTTCAATTTAAAGATGAGTTTGACAGATAATGTATGAGACTTATGTCAAAATTTAATGTACAGTGCTCCCAAAGTGATAATGCGCATAGAAATTTTCGTCATTGTTCGGCAACGATCGTTTTTCCCGAGCGTCGGAAGAAAACCTTTTATTGCGATGTCCAAATCATGTCATGCCATGGCAACGCCGCAGCTTGTTGGTGGCGTTGCCATGGCATGACATGATTTGGACATGCGCAATAAAAGGTTTTGTGGCGCGTGCGCCAAAAATACAGACAGTTAATATGATATTTACTTTTATTCCTTTCGCACAAGGTGCAAAATGCAAAAGCATTATTTGGGGCTCTTACGTTTCATAGATTCGGGTGTTTCTGTGATTACGACAATTAGCGAAGATTTGCATGCGCATTATTAATTTGGGAGTACTGTACGTCTCTCTCTGAGTGCGGAAGTTATTCATCAGTAGGCAGACACACTTGTCATTTTAAAAACTCAGATTATAAGTCCAGAGTAAATTAGTGGCAACTACAGCTGGGTGAAATAACTAGAATGCCACATCAGTTTCGGTGACTGTGGCCGTCTCTATACAACAAGTAACAGATGCGTCATAATCAGTATAACAGTCTACATTAGCTAGTAACAACTCAGGAAACGAAGGTAGCTTTATATGTATATCTTTTTAAAGCTTATATTAAAAACGCCGTTTTAAATAATTTGACCAAAATCTCATAGATTAAAATCACAGTAGATACCGCATGTCACTCAATTTGTATGAAAACGAGCGTGTCACTTTTTTCCTACCACTGTGACGTACCGATGATAAGAAACGTGTCCATTATCTAGGCCAACGTTTCTATTTGAATTTGTACAGCTCAACACGGCACTTTTGGGCATTTAGGCATTTTTAAAATTCCAATTAACCTCCGATTCCGATAGCAGACTAAAGAACAGACTTTCGAAAGACGAGCATTGCTCGTCGTTTGGGAACACGATATGGCACGCGAAGTACATACACATGCGGTATCTATCTTGATCTATGTCTGTGGGCCATATTATGTTACAACCAAGAGAGTTTGCTTTTAGTATATCCTTGTATAATGTAGTAGACAAGCAGTAGATTAACTTTATTGGAAGTGACTTTCAGTATCGAATTAACGTGATCGTAGTTGTTACTAACCTGAAATAGACTGTTTATGGATTTTGACATTCGATAAAGCCAAGACATAAGTCTACTAAAAGATAGTAGGCCGCGCAAAATTTTTAGGATCGCTCGCCAAAACTGGAGGGGGGAATAAGCTCATGTATACAATATCTGTTAAGTACCCCGCAAACGAACAAATTTGTTTGACAAACATGTTTGATGTAATTGACGTTTTCATCAAACAGCAGCGCAGACGAACAAACGTGCATTAAACAAGTTTGTTAAACAACTAGCTAGAATCGGTATGAGATCATGACATCTTGTTTGACAAATACAGCGGAACACGTTCAAACACGTTTGTCAAACGCTACGCAAATCCAAATTTTCTTCAAACAGGTGAAACACGTAGTTTGTTTGACAAACGCTTCAAACAAAGCTGTACACTATCAAACTGTTTGACAAACACGTAAAATTTGACAAACAATTTGATCGTTTGCGGGCTACTTTAGAACATGCTTATAATACATACAAACATCTACTTCAATGCTGCCAATAGTGTGTCATCGTTAGATCGCGATCAGTGGCGTACCGCGTAACTATAGGGTGGCAGGGCTGGCAAAATGCCAAGGGCCCCCGACCCAAAGAAATTTTTATACATTGTTTTATTATTAACGTGACGATTTTTATAGGGCCCCATCAGTTTGCCACGGACCCCGGATGTTATAGTTACGCCACTGATCGCGATCTACCAATAACGACCCGTTTCAACACTGATCTACCAATAGCGTGCCACTTGCCCCGCTCACTCTCAAAAAATCTAACATTGCGTCTTCCCCTTAAATTTTTGCCGAGCGATCTTACTTTTATACGCAGTCTATACAGGGTGTAACAAAACTAAGTGATAATACTATAGGGGGCGTGTGGGTCCTATTATTACATAAGTACTAGCTGTCCCGGCAAACGTTGTTTTGCCATATTATAAAGTATTTCGCCCATATTATTTTATTGAAGTGACTAAATAAGTATGTCGCCATGGCAACGTCGATCGCTATCTCGTCGCACAAACAATGGTCGCCGTCAGTCTCGAGTTGTAATAATTTACTATTATTTATTCAACAAATGCACTTATCAATATAAAAAGTACCCAGTAGCCGATTCTCAGACCTACTGAATATGCATATAAAATTTGGTATAAATCAGTAAAGCCGTTTCTTTTCTCGAGAATTTTATATATAAGATAGAGTTCGTTGTGAAAGTAGCAGTTTGTATGGAGAAATTCATGACGCGCGGGCGCTTGCCCATACACACAAAAAAATTTTGCTCTTTCAGCGCTGCTACTTTCATACATACACAACCAAAAGTAGAGGTTCCCAAACTGTGCGCCGTGGAAAGGCAAGAGGGGCGCCGTGAGTCGATCCTCCATCATTAGCCGAAACCACAAAATATATTACCTATAAAATAATTATAATAATATGAATTATACAAAGCAAGCAGATTATGAAATATTCGTTTTATTATTATTTGCCTGCTTTACCTAACAAAATCATTAAATTCATTTATGTATCTTTTTGTAATAGCTAGGTAGAGTAGAGCGCCGTGACAAAATCTTATGACGTGTTACTGCGCCGCAGGCTGAAAAAAATTGGGAGCCTCTGCCCTAAAGTATCACTTAGTTTTGTTAAACCCTCTGTACATATTCCACTAAATAGGTACTTAGTCCAACTCGAGCCTCATATTAGGCGGCAAGTTGCCGCACTGTATCTTTGACTCCTTCAGTTTGGAGAGCGACACTCGCAGGTCGTCCATACTGATCGGTCGCACCGCGTCTTCGTATTCGTCGTCTGATTCTGTCTTGTTCATTGATGCCTGTAAAAGATATTAACATGGTAAGTAAATAGTAATATAATAATAACAGTATTAATCGATATAAATATAATCTATAAATGAATACAGGGTGCAATTAAACCTTCCTGCCAAATTTTGATACATCCTTGTTAAAAATAAAAATACACGTATTTTTTCTTTTATAATCACTCAGTACTAAAATGTTGAGAAATAGCTTCCGAAAGTTATCCTAAAAATCACTACAATTAATGGACACGACGCGTCGCCCGCGCGTGACGTGCCCCCGCGCGCGCGCCTCACCCCGCGTCACCCCCGCTCAGTCCCCCGCGCTGCGAGTGACCATTCTGCAACGATTTTAAATGGGATAAAATATGTCATTTAAAAAATCGTAATGATACCTAAGCCCTGGAAAAAATTTGGCAGGAAGGTTTAATCGCACCCTGTATAAAAGAAGGATATAAGAAAACATTCATACAAAATGTAACAATGCATGTTAAAATAAAGCAAGGGATGCATAAGTGTAATGAGGGTTTTATGGCGCTATGTAGCCGTAGTAGGGTCTATCGTGTCAAACAGTTGTCATATATAACTGCTTACAACATGTCACGACATAGCTATCGTTTGTCTGACACGACATTTGACACGAAAGACCCTTCCGTCCCTCTGGTGGCAAATGATAAATCGAAAACCGTCATTGGACGGAAGGAAATCATATTTCCGCCGGGTTTCCCCAAGCCCGTGGCACCTACCCGATCCTCTCTATCGATTTCCGCCCGGGCGAGGTCCCTCACGCGGTACACGGCCGCCTGACGACACAACTCGTGTAGATCAGACCCCGAGAAACCCTCAGTGCACGCCGCTAGACGCTTGTAGTCGATCTGAAACATCACAACGAAAGAAATCAAAACAGGAACATAAAACTTGAGAGGTGTCAAGGGACACCCGGATGAAACGAAGTTATAGAAAAAACAAACCAGCAAACAAATGGTAGAATTTCAAATTTCCCGCCAGTTAACGTCATCGCCACATCAACGCCCTACTTCGCAGGTACTAAATAAGTGTCCGTCAAAAAGTGTCGTTACAACTTTTTCCGTCTAGCCCCCTTTCGCAACACGCGATAAGGAGCTTCGTCCAAAAAAATAAAAAATCTTTACTCAATAACTTTGCTTTTATTTATAGGTCGCTAGGGCCTCTTTTTAAGCAAAAACCTGTTGTAAGCTTACCAATAACATACAATAGCTACAAATGACGTCTGAACGTCTGATAGAGAGATCTACTAATAAAGACTCTGATCTACCAACAGCATGTCCCCACTTCCTATATGCCCGCCCCACTCACCACACCAAAATGAGACACCCGATCGCGGAGTGACTTATAGAGATAAACTACGATAACATGGTAACTGTTTCAATGTGTGTAGTCACATCCTTATGAAAGAGTTTGTATGTAGTAAATATTTAACCAATCAACCAGTACTCGTAATTGTCACTTATTATCAAGATTTGTTGGTCAACTAATCATAACTAGCCGACCGCGCAAGACAACGCACTTCAAACGTTTTAACAACGCACTTCAAACGTTTTGAATTTTGGAGGGGCGCGCCATGTTATCGTAGTTTATCTCTACTGAAATGTGACAAAGAAAGACAGCGGAGCGGACCTTAAGAACGCTGCGCAATTATTTTCATTAATATGGGCAGCTCTGGATTTATGTGTAGGCAGTATAGGGCATGGCCTATGGGCGGCAGCGTCCTACTATGCCGGCGATATTAGTACCATCGAGGAAATTGATTCCTAGGCAGTTGACAGACCAACGTCATTAATTGGTCGGATCATGTCAATTCAATGTTAATTGTGATCTGACGGCTGGGTTTGACGTAACGCGACCAAACTACGTAGGTCCCCGATCTGCATAGGAATCAACTTCTCTGATAGTACATACATAGGGGCGGCAAAATTAAGGTGGCCTATACTCATACAAAAATATGAATCCGTCCCTGAATAGGGATCCCCCTACTATCAAGGTGTGTACTCACATCAGGTGCTGTCGGCTCGTTGTTCAGTATCAGCTGTAGTATCCTCTCTCGCTGCGCCTCGTTGGGCATGGGCACGTGGAAGGTGGCCGGCATGCGACGCTGGATCGCCTTGTCCAGGTCTTGGGGACGGTTTGTTGCACCTGGGAAGATGTTTCATTTAATTGAGAACTATAACATTACTTATTAGTAGACATCGGATTATATGCACGATCAAAGTGCCGAAATATTAGTGTCCGACCGAAGCTTCGGCTTCGGCTTCGGCTTTGGCCGCCTTCGGCCAAAAAAAACACCTTCGGCGAAGCCTTCGGCTTCGGCCTAAAACCCGGCCGAAGCCGAAGCTTTGCCGAAGGTCCGAGCAACCGTCGAAATTGAACGAACTGTAAACTGTTACGAAATACTGAGTGAGTCGTGAGAGAGCGACGGACCGGTCGTGTATGCAGAGGCCGCTGGGAGTCACTGTCAAATGGGCAATAACGCGAAAAGTTGTACATTGGACCTTTCTACATGTCCCCAGGCTATATCGTACTGCTGCGCAACTTTAATAAGTTTTACTAAAAAAAAATTCATATTATTTGATTTTAGATGAAATTGGCAAGTCATATTTGTTAAAATTTTACGCCTAAACCTATATTTAATTTTTATAATTATTTATATAATTAAAATTATATAAATAATTATAAAAAATCGAGTTTGAAAAATCACAATTTTGTTTTGTAGTACTGTTCCCCAAAAAAAAAAATCCGCTATTTAACAGCGATTTGTGAGAAAAGAAGTTATTTCACTGGCAAAGCTCTGGTTATAATTTGAAATTTGGCGGGGTCTTAATACTTTTATAAGTTAATTATGTTGCTAGAGCCAAAATTTCTACTAAATAAGTAATTTTTAAAGCTGTCCCCGGCATATTATGGACTTAGTGGACATGTCCGGATTCCGTTACCGCATATTTCGTCAAATTTGTATACTTTTTGTTCCATGTGGTATTTATTTTTTTATTTAAATGACAACATCACAGTAAGACCGAAAAAAGAAGAACAGTTGTCTATGATTAAATCAGCCGTTTTATTCAAAAACCGGTTTAATTTTTGGCGTTTGGTGTGAGGTCGTGTTTTTACAGACACTGTCCGGTGACTAAACTTATTTATTTTTAGATGTTAAAACGTGTTTTCTATGCAGATCTTATGTCTAAAACATTAAATAACTATTTAAGATTACTTAAATGTGAAAATCTTTGTGATAAACGTCAGCAATTGTAGAAATTAGATAGTTTTGTATAAGAAGTTCTCGATTTCGTTACCTCATGTTCGTTACCATCGCGGTGGTAACGTATAGGCTGGACATGAAAGTCACGAACGGGATCACGTAAAGAAACGTTTACATTGTGTGAACTTTTTATACTTCCGAATGCGAAGTGGATAATCTTAAAAAAATCGAAGTTGAGATTTTGATAGGGATACCGAAAAATTATAAAAATAATAATGTGTGTGTATGTAAATATGTCGACTGTTTTGTTTTAACTAAAAATAGCTAGAAGAAGTATACTTTTTGTTTCCCGTTTCATTCTACTACCTACTTACTAAATTACCTAAAATCTATGTTTTTTATTTATAATTTCTAGTTAAAAACTAAAATAATTGTTATTTAACGATTTAACGATCTCATACTAAATATGTTAAGAGTACCCTAATAATAAGCATTATGTGAACTCAACCTTACAGGGTCCTGTTCGTTGTTAGCATGTCCTGTTACGAGACTGTCCCCTAATCCAATGTTCCTAAAAATGTTGATTTTATTTAAGAAAGTTTAAAATACACACACTGGCAAAATTAGCGGAACATGGGTAAAAAGGGCCACAACTTGAACTCAAGTGGGTTGGGTTGTGTGAAATACTTTTTTATAGTTTCTAAGCTCATTTAAGAAATAAAATATTGAACAAAACCGGCAAGTTCACAGGTTTTTATTGCAATTATGCCCTAATAAGTGTTTTTCGATGATTGACGTTGTAAGTGTTCCTGATAAGAATGGCGTTTTTATCGGGGTGCAAGGTATGCTCAGCTCATTTGATTGTTTGATTTTTAGAAGAACACATTGCTTAGATACATTATTTTTTAACAAAAAATTAAAACCGACTTCCAAGGTAAAAACAAAAGTAATACCTACTTATTCATAATCTAAAAAGAATCAAATAATTCTTATTGACCGACTTCCAAAAAGGAGGAGGTAATATGTTCGGCTGTATGCAGGGACCGACAAGCGGCTTAATATAAATACCCTTAAAATAGATAACCCTTTAACAAAATATCCCAAAATTAAGGAAACACTGTTTATAAGATAACCCAGCTATTAGGGTTACCCTTTTAAGGCGGATATTTAAGCAATATCGATAAACTAACCGCTAACCTTTTCTTGAAAGGGTTACCCCTTTAAAACAGGGTAAGCGCTTAATCCAGTTCGAGCAGTATTTGGCTTTCCGCTTTCCTTTGAAAGGGTTACCCCTTCAAGTAAGTTAAGCGCTTATCAAACCATATGAACTGGGAAACCCTAAGACAAACTTAAGCGCTTACCAGGGTTTTGTTTGAAAAGGAAAGCGCTTCCTGGTTTGGGTTTCCGCTATTCAAGGGGTTTTATCCCCACACGTCCGATTTTTGGTTCTGATTTGTGATTGGTATTTCATATTAGTTGGCAATTTAGTTTCTTCGCGTCTCTTGCAGATCGCTCAACGCAGTGCTTGTTTGCGTACTAGTTTAGCGATCGTGTGACGTATTGTGATTTGTGAATTGTGATTAAAGTGAGCATTTTTTTAATGATGGAGGCAACTGAGGAACTAAAGGAGTATATTCGCTGTGCTCTTGAAAGTAAGTAATTACCTTACAGAACACTAATAATTACCTATCTACTTATTGGTAAGCAAGCCGTAAAACGAGCATACATAAGTAGATATTTTATATTTATCTACTTATCTATCAGGAATTCAGGAGCTGTACTCTCAAACGGCACATTCAAATCTTCGGACTCGGCCGAATGCTGCTGTCCTACAGCCTACTCTAACAACGTCATGTCACGTTTGTTAGAATAGGACGCGGCATTCCGATTCGTTCGTTTGAGTCTCAAAACAGTTTAACTTTAGGCAATAGGCCCTTCGCTGCGCTAAGCGCGAGCCCGCGACGGTGGTCGCACGGCGTGCTTGTTTCATGTTTTTGACGGGTGGCCGCGCGACGGACGCGGGACGACCCGCTTCACGAAGCGTTGCTTTAATAACAAACTAAATTTTAAGCGTTGCTTTATTAAAATTTAAAAAACATAAAACAAGCACGCGGCGCGGCCTCGCGTCGTGGGCATAAGCTTAGTGAGTTCGCTTAGTATTAAACGGTTATTTCAATATAACAAACAGACACTCCAATTTTATATAGTGTATATATATGTATAGATATTATACTGAGTCACAGATTAAGTATTATAAACCTCATTGTACTGAGTACTTTCTATAAGTTTCAGCGGCTCAAATTCCCACTGCTGCCATTAGCACAGCTGCCAATCTAGGTGAATCGGCACTTAAAACAGGTAAGATATTTTGTTGGCACAACTAGTTACAAAGTTACGATAACTATCGACATTGTGTGGAAATGTTACCGAAAGTAGTCACAAAGTTACTGTATTTTTAAAATGGTATCTCCTTGATTTTCTGTTCACAGTTTCTCAAACTTTGCCTAACAAACGAAAGCTCTTCCGAGTTAGGATACCTCGTACCAAGCACCCTATTCAAACGAAACAAATATTGCATTATGTATATTCATTATTATTCTTTTTCAGATCATGATTCGCCAGACACAAAAAATATTGAATATCAGTTCTGATATTAGTTACTTACATTAACTTACTGTGCAGCAAGTACAAACATTGATTAGCTACGAAGATTCTAACAAGTAATCTTGATTCATGTCAAGTAGATAATTTACGCCGTCGAATTCGACTCGTGGAATAGTGAAATAAAAATAGTTTTTTCTGTAATTTTTATTTTATTATTACCCCTAACGTTATATCAGTACAGGAATAAATACATTTTGGGAGATGCAAAGCATGCATAAAAGCACAAACTAAAATCAAACAGACTAAGGAATCTAGCCAGAAATAACTAAATAATCGGCCAAGTGCCAGCCGGACTCACGCACCTAGAGTTCGTCTCTAGGATAGAATAGGCCAAAATTTGTGTTTCTAGTATAGGAGCCACTGTTATTTTTTAAAATAAAACTATTATTAATTATTGAATTAGACATATTATTATAGTTAGGGCTTTGTGAAAATATCAAGTGCCTACTTGTTACCATTATAGAGCAGTATGGGAGCCCCCTTTATTTTATTTTTTATTTATTTATTTATTTATGAACTAATTATGATAACCAACAGTTTTATTATATTTTTGTCAAAAAGGAGGAGGTTCTCAATTCGACAGTTATATAAGTTCTAACGTACTTTACTCATCTTTTTATTTTAATTAAACGGCAAACAGGCAGTTTACATAACACAAAGTTTTGGAATGACTGGCATTTGGTGATATACATTTATCAAAGTTAGTGTTTAGTTTTTACGTAACTTTACTACACATGTTACAACCCAGTTACTACATATTGTTACGTCGTGTCCCTGGGCACCTCCCCCGTGCCATCGTGAGCTTTTTCACGGTGACACGGGAGGGGTGGCTGAACGCCGGTGTTTGTCCATGGGAGAGCCATGCTTCGGCACGAATGGGCCGGCTCGACCGGAGAAATACCACGGCCTCACAGAAAACCGGCGTGAAACAGCGCTTGCGCTGTGTTTCGCCGAGTGAGTGAGTTTACCGGAGGCCCAATCCCCTACCCCCCTAGAAATGCCGCAGTTGAAAAACAATTTGTTACCCCAGGAGGGTACCAACTGCGTTGGACCCCTCCTGGGGTAACAATTCCCTCTCTGGACGTCCATGCTCAGGAACCCTTGGAACTGAACGTGGACGTCCAGGCTGCCCCTCGTATTCTGGGGAGGGCAAAACTGCGCTCCAATCTGCTCGGGGCAAGAGCAAACACACAAAGGCACCCCCCTCGATATTAAACGTGGACTTTTGCAATATCAGGGGATTACACTCCAACCTTAATGCCGTCCATTACCACCTTGAGACGGCAAAGCCGGCTTTGCTCTTTTTAACCGAGACGCAGATATCATCTCCGAATGACACATCATACCTTTCCCACCCAGGGTATTATCTCGAGTACTCCTTTCTACCCAAAGCTGGAGTGTGTGTGTACATCATAGATGATATCAGCTCTCGCCGCCTCAGCAATCTTGCAGTCATGGACCTGTCCATCTTATGGCTCCGCATAGATTGCGACGACAACCCTCGCGTCTATGCATGCCTATATAGGTTCCATAGTGGTGACCCCGAGACGGACCGACTCTTGGAGCACCTGCAAGCTGCTTCAGATTTTGTGCAGCAGCAGATCCCATCCGCAGAGATCATAATACTTGGCGATTTTAATGCCCACCACGCCGACTGGCTCAATTCCAGTAAAACTGATCATGCGGGGAGATCTGTCTGCAACTTTGCCCTTGCGAACGACTTGACACAACTGGTCACTACGCCTACGCGAATCCTAGATGTGGATGGTCAGAATCCTTCCTTGTTGGACCTCCTGCTGACTTCAAATCCTGACGGCTACCAAATATCTGTAACCGCACCACTTGGTTCATCGGATCATTGCCTTGTTAGGAGTTCTGTGCCACTTACGGCTGTGTTAAGACAGCGTGCTGTTAAATACCGTCGTGTGTGGCACTACAAGTCAGCAGACTGGGATGGGATGCGGTCGTTTTTTGCATCCTATTCTTGGGGGCAAGTGTGCTTCTCGCCGGATGATCTCGACAACACTGCCAACTCTGTTGCCGATGTGGTGATGCAGGGGATGGAACTTTTCATTCCGTCCTCTGTAGTGCCAACTGGCGGCAGATTTCGTCCCTGGTTTGTTTCTTCCCCCAAAAAAGCTTCTCGACGGAAGCAGGAGGCTTACCAATCCTGGGCCAACGCAGTGTCTGCTCGGGATTTAAATACCAGCACATATAAAAAGGAGTACAACCTTGCCTCTAGGTCCCTCAAGAAAGAGATTACTCGGGCAAAGCAACAGCACGTCAATGGAATTGGCAAGAGACTTGAGCGCCTCCCTTCGGGAACCCGTGCATTCTGGTCTCTGGCCAAAGCTATTGAAGGAAATTTCTGCAAGCCAACCCTACCATCCCTACACGTAGGAAATGGGTCGTTGGCCCAGGACGCAAAAGACAAAGCCGATCTTCTGGGCAAGCTCTTTGCGTCAAACTCGACCCTGTATGACGGGGGGGCAGAAACCGCCGACCATACTCCCCCAATATTTCTCGGCAAAATGTCACTGAGAGTCGAAACGAACTTTTGTCTAAGGTGGAGAATTCATTGGAGAAGGTCTCTGAATGGGGTAGACGTAACTTGGTCCAATTCAACCCTGCCAAGACACAAGTCTGCGCGTTCACCACTAAAAAGTCACCAAAGGTCGTATATCCTCGTTTCGAGGGCACATCTTTAACCATCTCCCCTAGCATTGAGATACTTGGCGTCAACATATCGAGCGAAGTCCAGTTCCGATATCATCTAGAGGGTAAGGCCAAATTAGCCTCGAAGAAGCTTGGTGTTCTTAACAGGGCGAGACAGTACTTCAGTCCGGACCAACGCCTACAACTCTACAAGGCGCAGGTTCGGCCTCATATGGAATATTGTTCTCATCTCTGGGCAGGGGCGCCAAAATACCAACTGCTCCCTCTGGATCGTATCGAACGAAGGGCCTCGAATTGTTGACTGCCATAATGTTTCAAACAGCTTGGACCCCTTGGAATTACGCCGAGATGTAGCTTCACTCTGCATCCTCTAACGGTTGTATCACGGGGAGTGCTCTGAGGAATTGTTCGGAATCATACCACCTGCAACTTTTCGCCATCGTCCCACGCGAAAAACATACCATCCTCATCACCTTGATGAGTGGCAGTCTTCCACAGTGCGTTTTTCGCGTAACTTTCTGCCGCGCACTGTAAAACTCTGGAACGAACTGTCACCAGCAGTATTTCCGGACCTATACGACCTGAAAACCTTCAAGAAAAGAGCGTATTCCCTCTTAAAAGGCCGGCAACGCACCTGCAGCTCTTCTGACCCGTTTGCTCGTTTGCCCCCTTATTTAATAAATAAATAATAAAAAAATACCATACGCTACGTGTGGAAAACGTGTGTACACATTTTTTTCTGTAACAAGCGGACACGGTTACAACACGTAGAAGCAAACCCCCACACAGTCGCAAGGTGTCATATCAGCTACGAAACTGTTACGACTTGTTACAGATTTACAAATCTGCGACCGAAAATGGCTACATGGGATGGCAACAGGTGGGCACTTGAAATTGTCACAAAGGCCTTATTTATATGTGTAATTTAATAATTATAATAATATTTAAATAAAATAAACATTTAAGGGGGGCTCCCATACAAAAAAAAAACAATTTTTGCTCTATAACGGTACGGAACCCTTCGTGCGCGAGTCCGACTCGCACTTGGCCGATTCTATTCTATTTTTACTTTCCTTATCTGATTCTAATTTTAAATTGACATTTTAATAATATTTATAATGAAAAACATATGTACAACATATCATTATATTAATGAAAGTGTAGTTGTTAAGTTAATTAAAAAATTAAAACATTTTTTTTAACGAGAAAAATAAAAACTTATTTTAAGCTGAACGGGATTCGAACCCGGGACCCGGGACCTCTGTAGACTGTAGTCTGTACTCTTTCTTATAGTGTGTGTGCTTCCGTGTTACCGGCACGCGACTACAATATTGTTATATTATTAAATATCTATTATCTGTGTCACAATGTTAGGTAGCGTACTCATCCGAAACGGCTTTACTGATTTTAACCGCAATTTTATATGCATATTCAGTGGATCTGAGAATCGGCTACTGGGTACTTTTTATATTGATAAGTACATTTGTTGAATAAAAAATAGTAAATTATAACAACTCGATACTGACGGCGACCATTGTTTGTGGGACGGGATAGCGACGGGCGTTGCCATGGTGACATACTTATTTAGTCACTTCAATAAATATGGGCGAAATACTTTAAGTACCTATATTGGCAAAACAACGTTTGCCGGGACAGCTAGTATGTATATATACCAGATAATATATTGAAAAAACTACAATGTAACTGTGTATAAGTGACATTTTTCAATTTCAATACAAAGCTAGAAACAAATTATCGGACGTTTTCATAAGTCGCGTAAGTATATTTATCAGTAGTGAAAATATAATGTACTTACCTTAATTTTCTTTTTACATAGCCGGCACTGGCTGTGATTATTAGTCTCTTCGTAATCAAAATATCTATGTACTGCATCTTTTTTTAGTGGAGGCATACTTAGTAAAATTAAAATTAAAATCTGAATGAAAAACCACGAGAAATAGAAAATATCTTTCGGATTGCGCCCGCGCGGAATTAATCAAAGAATGATGCAACAAAAAGTACACAAACAACTAACAAGTGTCAAAAAAAGCTGAATGAAAAAACCACGACAAAATATGAAAATATCTTTCGGATTGCGCCCGCGCGAAATTAATAAAATAATGATGCAACAAAATGTACCAAAACAAACAACCGAGTGCATTTCAAACAACAAAGATTGTACTATTATACCAATAAGGCATACTTTCGAATGAAGAAGCGGGGCGACGTTTGATGTGCTGTCTCACACGCGCCGACGCCGCGCCTTCGGGTACAGCACAAAGGAGTTTACCGCAGTACACATAAATACGAAACTCGCTTGAGACGTGAGGCAGGAAAGCGCTTTATATGTGTAACCTCTTAGTAAAGGGTTACCCCTTCATAAGGGTTTTTTTGTGAATTGGTAAAAATTTGAATTGTTTGTGGGTAACCCTAGGGTAACCCCTTGAAAAGGTTACCATTTTAAATGGTAAGTGGAACGAGTGGGACATCAAATCATAGGGTTTTTAATCAACTTAAAATATTCAGCCGTTCCAAAAACCCTGATAAAACCCTTTAAAGGGAAAGCGGTTCCGGTCCCTGGCTGTATGTATCTTTTTTTTTGTATGTTCCACGATTACTCAGCCGTTTGTGGTCCGATTTTCAAAATTCTTTTTGTGTTGTATAGGGTTTAACTCGAATTTGGTACCATGTTCACAAAAGTGGTGATCTGATGATGGGATCCTTGAGGAATCGAGGGGACTTCTTGAAATTTGTATGGAAACATATAGTGATTTCGATTTTTTCTGAAGCATTCGAGGTAAATGCTACCAAAAAGTAAGATTTCGCACCAGGTTATACCCTGGATCCGAAGGTACCGAACATAACTTTTGAATGCTTATAGGTACAGGTTCGGGGATTTCGGCGTTGTTTAAACAACTGAAAGCATAAGCTAATACATCAATATGATTAATCATCATCATCACAACCATCATTATGCCATGGGTCATCACACTATGACCCAATTATTGGTACTTTTCGTGATATTTTGCATCGAAGCAGACGTTTTCGATAATGATTTCGCTGTTTGCGGACCGATTTTCAAAATTCTCGTGTTGTTGTATAGGATATAATCTTAATTTTGTATAACAATTACGAAAGTGGTGAGCTGATGATGGGATCTATGAGCAATCGAGGAAAATTCTTGAATTTTATCAAAACACTCATAGTGGTTAAAATGTTGTTTCTAGTATGTTAAACATAATATGTTACGAATAAGAGAAATTTTATACGAAGGTGTCTCTTGGTCCAAAGGCACTGAACAGAACTCCTGAATCTTTAAAGATAAAAGTATGGAAATTGCAGCATCACTTAGATAACTGCAAGCATTTACCATAATTTCGCTTACAGTGACATAATGTGAATAGTTAACATTCGTATTGGTTATTTACGCATAAAGCCTAATTTTGTAGATACTTAACTAAAAAGAGTGAAATTATTATTTTTAAAAAAAAATTAAAACCGACTTCCAAGGTAAAAACAATAGTAATATGAACTAAAAAGTATTAAATAACCACGTCGCGGCGTGGCGTGGACGCCATTCTGTACACTCGTCTAGGGAATTCCCTAGACGAGTGTACAAAATGGTGTCCACGTTTTATAGGGAATTCCCTAGACGAGTGTACAAAATGGCGTTCACGCCACGCCGCGACGACGTTGCGCTGTCGCGGCGTGCACGTCGCGTAATCGCGGCGTGTACGTTGCGCAGTCGCGTCGCTTTCAAATCGCTCGCTTATCGCCAGTGTGATAAGGCCCTAGAGTTGTACATATTACTAGCGGTCGCCCGCGGCTCCGCCCGCGTAGATGTCGGTTACGGCTGCAAAAAGCCTACCCAGGAAAGACTCTGTCAGCAAAATGATTCCCAGGTCAATTCACAGACTCCGACACTGACATCGACGACGACGCGGACGCAGTCATTATCCGAAGGGTGTACAGTGCACACTGCACAGACTGTCTTCCTCCCGCATCCCGCTTGGTGACGCCCACCATCGTAATAATATTTTAATTTCGCCATAATTTCAAAACCAAACGTCCAATTTTAATCATTCAAAGACCAAATTTTATTTACATAAACTGTAGTTAGTGATGAAATAATTTATTTTGATAAGGATTAATAGCATGAGTAAAATAAACGCGTTTAAATGTTGTCCAAAAAAATTCAAGATTTTTAAATAAAAAAATGGTTATTGTGCCTCACTCGACATAGATAAGTATAGTGTGTCGCGGACTTTTTTGTAGATATTTATAAGATCTATAATACTTAGAACATTTTATGGTTCTATCTTTTATAGTTTCGGCAGCGTACGCAAAATAAGTAACTTTTCTGGTTGATTTTTTCACCTGGCGTCCGAAAAACCCAAAATAACTTACGAAACCCTATTTTTTCCAAAATAAAATTTAGCCTATGTTCAGCAGAAATAATGTAGGATTCATTGGCTTTTGCTTGGAGTAGTTTAAATAAAGCCAAAATCCTCAAACTTGTATCTATAAGGATTCAAAAGTTCTGTTGGGTACCTTCAGAACCAGGGTATATCCTGGTGTAAAATCTTACTTTTTGGTAGTATATGCCTGAAATACTTCAGAAAAAATCGAAATCACCATATGTTCCCATATAAATTTCAAGGAGTTCCCTCGATTCCTCAAGGATCCCATCATCAGATCACCACTTTTGTGAACATGGTACCAACCTCGGATTCAACCCTGTACAACAACAAAAGAACCATGAAAATCGGTCCATAAACGGCGAAATTATGGTTGAACATACAAAAAAATATATATATAAACAGACGAACATATAACCTCCTCCTTTTTGGAAGTCGGTTAAAAATTAGTGATTTCCCAGCATCTACGACAGCTAGAGCTGTAACCACGATAGAGAAAGGTCACACCCTACCGTTCGGTAGTCAGGCCTTAGGTGTGTCGGCATCCGTGGTCCATCGTAATTTTCAACGCTACAGAGAGACTGGATCTTACGTTCGGAGACGAGAACAAGGCAGATATCGAGTGACAATGGTTCAGGATGACCGTTTTGTAAGGGTACAAACCTTAAGAAATCGACCTCAAACTGCTATGCAGACACGAAACCTATCGGAACAGGTCCAAGATGTACGTGTAAGTGATTGTACAGTAAGAAGAAGACTCAAAGAAGTTAAATTAAACTCAAAGGTGCCAGCAAGGGCACCAAAACTTGAGACAGGACACCAAAGAGTCAGGCTAAGATTTGCGCGTGAACATCAAAATTCGGCAAGTGAGTGAAATCGTGTGCTGTACAGTGATGGGAGAAAACTCTGTGTAAATTTTGTTGACAGGCGATAAAGAATGTGGATAAATCGTAAAGAACGCTATAGGCCTTCAAACTTAACGGAAACAGTGGCCTATGATGCAGGCTTCGCAATGGTTTGGGGTGGCATATGATTTGGAGCCCGCACAGAGCTGATGATTGTTGATGATGGTACTTTGACAGTACAGGGCTATAGCGCAGACATCCAGGAACTGAATTTTGTGCCTTTTACACAGTTTTAAGTAGTAACTTCAATTTTATGCGCGTCCATAGAGTAAAAAAATCGGGCATTGTTACCTAAACGATGCTGGCGTAGCCCAGGTAGAGAGGCCAGCGCGGTCTGCGGATGTGGATCCGATTGAAGACGTGTGGCACATCAGTGGGTAAACGGTACGAGTTAAAACTCCGGTCCAAAATGTGTCCAGGAGCTTGAGTTGGCGCTACTGAATGAGTAGGAGAATATCCCACAGGAAATGATTGACAAACAAAATGCAAGCATGGAATGGCGTATCCAGGCCCTCTTGAGATCCATAGAAGGCATTACACGCTTTTAACATGATATTTCTTTAATGAAAATGGAGAATTTAACTTAAAAACTTACTATTAAAATTTCAAAGATTTTCTTAATTTTTGATTTTTGACGATTTCTTTTTCTATTTTACATGTTTTTATGCCCTACATTTATATAAAATTTATTTTTTAATAATCAATTAGTAAATAAATAAATAAATACATAAAAAACAGTGAACAATTTTAAAAAAAATATTTTTTTTTATGTTCCTCTAATTTTGCCGGTGTGTTTATTTTAAATATTATTTTCAGAAATAATGTAGTTTATCAAAATACGACAAATTAAAATAGTTAAATATCAGAGCACTCAATTTTGTGGATTTTATGTAAAACTTTTCAATATATTTCACACCTTTAATAACGTACTGGATAAGAAAAGTAGAATAATCTCGTGTATTTCTAAGTTATGGAAAAGAAAATACATTTTATAAATAAAAAAGCATGTTTCCTTTCATTAAATATTAAGTATTTGCATACATTTAAATATTTTACTATTGTAATGAACCAAGAACCAGTGGTAACGAACAGGATTTAAATTCGTGCGTACTTTAAGAAATATATTAATTTCTCACAAAATAACAATTAAATGTGAAAACTTTTATGATTTTCGGGAAAATGAATTATTGGAGATAATATCTAAGTGACATATCACGGGAAATTCAACCAAAAAAAACAAAGCTTAATTTTGAAGCAGTGTACAACTTTTCGCGTTCTTACCCAAATACAATAAACAAATAAAACACTAACTTCTTAATAAATCATTTAATTATTTATTAAGAAGTTAGTGTTTGTTTATTTTATTTATTAGTCTAGTTTCGGTCTAGTTGAGTAAAACAAAGACTGATTGATTGGTCTAATTATTGTTATTTGTGAAATAATAAAGAAATTATTTTACAATAATTCAGTCAATAAAGTAGTTGTAGAATGCGTGAGCGGGAACCTAAGAGATTTCTGCAGGAACTTATTCAGGGTGCTTAGGGATAAAACATACTAAAAGTCCTGAAGCCTAGGAGGCGAGCCGGAGTGAGGGGAGAGTGTCAAAAGTCTCAAATAACTAAAGAACTATGCGTTGTAGCAAAAAACATTCGACGATGAAAAAAAACTTATTAAATTCTCTATAATTTTGATTCTATGTACACTTTTTCTGAATTCTCATCCGTTTTCGAACTACAAATTTGAGTCATTCCTTAAACTTAATTATTTGTAGTAAATTATTAATTAATAAATAAATCACGATATCACAAACTTTTATTACCATCTCTAAATCAACTTCTCTATGAGACAGTCAATAAAGATAGGTAAACCTTCAATATTGAAGTTTTGAAATACTTAATTTTAATATTAATTGTAGCTTGTAGACAATATTGAACATAACTGTATTTAATAAAATTAAATTAAGAAATTAAAAAAAAACCCCGCCAAAAATCTTTAAAAAGTAATGAAATAATATTTACTGACTTTAAGTTTAAATAATTCCTAAGAGTAAAGTATTATTTTAGTCCATAAATGTTGTCACGGTGTGTCGGGGGACCGCCAAGTAAACTACCACAACAGCGACTTTTGCATTTTGTATCGCCATAATAGTCGCTGATTCTCTCGATTCGGGTCGTTGTGAACCCTTAAACTATAATGTTATGTGAAATCAAACATCTACATAAGCGGTCCCCCGACACACCTTGACAACATTTATGGACTAAAATAATACTTTACTCTTAGGAATTATTTAAACTTAAGGTCAGTAAATATTATTTCATTACTTTTTAAAGATTTTTGGCGGGGGTTTTTTTTAATTTCTTAATTTAATTTTATTTTATGCTTTTTAAACTTGTGCAGAATATTCCTACCAACTGGATCATATCCCAATGAATAACATGTATAAAATATGTCCTCTTCGATGAGGCCGTCAATATGAGCCCAAACATGAAACCTCCACTTTGGGTTCACACGGAACTCGGCTCCTATAGAATTCAGGTTATGCTGCAGCAGCATGCAAATATTTACTGTTTATCTTCGTCTTACTGGTTGTCGCAATTAAAATGAGCCCAAACACGAAACCTCTGCTCTAATTTGGTGAGGAGTTGGGTATAATATTGATTACCAGGTGATGCTGCAGCACCAGGTCAACTTTCCAATAATGGTATATACCTATTCATAAGTGTCACGAACCAGAATGCAAAATATAAAACCCATCAAACGACTGCAAGTTGCTAATCGTCCTATCACGAACCAGATAAACCGTGATATTTCAGCAATGAGCAGGCTGATGATGATGAACTATAGCTAAGAACACTCTCGGTCATGTCAGCTTTCAAACAAAAAAAACTAGATCAAAATCGGTCCAGCCGTTTGGACGCTACGATGCCACAGACAGACACACAGACAGACACACAGACAGACAGACACGTCAAACTTATAACACCCCTCTTTTTGGTCGGGGGTTAAAAAAGATAAAACCGACTTCAAAATTATACGTAATTGAGAATTAAAACTCCGTATCTCCAAAACAACTGATCCGATTTTGTTGAAACTTGCACTATTAACTATTTCCTAAGTTGAACAGTACCTAGTACAACAAAAAAAGAATTACTGAAATCGGAATGGTAGTTCTAGAGATATGCGAACACAAACATAAAAACATACATACATACACTTGTAATTTTGTAATTAGTCTGTAATCTGTATCAGCGTCTGAACAAATGTTGTTCAGACGCTGATACAGATTACAGACTAACATAATATACGAAAATTGGGCAGTTCTGGAAATATTACATACATACGCGTCGAATTGATAACCTCCTTTTTTTGAAGTTGGTTAAAAATTAATTACTGAGAGTCGAGCGATTAAGATTATTAACCTTCGGCTTCGGCTTCGGCCGAAGGTTGTGGCGATTGCCGATTAATCGGCTTCGGCTTCGGCTTCGGCCAAAAATAGACCTTCGGTCGGACACTACGAAATATCCATGCAAATATGCACGAAAAATGGCCGAAATATGCACAGAATATGGACAATCAAAAGTAACTTAATATTAAAATTTATTATTTTTTTGAAGAGTTTTCTGGTGGTGCCGTACTAATGTTACCAACTACAAAGTAAAATTTTATTTCTAGAAAAATATTGTACCTATTGGGAGTATTGCATTCTTTAAATAGGGATGGAACCACATATTTGAAGTGTTTTGATCTATCTTACCTCTGTTTTGTGGCATCGGTGTGTGTTATGATAGCTAGTTTGGAGACTACGATGGCATAAAACTACCGAATATGCACTATCAATGAAAAATTGCCAAAATAAGCACTATCGCCTAAAAAGTGCCATTATATGCATTTGCATATTATGCAAGTACATATGCAAATGCATATAATCCGATGTCTACTTATTAGGTTAAGTAGAAAGGGCATTGGTCTTCTCCGTTATTTGATAAAGCACAGACTGGCACGAGTGAATGTATACTTTGTTTATCTTTACGACCCATTGAGGGTTTACAAAGGCTTCCAAAACTGTCGACAAATCCGGCGCTATGTTAATGCGAAGTCTACCCCTAGCGACAAGGAAAACACCGTAAACCCTCATTTAATACACATAACAAAGAGATTCATTATACACAATTCTGCCACCAAATCAATGTCACTTTTTACTATAAAAAATATTTTTGACATGAACTGCATCTTCATCATCACTCTATCATCACCCCACATGTCGCCACTCACCCATGATGATGACGGTACAGGAGGGGTCGGTGATGAGGCCGTCCCACAGTGACATGAACTGGGTATTCATCATCACTCTATCATAACCACATGTCGTCACTCATCCATGATGATGACGGTGCAGGAGGTGTTTGTGATGAGGCCGTCCCACAGCGACATGAACTGCCTCTTCATCATCACTCTATAATCACCCCACATGTCGCCACTCACCCATGATGATGACGGTGCAGGAGGGGTCGGTGATGAGGCCGTCCCACAGCGACATGAACTGCCTCTTCATCATCACTATAATCTCCCCACATGTCGTCACTCACCCATGATGATGACGGTGCAGGAGGTGTTTGTGATGAGGCCGTCCCACAGCGACATGAACTGCCTCTTCATCATCACTCTATCATCACCCCACATGTTGCCACTCACCCATGATGATGACGGTGCAGGAGGGGTCGGTGATGAGGCCGTCCCACAGTGACATGAACTGGGTCTTCATCATCGCCGTGGCCTCGTGGTCGTGTTGCGTGCGCGTGCGCAGGAACGACTCGATCTCGTCTGTCAATTATTTCATCTCGTTTTAGGAACACAATTTTTTGATAAGTAATTGTAATATTTGATAGCAGTTGTAGAGTAGCTAAAAAATTTGCTCACTAACCTATTGCTGCCTGTCTTTTGTTTTGAAATGTTATATATTTTGTGCACAAGTGAAATAAACAAGTGGCTATATAATATATATCTACAAGATTCTACATAGAATGCAAGAATAGTTGCCACTTTTTTTACGTTATATATAGGTCATAGTGGATAATTCTTACCAATAAACACGATACAGGGTTGCAGTTTGACAGCGAGGGAGAATACAGCAGCGGCGAGCTTCTGTGTTTCACCGTACCACTTGTCAGTGAGTAACGACACATCCAGGTTTATGAAACTCATGTTTGCCTCCTTTGCAGTCGCTTTTGCTATAAGTGTTTTGCCACAACCTGAAAGTTTGTGAAACAAAAAATTGTACATTAATGTTATTACATCTTAAAACAATTAAATATTGCCTCATACCTATTAAACTTACACATGGACATATCACATAATATCCCTACTTTGGGCAACCCAGTCTATAAGGTCAAAACTATGACACAAATAAAACTTCACACTTTGTCATCTTAAACTAAGGAAAAGTAACTCCGTCATAAAACATGTTCTACAATACGTCTTGTCAAAAATGTATACCTACACTTACTGTACATTTATTATTTTCAATACATTTGCAATATCTAGACCGTGGCCTTGAGTGGTATCAGGCTGATGTTACATGACAGTTTGAAAGGAACCAAATTCAAAATGGTAATAGTATGGGTCCATGGGAGTTACGTTTCCATAATTTTTATTATTCATAGTTTGTCATATAATTTTCATTGTTACTTTTCTTGTGGTTTAGACTATAGGCAGTGACACAACATGCCTTTCATTATTTGGATTGGTAGTGATAAGTCTTTCTGCATTAAGAAGACATATTACTGTATAAGCCTTTATAACAAATAATTGGCCAAGTGCGATTCGGACTCGCGCACGAAGGGTTCCGTACCGTTATAGAGCAAAAATAGGCCAAAATTGTGTTTTTTGTATGGGAGCCCCCCTTAAATTTTTATTTTATTTAAATATTATTATTAATTATTAAAGTAAACGTTCATTCAAGGCCTTTGTGAACATTTCAAGTGCCTACCTGTTACCATTATTAATTACGAGCGAAAAAACCTTAAAAAAATCACGTTTGTTGTATGGGAGCCCCCCATAAATATTAATTTTATTGCGTTTTTAGTATTTGTTGTTATAGCAGCAACAGAAATACACAATCTGTAAAATTTCAGAACTCTACCTATAGCGGTTCTTGAGTTACAGCCTGGAGACAGACGGACAGACGGACAGACATCGAAGTCTCAGTAATAGGGTCCCGCTTTTACCCTTTAGGTACGGAACCCTAAAAATGGCTTACCAGGTGGGCCATGCAACAGTACTCCTTTGGGTGGTTGTGTCAGGCGGCTGTCAGCGAACAACTCTCTCTTCTGTATCGGCAGGATCACTGTCTCTCTCAACTCTCTGATCAGGTGATCTAAGCCGGCAATGTCCTTCCAATTCACCTGAAATACAAGAATGTTCTGTACGAAAGGAAAAGGAAACACCCTAGGAATCAGCAATGCAGATGCATGATTTCCATTTAAAACCAAATTTAACCCATCAAGCCTCATAAGAGCACCGGTGATCGCGACAACAATAGAATATAATAGCATTTCCAAGAATCCGTGGTCGAAGGATTAAATATCTATGGATGTTATAAAGCAACTCAGATGTTAAGACACCATCCATCATAAAAAATTAACAATACAATATGTACTAACTGAACAGACTATTTTATTTACCACTGACACTTTGATTCTCAAATTACAGTTGATTACTCAATTTAAACCCTGCTCAAAGTACTGACTATCATAAAACTAACATCAGTAACTTGATATGAGTATACCATAACTCACTACATGACAACTATAAGAGTTATATTACATCATCTTAACAACCATAATCAAAGCAGAAGCAACATTTTTTATTTATTTTAATTAATATTAATAACACTATCACACCATCAATATTATAAAGACAAAAAAAAAATTGCTTTTAATCAGGCTCAGTAACAGGCTATGGACTGAAAAGTAGGCTACTTTTTATCCCCAAAAAATAGTAATTTTGTAGGATACTGTAATATGTTTTTGCCTACATGATGTCCGTAATATAACTAAGAATAAAATAAGAAAACTTTAACCCATCAAGCCCCGTAAGGCCCATATGGGCCGCGATAACAAAAGATTTCCAGGAACTGGCGATCGACGGATTAAATGTATTATGAAGAAAACATTATAATTGAACTTACATTTATCTCTTCAGGTACTACAAGTTGTGAGGCGATGATCATCTCGTGGTCGGTCAACTTGTCCAGAGCCAGTGAGTGCCGCCCCCCGAGCCCCGCTCTGCAAGATATCCTTAACACATGCACAGTCTACTTGCCATCAATATTCTATGATATATGATAGCACATATGATCATGAATATTTACACTGTTTGAATTTACATTGCAACTGTTTATATTATTGTGTAATATTGTTTTTGGCAGTGGGCAAGTTGAATTTGATAATAAGACTATATTATAAGGTATTAAACTGTTGTGAAAAGTTTAAATTTAGAACTATAGAAGTTTTGTAAAGAAAATCGATATGTACTTGCGTAACTGTTCCCGCGCTCTCTCCTCTGCTTTCTTCCGGCTCTTCGACGTCGGATCTATTTGGTTGACGAGCCATTTTATTGAAAAGTAAGTCACTGCGGACACAAATGCAACACGAATTGCCATTTGGAACACATCGTTTCTGGTAAACGCTGAACCTTCCACCATCATACCGCACTTCCCAAAACTAGGTTATATTGTAAATCCTAATTTATTTTTTAATAACGGTGTGCTTTTGTTAAAGCAAACTGGATAATTAGACTGAAATAAATTACAACAGCAATTTATAAATTCACAAAATCTCTTTGTAATTTTCGGGTCAGAGATATATTTTTTGACATATATTTTTCTTTTGAGTTTTTTTTTTTGTTGATTTTTGGCACTAGCCTTGTTCGTTTCAGTTTTCAACTGCGCATGCGCGGCTTTTTTGTTTGTCAGTGTGAGTGTCATATTATAAAGTACCGATAAATCACAGCTAAGTAATAGTGTCGATAAATTTCTGTCAGGTGAGTGTCATGTTCTAAAATACTTGTCGGAGTTTTGGCGGGCATGTGAAAGAGTGCTGTTGTGTTTTTGTATTATTTTCCTAAAATTGTGTTAGCTGGGTTTTTAATGTGTAATATTGGTAGAATATTAACCATTAGATATTCGTGTTCATGCACAAGTGTAGGAAAGTGATGTAATATCCAGAAACGTGCTATTTTGTGTTCCCTCCAAAACTCCATCGAAAGTTTCAGTAAAGCGTCTACCACTTTACTGAATCGACCGACTTGACTCCTGTGACTGTATTGACTTTTACTTAGACTTTGACTAGACTTTAGACCTGACGATACATGAAAACGATGATGAAATTATAATAGGAGGAATATGGTTTTCCCGCCATATTCCTTACCTTTTTACCTTGTCTGTGGCACAACATACACATCCTTTGTGTCAAGTTGCCAAAAAAGAAGAAAAAGAAAGCAATTGATGGGTATTTTAGAATATGACAATCACACTGACACACAAAAGCCGCGCATGCGTAATTGAAAAACCAAACGAAAAAGGCTATTGCCACCGGGGGTGTACTTTGCCCACTGACCTCTATGCAATCCTCTGTAATCCTCTACGATTCAATCTTTAATCTTAATGGCAGGTATTACACGCATCAATATTATCACGATTCCGTGATAATATTGATGGTGTAATAGGCCGGATCGCAGTATCGCATTACTATTTGTGAATCCTGTGATACTAGAATCGTGATAATATTGACCGTGTAATTTAGGCCAATGGAGGCACTTCACATGCTTGTATTTTAGAAAGAACACACTCACACTGAAGCAGGCACAGATAAAGTATTATAGTATAGATGTAATCTTAGCCCGTCATCGTGTGGCCATTTTGTGCTTATTTTCATACATATAGTGTGCGTTTATTTTCTTGAATATTTCTATTTGTCGATCATTTCGAAGCACATTATAATACAGAAAAGAAAGTCATTTAGTTCATGATATCGATAAACTATAGTTCAAGTAATGAGAATTCGTAAGCACATGTAAAAAGCTATGCAATTTTTGTAGACAAATTATTAATTGATGTGACATTTTTAGCACTAATGCCATAAATAGCACGAATAAGGGATTATTAAACTTATAAATTATCTTTTTAGCTAACAAAAATACCGATTGAAAAGCCCAAAAAACGTTGTTCAAAACTTACGTATTTGATGTTAAATCCACGTCTTTGAGGCATTCTTTGGCCATTCTTATGGTTTATTATTTAGCGGAACCACAAAACTCAACAATATCAAGCATAAAATGTTCACTAAAAACCTTTATTAACACTTTTATTACGTGAAATATGCAGACAGACTCCTTTGTTATGTCCTAGTAAGTAGGACATAACATTACACGCTTTTGATGCTTATCCACCGATATAAGGCTCTCTCCTAATATATAGTATCTTAATGGAAGCAGGGCTTCAAATATCGTTATTTTTTCATAACGTTACTGCTTCAAGGGCATAGATATTAGATAACGTTATGAAAATTTACCCGATAGTCGATACTGTAAATAACGATAAAAGTTGAAATTAATAACGGTAAATGTTATAACGGTTAATAGGATTTATAACGGTAAATATATGTTATTTGTTAACGTTACTACAACAACCTATTGCGAATTCAATCGAAGTATCTATTAACAGTATTTTGCTTTTTCACCGACTTCCAAAAAAGACTAGGTTATAAGTTCGGTTGTGGCTTGTCGATATTTTTATTTTTGTATGTGCAACGATTACTCCTACGAAATGTGTCGCGTCGAACTGGCAACGTTGCATACCAGAAAATAACAATATACTTACCGGTAATAATAACGTTATTTTATAACTATATTTAAATGTTGTACATTACTAGATATCGTTAAAAAAAATAACGATATCTGTCTACCAGAAGATAACGGTAATTAACGTTATTTTTTCTGTAAATTGATAACGTTATGAAGCCCTGCACTGAAGTTGCTGAAGTTGACAGTCAGCTGCCAAACATGAAACAGCGAAAAAAGCCGCGCATGTGTAGTTGAAAAGTGAAACGAACACGGCTGGTGACTCGAGTTGACAGTTGACACTTAACCATCTGCCATCACTATATTTTATAATTTATAGGTTATTAACCAAAACATAACCTAAAATTGTAATTGTAATTATTGTTTTTATTTCATTATTTTTATTATTTAGTTAATTTTTTGTCTATTTATGCAGTAAAAATGAAGAAAAAGACTAATGTACCTCGTCCAAAATTTCAAAATACCAGAAAAGTTTTAAGGAAGGAAAAACGAATACAGAAAAAGAAACATCGACAAGAACATTATATTAATAAGAAGAAAAATGAGATTAATTCTCCAGGAAAATTTGTTAAAAGACCCTCAGACTATTCTGATCCAAAACCCCCTGTCAAAGTAAGTAATCTTATTATAATTTAAAAAACCCATAGGCTAAAGAAAATAAGGGAAACTTTTTGTGTTCAAGGTACAGCTAGAAAAATGACATTTTTAGGAGGTACACGGTACACCTCAAATTAATCTACATGCTCTGTTCCCAATTCCCATTCCTTTCGTTGATCGTCCTGAGGAAAATGTAAGTAAAATGTCATTTTTTGTGGCACTCCAACTAATGACCACAGTGCACTAGTGTGCTGCGGGCTGTGGCACAACTTTTGCGGAACACTGGACTCTGGACTAAGGAAAAGCTTTAGGGCCAGGCCACAACACTGCTTTGCGACGTCGCATCGCAAAAACAACCTTAGAAAAGCAATATAGTTTTTTGCGATGCGATGACGCAACACAGTGTTGTGCAGGCCTGGCCCTTAGTTGTAAAATTATGAGAGTTCTCCAAAAATATTAATTTGTGTTAGTTCTATATATGAAATATAGAGCTATTTAAATATTGGCGACATGGCTTAAAATATTATTATGGTTTCAGAAAAAGAAAATCGTCAACCAACCATCAGCTCAGGAGATCCTAATGAGACAAAGTAACAAAGTTAAGAAGGAAGCCAATAAATTGCAATCACAAATGGATGAACAGAGGAGAAAAATGTTTCTAAAGGCAAATGAAGATGAAGATAAAATAATCAAAAAGTTAGAGAAACAACTCGGCCTGAACAAAACTAAGAATAAGAATAACTTTTTTGCTGATGATGGACTAGACTGTATCCTTTTTTATTTAGCATTATTTTCTATTGAAGATTTACGAAACTCATAATTTTTAAATGAAGTCCTTAATTTCATTATAACAGATTTACTAGAAATTTGTGATAGAGCAACATCGGAACAAATAGTTGCAGCAGAAAAACATTTGGCTGATGTTGAAAAGGATTCCGACTTTGAAGAAGATTTGGCTACGGTAACAGGAAAAGAAAAACCCAAAAAAGATAAAAAAGAATCAAAAAATAAACAGGCTCCCAGTAAAGATGAATTAGATAATGATGATGATAAGGATGGTAGTGGTGATGAAGAACAATTTGGTTATGGTAATGATGATTTGGAGAGAAGTGACAATGAAGAAACCGGAGACTTAGATGATAGTGGGGATCAATATAGTGGTAGTGATGATAACTCGGATGATATGGATGAAGAAGAAGATGAACCATCTGATGATGATGAGAAACCTACAAAGATATCAAAGAAAGAAAAAAAAGTTACAGAACCAATTAAAAAAGGTGGTAAAGAGAAAATAATCTCGGAGGATGACATCAGTAAAGTATTTAGTGAAGATGAAATATCACATCTATCAGGTGATGAAGATTTGGATGGGTTTTCTGATGATGGTGATGAACCTGTTGAGAAGCAAGAAGCTCAAAAACCAAATGTGTGGGAGGATATTTATGGTAGAAAGAGGGACAGAGAAGGAAATATTATCAAGGTAAAAAAATACAACATGTTGATTTAAACAAGAATTTATATTTTTACATAACTCTGTTATGCTAATAGGCTACTTGACCTATATTCAATTTCATTGAACAAATGCATATTTCCAGTAGAACTTGGCCTAGGAAACCATATTTCACCCTTATCATCAAATAAAAGCTTATGATTGATAAATAAAGTCGATTTGAAAATATGATTTTATGAAAATAGGATTTGTACTGACAAAAACGCTTTTGCGGTACTTCCGATTTGGATGTGACGTCATCCTCATAGTAATTTAATATCTTTTATTTATCGCGCTCGTTATATGTAAGTTTATCTGTACATAAATAATAAGAATAAGCCTAGAAAGATTTGTAAAATATATTTTATTGAATAATTCGCTTAAAACATCAGTTTTATATATTATCTCCATTTATTGTAGACGGGAAATGAAATGGCCAAAACTTTTCTCCAAAAGTTTTCAACATTACAAATGATTTCTAATTTCTCATTTAATTCTTTTATAATTTTTGAGCACTTTTAGACTCGTACATTTAGCACATAAAAAATGTTCAATAAAGAGAGTTTAAAATACAAAGCGTATGACGTCACACTATGGCGGACAGTGCTTTCGGCGCCATTTAAGAGGCGTATTTTTCAATAAACATTTTTATGGGTTTCTACTGTGTAAAATATTAAAATATTAGTTTTTTTTGTGAAAATGAATGATTAATTCATGAAGCCCCAAGCGGCCACATCCGGCCGCGATAACAATGAAAAAGCTATTGTGTCTCGTTTTGCCACGACTGATGGGTTACGAAGCGATTAGCATGAAGAAAAAAAGTAGGTCAAGTAGCCTATTACTCACATATGGTTCTGCTCGATAGTTTTACTCCAAATCGAGTAATAATTACTGTGTGGCTCACATTGAGCCGTTTGAAGGCTGGCATCAAGCCGGCTCGATTGAATTTGAAAGCCCAAGCCGTGGGTTTTGCAAACCGTATGTGAGTACTTAGCATTATAAAGTGTGTTAGCATTAAAAATATTATTAAGCTATTGTATAGCTTTTATCTCGGGCTTTAAGCACGGCGACCGAACCAAGAAATTTCCCAACAACAATAAACCTAACATGATGGGCACAACAAACAATGCTATGAAATAGCTTTGCCACTGCAGTCCCCGAGTCACAGAATACATAATAGTACCTTACGGTACAGAAGCAGTGTTGCCAACTATTCAAAACATTTTCCCCCTAAAGCAACTTCAAAACCCACTAAATTTCAACCAAAACTCCCCAAAAAATCAAAATATTTAAAACTACTTGGAGTGTGTTCTACTAAGCGCTCAAAACGCTGAAATACACCTTAAACAGGCCAAACAAACAAACAGGCCAGTAGTTTTAAAATATCTACTTCAATATTTTTTCATTATGCAGGCACTTCATATGGCTATTTGTATTTGCTATTGGCTATTTGTTGCATTTGGCAAAATTATTGACGTATACACAAACAAGCAAATAAAGGCAAATACGGCCTTTGGCCTTCCACACATGGACGTCAAATACCAAACTTTTACTTCATTTTCTTTACTTGCCTATTTGACTCCTTTGATGTGCGTCAAAAACCGACAAAGGTATACGTGTATTTAGTATTGGTCATATTTGTCAAATAGGCAAATAAGGCCATAATTTGTCAAACATACGGTCTACACATGGTGACTGTTTGGCGAATACATCAAATACGCAAATACAAATAGCCATGTGAAGTGCCTGCATTACATACGACAACAAATATAACAATAATAATCTGTCAGCCTATAACTGTCAGCAGTGTTAGCTGGTACGGTATGACTCATAAACTATAAGGGGGGTATTAGATTATCATTTATATTGGATCCTAGATCATTGAGTCATTTATATTGGATAATGTAATATAGATAAATGATTCATTTCTTCCTTGATCATAGATTTTTGACGTTTGCTGAGAGATTGGATCCAATACGGTCATAGAAATTGGTGTTGCCAGTTATTTAATATAAAAAAGAGTTTTTAATTTCTTGATCGTTAATATGTTTCAAATAATGTAATGTAATTATTTTTCTAATTATATACTTGAATAATCTTGCTGAAATAACATAAAACAAGCCATATTAAAAATGACGATGTCTTTTGACAAATCGAATTCTCTGAGATCTAGTAACACTGATGTCAATACCTGTCAGCGTTAGCACTCCCCATTGGCTATTGAAACCACATATGACGTAGAATAGGATCAATGATAAATGATAATGTAATATGCAAATATGATCAAATGATCATTTTTATTGGATCCTATATTTGATCCTATAAATGATCCAATATAAATGATAATGTAATACCCCCCTTATAGAGACATGTGCTTTGTGTTCGGATCTTTGCCGCGAGCGACCGCGGCTGGTAAAAATTCAAATAAAATGCTACTTTATGACAGGATATAGGTATCATTTTCTACTGACATTTGCGTGGCGACTGGCGACCCACGCTGCCGCCGGTGGCGGCGTAAAAGCTAGTGGTAGAGTAAAATGAAACCAATAGCCTAAGTCATAAAGTGGCATTTCGTTTGAATTTTCGTCCGTCACGGTCCCTCGCGGCAAAGATCCGTAAGCCACTTTAAGGTTATTATTAAAAATATATTCCATTCTTCAAAAATTTTACCCCCAAAAATATCCCCAAAATATTTTACCCCCTAAAAATCCCACTAAATTTATTTTTTCCCACTAAATTTAGTGGGAAATCCCCATAGTTGGCAACACTGTACAGAAGTCTCACTCCCGAGTTTAGGTATGATAAACGCAAGCGTCCGGTCACCGGACTAGTATAAATAGGCTGGCACTCGCTCGACTTGTCGCATACGCAGCGCACGCATCCGCGAAACAAAAGTAATAGTACCCGGCCCCGCGCCGCCGCGCCGCTCGCTTGACAGCCCTGGCAGATTGGAGCGAGACGGCAGACAGTTATTGTACTATGAACGCTAAACGCCATGCAAAAGGTTGAAATTAGGTTGTTTTCCAGAATAGTAGGTAAATATCTCGGCGATTCCGCGCCGTTTGTATGGAAGTGAGACAGGCCTGCCCGAGTGCCACACATATATTTTCAGTAAGTTTTTTCCATGTAAGTGATTTGAAATTGTTTTCAGGAAGAGAAAGGAGTTTATATACCCCCACATTTACGCAATAAGGATAGTGCCAGTGACAAAGACTTGATACAACTCAAAAAACAAATTAAAAGTAAGTTTGATTATTCATTACAAAGTTTCAACATTACTTTGCGACTTATTGCAAATCTATAAATTAAGATTTTGGCACAATAATTAAGTGGACCTTAATTATTATGCCAAATAATTAAGGTCCACTTAATTATTATAATAATCAGATATATACCTTCAATATTGTTACATCAGCTTATATTGTCATTCATGGCTTGACGAAAAGCTGATGGGGATTAAAAATTAGTTTCAAACATGTTGTTTTTCATTCCAGGTGTGCTCAATAAATTAGCTGGCACCAATCTCCACTGGGCGTGTACATCTATAGAGAATCTGTATGCTAGTAACAGTCGCAACTCTGTCAACACTGCACTCACGGCGTTGTGGGTGGAGGCGACCATTGAAGGCTCGGTTACTCCGGATAGGCTGGTTGCTGAACATGCGGCCTTGGTGTCTGTGTTGCATGCTAATGTTGGGTCTGAGATAGGTAAGAATAAGGAATGTAAGGCTAAGTTAAGTGTATTTAAATTTTAAATGGAATCAATTTTGCTGTTTGTTTTTCATTGTCATTTATTTATAACTTGGGTACATTTAGGGCCGCGACGCACCGGAATGGCAGCGGCGAGGCGAGCACTTTCAGTGTCATTGCCCGTTGGATTTTAAACTTTATCTTCATTATTGTAATACATAGTATCGCTTGAGAAATCGACGCCGCCGGCGGCCGCAAGAGCCCACGAGCGGCCACGAGCGTCCACGGGCGGCCGTAGACTTCTCAAGCGATACTATGTATTACAATAATGAAGATAAAGTTTAAAATCATATGACACTGAAAGTGCTCGCCTCGCCGCTGCCATTCCGGTGTAACGCGGCCCTTAGTGTATGAAATGGCAACAGGGTTGTCTTTCCCTGTCATACAATGACAAAGTAAAATAGTGACTTTTTAGTTAAACCAATAACTTTTTTGGAAATTCTTCACAAACGTTTTTTTTTTAATTTTCAGGAGCGCATTTCTTAGAACACCTGTGTAGGAAGTTTGATGAGATGATGCAGAGTCCACAGCCAATGGAGGACAAGAGACTGGACAACCTTGTTGCCTGTCTAGCCTACTTGTATAGCTTTAAAGTATATAGTTTGTTTACATGCTTAACTTATAGAATATAGTCAATTTGAATATAACAAAGAAAAAATGTTTGTTTGCTGGCACGGCCTACGTGTTCACACCAAACCGACTGTGAGCCGCCGAATGTGGGCAGGCTCACTGTGAGCCCCAGTGTGAACGTGAAAATATACGGTATCGAATGCCCGCGCCTACGCCTAGCGTAATAGCGTATTGTCGGTTAGGTGTGAACGAAAAAGTGAATATGTATGGAAATACAATAAACTGCGTAACGTTCGCTCACATTCGGCGGCTTACAGTTTGTTTTGAACACGGCCTTAGGCTAAAACTAATTGACTGATTTTACGTACTTGTGTACGTAAAATCAGTCAATTAGTTTTAGTCAATATTTTAAAAGAAAATTATTATATTTCACAGGTTCATTTTCATAATAGTCAGGGTGCCCTAGAATATATTTTTTATTACTATCAAGCTATAATAGCTTCATTTTGATAAGACAAACAACATTTTTATCTGCGAAAAATCTCGAAAGCTAACAGAGATAGAAAGGATTTCGTACTTTGATTTGGTGGTCCTAAAAATATATGGATTGTCCTATTTGTAGGACAATGTTACCTACTCTTAAATTATATAAGTAACTATTTAACCTACCAATATACAAAAATCTGCTGGTTAGGGTTCCGTTTTAGGGTACCGTATTCAATCAAGTTTTGTTGATTACAGAAGCTTATAACAGAACCCTATCGAGCAGATTTTTTGTATATTGATAGATTAATAGTCATATAATTTAAGAGTAACATTGTCCTACAAATAGAACAATCCATATTTTCGGACCATCGATTCAAAGTATGAAATCCTTTCTACCTCTGTTATCTACCACTTTCGAGATTTTTCGCAAATAAAAATGTTGTTCGTCTTATCAAAGTGAAGCTACTCTCAAAAAATTTGCTTGATAGTAATAAAAAATTATTCTAGGGCTCCCTGACTATAAACATTTATTTTGGCTTTTCAAATTTAAGAGTTGATTTAATTTTTTATCTTATTTTCCGTAACTATACAGGGTGCAATTAAACCTTCCTGCCAAATTTTGATATGTTGATCCCGCGTCACCCCCGCTCATTCCCCCGCGCCGCGAGTGACCGTTCTGCGACGATTTTAAATGGGATAAAAAATGTAATTGAAAAAAAAATAACACCCATTTTTTTTAGTTAAATGGACTCTCCTAATGATACCTAAGCCCTGGAAAAAATTTGGCAGGAAGGTTTAATTGCACCCTGCATAATATAGCCAGAAAGTTACCAGAAAGTAGCACTTTACTTTTCTGTATTTCAGATATACCACCCCCTACTTGTATACGACATTCTCGGCCGGTTAGTCCAAGAGCTAACTGAAAAGAACATAGACTGTGTGTTGACGGTGCTACGGGCGGTTGGCGGCGTGCTGCGGAAGGAAGAACCGGCAGCGCTGAAGACCTTCGTACAAGACACACAGGCGAAGGTCGCGGCGTTGAGCGAAGCGGTTTCGGCTGGGTGAGTGACTTCGGTTGGGTGAGATACTTCGGTTGGGTGAAAGATTTTGTTGAAGCGGCTTCGGCTGGGTGAGTGGCTTCGTTTGGGTGAGAGACTTCGGTCGGGTGAGTGGCTTCAGTAGGGTGAGTGACTTCGGTTCGGTGAGAGGCTTCATTTGGGTGAAAGATTTTGGTGAAGCGGCTTCGGCTGGGTGAGTGACTTCGGTTGGGTGAGTGGCTTCAGTAGGGTGAGTGACTTCGGTTGGGTAAGAGGCTTTGGCTGGGTGTAAGTGGGCCCCTAGACGATCAATTTTATTGTGCAATGTCATTGAACAATGTTATTGAACAAATTATTTGACAATAAGATTGAAAGGCGGGTGCGTTCAATATTAACTCTATACGGTCAAAAATATTGCACAATACGTGATATTGAGCAATGAAATTGATCGTCTAGGGGCCCACTAAGGCTTCGTTTGGGTGAGTGGCTTCGACCGGGTGCGGTGTGACTGCGGTCAGGTAAGTGTATGTAAGTTACCCATAAGAGTAAGACTTCTTTAGGGTAAGTGGCCCTGGTGGGATGAGTGTAAGGCTTATGTTGATTGAGTGTAAGGCTTCGGCCAGATGAATTACATCGACCCAGTGAGTTAGGCTTCAGCCAGAAGAGAATTAGGCTTCACTGAAATTTTTTCCGTGATGATAAAGAGTGATAAAAGGAGATGTGGCTTTTTGGTCCTATAATCACACCTTCATCTAATATCATAAGCTGCAGTCAAGCACTTGCTTGACACATGAGGCCTACCAAGTGGTAGGCCTCATGTGGACGTTCTAAAAGTATTAACTTTGTTAACTTTAGAAATAAATATTTTGATTTTGAATCCTTATTTACCGTCCGCAGGTCCCGTATAAAGTTTCTTATGGAGGTGCTTCTAGCGGTCAAGAACAACAACCTGACGAAAATCCCGGGGTACGACCCAATGTACGCCGAGGAGTTGAGGAAGTCTGCCAAGGCGGTGTTAAGGAGAGGCAACTATGTGACGCCACTGAATATACGGCTGGAGGATTTATTGAAAGGTGAGATATAGGCGCAGCGCAGACGACAGACTATCCGTGACGCACTTTTTAGTCCGTGGAAATAAAACCCATGCAATTATATGTAGTAACGCACACGACGCGCAGCGCAGACGCAGGCTCTATTTCCACGGACTGAAAAGTTCGTCACGGATAGTCTGTCGTCTGCGCTGCGCCGTAAAATTCAAGAAGAGAGCGTATTCCCTCTTAAAAGGCCGGAAACGCACCTGCAGCTGTTCTGATGTTTCGAGTGTCCATGGGCGACGGTAGTTGCTTTCCATCAGGTGACCCGTTTGATCGTTTGCCCCCTTATTTTATTTTAAAAAATACTATAGCTTGTTTGCGCTTTAATTCGTAATAGAATCATATCCATGATGGGTATGTTGCCTGAATAATTGCGAAGCTGTCTATTATCTACAGAGTGTAACAAAACTAAGTGTTAATACTTTAGGGCAGGGGTTCCCAAACTGTGCGCCGCGGCGCCCTGGTGCGCCGTGGAAAGGCAAGAGGGGCGCCGCGAGTCGATCCTCCATCATTATCGGACACCGTTATCGGAAAATTAAGTTATTATACTAATAATTATGCACAGCAGGTAGATGATTAAATATTTGTTTATTAGTATGTTACGTGCTAGGGTTCGAGGATTCGGAGAGAAAGACCTGGTGACTCGCTTGAAGACTTTATTGACAAACACTAGGTCACACTAATCACTAAGTCCAAACACTAAGCACTAAGTCCAAACACTAAACACTATCACTGTCACTCACTGTTGATCACTTGTTCTCACTTCGAAGTCGCCTCGAAGATCGCTCAGATAAAACTGAATCCCGGGCCGTCCACCTGCGCCTATTTATATGGGCGACTCGAATTCTAGAAAGTTCCTTACTCGATTAACTCGATAAGTAAACACGTAAACAAGTAAACAACGGTCGGAACTTTCTAGGAGATTCAAACATGTACCAACTAGCGCCATCTAGTTTCGAGTAGGGGATTTATGTGTAGTGTGTCCCCTAGTTTTGCCGGTTCGACGCTAGATGGCTCTGTGTGTCCGTATCCGTAACAAGTATTTCCCTGCCTAACCTAACTATAATATATAATAATCATTAAATTTATTTATGTATCTTTTTCCAATTGCTAGGTAGAGTAGGGTGGGCCTCTGTTTGGCCACGGAGCCCGTACGGGCTCGAGGAGGGCCTGCTGGTGATAAGCAGGCACGCGCACGCAGAGCCGCGGAAAGAAAGCTCACGCGTTCTCGCAATCCTGCGTGCGAAGATAGGAAGAGTATAGACGGGTTTTAGTGGGTAGGGCTGCGGTCAATTCACCATATTTACGGCCGCAGCGAGTCCTACATACCCGGGGGAGTGTCCCCAAACCCTCCGGCATGCGCAACAGCATTCCCCGTCTCAAAAAAAAAAAGAGAGAGTAGAGTAGAGTAGGGCGCCGTGACAAAATATTGTACGTGTTACTGCGCCGCAGGCTGAAAAAGATTGGGAACCCCTGCTTTAGGGTGTTTATGTGTTCCTTGTAGAGAGTTCACTGTGAAAGTAGCAGCGCTGAAAGTCAGTTTTTTTTTCACTTTTGTATGGGCAAGCGCCCGAGCTTCACGAGTTTTTCCATACAAAAGTGAAAAAAAATTGGTCTTTCAGCGCTGCTACTTTTACAGTGAACCCTCTACAAGGAACACACACACCCTAAAGTATTATCACTTAGTTTTGTTACAACTTACACCCTGCATAGTATTGTTACGTGCTAGGGTTCGAGGATTCGGAGAGAAAGACCTGGTGACTCTCTTGAAGACTTTATTCACAAACACTAGGTCACACTAATCACTAAGTCCAAACACTAAGCACTAAGTCCAAACACTAAGCACTATCACTGTCACTCACTATTGATCACTTGTTCTCACTTCGAAGTCGCCTCGAAGATCGCTCCGATAAAAACTGAATCCCGGGCCGTCCACCTGCGCCTATTTATATGGGCGACTCGAATTCTAGAAAGTTCCTTACTCGATTCACGTAAACAAGTATACACGTAAACAAGTAAACAACGGTCGGAACTTTCTAGGAGATTCGAGCATGTATCAACTAGCGCCATCTAGTTTCGAGTAGGGGATTTATGTGTAGTGTGTCCCCTAGTTTTGCCGGTTCGACGCTAGATGGCTCTGTGTGTCCGTATCCGTAACACTACTCCCCTCTTAGAGATGCTCGTCCCGAGCACCATTATTACTGCCATGGTAATGCGCCAGACGGTCTATGTGTACCACTTTGAATGTCCCTCTTGGTTGCTTTTGAATCCTGTAAGTCACATCATTCAATCGGGTAACCACTTTGTATGGGCCGTCCCACTTGGTCTGCAACTTTGGAGATTTCCCTTTTCGCCGAGTTGGGTTATGCAGCCACACCAGTGACCCTTCTTCGAAGCCGCTCGTGTTCGATTTCCGGTCGTATCTGGTCTTCATGTTCTCACTTGACTGCAACCCATTTTCCCGAACCATGGCGTGTATATAGCGCATCTTTTCCCTTAAATCGCAGACATAGTCTTGTACGGTCTTCGGTTCCTCCGGTGACCCTCCTGTCAAGAGGTCTACTGGTACTCGCAGTTCTCTACCGTAATTGACATACGCCCCCCGGCGTATGTCAATTACGGTAGAGAACTAGCTTTTATGCTCTCATGCTCGGCGGTACGGTACGACAGAAGGAAGAGCGGTATATACTTGTCCCAATCCTTTTGTTTGTCATCTACCAGTTTCGCCAAATGCCTCTCAAGGGTCTGGTTAAATCTCTCAACCATTCCATCAGACTGTGGATGGTACGCGGTGGTCCTCCTAAAATTCCTAAAATTCTGCACACTTCCTGGAAGACCTGCGATTCGAAATTCCTGCCCTGATCGGAATGGATTTCTAGAGGCACACCAAAGCGTGATATCACTTCTTCGACTAGCTTAGAAGCAACTGTTGTAGCTTCCTGGTTTGGTATGGCGAACTATTTCGGGCCATTTGGTGAAGTAATCCATGACCACCATAAAATACTTGTTTCCCGATTCCGTTACAGGAAATGGCCCAGCTACGTCAACTGCAATTCGTTCCCACGGTGCGCCAACGTTATACAAGCGCAGGTTCCCACGGCTCCTTGTTTGTGGTCCCTTCACTGCAGCGCAAGTAGTACATTTGCGGCACCAATCCTGCACATCATCTCGACAATGCAACCAGTAGAATCGTTCTCGTACTTTTGTTAACGTCCTCTTGACACCTAGATGACCTCCTGATACGCCATCGTGTATTTCACGGAGAACATCTGGTACTCTCGTCCTTGGGACAACTATCTGAAGATGGAACTCTCTGCCGTTAGTCTTCTCCCATTTCCGGTAAAGTATTCCATTTTGAAGTATCAGACTGTCCCATTGCGCCCAGTACGCCTTAGTGACAGCGCCAGTGGGTGCAACCTCACTCCAGATTGGTTTTACGTCACCGCGTTTCTTCCATGTGATGATATGCCGAAGGTCGTCATCTCTTTCTTGAGCCTCTCTCATAGCATCATTCTCCCAGAGACCCAAGGGACTTGTTCTGGTTAACTTTAATGTTATTTCATTAGATTCCTGCTTAACACAGTGTTTGCAGTCCTCTGAACACGGCCTTCGTGAAAGTGCGTCGGCATTCCCATGCGCCTTTCCGCTGCGGTGTTCCGTCTTGAAGTCATACTCCTGTAGTTGTTCAATCCATCGAGCTACTTGGCCTTCTGGGTTCTTGAATTGCAGTAGCCACTTCAAGGCTGCGTGATCAGTTCGCAGTAAAAACTGTCTGCCGATGAGATATTTGCTGAAATGTTGTAGCGTCTTTACAACTGCCAAGAGTTCTCTTCTTGTCACACAGTAGTTTCTCTCTGGCTTAGATAAAGATTTGCTGAAATATGCAATTACAACTTCTCTTTCACCCTGTTTTTGAGATAACACCCCTCCAATGGCCGTGTTGCTTGCGTCCGTGTCGACTATAAACTGACTTGCAGGTTGTGGATACCCCAGGATTGGTGTTTCACACAGATGTTTCTTCAGTTTCTGAAAAGAATCTTCAGAAGTCTCGTCCCAAATAAACTGTCGTTTATCCTCTGTCAGCCGATGTAATGGCTTGGCTATCTCCGAGAATCCCTTAACAAAACGCCTGTAGTAGGAGCATAGGCCGAGAAATGCCCGCACTTCGGTTTTGTTCTTAGGGGTTGGCCAATTTTGAACTGCTTTCAGTTTCTGCGGGTCCGTCTGGATTCCATCACTGGAGATGACATGGCCGAGATAATTGACCTTACTCCTGAATGAACGACATTTTTTCGGATTCAACTTTAACTTGGCCCCATCTATTTTGGCGAAAACACGTTCTAAGTTTCGCAAATGGTCCTCGAAGTCGCGGCCAACAATGATGACGTCGTCCAAGTAGACTAAGCAAGCCTCTCCAACTAAGCCTGCCAGTACACACTCCATGAGTCGCTCAAATGTGGCAGGTGCGTTGCACAATCCAAAGGGCATGACGTTAAACTGCCATAAACCTTTACCGGTGGAGAAAGCTGTCTTCTCCTTGTCTTTTGGGTGAATTTCCACCTGCCAGTATCCAGATTTCAGGTCCAGGGTCGAGAACCATTTCATGCCACTCAAGGTATCCAGAGTGTCGTCAATTCGAGGTAATGGATAGCTGTCCTTCTTAGTGACATCATTGAGACGCCTGTAGTCCACACAAAATCTTGTGCTGCCATCTTTCTTCTTCACTAACACAACAGGTGAGCACCACGGACTTGCACACGGTTCAATAATCTTATGCCTTCTCATGTCCTCCAAAAGGCTTTCAACTTCTTTTTCCTTTGCAATGGGTATCCGTCTTGCTCGTTGACGAATTGGGTTCTCGCTTCCGGTATCTATCCTGTGCTGAACCATCGACGTTCTTCCAAGGTCGCCTTCCTGACTGGAGAAGATATTCGCGTGGCGTTGTAAAAACTTCTTAGCTTTCATGCTCTGCGAATAAGTCAGATTACTCTTGCAGTCATCGAGTAGCTCAGTCACTATTCCATAGTTGCTGCTGTTGGCTGAGTCTGAGCCTGTGATCGAACTACACTTTCTCATCCAGACAACTTCCTCGCACTTTCCAATGACGTCACCTTTGTTCAAGCAGATCTCGCGATCACCAAGATTCAAAACCTTGACCACAGCGTTACTGCTTCCACTAACAAGGGTTCTCGCCGTCATCAGTTTTTGCGCTGATGTCTTGGTAGGTGTGTCTTCGATCAACACACATCTGTTTGACTTCTTCTTTCCAGCTGGCGGTAGTTTCACCAGCACTCTAGCTTCCGCTCGTCCAGGTATAATGACTTCCTTTACACATGCGACTTTCCCGCAGGCGCCTCCAAGGATGAAAATTTCTTCTTCGCCACACTTGAAAACTAAAAAAAAAAAAAACGGCGACATTAATTCTGCAGTTGTGCTTCTTCATAAAATTCAAACCCAAGATGCAATCATCCATAATTTCAGCCACGATAACGTCATGACGGTATGAGTAACCCCCTACATTAATCGTAACTGACATTTCTCCCAGGACGGGTATTGGTTGACCGGAGGCAGTAAGAAGCCGACAGTTAATTTTCCTCTTGTGCCTCCTTGCGGCTTTTACCAAATTTGGGTTCACTATTGTTCTAGAGGCTCCTGTGTCTAGAGTCATTTTGCAATCCGTCCCGTTAATAGCCCCCTGAATCACAAGACTATTCCCGCTGCTTGCTTGGGAGACAACAGTTATTGGGGCTTCCTCCGCGTCAGCCAGTACTCGCCCCTTAGTCCTGGCTGAAGCCCCCTGCTTCTTCAGCTCCTCTATTTGTTCAATGCGTTCCTCGAGTCTTTTCATTCTTGCCATCTGAGTCTCCTTCTGGGGGCAGTTGAGCTGAAGATGGCCCCTCTCGCCGCACTTGTAGCACATGGCTCCAAAACTTCTCTTCGTAGGAGCCTTGACCTCCTTGACTTCCTCCGAGACCTCGCGGATCTTATAGGTCTGCCGTATGTCACGCCGGACAGCCTCGACCTCTAGAGCATGCGCCAACGCTTCCTTCAGCGAGGTGTGGTGACGTAGCCTTACTGCAGCTCTGACTTCCAGGTCCCTGATTCCGTCGACAAAGGCTTGAATAGTGTTCGAGTCAACCATCTTGGCGTCTGCTCCTGGATGTGCCTTCTTAACCAGTTTTTCAATTTCCAACGCCCATTGTTGTAGTCCCTCTCCTGAGCGTTGGACTCTGTCACGAAGTTGGGCACGGAACACGTGCTCCAGGTGTCGCTCCCCGTATCTGGATTCAAGCGCCTCCATCAGATCTTGGAACCCATTTCCTGTGTGTGCTTCCAGGACCGACAAAGCTTGCCCTCTAAGCGCAACAGTGAGAGCGGTCAGGCATTGTTCGTCAGTCCATCTGTTGGCAGAAGCAACCGTCTGGAATTACTGACGATAAGCGTTCCAAGAAGTAGTACCGTCGTATGGTGGCACTTTAACTCTTGGTCCTTGTGCCACTACTCCAGTAGTTCCACTAGACGTCGTGACTCCTGTGGTTTCCAGGCGCACTTTCCACTTCTGTAATTCTGTGAGGCCGGTTTTCACATTTTCCATATCCACTCCTAGCCGGGTAACTCGTTCTTCCATTATGTCGACATCTTTCCGAAGCTTAGTCACAGTGTCACTAACATCCTTTATGGCCAGAAGCGCTTTCTCTTGAAGGTCCTTTTGTTGCTCTTGTGACTCTTGCAAAGCGCCGTGCTTGCGGTCTTGTGACTCTTGCAAAGCGCCGAGCTTGCGTTCTTGTGACTCCATCATTGCCCTTTGAGAATCTTGCAATGCCTGAATTAACTCAATTATGCTTTCCAATTGAGGAGCCATTTGAGGGGCCGTAGAAACTACGGGCGTGGCAGGATGGATGGAGCTAGTCGACGGGGCCTGAGCAGGCGGGGCCCAGTGGGCGGGGCCAGTGGGCGTGGCCTGGTGGGCGGAGCCAGTGGGCGTGGCCATGTCCAGAGTGGGCGGGGGCTGAGGGGCGTGGTCGGTGGGCGGGTCCCGGTGGGCGGAGCCAGTGGGCGTGGCTTCGCCCGAAGTGGGTGGAGCCTGGGGGGTGTGGTCAGTGGGCGGAGCCTGGTGGGCGGGGCCAGCGGGTGGGGCCTGCCACGCAGTGAGCGGAGCTTGGTCCCCAGTGGGTGTGGCCTCCGCAGCTCCACCTCCAACTCCTCTCTCGGAGTTAATAGCAGCAGCTCGCTGCGCCCTTGTCCTGACACTCCCCTTGAAGTCCTCTCTCGGAGTCAATGGCATCTCCAAATCTCACTTCCGACACCAGTTGTTACGTGCTAGGGTTCGAGGATTCGGAGAGAAAGACCTGGTGACTCTCTTGAAGACTTTATTCACAAACACTAGGTCACACTAATCACTAAGTCCAAACACTAAGCACTAAGTCCAAACACTAAGCACTATCACTGTCACTCACTATTGATCACTTGTTCTCACTTCGAAGTCGCCTCGAAGATCGCTCCGATAAAAACTGAATCCCGGGCCGTCCACCTGCGCCTATTTATATGGGCGACTCGAATTCTAGAAAGTTCCTTACTCGATTCACGTAAACAAGTAAACACGTAAACAAGTAAACAACGGTCGGAACTTTCTAGGAGATTCGAGCATGTATCAACTAGCGCCATCTAGTTTCGAGTAGGGGATTTATGTGTAGTGTGTCCCCTAGTTTTGCCGGTTCGACGCTAGATGGCTCTGTGTGTCCGTATCCGTAACAGTATGCACAAATGACGTTATGTGCAAGTAAATACGATATTATGTATATAGTTCTTGCAATCTACAAGCGCGCGTAGCCTTTATTTGTAGTTGGAAATGTGAATAGACATATTTTTCATTAGTGTGCGTACCTGACGGAGCAGTCAGTAGCGAGCGAGCCATGTACGCGTGTATAGATATGGTCACTCACACAACTAAGTGTCTAAACACACTAGGCTGAATTACGCCGGCGTAATTTACGTGGCCGAAATTATGTTCAGCCGCTAACGTCTGATGCGACACACTAAAAATTACGGGAAGAGCCGAAATTTCGTGGCGTAATTTCCGTTGCCGAGCGCACGCGTAAGTGAGTAATTAAAATTCTCAAAAGGGCGCCGCGCGCTCGTAGATTGCAAGATCTGTACTAGATGACGCTCGCAGCTCCGTTGCGCCGATATTTCTTTATTACGGGAACCATTTTTCTGCAAAAAAATTGTCCTAAGTCCTCTCTCGTCTCTCGAAATATCTGCCTACCGTATTTCAGTAAATTTGGTTCGGGGGTTTTATCGTGCAGAGCTAACAGACCGATTTTCGCACTCATAAGTCATAATATTAGTAGAGAGACATATATACATAATTCAGAGAATATTTGAAAAAAAATATTCTGAATAAAAAATTTTGAGTTTGAGTTAAGGCGACGTCTTGACAATTTGGCTGTAGTGATATCGATTTTTCTCAGCAATGACTAAAGCTAAGAAATTAAAGTTCATTGTCAGTATTCATCATGTCTTTGTCTTTGAATTACCCATAGCATAACACGATTATCAATTCAATCTTTGAATTACCCTGTAGCATAATCGGATTATGCTATGGGTAATTCAAAGATTGAATTCAGAAAAATTCATATTAACACAGAATAATCAATCAAAAAGACCTCTGTAAAAAAAGGGATTCCTATTTTGCCAACAGAGGAGAGTGATTTAAGCTTCCAAAATTTGTACATAGATTAGTTCAAGCCATACACTTTAATTTGCCCATAGCTTACATGAAATGTATTTATGGTTTTTAAATTACGCGACAAAAACCATTTTGTCGCTACGCCCTTTCCATTTTTTTGCTGTTCCATTGCTTGTTTTCTAGAGGCCGACCCGGCCTCTCATAGAAAACAAGCAATCTAAAACATATCCAACACGGTTTTTCACCTTAATATGGATTATGCATAACGTGACAATTTTTTTTGTCGGGGCGGGACATCTACGGAATACACCCCCCCCCCCCCCTCCCCATTCTATATTTTCACTTTAATAGTAAGTAAGTATAGGTATTAATACAATTGAGAATTTTGTGAATATTGCAAGTGCATGCCTCTGCCATTATTGATAACGAGCAAAATATGACAGAATATTGAATAATCACGTTTGTTGTAATGGAGTGCGTTACTTTCAGGCATTGCAGGGGCATTTCAAACATAAAAATACTTTTTAATTGTCGTTTGGTCTGTTTGCGAAAGCGGGACAATTTCGGCCTCGCGGGGGACAGCGGGACAGACTGCCAGAAAACGGGACTGTCCCGCCCAAAGCGGGACGTATGGTCACGTTAATTATGCATAATATGGATACTTAAAATTTACATTGAATTTCAATACCTAAATTTTTGAAATATGACATAGGCTTTCTAAATATATTTTTCATCCATTTCAGCACACGAGCGCGGTAAATGGTGGGTAGTGGGTTCCGCTTGGGAGGGCAACAGGACTATGGAGGACAAACCGACAGCCAAGTTGCCCGCAGTGGACCAAAAGCTTCTAGAACTCGCTAGAACGATGAGGATGAATACTGACGTCAGACGGAGCATATTCTGCGTGATAATGTCGGCTGAGGTCAGTTTTATTTTAAGATATTAAATCAGTTCGGATTTCGGAACAGGGTAGGTCCTGATAACTGAAGTTCTTCTTCTTCTTAATTTAATGGCACCCAAAAATGCAGGGTTGCACCATTCTGCCAGTGTCGAGTTAATGAAAAGCAAAAAAAATAAATTTCGACCATTTTGAATTTGGAATAAAGTAGCTCAGAGCCTCAGACCAAATTATAAAAAAGTTTTTATTTGGTCTGAGTAAAGTAGTCGATATGTTTGATTTTTAGGATTTATTAAACGGCCCATTCACTATCCTGCATTGCAGTCCTGTTGCAGTCCGCCGTGCAGGCCTGCAACACCATTCACTATCCTGCATAAGCCGGCGGACTGCACGGCGGCTTATGCAGAATAGTGAATGGTGTTGCAGGCCTGCACGGCGGACTGCAGCAGGACTGCAATGCAGGATAGTGAATGGACCCTTTTAAAAAAACAATTATATAGTGAATACTAATAAATAATGCTGAATCAGTTAATATTTTATTAACTGGCCCCAAAGTGCGCGGTGGCACAACAAAATGGCTGATTGCCCGGCAACAAAACAACCGCTAATATTTAGCTTTAACTCAAAATATCTAAACGTATTTTGTATCCGAACAAACCCTCATTAGTTTTTTAATTTAAGAATTTACTAAAATTATAGATTTAGGTCTTATAAAAATATTAAAACAACTAATTCAATGAGAATTTAAAGAAACTATTTAAGGAGTGCTATGACAGACATAGATCATACATCGTCACAATACGATCAATTCCTCTGCATTAGAATGTTTAATAATCAGCCAAGTGCGAGTCGGACTCGCGCACGAAGGATTCCGTACTATTATAGAGCAAAATAAGGCCAAAATTTGTGTTTTTTGTATGGGAGCCACCCTTAATTTTTATTTTGTTTTAATATTATTATGAAATATTAAAGTACACATAAAACTAAGGATTGTGTGAAAAATTTAAGTACCTACCTGTTGCCATTATTGATATAAAGCAAAAAAGGCCAAAAAAATCACGTTTGTTGTATAAGAGCCCCCCTTAAATATTAATTGGCAACAGATATACATAATCTGTGAAAATTTCAAGTCTCTAGCTATTACCGTTCTTGAGTTACAGCCTGGAGACATACAGACGGACAGACGGACAGGCAACGAAGTCTTAGTAATAGGGTCCCGTTTTACCCTTTGGGTACGGAACCCTAAAAAATCAATGCTACGCGAGCCGCACATATAAATGTACTGACAATTTTCATTTTATCTTCAGGATTACATGGATGCGTTTGAAAAATTGGAGCACCTTGGTCTGCGCGCGCAGCAGCAGCGCGAGATCGCGCATGTGCTGCTCGCGTGCTGCCTGCGCGAGCGCACGCACAACCCCTACTACGCCGTGCTGGCGGCCCGGCTGTGCGCGAATCGCCCTCACCAGGTTAGCGCCATAGTAAAATTGGAGCACCTTGGTCTGCGCGCGCAGCAGCAGCGCGAGATCGCGCATGTGCTGCTCGCGTGCTGCCTGCGCGAGCGCACGCACAACCCCTACTACGCCGTGCTGGCGGCCCGGCTGTGCGCGAATCGCCCTCACCAGGTTAGCGCCATAGTAAAATTGGAGCACCTTGGTCTGCGCGCGCAGCAGCAGCGCGAGATCGCGCATGTGCTGCTCGCGTGCTGCCAGCGCGAGCGCACGCACAACCCCTACTACGCCGTGCTGGCGGCCCGGCTGTGCGCGAATCGCCCTCACCAGGTTAGCGCCATAGTAAAATTGGAGCACCTTGGTCTGCGCGCGCAGCAGCAGCGCGAGATCGCGCATGTGCTGCTCGCGTGCTGCCTGCGCGAGCGCACGCACAACCCCTACTACGCCGTGCTGGCGGCCCGGCTGTGCGCGAATCGCCCTCACCAGGTTAGCGCCATAGTAAAATTGGAGCACCTTGGTCTGCGCGCGCAGCAGCAGCGCGAGATCGCGCATGTGCTGCTCGCGTGCTGCCTGCGCGAGCGCACGCACAACCCCTACTACGCCGTGCTGGCGGCCCGGCTGTGCGCGAATCGCCCTCACCAGGTTAGCGCCATAGTAAAAAAGTTGAAATGTCAAATTTTGACAGTCACCTTTCGTTTGAACTTCGACCCCGGTCGTGTCAATGTTTCCCATAAAAATTATGTATTGCAAAAATTATTGATTGTGTTTTCAGTTGTACGTTGTATTAACAACGGAGTCTAAGGGTTAATCGATACATAAACTACCCAAACGCATCTATTAAAAACTGTCATCTTGACATTTTTTTCGTCCATGATTTTCGATTCGATATGACACTACACTGACAGGACTTTAATGACTTTTATGAAGTTTAACCGTACAACAGTGGACGTTCTGAAGATAAAACTCGGATTTGCTATGAACGTTATGTTGGTAGAGATAAACTACGATAACATGGCGCGCCGCTCCAAATTACTGTTTCAATGTGTGTAGTCACATCCTTATGAAAGAGTTTGTATGTAGTAAGTATTCAACCAATCAACCAGTACTCGTAATATTTCACTTAATGTCACTTATTACCAAGATTTGTTGGTCAACTAATCATAACTAGCCAACCGCGCAAGACAACGCACTTCAAACGTTTTGAATTTTGGAGGGGCGCGCCATGTTATCGTAGTTTATCTCTAAAATACAATTTGGTGCTATAAACGCGTTTATACGTTTAGAAACGATTTGGTGTACTCTAAGCGAGTTCTATTTCTGAGGTCAAATCGCACCTAAATAAAATGACTTGAAAATATAACTTCAGCTCTTGTTTCTTAGGGTAATCCTTCGTTGTAATACTTGGAATCGTATAAAAAAAGGAATATAGTTCAAATAAGTTTCTAGGGAACATATTATTCGAGTCTAAGATTAGTAATATTTATTTTAAGAAATGTGGTACTTTTTCTTTAGTTAAAAAGTTGTACCTAATGTGTGTTAAAAATCAGTTTCAGTTAATAATCGTAATTTTAAATGTTTTACCAAGTTTTGGTTTCGGTTTCGGCCGAAACTGAGACCAAGGCCGAAAGTTCGGTTTCGGTTTCGGCTTAAAAATCAGTTTCGATCGGACACTACTTATTACCAAGATTTGTTGGTCAACTAATCATAACTAGCCGACCGCGCAAGACAACGCACTTCAAACTTTTTGACAACGCACATCAAACGTTTTGAATTTTGGAGGGGCGCGCCATGTTATCGTAGTTTATCTCTAGACTCTACCGTGTTTACGTTATTGACAGACAGGAGTGCCAACATGACGGCAAAGGAACTATTCGATGAAACGCACTCTATCACCACCCGCCAGTTAAAATATGTAGCTTAGCGGTGTAATAATTCATTTTCAACAATAGTAAATGTTTGTCATTAAACCGGAGACTCGACCGCAATAAAGCGACACGGCACGACGCGACACTTCACGTCCCATAGAAGTGACGTTTGTAAAACGTGATGTTCATGTTTGTAAAACATCAAAGGCCCGAGTGTGAGTTTTTGTTTGGGAGCCCAGCTCCCAATTCCCATACAAAATCTTAGTAAACGCCAAACGCGTTCACGATCGAATATCAAACAAAAAACTCACACTCAGCACACGGTTTTATGGAACGTGAAATGTCGTGTCGAGTCGTGTCGCGTAATGCGGTCGGAGACATTAAGGGCCAACCCACACGTACCACAACCACACGACAACCACAACCACAACCACACCAGAACCACACCACGTGGTCGGGCGTATATTTCGTATTGTACACGAACTGGACCATTCACACGTACCACATTTTGCAGCCGTTGTCGACCACTTGTCAGATAACTTGTCAGACGCAACCACGGCCGACCACATCGCAACCACCTCGCAACCACATCGCAACCACAACGTTGCGTCGATGCAACGACAGTGCGCGCACACCGCCCGCGCCCTTCCCCTCCTCCGTTTCATTGACTTTCGTACGTAACTTCATCGCAACCACATCGCAACCACTAGCCACAATGCAACCACGTCGGCATTTTGTCGGTACCACAACACAACTACTAAAAGCTGCAGCGACACCATTCACACGTAACCACTGCTCGACGACATTTTGTCGTTGCGATGTCGTGTGGTTGTGGCACGTGTGGGTTGGCCCTGAAAGATTTCCTCTCGGGCCTCGGCCAAATGTGAATGACAATTGACAACTCACAACATACGGAACGCTTATGGTCTATGAACTATTTTTTTCTGTTTTCAGCTGGCTTTCCAATTCTCCGTGTGGGACAAAATCAAAGATCTGGAAAATATACCAACGCAGGGCCGCGCGAATCTAGCACAATTCCTGACACATTTGTTTATGGAGAAGTGTCTTCCTCTCTCTATTTTGAAGGTAAACTTTTAATACCTCGATCGTGGGAATCGCAGACACAATAGATTTTCAATTGTTATGCGGCAAACGGGTGCCGCTATGGGGATTGATAGGTTAACAAGAAATAACCGAGTATTAATAAGTAATAGAATTGCGTCTTGAAATCCATACTAATATTATAAATGCGAAAGTATGTGTCTGACCGTCGTGTCTGTCTGTCTGTTACCTCTTCACGACCAAACCACTGAACGGATTTTGCTGTTTGCTATGGAAATACTTTGAGTCCCCGAAAAGGACATAGTATATTTTTATCCCGGAAAAATTTACGGTTCTCGTGCGATAAACGAATCTTTTCTCTTTTTTATAAACGATTTTCTCTTTTTTTCACAGATAATCCAATTCTCAGACCTGAACAAAACGACGGTGAAGTTTATGCGTCAAATACTCCTCTCCATCATCATGAATGCTGACCTCCAGGCGTCATTGGAGGTGTTCCATAGAATATCAAAGCCGCCAAAACTACACATGTTCAGAGAAAGCCTAAGATTATTTATACAGCACTTTTTAATAAAGAACGCTGGCAAGAAAAACGACGTGCTCACCGAGAAAGAGATGGCAACACTGAAAGATAGGGCCGTCGAAGTGGACAAAATATTAACAATGCACGAAAATAAATTGAGACTGTAAATAAAGTGTACATAACTTTACAAAATATGTATTTTTTGAAGTGAAAACTTCTTTAGCGGCATTGAGCACTTTTGTGGGATGGGTAAAAAGTGTGAAACTCGCGTCAGATTCTCGTGCTGATCGAAAAACCTTGGAAAAACCGTAAGACGGTTGGAGAGTAGTGTTTTGTGTCGAACTCGAACTCGAACTCGAAATGATTGTAACTATTGTAAGGGTTTCGATTAATTAAAAAAATCGATTTTTTTAAAATCGATTTTCATAAAAAATGGGTTAAAAATTTAATCGATGGGTTTCGATTAATTAAAAAAATCGATTTTTTTAATAATCGATTTTCATAAAAAATGGGTTAAAAAATGCACAACGTCAATAATCAAGTTTTCACTTTTATGGAGAAACCTGCGATTAAGAAGCTAATTTACTTAAACCCTTGTATCTGTCTGTCTGTTACCTCTTCACGCCCAAACCGCTGAACTGATTTTGCTAAAATTTGGTATGGACATACTTTGAGTCCCGGAAAAGACATAGGATACTTTTTATCCTGGAAAAATGTGGTTTCCGCGCAATAAACTAGTTTCATCTAGTTACGTTGAGAAAATCTTCAAATTTTATGTTTTCCTGTAATCCTATCACTGTTTCTCCTTCCTTCCATAGCTATTTTTTTCTGTAAGGTAAGCTCTGTGTAAGGTAAATCAAATCGATGAATTCTAGTAACTGAAGTATCATTTAAGCGTCTCCCAGACAGACGCGGCCTGCGGTGGCGGTGGCGGTCAGTTGGATGACTTGAGAGTTCTAGGAACGACACAGACACACGCGGCCAAGCCACCACCGACCGCTACCGCCACCGCCACCGCAGGCCGCGTCTGTCTGGGAGACGCTTTATACGAATAACCACTTGAATGCTTATCATTCAATTCCATTCCCATTAGCAAGCACCACGTGCTGTCTTCATCATGAACTAGCCCATTTATAATGTTTTGTTGCCAGGCGTTCTATCTTATCTGTGCACCACCTACTTAGTATTTATCGAACGCAGTCAGGATGTCTAGATAAGCTCATTAAGTATTCGCACGTGTAACCTAGACTGTTATCATGCCTGGGATTTCTCAAGTACTCATATTAAACAATAATAAACGCTTCCGACCTACACCAGGCAAAGTACAGTTTATAAGGGCAACGTCATTAAATAGAAGTTTCCAATAGGTAACTACAAAGAAAGAATTTTGGAACGAAGTTCCTTATCGCGCGTTCGGCGTAAAGAAGGCTAGACAGAACGATATTTGACCTTGATTTGACCTCGACACTTTTTATTAGTACCTGCATGGTAGGGGCAGAGGGCGTTGACTAGATGGCGTTTATTGGGAATAAACAGCGACGCGTTGTAAGAATTCCTGGGCATCAATAGATGGCGTTTTTTTTAATAATTTGTATACTTACAGGTTTTTTGAACATACGAAATATCATATACCTAACTCAGAATGGGATGTTTTCTTATTTTTAATCTCCACCAGACGGCGCGACGATAGACACTTCTAGATTTTATATTGGTTCCCCACCGATCTGAAATTATCTGCAGGTTGGCATCACTGACTACATATTATCGTCTCTGTTTCCAAAAAATGTACTGTCCAAGTCACGAAGATCATACGCCTAAGCGATCATTGGCCTAAGCGATTAGGCCAGTATACTGGTAACAGTTTAGGAACACGCAAATTGTCAAACTGACAACTGAAAGAGAGTTTTGGCGGGCATGTCACTTTCAAACTTCTTCTGCTTTTTATTGTTGGTGTGGTTTTTATTATTTTTTCCCAAATTGTGTTATTTGGGTTTTTGATGTTCATTATTGGTAAAATATTGGCCATTAAATATCCGTTATCTTGCACAAGACGTGCAGGTAAGATGTTGTCAAAACCAAAATGTATATTTCCTGTGACATTTGGTGTGAATATCGGTAAATATAAAATAGGGCTATTTCTTCCGTGAGATTTAACAAAAACATCGTTATAATAACTCTATTATCCTACTCATTGGAATATTATTGCGTCTTTTTCAAATTGAAATGTATCAAGTTTTACATTCTTTTGCTCAGTTTTGTAACTATTCCCAGCAGGGCAATCGCGCTAAATTTTTTCAACTGAACCGCAAATGAAACTCGGACGTTGATCGACTTTTGGAACGATTCGGTATCGCGCTAACGTTTTGACAGCTAGTTGAGACGTTACTGAACCTCAGCCCGAGCGCAAACGCTGTCAAAACAAAAAGTTGATACAATGCAACTTCTACTCGCACGTTTCTGAAACGTTTCTAATTTTGGTGTGTTAAATTGACGAAAATCGATGAAAAAATATAACATAACCAAATTATAATAAAAGCTTATGTTTTACTTCAAAGCTGTAAAATAACACTACGGACTATTTTAGTTTGTTAAAAAGTGAATTGAATTTTGACATTATGTACTAATTACTTCTTTACGTAAATGTTTTCTACTTTTGTCACAAGTCACAACTCACAAGTCACTATTCAACACTTATATTATGGCGTTTGTAAAATACATATTAAAGTAAAACAATATTATGAATTCAACTACGTAAATTAAAAACTCCAAGTAATAATCATTCACATTCATAAGTTCTACCAACACAACTTCACCCGTGTCATATTCATCCATATGTAAATAAACAATTTGTCAATTGACCAATTAACACATCGGAATTTTTTTTTTCATATTTAAGCCAATCAAAACTAAATCAGAATGGCGCTGATTGGTCCGCTGCAATGTCTGTCTAAAGGTCAAACGTTGCGCAGTGCGCTTCGTTCGAGTTCCATCTAAGCTTGAGTTACGGTTGAAACGATAGCACGATACTGAAATTTGTTCAGACGCAGCGGAACCAAACCGTAACTGAACCACAACCAAAGCAGATGTGAACCTGAATTGAAACATTTATAAATAACGCGATTGCCCTGCTGGTATTACCGATAGACGATAGTTGTCTACCCATACGCCATCTAGTTACTAAAATGGAAACTGTTTGACAATCAAATTAAAAAAATAAGAAAAAAGTGTGTCAGCTCCGACGCACGACTGGAGTTTACTCCTTAAGTACGAGTATAGCAATATAAATACATCGACACTGATAGAAACAAACAAGCCCAATAACATAATATAGTATATAGGTATAGTCGCCTATACAGCATACCATATGTACGTCTTAATCATAAAGTTAATATACCTATCGGAATATTATAATATTTTATAATAATATAAAAAAATGAAAAAATAAAACTCCAAAAAAATTTATATAATAATATAATTATATAATAATATAATATTCCGATAGGTATATTACCTTTATGGTCTTAATACACTCACAGCCAAATTAGAAAGTTGTGCACTAAAGGTGCGCACCAAAAACGTGACACGATTTTTCGTTACTTGTTAGTAGGTTTTACCCCTCGGATTTTTCTCATACCGGGCGCCTTATATATGAAAATCGATTCTTAAGGAGTAAACTCCAAAAATGCCTCATTTCCATTCGGGTGTCCCTTGATTCTTGAGTCTTGACACCTCTCAAGTTTTTTATTTACTAACGTAGTATAATGAGCATATATTTTGTATATATGAATATTTTATGAAATTAGTATTCAGTTCATTACCTGAGGCGCTTTCGTATAAAGACACGTACCTATTAGCAAAGACTTCTATTTAATTAAATAGAAGTTTTTACTTATTTGGAATCAAAACTTCGGTACATTTATTAAACAAACATTATCATGTTTTATTATACTCTTATTATCATTACAGAAGTGAATTCTAAGATATTATAAGTTTAAACACTTACGGATTTTGTCGCGGAGCACTTTTATTAATCCCGACGTTTCGGCTACTTTAGAGTGGCCGTGGTCACGGGTGGACTGAGGTGACAGGTGTCCAATTTCTTGAAGTTATCCAACTACCCGACGACTCATCAATATTTGTTTGCGTTCCGATCTACGCAGAACGAACTCACAGTGTCTTGAAGCCGAGGTATCATAGATTTGTGCTTTAGTTTGTTTATCACTGGATCCCAACTAGATGGCAGCACCCAACCATCTTCGCGGTTGAAATTAGGGTGTTTTTTAATTTCTATGGCCTCGCGTATCATTCTTGGGCGGTATCGTGCTTCTTTTGCCAGTACTTGTGGCTTATCAAATCTTATGTAATGGCGAGGTTGATCCAGTGTGTGTTCACAAATTGCGGACTTGTTGTTCCTACGGTGTTTGACATCTGCAATGTGTTCCTTGATACGGGTTTTGATGGCCCTTTTGGTTTGCCCTATATAAGAGAGGCCACAATCACAGTCGAGTTTGTAGATTCCTGCATCTTGAAGGGGTAAGTTGCATTTCACTGATGGTAAACATTGGCTGATCTTTTTGGGCGGCTTAAAGTATGTTTTTATTGAAGCTTTCCTTAGAATGTAGCTCACTTTATCAGTGACTCCCTTTATAAATGGTAACACTGCAGGTAATCTTTCCACTGTTGCCGGCTTCACTCGGTTGCTGCTCTGTTTGCGTGGTACCCGAAGCTTATTGTCGCGTAAAACTTGTGCAACATGATGAAGTTCGGTGTCCACATGCTGTTCATCGCAGATTCCTCGTGCTCTTTAAAATAACGATTTTCCAACAGTACTTAACTGTGCTGGGTGATGATGGGAATCACCATTTAAATATCTGTTTGTGTGTGTAGGTTTGCGATACACCGTATGACCTAATGTGCCATCAGGACTCCTTATTACTAATACGTCCAAGAAAGCTAAGGAATTATCTCTCTCCAACTCCATTGTGAACTGCATTTTGGAGTTGAGGCTGTTCAGGTGCTCAAGGAATATGGATACTTTGTCTGATGGTAATATTGTGAAAGTATCATCTACATACCGCTTGTAGAAGGTGGGTTGTACAGGTGAGGACTCAAGGGCTAACTTCTCGAAGTCTTCCATAAAAATATCAGCCACAACAGGTGAAACAGGTGAGCCCATCGCAACACCATCTACTTGCCTGTAAAAGTCATAATTCCACAACATATAGCCAGATGTAAGGCAGTGTTCTAACAAGTCCGCATATTCAACCGGTAAGTCATTCTCTCTCAGCCTTCTTGTAACAATTTCGGTTTTGGTAAATTGTAAATTGTATTGGTAGGCACGTGAACAGGGACTGTATATCGAAACTGACCAGTTGTTCATTGTCTCTGAGGCGTAGATGTTTAATCTCATCGACAAAGTGGTAAGAATCCTTTACATGGGCCTTGGTCTGTCCGCGTAGAGGCGAGAGTACATTAGCCACCAGCTGAGCCAATTTGTAGGTTGGTGAGTCAATTTGGCTTACAATTGGTCGAAGAGGAGCATTGGCTTTGTGTATCTTTGGCAAACCATACAACTTTGGAGGTTTAGGGCATGAAGGCAACAAGAATTTGGGATCCAGATTCAGTGAGTCGGAGTACTTCTTTATAAGGTTTTGAGTTGTATTAAAAACTTTGTTGGTGGGGTCTGTTTTGACTTTTTTGTACGTGTTCTCGTCCGATAAAAGATGTTTTATTTTTTCACTGTAATCTGTAGTATCCATAATCACCGTGGCATTACCTTTGTCTGCGCGGAGAATAGTAATATCAGATCTGGAGCGTAAGTTTTTCAATGCAACAAAGTTTTTTTAATACAACTCAAAACCTTATAAAGAAGTACTCCGACTCACTGAATCTGGATCCCAAATTCTTGTTGCCTTCATGCCCTAAACCTCCAAAGTTGTATGGTTTGCCAAAGATACACAAAGCCAATGCTCCTCTTCGACCAATTGTAAGCCAAATTGACTCACCAACCTACAAATTGGCTCAGCTGGTGGCTAATGTACTCTCGCCTCTACGCGGACAGACCAAGGCCCATGTAAAGGATTCTTACCACTTTGTCGATGAGATTAAACATCTACGCCTCAGAGACAATGAACAACTGGTCAGTTTCGATATACAGTCCCTGTTCACGTGCCTACCAATACAATTTACAATTTACCAAAACCGAAATTGTTACAAGAAGGCTGAGAGAGAATGACTTACCGGTTGAATATGCGGACTTGTTAGAACACTGCCTTACATCTGGCTATATGTTGTGGAATTATGACTTTTACAGGCAAGTAGATGGTGTTGCGATGGGCTCACCTGTTTCACCTGTTGTGGCTGATATTTTTATGGAAGACTTCGAGAAGTTAGCCCTTGAGTCCTCACCTGTACAACCCACCTTCTACAAGCGGTATGTAGATGATACTTTCACAATATTACCATCAGACAAAGTATCCATATTCCTTGAGCACCTGAACAGCCTCAACTCCAAAATACAGTTCACAATGGAGTTGGAGAGAGATAATTCCTTAGCTTTCTTGGACGTATTAGTAATAAGGAGTCCTGATGGCACATTAGGTCATACGGTGTATCGCAAACCTACACACACAAACAGATATTTAAATGGTGATTCCCATCATCACCCAGCACAGTTAAGTACTGTTGGAAAATCGTTATTTCAAAGAGCACGAGGAATCTGCGATGAACAGCATGTGGACACCGAACTTCATCATGTTGCACAAGTTTTACGCGACAATAAGCTTCGGGTACCACGCAAACAGAGCAGCAACCGAGTGAAGCCGGCAACAGTGGAAAGATTACCTGCAGTGTTACCATTTATAAAGGGAGTCACTGATAAAGTGAGCTACATTCTAAGGAAAGCTTCAATAAAAACATACTTTAAGCCGCCCAAAAAGATCAGCCAATGTTTACCATCAGTGAAATGCAACTTACCCCTTCAAGATGCAGGAATCTACAAACTCGACTGTGATTGTGGCCTCTCTTATATAGGGCAAACCAAAAGGGCCATCAAAACCCGTATCAAGGAACACATTGCAGATGTCAAACACCGTAGGAACAACAAGTCCGCAATTTGTGAACACACACTGGATCAACCTCGCCATTACATAAGATTTGATAAGCCACAAGTACTGGCAAAAGAAGCACGATACCGCCCAAGAATGATACGCGAGGCCATAGAAATTAAAAAACACCCTAATTTCAACCGCGAAGATGGTTGGGTGCTGCCATCTAGTTGGGATCCAGTGATAAACAAACTAAAGCACAAATCTATGATACCTCGGCTTCAAGACACTGTGAGTTCGTTCTGCGTAGATCGGAACGCAAACAAATATTGATGAGTCGTCGGGTAGTTGGATAACTTCAAGAAATTGGACACCTGTCACCTCAGTCCGCCCGTGACCACGGCCACTGTAAAGTAGCCGAAACGTCGGGATTAATAAAAGTGCTCCGCGACAAAATCCGTAAGTGTTTAAACTTATAATATCATGAGTGATACTCGCGAAAACTTAAGAAATCATTATGTGAATTCTAAGATATTTTCTACGAAATGTATATTATAATAGTAAATCATTAGTAATTTTTTGTTTTTAACGTTCATCAAGTCATCACTTTGCAGGCAAAAACAGCAAAAATGAATGAAAAATATTTTTATAATGACCACACTGAAATCCACAAATTGAACGCATTATATCTCTTTCATTTTTATCAAATTGAACGCATCCGTAATTTATACGAAAAAGCGCCATCTATGAATGATATTTAAAAACTTTTGAGTAAGAAAAACAAAGAATAAAAAACATTTTTATTTATGTTCTAAATTACTTTATCGATAAAAGCCACTCACAAAATAGATTTCAATTAAAATTTATCTGGTTTTAACTTAACCTTTATAAGGTTAGGTATCTTAATTATTTTCCACAATTTCGAAGTTTGACATCGGTGGTGTTACTATTTAAAAAATGGCGGTAATCTATGCAGTCTGAGAATGCGACGTAGACGTCATCTGACGGAGAAAATTAGAAATAACGGTGAACAAAGAGAGCTAGCTAGCCACCGCTCTGGAAAATAAGGTTGTGTTTTATCTCTGTCGTGCGGGCGTGAACGACGGCAGCGCAAACGAGACGGGCGTCCATACTTACGGCCATCAATTCATAACCATCTTTCTTTCTTGTGCAACTATTTCTCGTCGGCCGTGTTCTAGGATCTAGTTCGAAATAAGGATGGACGCCATTCACGCGAGATAGTTTTCGTCGATAGAGAATTCGGTGCGAGAATCAGTGGCGGGTGCGGGGTATGCTATATGTGTGACTGGTGCGTCAGGTTGGCCTCGGTGCGGTGTAGAGTGTGTGGAGAGTGCAGAACGTGCAAAGCTACAAAAGCTCGGCGCCTCGTCGAGCTGAGCGGGCGGTGCGGGCCGAGAGTCGAGGTATGGCGGGCGCGAGCTGATCGGGCGGTCGCGGCGTCCGCTCGCGCTCCGCCGGCCCCATGCGAGCGCCGGAGGTTTTATGGGTATCTGCGTGAGCTGCCGGCGCCGCGAGCGAAAGGCACCCGAGAAACGTTGGGTGCCGGGAGCGGGCGGTCCTAAGGGCGCGGCGGCAGAGTTGCTACCGCGACGCTTCGCCTTGACAGCCATGGCCAACTCCATATCCAACATCAAGATGACCAACCCCCTGAAGGGTATAGTGAGCAAGCGCCGAAAACGTTACATGAAGGACGGCTTCAATTTGGACTTAGCGTGTATCCTTTTTGTGTAGTGCAGGACGAGTCTGTGGGCCCGCCGGAGGTGAGTAGATTGTAGAGTAGAGGAGAAGCGTAGAGCTCGGAGCGGGAGGCTCGGTCAGCGGGAGCGGCGCTAGCTTGATCGAGCATCCTTACAACTCTCAAGGGCACTCTATAACCTGTATGCTTTCGTACGTCCGACCCGATCTATTTGAGGTTATAACGCAAGACACACTTAGATAATTTCAATTACGTCGCGCGTTCGATATTCTCGTAGGTAGGATTTTCGAACGTCGCTAACGACGTTACATTTGCGGCTATTCGACTTTCGAATCGTCTATTATTAGGTAAAAATCATAATAGATAAGTTCATAGCTGATAATATCTCGCATAGCAACAACTGGTGACATACATACGTGCATAGAATATACATGTACGGCACTTAGAAACTAACAATCATTGCAGAACCTAATGATAACTATCGTTTGGAGTTAGTGCTAGTAGTTAGGGTCGGTGTAATGACTTGTGGTAGCGCAGGAAAGTTTGTGCTGCAACTTTCTCCAGTATGAATATTGTTTGAAGAGATAGCACTCATTAGGAATCACAATGTCACTAGGCTACATTAGGCCACGAGCCCAATAGATAAAAATGTGTGCTTAGATCATAATTGTGTCATTGTTAAGTGCTTTGAGATCTTCTAAGTATCATTTCTGTTAACTTCACTATACCAACCTATTTAAAAATAACTTGCAATGTCCTAATAGTGCTAACAAATTAAAATAATAGCTATATAGAAAAAGTTGATCAAAAATAAACCAATCCGCATGGTCTATATTGTTTACAAACATTGTTTTCTATATTAGCAAAACTATCATTTTATAACCATCTTTTAGGTTGTGTATGTTCAAATACTGCCCGTTATTTTACACAACAGACTTGGTATATAATGTGATAAAAAAGTGATATTCTATTTATTATTAAAAGAATATTAACCCTACAATACAACAATTAAAATAAAAGATATTATGTAATCTGACTAACATTATCCTGTAACCAATATTCTTCATTCTCCTTAGTACAATATAAAATTTTATTACATCATTATTTATTACGGATAATGTAATAATTATTGTCAATACCTGTGTCTATCAAGAGTCGTCAATGATTAGAATCATACTAATCATTGATGAGCCGTCTATTCACACAGTTGAAGTTTTCTCATGCTTGGTAAAACACCATCCATTCAATATAAAAAAAAAAATGATTGAAGTGGCTGGCTTGTGTGTGTACTGACTATACTGGCAGGTTGGCAGGTCATATTCAAGGCCTGACATCACAGACCCCAAGGCCCTTTTACTATTTCTTTTCCATTACTTGCCTTAAGCAACTCATGAAATTAATGCCTTACTTGCCATATGACTTAGCTTGTAGTATCTCTAGTAAAAGATGGCTTCGGAAGCATCAGAATATTTTTAATAACTAAGAGCATTAACTGACTATCAAGGCCAATGATTTAATTAGTTACTAAGCAATTAATGATTTTTCCTTACCTACTATGATGCAACAATCATTTTGATGTTCTTACTGAAGAAATGGTTTTATAATTCATATACTGCTGTGCATATAAATAGATTTTCTCTTTAATCCTTCAATCGCGGATTCTTGGAAATGCTATTATATTCTATTGTTGTCGCGATCACCGGTGCTCTTATGGGGCTTGAAGGATTAATACCTCAATCGTGGGAATCGCAGACATATTAGATTTTCAATTGTTATGCAGCAGCCGGGTGGCTCTTGGAGATTGATGGGTTAAAACGTACAGTTTCTTATTTAATTCAAATCTAAAGAAAATATTCTACAAGTAGATAGCTTTACAGTATACAAATTTGATGAGACCACAAAGCATGTAACTAAATGGGTTTAGCCAGAAATAGATTGTCAATGTCACTTATGTGACTTTACTTACATTAATATCAGTAGACTGATTCTGCTGAATAATCTACAAGAATATTGTTACAATATGGTTTCTATTAGGACTATGTTTTTCCAGGACACAATTGCAGTAAAACCAGTTGCCGGTAGTCGCTACCAACAATATGTACTCAATAGAGTATAACCATGAACGTAGAAAAAAAGGCGGAAGGAGTCTTATTATACACAGAACTGTGTCTTCAGAGTCGGCCACGCACACATTCTTACACCTGTGAAATGGTATGGATTAGCGTAATAATGTGTGTGTGCGGGCCGTGTACATGCAGTCAGCTGGCCGACTCTGAAGGACACAGTTTTGTGTATGGTGGGACTCCGTCCCCCTTTTTTTATACGTCCATGAGTATAACCCATCTGATTCTGGTAGTGGTAACTGCTCATGCCAAAAACTGGGTCCCAGTGAAATATAGCCCTAAGTTTCAGTAAAGCAATACTAAAAACATGTCAATTGTCATGCTTTAAATGGCTTTCCAGTAAAATTGGGTTTTCGAACATGCAATAGAATATATTGTAGAATCTTTTTCAAATGTAGAATTAAAATATGTAACACAATAGGGATACAGTACTCCAGTAATTGGCATACCTACCAATAGTTTATATTTTGTGCTTAACGCTTCAACTCCCATACGGCCCAAGTGGGCCGCGAGAACAAAAGATTTCCAAGAATCCACGATCGAAGGATTAAAAGTGTACAATTAAACCAATAATATAGTTGCTGACCTATGGGCCATGAATCATGATAATATTAGTTTTTCTTTTCAATTAATGACAGCATCATTTTGATAAGAGGAACAATTTCCTCTGTGAAAATTCTCGAAAATAGTAGCTAACAGAGACAGAAAGGATTTAATATTTTGATTTGATGGTCCTAAAATATGGATGGTTCTATTTTATTAGGACAATGTTAAATAAAAATCAGCTGGTTAGTGTTCCGTTTTAGGGTTCCATAGTCAACGAGGACTTGTTGATTATTATCATTTACCAAGACTATCTTGGTAAATGCTCTAGTTTTTTTTTTTATCTTTATTTAAGGGTTAAATGCCCTAGTTGGTTGTAATCATAGGCATCCACCATTTCTTTCAAACCACAAAATAATTATGTACTTCTTGAAATTAATTTTTGGACTTCTGATTATGTACAATTATTATGTTCAACAATTAGATACTGTAGATCGTTAACAGCTCTGTAAATGTAATGGCAATAAATAAATATTAAAATCTTGTTAGCAAGCGGATAGGAGTTTATTATCATAATTTAATGCACATTATCATTTCTGCATTAAGTATTTTATATCTGAAAATGTGCAGTGCATTGTTATGTAACATTATTCATGTTTCATTTGTAGAGAATATTTAACTAAATACTCCATAACTATGTAGAGTTTTCCTTTTGTTGAGAGTATTAGGTAGGAATAGAAACATAACTTGAAACTTCTCATTTGACGGCATCGTATAATAATAGAATTTTTTATTTAACTATGTATCTTGCGACTTGGTAAAAGAAAAACCCAAGGGAACCACTTCTTCACCCTGGTAAAATTTGTCCATATCTGTCCCGGTCACTTATATCTATGACTTCAGTCAATTAGCTTAGTTAAAAAGGGATCTTAAATTCTAAAATAAGATGTGAGGTTGATAACGTAACTTCAGCATCAAGTTAAGTAATTTATTATTTTTACACCACAATCTTCATTTTTGAAGTGAAAACTTCTTTAGCGGCGTTGAGTACTTTTGTGGGATGGGTAAAAACTGTGAAACTCGCGTCAGATTCTCATGCTGATCGAAAAACCAAGGAAAAAACGTAGGACGGTTGGAGAGTAGTGTTGTAACATCGAAATCGATTAATCGAACAATCGATTGTTTTTTTTCGATTGTCGATATTTCTTAATCGATTGTAAGGGTTTCGATTAATTAAAAAAATCGATTTTTTTTAAAACCGATTTTCATAAAAAATGGGTTAAAAATTTAATCGATTGTAAGGGTTTCAATTAATTAATTAAAACGATCGTTTTTTTTTAATTTTTTTTTATTTTATTTTTTTTATTTTATTTAAATCGGTTTTCATAAAAAATGGGTTAAAAATAATTATGCACAACGTTAATAATCAAGTTTTCACTTCTGCCGGCACTCCCGGAGTGCAACCCGTCTTTTTTTTGGCGTAAGTCTCGCTGTTTACTAGCAAATTCTGACATAGCTCTACAGCTCTACTTTTGAGGCCTAAAGTAAACGTTACACAGTTCCAGCCATTTTCGCCATTTCCAGCTAAATTGTACCTTTTAAAATTTAAAACAATAACAATACTTTAAAATATCGCCTGCAACTCCGTTGCGTAAAAAGTTTATCGCGCGGAAACCGTAAAATTTTCCGGGATAAAAAGTATCCTATGTCCTTTCCCGGGACTCAGAGTATCTCCATACCAAAGAACAATGGCCAAATCGTACCAGATGATAAATGGCGTCCCGATATGCCATTGGTAGCAAAAATTCTCTAATATTTTAAGGCATCGAAAAATATTAGAAATGTGTCTGTAAATAGCCACAAAAGAAAGATCAATATATTTTAGTTTCTTTATGTTCTGACAGCCGGCGATTATTCGCATTCGTTCTATTTTTTGGGTAATACTCTAGGAAAAATTGAAATAATTAGAAACGAGATCGCCGAATATACACTTGTAGGCTACACCGCAGTCGGGAAAAAGGTAGTTCTTAAGTCTAACCTCAAAATAATTGTTAACGTTACTAATTATTGTAAAAAACTGTGGCTATTTAGACATAACTCTCAAACGGAATTATGTTTAGAGCATAAGAACAACCAAATCTAACTATAGTTTATTTTGGGACATCAAAAACAAAAGTCGAGTCCAGCTCCAATACAAATTTGGCCATGACTCTTTGAACAAAATCGGTTCAGCGGTTTCGGCGTGAAGAGGTAACAGACAGACACACTTTCGCATTTATAATATGTATCAAAGTATGGATTAACAATCGAGTATTCCACAAACATAAATCAACAGCAGAATCGTCGTTTTCGTTTTGAAACTTTAATGCGATTAACTGAAAATTAAGTGCTTATTAAAATGATTGCGCATTTTGCATATTAAGCGGGCGTTGAATTTCGCGATAATAAGATATCCTAGTTGCTGAAAAATTATCAGAGTTCAGTGACCCGTTGACCAATTAGGGCCTTATCAGTGCATAATTACTGTTTCCTCACTGAAACTAGGTATGTTCGTAGATAATAGTTGCAACTTGCAATGCAGCTATGGTGTAGGAAAATAAATATTTTCCTTTCAATTAAGAAGCGATAATGCGACGCATTTAAAAAACGTAGGTAGGTTGTCGGCATCGACCGAAAAATTTTTTTTACTGTCAAAAAATCTAGAGGCTAAATCCTTAAGGTCGCGGATTCTTGGAAATCTATTGTTATCGCGGCCCGCTTGGGCCGCTTGAGAGTTGATAGGTTGAGTCAGGCTTTCAATTTCCTGTCAGTGTGGTTCTCATCTTAAGCCCCCAGAACACAATGACCCACGATGGCCCACTGCAGGCCATCGTGAACTGTAGATCACGATCACGTCTTGGTGTTAAACACAATAGCGCATGGCTCATTAGTCATTAGGTACTGCCTGGCAATCCACTGGCCATCGTCCGCCATCATACACCATTACCCCGTTTACACAATGGCGATGGCTTGTAGTGGGCCAGCAATGCCAGCATAGACCATTGTGTAAATCGTGCCAACAGAATTTTCACGCATGCTGTAAAGTGAAAAATTCTGTGTCTCTTCCGAGTTCCGCTCTTGTATGACTATTGACTCGCACCGACGGTTTTATTTTTTACAATGAGAAGACATTTCAGGCTGAATCGTAATGCGGGCTCCACACTCGCGGCGCGAAAGCCCGCGAAGGCCGCGAGCCGCGAGTGTGGAGGGTATCGCGGCTTCGCGTTCGCGCTTCTCGGCTTTCCCCGTCCGGTGTCGGTTTTTTGGCCCACGACATTTTGATAAGCACACTATGTCAGAGCAGCAGCAACAATGAGTTCAACGTCGATTAAACTCAAATGCGCGAATGTAAATGCGAAGATTGCGAGTGTAGAGGACCGTATTTATCCGCGTCGTGTTCATGGCGCGTAGAGCCCGTGAATCGCGGCCGCAATTCGCGCCGCGAGTGTGGAGCCCGCTTTAAGCTCTTCTGCGCATGAGTGCCGAGTTTAAAACCTGACATTTCTTTGTTTATACTTTAATCTTTAATTATAATTGACCGGATTAACGCTGATGTTATCTGCACTGACTCACTATGGGTGAAAGTCGAATGGAACAAGTTTAGCACGGTCAGGGTTACTATAGTCACCCTGACCCAAATGTGGGAAAACCTAACTAAGCTCCTGATGACTTGCTCGAGCTCTTGTCGAAGCTCGAGTCTTGATGTAGTCAGAAAAAAAATAGAGTAAATTTCGGTTTCGGTGGCCAGTTTTTTTTTACTAGATGTTGCCCGCAACTCCGTAGCTTATCTCGCGAGACCGTACATTTTTCCAGCATAAAAAGTATCATATAAGACTTATATGATACTTTTTATGCTGGAAAAATGTATTAGAATAATTATAAGTCATTTGTAGAGACACGAAGTAACTCTAAAACCAAAGATTATACATGTACCTATAATGATTAATGATTATACAAAATTTGATAAATCTTGTATCGTAATAACTAGTACCTAATATTATGTAGAAACAAGTTACGAACTCCCTAGTTATAAATGAAAGTCCTAAACTCTATGTTTTTTAATTAATCTCTACAATATGATATTATGTAAAAAGCGCGTAAAACTTACATTTTAAGGCATGTTACGGGAAGAAGCGTGTATCTAGACTGGCAGTGTAAATATGTAAATATCAATTAGTTATTACCGGCTATGGCACCTTGCCATGTAAGCTCATACAAAAATATACATAAACTTAGGTAAACTGTAAAGAGCTTTCCACCGCCACTGTAAGCGGTAATAACATTAAAAACGTTTAAAATACGACGTTTTAAGTCCGCATTATTGAAAAGGGTGTTAAGTTTACTTACGACTCTTATTCTGTTTGCATAATCATCAACTTTTTTGATTACGACTTTTGTATTGTAGAATTTGTAGAGTTGGTATTTTTATAATGGACATTATGCTTGTAAATGGCATAATATCCATTGTAATATTCTAATGTCACATTTTCACCATGATGATGGTCGATACAAGCGATTACGAATGTACAGAATATTCGTCTACGATGCCTGTTATAATCGAATAGATGACGCCCGCAACTCCGTTGCGCAAAAATTCCTTTATCGCGCGAAACCGTACTTTTTCTGGCATAAAAAGTATCCTATGTCCTTTCCTAGAACTTAAAGTATCTTCATACCAAATTTCAGCAATATCGGTTCAGCGGTTTGGGCGTGAAGAGGTAACAGAAAGACAAACACATTTTCGCATTTTTAATAATAGTCAGTATGGATGTCGATTGTGCTCAGTGCTAGAAACGGCTTGGTTATCATGGAAGTAATGGTTAAGTTAGAGATAATTGATATTTTAACCGTGACCTTTAAATGACAGTTAAATCATCAAAATCATTACACAAATGAGACTCTAAAATCTTTTTGGAAGTCGTAAAAATCATTACAAAGAGATTAGTGGCCGATTCTAAATCCAATTTACCAAGCTTCCGGTGTCCGAATCAAATCAATGGAAACTGTGCCTGTCGTAGTTTCAAATTGTTAATTTTATAGTTATTTACCATAATTTATTATTTCTAAAAGTTTAATTTATTATTTTGCAATAAACGTAATTTATATCCGTGTGAATTTAACTCAAACTAAAAATCTAAGTAATAATTTTAATAATCTTTTACTTTTTAAATTCTAGTAACTTATGCACGAAATTTCAGTGCCGCTACGTAATTGTAATAAAAAAATTAAGCATCTTTCAAATTTGGAACGTGAAGCTCGAAAAGTGTTCGGCGATGGTTCGGCGGTTACCGGCAGCCCAGTTAGCGTTCAAGGCCGCCAGTTAACTCGCATAGCAACAGATATACTCGCGCGAGATTTGTACCTACGTCGTACACTGACCGTGCGTCCTTTTCGACCCCATGAAGTTTTTGATCATCGTAATTATTTTGATTGTATAATGTATAGTGATTAATTACTAGATGTTTATCGCGACTTTGTGTTGAGCCAAAATGTGTTAACCTTTCAAGCCCCATAAGGACACCGGTGACCGCGACAACAATATAATAAAATTAATCGATTTCCAAGAATCCGCGATCGAAGGTTTAATCCCGTAAAATCGTACTTTCTGCCAACTCATAAAAGTTCGAAATATACGCGCAAACTAAATAATACATTTTTGAGTTATTTTATACATATTTAAACATACTACGTACATAAATACAAACAGAAACGCTTTCAGGAATAAGATAAAACATATTTTTGTTCCACTGTCTTAAAACAATGTGAAAAAACGCGCGTACAAAAGAAATTGAACAAAAGTTAAAAAATTGGCAGCGCCGCTGCGCAGTCTTTATTATGGACGTTTTACTTTGCTTACTAAAATATTAAAAGCGCAATCGTGCCAACTTACCGAGTGAACCGTAAAAGGTGGGGGCGAGGGAGTGGGGTGGGGGGGGGGGGGGGGGGGGGGTGAAAATAAAAATATCAAATAAATTGTTCGTGTAAAGTATTTAACGTGGGTAAAGTGAAGGTATTCGTATATTGGAATAGTTTGGTATGGTAAATTCAGCAGCGTTTTATCGGAGAGTTTAAACAAACTTTTTTGATTAAAGTGTTAGGTTTAAATGCTGCACTCAAAGACGAATATTAATTAATTCTGTAATTAAATTAATATTTTGACATACCCATACATTATCTGTCAAACTCTGCATTTAGTCAAGTAATTAATATTCACCTGAGTGCGGCAGTTAATATTCAAAACAGATGACATAGACAAGGTAGATTTTTCCATCCATGGTTTATGTGTTTTACCATAGATTGTAGCTTTATAAGTTAAATTAAAAATAATTGTTTTGAAAATCAAATAATCGGAAACGGTTTTCGTTAATATAATGCCATAGTCACACCAACGTTCAACATCCAGCGTGGCCGTATTTCGTCAGTGTGTCCACAGCCTAAATGACACCTTAAATTATTCTCGCTTGAATTTTTTTAAGGCGCCGCCGCGTATTTGCTCACACAAGGTCCTCGCGCAGCCTTGCCTGTACAAATTTGACTAAATTATGCTTAATATGTGTTGTATTTACTAATTAAACGATACCATACAGTGTGCTGGCCGTTCAGAGTTATAATATGACCTTTTTTCTGTGATATTGGTCCTTATGTCGTCAGTGTAGAGTCCTGTTAAAATAACAGTGTACATTCGTTGACTTGCCTTATCTAGATTCTAGCCGCGAGGCGCGAAAGCTAAGACATGATGGCATGATACTTTTTCAAATTAGGAATAGTTTATTTTTTATTAGATTGGTAAAGGGCAAAGGCAATGATGGCATGTTTTAAAATAGGTTGATAATAATGTCAAAGACTCAAAGATCTTGCTTCAATGGTGACACCGTCATTTTTCCTGCTGGGCTGACCTTTGGTCTAGGGTGTTGGTGACCTACGGTTAATTGGGTCTATATTGCCCTTAGGGCGCGTCCCACACGGTGTCCTTTCAAAGGCCGCGACCATGAAACGTGCCCTAACGACCCCTACATATTAGTGATTTGTAACACTGTTGACAGTGGTTGTTTTGATCACATGTTTGCTCAGGTTGATGAACCGATAATGATGATGATAAAGATGATGAATTGTTTTTGTGTTCTGTAATGTATGTGTTGGAGCGACAAAGCCGTGGACAAAGTTATTCTATATATCTAGGTCACCTGGGGACTGGGGTATACATGATTATGCATAGTGCTGGAATAGCTAGGGATGTTTGTGAGAAGTTTTGTATTCTAACTAGATCCCTCGCCTAGAAAAAACCAAAGAAAAGAAAACTTCAATCCTTGTACCTAAGTCATAGCAATTCCCTTAGGGCTTCCTGAGATTAAAGGGTTCTCGTAGTTGGATACCGCTGTCGATCCTGGTTTATAAGAAGAGTGGCAGTGGTGGAAGTATGTGGTGGTCGAGTGTCGTTAAAAATCCTTCTTCTTCTTCTTCCAGTGCCTCGCCAATCACTGAAGGTTGGCAGTCATGCTCCGAAACTTTTCCTTGTCCAAAGCGAGTCTGAAAAGTTCTTCAACAGACTTTATCCCTGTCCATTCTCGGATATTCCTCAGCCAAGATGTTTTGTTAAAAATCCTAGTAGAGGAAAAAAGGATTAAGGAATGTAGAGATTTGTCATGTTCTTTATACGTTTGTGCCTTTCCATTCCATATGAGCCAGTGCATCCACAAAAAATGAACAATTTAACTTCAGACCCACCTCCGGAGTCATGGTCGTTTTTAAAAACGAGTTAGGCCCGATCCGTTAGCCAAAAGGAAGTATACCTGATATCTAATTAACTGTGTCAAAATTGAACGTTCCCAAATAAATAATGGCACGAAAACGAGAAACACGCAAGGAGAGACCAAAACAAAAAATAAATTAAAACAGCTTCGGTTGCTATGCGGCATTTGTGAAGATTAATCGCTTTGCATAATAAGTTGTTACGTAATAGACGTGTATCTTATTTAAATTGTTGTTTCTGTTGATGTTTGCTGTTCCATTGGTTCTTCGAGCATGTAATGAGCTCGTTTGTTAGGCGTTTCTCTTCCTTTCTTAAACTATTTACGTCCAGATATAAATTTCGGGTGACGAAATCGGAATGAGAAACTCCATGGTCATTTTATGTGGAAAAGTCTGCTTCATCGCAGTGGTGAAGTTTAGATCTTTAAAACTCTAGCCTGTTTAATTAATTGGGATGTCGCTCTTCAAATGTGAGAGGCAGAAGCCGTCAGGAATTAAGCTTTAGGGTTTGGTCCTTCGAGGCCTTGTAACTTGTGATTTGTGAAAATCGATAGTCTCGTGACTCGTCCCTAACGATATGGTTTATCGAATCCCAGGTGGCACATTGCTGACTAGATAATGCGCTGTGGATGAGTCACGGCTGCGTTTCTTTGGGTTTGTTGCACTTTGTACTTTTCGTCCGACGTTAAAATATTAACGAGTTCGCCGCGGTGTTACCAAAGGTCGTTTCAGTGTCTGATTATACTCGCTATTTCGATAATGTACAAGTCTCACCCCAAATATATATATATATTTTTTTATGAAATAAGGGGGCAATCGAGCAAACGAGTCACCTGATGGAAAGCAACTTCCGCCGCCCATGGACACTCGCAGCATCAGAAGAGCTGCAGGTGCGTTGCCGCCCTTTTAAGAGGGAATAGGGTAATAGGGGAGGGTAGGGATGGGAAGGGAATAGGGGAGGGTAGGGAAGGGAATAGGGTAGGGGAGTGGGCTTCCGGTAAACTCACTCACTCGGCGAAACACAGCGCAAGCGCTGTTTCACGCCGGTTTTCTGTGAGAACGTGGTATTTCTCCGGTCGAGCCGGCCCATTCGTGCCGAAGCATGGCTCTCCCACGTATAAAAATTTCAAAGGTTTTTATAACCTAATTTTATTTTTTCGCTGGTGATTTTGATTGACAAGCGTCATCAAAACGTTATCCAATCAAACACTGGGTAGATAAATACATATTATAAAACAAAGTCGCTTTTTTTTCCCTCATGTCCCTTTGTTCCCTTTAATCTTTAAAACTACGCAACGGATTTTGATGATTCTTTTAGTGTTAGATAGCCCATTTATCGAGGAAGGCTATAGGCTATATTTTATCACGCTAAGACTAATAGGAGCGAAGAAATAGAAGAAAATGTGGAAAAAAACGGGGAAAATTATTTGAAAGGGCTAGCTTGAACGCGCTAATCTCAGGAACTACTGGTCCGATTTGAAAAATTATTTCAGTGTTAGATAGCCCATTTATTGAAGAAGGCTATAGGCTATATTTTATCACGCTAAGACTAATAGGAGCGAAGAAATAGAGGAAAATGTGGAAAAAACGGGGAAAATTATTTGAAAGGGCTAACTTGAACGCGCTTATCTCAGGAACTACTGGTCCGATTTGAAAAATTCTTTCAGTGTTAGATAGCCCATTTATTGAGAAAGGCTATTATAGGCTATAATTTATCACGCTAAGAGTTATAGGAGAATGTGGAAAAAACGGGGGAAATTATTTGAAAGGGCTTATCTCGCGAACTACTGGAGCAATTTTTATGTTGTTTGGCACAGATAAGAAGTAGACCATGTGAAGGATCATAATTATAGGCTATCGATTTTAATATTTTTTTCAGTGGCTATATATTTTATACCCGTGCGACGCTGGAGCGGGTCGCTAGTCTATTATAAAGCCGAGAGTAACTTGCACATAATGTGAAATTAAATAGAGCTCTTGGTGGCTTTAACTTTTTAACCGACTTCCAAAAACCTCCTCCAGGTTATATTTTGTTCTGCTGTGGATTTTTTTTTTTTGGGAATATTCGTAGTAAAATGTGTTACATATAAATCCATACCAAGATTATAATACGAACTGCGAAGTGTCTCTACTCTCTGTGTATGACCTCTTTACGCCTGCAACACATTAGGGCGCATTTTCATTAGTCGTTAACTCGTACGGTATACAGCATGCGGGGAGTCTGACAACTAATTGACAGCTAATGGCGGGCGCATTGTCATTGGTCGTGGCATGCGTTTCAGAAATCTCCCGCACCCCGTATGCGGGCCCTATCGACCAATGAAAATGCGCCATTAGGATAGTTTACATGGCAAAATATTCCCGCACTATAAACCAATAATTGTGTGAAGGAAGGGCAACGTCCATTTTATAAACGAGCACAAAACAAAACACGGAAATTATTTTCATAGCGGCGATACAGAATTAATCAAATGCAACCAAAGATTAATTAAAATTATAATTTGTTGTAATTAAGTTAGATTGTTAACAGTTTTGAGAAAGCCGAATAAAAAGGTATGAATATCACGCACTACAAACTACGTATGCGAGGTTATATTATATAATTTATAGTACATAATTACTTGTTACACCTTATCTAATACCATCTGTGGCATTCTATGGAAAACTTTGTAAAAACACATCGCTTTTCGTTTTTTTTTTCACCTACGTAAAATAAAATTTTCTAACTTGAAATATTTTATGTTTGGGAATAATATTATATTTACTTATATGAGAAACTTTTTGAATCAATTAATTTTCTAATTATATTTTTCGAGTTGTCTTAACGTAATTAATTTATGTAGTTGCATAGTTTTTTTTTTGTTGCAAAAACCGTAGTGTAGTTTTTTTTTTTGTTTTTACATGCGTAATGTAGCTTAAAAAGTATAGAGCAGTTTCATTTTCACGCTTTAAATATTTAGATAAACCACATCAAACTTATCTATCGTGTTTTGGCCGTTTTAACCTGAAAGTTCTCTACATTACGCACATTACTCTATGCAGATTGCAGACTGACGAATGTCGACTCTATGTATAATTTTCTCCATTTGGATCATTAAATAGTTAAACTGAAATGCATTTTTGCATAGCAATAAATATTAAAATGATATAAATGATGAAAATGTATAAATTTTCCATTACAATTGCGCCCTACGCTGCATTTTCCTAAAAACCGCCGGACTAAATGAAACAATTATTTCTTGTTTCGCGATAATTACGTCGTCGGTTTTCATGACAAAAGGGTGTAAAGCCTTTACGAGGTCCTAAGCCCTATAATTTTGGCGGGTTTCAAATTTAAAAGTTTAATTTTAAACCGGAAAAGCGAGAACGCGTGTCTCGACGTGCGTGCGCCGGCAACATTAGCGGTAATGGACTATGAAAAGTATTGCTTTAAATCAAGGTGAGGACTGAATTAACATTTTGTGACATTTACTTAATGTTTTCTTATTATAAATAATTGTTTTTTTTACCATAAATCATGAAATTCAACTGGTGGGGTCATGTGATTCCGCAATTTAAAATTGCACTATCGGAATCCAAAGTCTGGTGTCCAAAGTTCAATAATTAGGCTGTGCTAAACTGTAAAACTAATTGTGGTTTTAATTTGCGATATTATGTCTTATCATACGTGTGGTCGCCGTTAAGGAAGATCTTCCGACCGAGCGAGGTGGTAGAAATTTAGCATACCGAACTTTTCCCTAAGAGAAGATAATGTGAAATATCTGCCGTCAAACGTCTTGCGACAGGTAAGAAATTTCTTCTTACCTTCTTTTATACGCAATCATGTTGGTCAGGACGCAGGACTCAGGCCAAAGCCGTCCTTAGAAAACTTCGATAGCGTGGTGCAGGATTGTGGCGGTAGTTACTCCGCCTCAAGTTTCAGACCCGTTTCTAAATTGTAAAAGCCTGAGACCTGCCATATAGTATGGGATCAGCAAAGGCTTATTATATTATACCGTCGCCCTTACAAAACTTTGATAGCGCGATGCAGGATTGTGGCACCAGTTGCTCCGCCACAAGTTTCAGAACCGTTTCTTAATTGCAAAAGCCTAACCTTCCATAAAGTATGAGATCAGGAAACGCTTATTGCGTTATATCGTCGCCCTTACAAAACTTTGATAGCGCGATGCAGGATTGTGGCACCAGTTGCTCCGCCACAAGTTTCAGAACCGTTTCTTAATTGCAAAAGCCTAACCTTCCATAAAGTATGAGATCAGGAAACGCGAAAAGGTGATGCTGAGCCGGCGCGGGCGCAGGTATTTACGCAACGCGACGTCCATGGCCGAAATGTCGCTCGCTTCCACGCCATAATGCTATTTTGTCTCGCCTCGCAGCGGGAGGCCTCCTCTTACGATATTAATTGCTTCACGAATGTATTAGGAAAACGTCTACGATTCGAGTGAGACGCAAATCGTATCGACCTTATAACCACCGAGGAAGCCCTAGTGACCTTTGTGGAACCATAGGTGGTACGATTATGGGTTTAAAGATTTCCGTTTGAATACCGCATTTGGAAAATTCTAATAGATTCAACGCTAAAGGAGTTTTAAGGATCCAATAAAATATTTGCTGCCCAACCGTAGCTTATGGCGCTCGCGTTCAAATAAACTGCTTGGTACTTTTTCTGCTGCTCAAACTTATTTATTAGTATCTTAATTCCAGATATTTTATTACCCATATCCTTAATTTCCTTAATTTAAATTGTCTTATCTTTCTTTTGACCAGAAAACCAAATATCTACGTGAAAGATGTGTACTCTACATCAAAGATGTAGAGTACACATTTTTGTGACGGTATAGCGGTATGACGGTATTGTTGTACACCGTACAAAAAATAATAACGATGAATAATAAATTAATAGTAAGTTTTTACATAATATACACTCTTACGATTTAACATTCAATGTTCATGTTGAATATTAATAGACATTTTGAAGAAGATGATCCTCGCCGACAAAAACCAAGTTGTTACGACAGGAAGTAATAATTAATTGAATAAAATATTTTTGCAGTTTCCTAGACTATTTCGTATAACGTTTTGTGAAATTTGATATAGTGTTAATACGTCTGTTTTAATTATGTTAACGAACTCGTTCAGTGAAACGACTCGATTGAATCAAGTTTAATCGATTCCGACAGAATTCACAATCGATATTCGATTCTTATCGGTTCATCTGGATTGATTACTTTATATCGTAAATCGTAATCTTAGGAAAGTTTGCGGTTACCTTTTAATGAAGTGTTTGTGTAACGTCCATTTCTTTATTGTTACTTTGATGAAATTGACTTCCTGCGCCATTCGCCTCCAGCCCCAATAAGACAGTCACAAAGGTTAGGTGTCCCTTAGCGGTCTTTGAAAGTACCTTGTTCCTAAGATTTCACCAATGTTTGTTTACTCGGCTAAAACTAAATATATGAGGACTTAGGTGACACCCAAGTGATCCAAGTCATGAATAGGGGACACACAAGACTGCTGTGTGACACTTCGCGTTAGGGGGTAGTTACTAAAATGTTAAGAACTGGATGGAGCTTTACTACTCCGCTCTTTAGTGCTAATAACGTTGTAAAATGATTCCTTGACGACGATTTTTTTTGCAGCTACCCTCAATTTTTTTTCAATCAATTACAATGTGACCATGTTGCTATTGATTTTGGGGTAACTTTATTTTATGCAATAATTTCATTGAAAAGCTAAGATTACTAGAATTGTACTGTGCCTTTTTTATGAATCTATAGGTTTTTGTTGGTATTGTCTATGGTGTGGCTAATTTAATAGTCCGTATACGTCGATACTGGCGGGGAGCCAGGTGTCGCTGCGCCGGGATTCAATAAATTCACGAGATTATCGCGATGGGACCATTAAGGCCCCATAACTGCGAATGCAACTGTGTTGCAGATACTGTGCTGAAATAACCCTTATTCGACTTTAATGCTGCGGATTACTGGAATTCTTTGAAAAAAAGGGTTTGAAATAATAGTGGACATTGCAAATTGCAATGTGACGCGTCGATGCAATGCGATGCATTTTTTAATAAGTAATTGAAAACTTAACTTCTCTGAAAACTGTCACAAGAAGATGGCACAGTATACACATAGAATTGACAGACTCTCCGCCCGCGTTGGGCTGCTTGTTCTAGTTTTGAATGAAAACAAGTAGACAAAATTGTCTCTGTCACTGATAATTTTGGCGCCAGCATCCGCGAAGCTTCAGTGAGAGTTACAAGAGATAGGTATCTTTCATAGCCAGTATTTAAATATTTACTATTCAACTCAGGTTTTAAACTATGTACGGTCTACTTTTGTAATTATAGTAACATATAAGTATATTATACTAGCTGTCTCAGAAAACGTTTCTTTGCCATATTATTATATAAAGTATATCGCCCGTATTATTTTATTGAATTAGTGACTAAATAAGTATGTCACCATGGCAACGTCCATCGCTATCTCGTGACCCGCGTCGCATAAACAATGGTCGCTCTTTATAGACAAATAATTTGCAATTAAATAAAATTGCGACTATAATTAAAGATCTAAGCTATCCTATCTCTCAAGTTGGAAAAAAGCACACATTTAAAAAAAACATTAAAATCGGTTAAGTAGTTTAGGAATCCATCGCGGACAAACATCGTGACAGGAGATTTATATATTATATTAGATTTATTTTTACTGCATAGCATGTGGATAGTTACAGAAATTATTACGTACCTTTTTCGTTTAAGCAGAGTTCATTGACTCATTAAAGTAATGAATACATTTTGCTTATAAAAACAATATGTTAATAAAATATCATATTAAAAAATCTTCAACAATTACTCATGACCCCGAAATATTAATTATTATTATACAATTTATAAAAAAATAACTACAATAATGGGATAAAAATAAACATGTGTAGTTATTAAATTTTGCATAATTGTGTGGCCACTCGTTGCGTTATATTTTCGTCTGGTCGTTAGGTCGTCAACATAAAAATGTGGTAAAAGTGGCGATTTTAGTGAAACTAGAACGACGCGTCTAGACCGTGAGGCAATAAGTATTAGAACCGGATTTTTTATAAAACGGCCATAGCTCGGGCTTACGGTTTTTGATAGCCCATGCCCCAAATTGAACGAGGGCCCACTGATTTGAGTTTGATGGTATCACTTTATGCGATCTGCCCATGACCCACGTTTGCCCATGATGAGCAAATACAGGCGATCACGAACGAAAAGACGTCTTCACCCATGTTCGACGTGGACTAGGGAATGCAATACCGCAAGAGAATTTCAATGCCGGTATTTGCGGGATTGAACCATCACAATCCCGCTGGATCCCGGTATTTGCGGGATCCCGCTGGGTGGATTTAAACTTTTAAAATAATCGTTATAGTGACTTTACTTGATCGACCCCGTTTTATTCTTAGAATCTCAAATAAAACAAACTTTGTCGGACACTTTTTTCAAGGGTTTAATTATAATTAACACCTCCATACTTCAGACTTTATAAAAAAATGAAAGAAAAACTAATTATTTTTTGGAAATGGCTTCGTAATAATAATAGTTAAAAAAAAACTAAAAAAAAAAAACGCTATTTATGTCCATCTTTTATCGAAACTTTTTTCGAAATATAGGTAAAAATTGTGCCCAAAGATTCCGAAACGGTTCCTGATATTCGACACAAGGTAGCTAGCAGCTGGAAATGCTCGCTCAGCATCCACGCTGGTTAGTTCAATTGTCATTTAAAGTGAATTATAGGTGAATTGAAGCTAAATTGTTAAGCGGGCTGCCTGTAGCCAGTTCACGCACCCCCGCGCGCAAAGTTACGCATATGAATCACATTTCTTTGTAATCCCGCCAGTCCCGCGGGATCCCGCAAAATTTTCGACCGGGATTAGTCCCGCATAATGCATGCGGGATCCCGATATCCCGGTATTGCATTCCCTAACGTGGACTATACGTATTTTAGATAGCTGCAGCAATCGTTGTTATCAATCAAGGCTTGTGGTTCTAAATCTATAGGATCATCCCTACCTATGGCCACATAGCCGTGAGCAAGTTCCTATAGAGTTGGATACCATAAGTGGAACTAAAATCGATGTTGATCAGAATGTACACAAAAAATATATCGTGCAACATACAATTTAGATAATGTGAACAAAATTATTAAAATATGATAATGTCAGCGCGATCGTAAATCAAAGAAACGCGACCAATAATAATTATATTAATGGTTTTACAAGCGGTCAGACTTGCCAAATGCGGACGTATAGTTTTATACACAATCGAGTATCAACCCACGATTCTATGATTGTTTTGGTTTGCTTGATTAAATTAACTGTATGGAATACTCAATTTTTTTTTAAATATGGGATAACTTGAAGCGAGGCCATATTCTTAGATGCTTTGCGGTGCATTGTGCCGTTGGATTGGAATAACACATTGTATGGCAAAATATGTAGTTGCTTTGCAGCATAACAGGACAATACCCTAAAATAGGAGGGGCTACGTTGATGCGTTGCATAAATATGTATGTTAAAACATCGGAACTCCGCAACGCAACCGAATAAGATATATATATATATATATATATATATATATATATATATATATATATATATATATATATATAATATATTTATGTAGTTTCAGTAATCCAAGGTTAAAATACCAAAAAACAAAACCCGAAGATAAAAAAATGTGCCAAATATAAATTGTAGCCATGTATCCAGATTCTAGTCTATGATAAATCAGGCAAAAACATCCTTATATTATTCTCTTGGATATCATACCCGTTTTAGTTGAATGCCCATAAAACTGACACCAGTAAAAATAACCCAGATTTCATTTACAAATCATATTTTTTAGCGTTGCAAAAATAGCTCACACTTTGTACACCAAATTGCTTCATTTTAAAAATATATTTTTTTATCTCCCTTGAAGCGGAGCTGAGGGCAAAAATTCGTTGCGTTTATTTTGAAATAATTATGATAACACGAGTGGTCCCCAAAAATAGACGGACCGAAATAACTGCATTATTACTGGTTAGTGCTGGAAATTCGCCGCAAAACAAATAAATATCACTCAATTTTAGGTCAGAGTTAATTCGGCTTCGTTAAAATAAGTGATGTTTCGCCTCAAACTTAAGGGACTAAAATAACTAGTATTGAATAGACTACTGCAATTTTAAAAACTAATCAATAAATGCTGTATATACATTTTTATATTACGCACTCAAATTGACAACTTATTAGTTGCAACTTGCAGAACGTGTAGGAAGTTCTTAGGTTCCTATTCATCAAGGGATTAGGGATACTCAACACCTATTTATGTCGATTTGTTTAAAGGAGAGATTGCTTCTGCAGGAGTTTATATGTTCATTGACGCTCTTGACTAGCTAACCTCAAACACAAGTCAAAAACGTCGTAGAAAAGGTCCTGTAAAAAACCATAGAACCCAGTAATTATTAGGCCAGTGCAGGCAGCCTCACAAGCACAGTCAGGTATAAGTTACTGGTTATGTACTACGTAATAAAGACCTTTTTTCATCCTCTGTGGAAATGTTATTGAAAAACTTGCCCTATAAATCGCGTTGAGACATTATGGGACCTGTGGCAGCCGAGGGTTTTTTGTATGACAGCTGCCTACGTTCGGTTCATGGTTATTTTTACCTTGGAACCTCTAAGAGATTGCTCCTTAGGTCTTCGATATAAAGGTTCTTTCAGAAACAAAATAATTTCCAACGGACTGTAGCGTTCATCGGACTAGTTTTGGTTCTCGGTTTTATCTGAGTCGCGCTGAGCTTATTATGTTCAAAGCCAATGTCCTGTGAATGCCGCGGTAATTTATATTAGTCTTACAATGTAGCAAATTGCGATATACGAGTCCATGAGGGTTGTAAGATTGTTTTATTTTTCAACTTTAATTGTTACAAAATATAAGTGATGTTAGGTTTGAACTTTGAAGCCTCTGGCGGGTCAAGCAATTACGAACGTCCGTAAATACAATATTCTTTAATCTGTTATGCCTATCTCTTCTATAAAAATATTGATTTTTGATGCTTCTTTCATAATTCTGGAGAGTTTCCTTAACCAGCTCCCCACAGATATAACAGACAGGCTGATAGCCATGGGGTTCCCTGCTGAGAAGTTAGAAGGCGTCTACAGGAATCACATCGACGAGGTCTACCGGTTTCTGGAGCAGATGCACAAGGACCACTACTTCATATACAACCTGTGTACGGAGAGATCGTACGACGCAGCCAAGTTTCACAAGAGGGTGAGTGAAGCCTTGCTTTATTAATTTTTACTAAGGATGTTCTTTGTGTCTAAGTTCACAGGTTGATTTAAGACACATACTCGTTGTCGAAACAGCAAGCGTGCTCGAGCGGGGTAGTCTGATAATCCAAAAAAATGATTATACTCGTACTATACAAGGCGTAGAAATAGATCAGAATCAGGAATTCTGATTACTGATATAATCTTTGCCTGCACAATTTTCATAAGTACATTTTGAATTGCTGCTACGATATCATATTGAGCTCAGATCGCTAGTTTCCTCATATCAATTAGTTAACATGCCACTATCTACGAGTAAGGATTTTAGTGGATTATGACGCCAAATAAAAAACTATTGATGACACATGATACATGTAGGAAAGCGCGTAACCGCTCGTATTGCGCAAAGCTCGTCTTGATAGAGCCGCTCGCGCATCTCGTCCTTTGTGGTCAATGCTGACGTAATATTGCTGTAACAACGTCCTTATCCTTCCGGAAATTTGCATGGTTACATACATCATAAAATACCACAGCGCGCATCTCAACGTGAATATAGTTTCCTGGAGTGAGTAGGGTGACGACAGAGATAGAAACCACGGAACAAGTTTCAAAAATTTTTGAAACCAGCAGCGGTTTGCCTGAGAGCTTTTTAGATCTGTAGAGCTAAGCGCCAGGTAATAACCGCTTTCCATAGCAAAGAATTTAAAAAAATGTGGAGAAGGTAACGACGTAACTGTAACGGACTGATGATGACTATGTATTTCCACCGGCGTAGTACGCGGCTAATTGATGTGATACTAATTGATTCGGTATCGGCGACAAAAGGTCGCCCGGCCAGCTTTTACTCGACCTCTGCGTCTGAGCGATAAACGTTAGGCTAGCTCGGAGCGAAGCCACATTGCTCTGTTGCGTTGCGGACTGACATGCGTTGCGTCGTTGGAATTGAAGAACGCGTTGCGCTGCATCTGCATTGCGTTGGCACGCAACAGCATAATTCAAAACGGGATAGTGTAGCGCGTTATTTACTCCGGCTCCATGTCCCGTTAAAAAAAGCTTCCGACCATGGAGCCAATAATGCACTTTAACATAAAATGTGTATGTAACAACTTGGAAGTTCGTTGTAGCGGCTACTGGCGATCCATCGCACCGCAACTCTACCAAGCCATGTGGCCTCGCCTAGCAGCGGAAACTCCGAGATTTATCAGCATCAGCATCGACTACTACTTCTGCAATGGGATAGAAGTAGTCAGCCAGTGCCATGCTTTCGACCCCAAATAATTTTGACGTATTCCCCAGGCCTAGGACATGACTGATGACAACTAAAACGTTATATGATTGTCTTACCTGCGATAAGAAAAAAAAAAGACGGGTTGCACTCCGGGAGTGCCGGCAGAAGTGAAAACTTGATTATTAACGTTGTGCATTTTTTTTAACCCATTTTTTACGAAAATCGATTATTAAAAAATCGATTTTTTTAATTAATCGAAACCCTTACAATCAATTCGAGTTCGAGTTCGACACAAAACACTACTCTCCAACCGTCTTACGGTTTTTCCAAGGTTTTTCGATCAGCACGAGAATCTGACGCGAGTTTCACAGTTTTTACCCATCCCACAAAAGTGCTCAACGTCGCTAAAGAAGTTTTCACTTCAAAAACTTTCTTAGTGGATTCCAGCATCATAAAAACAACACGTGTAATTTCGAACTTAGCTCTGAGGGTATCTACTTTGATCAATCAAGGCTTTTGTATTATTACCAAGTTTCGAGCAGTAGGAACGTTGCTACTAGGTCGGTCGCTAGGCTAACCTGGCATTCTCATTGCCCTACTTTTTTCGACGTAACAATCGCAATGTCTAACCGCTGTTCCTCGATGCTGTACGTGACCCGAGTCAGGTTTGCCTGTACAGTTGTGACGCCAGCTTGTGACGTAGAGGGTCAGACTATCCGAGAGGCAATTATCATCTATACTTAATATTATAAAGCGGAAGAGTTTGTTTGTTTGAACGCGCTAATCTCAGGAACGAATGGTCCGATTTGAAAAATTCTTTCAGTGTTAGATAGTCCATTTATCGAGGAAGGCTATAGGCTATATTTTATCACGCTAAGATTTATAGGAGCGAAGAAATAGAGGAAAATTTAATAGGAGCGAAGAAATAGAGGAAAATGTAAAAAAAACGGGGGAAATTATTTGAAAGGGCTTATCTCACGAATTACTGCAGCAATTTTTCTGTTATTTGAATCAGAGAAGAAGTAGACCACGTGAAGGATCATAGGCAATTTTTGTGGACTAATTTGTCTGTGAAATATCTAATTTACGCGGGCGAAGCCGCGCGGAACATCTAGTTATTATTATATGCTGCTATAATTTACCGTAATTAGTTGTCATTTCACAATTACGGAATGTGTTTAGATGTTGTGTAATTTTTTTTTCGTAGCTATTGCAATTGCACTGCACAACCACCTCTCTCCGCAATCTCTGCATCCATATCCCATAATATATCCTCTGCAGCTCTTTGACTGGTCGTCTGACTACCCCGTGGAAGATTGCCCTTCAGTACTGAACCATATTTTGGACTAATTTTTACCCGACTGCCAGGAGGGTTATCTCTCAGGAGCTTGCTAGTTCTTAATATATCTTTTAAATAATAATACCATTGGCAAGAAGAGTTTGATGGCATTTGAATGTAAAAATAACTCTTTTAATATACAATATAAAATCCAATATTAGTCATAAGCGTAATACGTAGCTTCGATAAGTGTCCACGTGCAGTGCAGTCTGAAGGATAAATTGTAATGCAAACATTAATTTACAATACATTTTCCTTGTTAAAACGTGGAATTTAACTCAATTGACTCCATGTGTAGGTGATTCTACCGGTTATTATGTAATGGTCGGTATGGTTTTCGTTTAACATAGTATTTAAATAGTTTGGTTTAATAATTTTAATATTTTTTTTTTTTTAATGTATTTATAAAGGAACCTCATTTTGAATGTGCATTTGTTTTTATTGATCCCACTTCTGATGTCACTGTATTGAATCCCCAAATTGATATCTTCATATTTCTTGAAATTCTCAGTACCGATCATCATCATCATCTGGTGCATTCATATCGAAGTTCGGCGGTCAGCATGGTTGAAGTTCTTCCGGTCCTGGGCTTAATGCATCGGTCGTTACCGATGCATGTCATATATTTTTTATTTTTGTAACATTCCCCCGATCGACGGTCCAACCTTTTAAAGAATTTGACACTTGTTTCACGTTAATTGTTGCAGACATTCCTTTGGTGCCATTGTGTACGAAATATTGCTGAATTTATGATGCCGTTGGCCCCTTTACTCGCCACTACAATGAGTGCAATCTTTTGAACCCTTAAATAGTGACACATTTTAACGAGAGCATATAAACACACATGCCGACATGCGGACTATACTCAGTTTGCAGTGGCACATTTAAGGAATTTGGTCTTCTTTTACTGTGCCAAACGAAGTGTTCTCTTTAGAGTCATAAAGGTGTCTTTCATCCCTCAGGCTAAATGCTATGTCAGTCTTTATATTCAATGTAGTTAATTAAACATATTTTAATCAAATTAAGATGAAATCTTCTTAATTAATGAAAAATTCTAGTACTGTTGCACCTGGCATATAATTATAATAGTGTCCGCATGGGACTGAAGAGAGAAGCTCATCTTAAGTTTCTTGTACGACTTGCACTATTCTTTATTGCACGCCGAATACAAGACCGACATTTGAATTTGTAGCATTACGTCTTCTATTGTCTTCTTTGTTTAGATTAAATTGGATCCAAACCTATTATAAAAGTTTTTACGTGGGTTTTACCTTTCAAGTTATTAGCGCAAAGCCAGCATTTCCTACTTTTCATGACTCATTGGGGATTGACAGTCATGCGAGTATAATATGATGCAATGCCATGACTTCTTGAAGGGCAATCGAATTTTCCAATACTAGAATTGATTCGGAGAATTGGTATAATTATATTGAAACGCTTGTGATATAATAAAAGACGGCATAAAAGACACGCTAATTGCTTAGTCTCGTTCTCGAGTATTGTTTTAAAAGTTATTCGGTCGTATGTTTATTAGCTGGGCTTAATGCTCTACATTTGTAGAGTTGATCCCGACGTTTAGGCCTTCTCAAGACACGGCTCACATTTTGGAGTCATGCTGAGCTGCGGTAAATCGGTGAATGGTGCTAGCGACCACGTCTTGACATCGTGAGTTGTCACGCTCGGTCGTCACTGTAAGGTCTTTGTGGTGACAATGCCGTGGACCACTGTCCTAAACGTGACCAATCAGTTCCTTAGAAATTCTTTGAAGAGTCTATTATTATGTAAATGCCCAACTGCCCTGATATTAACCTTTTCTTCAAGAGAATTAGGGCAGCATCCCTTTTGGTAAATTTTTGGAAATCGTTTATATCGGATTGTAATTACCGCGTGGCTTGCAATTTATTCGACAGTTTGTTTAAGCTGTATGGTAATGGTCTCTCCCAAAAATTATGTGCACCAGGTTTTTAATACCATTCCTACCGGCTTTGTTATTTGTAACATTTTAAAGACCGACTTCTAAATCTAAGCTAAACCCTTTGAAGAAGAACCAGTCTTCGCCACTAATATGCAGAATAGAAAGAACTCGGCAGAATGATCATATTTTATATGCGACAGGAACAGGCGATTGATAACAATGTTTTACCTGTTGCAATATTACTTTCATCTGTTTCATTGCTGTCGCAAGATACACCGTGCGATTTTCCCGTACTCAAGTATATCGCGGAATACCTACAGAAGCCTCAGACAGCGTATCGCCGTGCCCTTCCTACTGATAACCGGTGATAACATATCGGCTTAGGCTCGACTCACACTGGGACAGAAGCGACGCGTCACGTTTTTGGCCAAAGCATATTCATCTCTATTGTTCTTTTGTTTAAGTACCTGATACAAAAATTTGGATGCCCACATTCGCTAATCGATGCTTCTATACTTTCATAGCAGAAAGTACTTAAATATAATAGAACAATATTAAGCAAAAGCACATTCGAGACAGAAGCGACGCGTCACGTTTTTGGCCAAAGCATATTCATCTCTATTGTTCTTTTGTTTAAGTACCTGATACAAAAATTTGGATGCCCACATTCGCTAATCGATGCTTCTATACTTTCATAGCAGAAAGTACTTAAATATAATAGAACAATATTAAGCAAAAGCACATTCGTCTCGAATGTGCTTTGGCGGAAAACGTGACGCGTCGCTCTGCCCCAGTGTGAGTGTGCCCCAGGGTGACTTCAGATTGACATTATCGGTCAGCAGTTTCTTGTGCTTGGACGCAACGCAGCTGCAGCGTATTTTGAATAGCTTTGATTTGATAAGTACGTCTGGACGTGATAAGGGACACAACTCATAATAGAGTCGTTTCTGTTGGAATCTGCGATGGTAAACAGTTGGTTGGCTCTCAGCTCTCGCTGGTCATAAGGCCTACCTTAGCCCAATATGGAAACCAAGCTGCCTTTAGTATGCGCAATAGACGACGATTGTTACAGGAAATATAAGACGAATTATAATGCTTATTCCTTTCTACATGTTCACGATCGCCTGTATTTGACCATCTTGGAGCAAGCAATGCAATGCGGAGAGCGTACTATTTTATTACATTTTTAATTCATTATTTGTATTGAAATTAAGAGTTGTTGCGTTATTTTTTACCAACTTCCAGAAAGGAGGAGGTTTCTCATTTTGACCGTACATACTTTTTTAATCCAAGGGATTTTTTTAGACAAATCATCGTAACATGAACCGTCATTGATGTACCCGCAGACGAAACCCCATAAGTCACAATCATCCCAAAAACTCGGTGAATTCCTGCCCAATTTTATCTAAAAGACGAAATCGTGCGTACAGAATTCGAGGAACAAATGTTGGAGCTATGATGATGCAACATTTAATTGGCTTGTATAAATTGTGTTATAGCATAGACCGCGGGATTCGTGGATTAGCTGGGACCAGCTTAACTTGACCCTCCTAGAAACCACGGATCTTCCACAGCAGAGCTCTCTATCTCTGGACAGTTGTCTCCATGTGGCCATCCTAAGGTGATCTCGCAACGAAGATAAGGAAGGAACAAACGGAGGTCAAGTTGCCTGGAAAGATGTCGTGATTTCAAAGTAATTGTAAACGTTCTACCGTGCACTCGGTTTTGCCAGCTCTGCCACAGTATAATAAATAGACTATCGTCATTTATTAGACTTCAGATTTCAGATATATCTGCCGAGAGCAGAACAATCATAATGTCGCGCACACGTAAAACTTGTGTCAGTGTTGCTCACATTGGATTTCAAGAACACATCTTAGGTATACTACTGTTTATATTTGTATTGTTGCTCTACTCTCGGTCGTACGATGAGGTGAGTAATAAATTTGTAAAGACGCGTTCACTTTGATTTTTATAATATTATTGTTTCAAAAACAATTGCTACTGAGTTTTAGGACCTTTTTCTGCAAAAGGTTTTTCGATGTATTGCGAAAAAGGATACAATTGCTAAAGATTTATTGTTTTTCTACCGTTTTTGCACAGTGCAACGGTAAAATTTTATGATACAATGCCCAACTGTGCAAAAAAGTTTTTTGGTTACAGCGTAACTGCGTTCAATTGTATTTTGTTGTTAACGTTGAAAAAAATAACGGCTACTGAATTTTTTTAACAGTTAAGTGTCCATTGTAAACACATGCGAACATTCTGCGAATTTTGTATGCTATTCTCGGTAAAGTACAATCGATAAAATTTTATCTTTGACAACAATAATTATAAACATCTCTATCTACTGGATAATCATAAAAAGAAGACAAATTAACTTCATTATACATTGTAACAAGTTATAAATCGTTAAATAAAAATTATTATCAATTTTAAACTATTTTATTTTTTAAATAATAATATTTTCAACTTTTTGGTAAAATTCGTTTAAAGCCTCCAGAAGCAATAAAGAACAGACATACAATTTGACATTCGCTTTTATAATATTTCTAGGAAGGCTTTAAGTCGTGAAGAAAAAAAATGTGAATTAAAAAAATATTAAGTTATTATGAACGCGGGCTTACATTCCGCGAATTTAGTACGGTTTTCTCGGTATCGCTGCGCCGGGGTTCGGTAATTTTTATCGGCACTGATTTAAAGGGGCAGTTGTAAATAGCAGTTTTGGTAAGTTAAAAATTATAAATGGCACGTTCAATAACTACTTTAGCAGTTAAAACTAAGCAGTAAATTAAACAAAAATGAGTAGTAAAAAATAATGAAATGGATAATTGAAAACATTATTGAACAGTAAAATAATTAAATGAGCAGTAAAAATGAATGAATGAGCGGTTACGTCTGGGCAGTAACAAATCGGAATTTGTCAGTAAGAAATCTCATTCTAAGCAGTTCTTCGCGCTAAAGTAAAAAACCGTGTTGGATATGTTTTAAGGGCCCCCAAGACGGTCAAACGGTTTGATTCAAACACGTAAATTTTGGTTCGACTCAAACCATTTTGATCGTTTACAAAGCTAGCTTGAACGGTTTTTCAAACATTTACGTGTTTGAAGCTCGTTTGTTGAAATTTCATATTTTTGTTGTGTTTGACGCGCCGTGTTTGTGTTTGATCGTGTTCCGACTTCCGATGCGTTTGAACAAACTCGGCTTAGTTTAGTACTGGATTTTGAAGTTTGAGAGCAATCTTGTCTGCATCACACACATCTAATTATGGCGGCGCACTGAACCAAATGCGCAATGCCGTTTGACAACCGTTCAAACCGACATCAAACGGTTTCATCAAACACGTAATGTTTGAATCAAACCGTTTGACCGTCTCGGGGGCCCTTTAGATTGCTTGCAAAAAATGGAAAGGGCGTAAGCGACAAAATGATTTTTGTCGCGTAATTTAAAAACCATAAATATATTTCATATAAGCTATGGGCAAATTAGAGTGTATGCTTGAACCAATTTATGTACAAATTTTGGAAGCTTAAATCACTCTCCTCTGTTGGCAAAATAGGAATCCATTTTTTTACAGAGGTCTTTTTGATTAATTATTCTGTGTTATAAAAGTTGACCAATCGTGTTATGCTATGGGTAATTCAAAGACAAAGACATGATGAATACTGACAATGAACTTTAATTTCTTAGCTTTAGTCATTGCTGAGAAAAATCGATATTGCTACAGCCAAATTATCAAGGCGACGCCTTAAACAATGAGGTAGTAAAATAAAATAAAATAGGCAAAGTGCGAGTCGAACTCGCCCATGGAGGATTCCGTACCGTTATAAAGCGAAACTAAGGCTGGTATAAATAGTCAGTACAGTCAGAGATGCATCTCGGTCTCAAGACTCAGTTCAGGCTCTGTGATTGGTTGGCTGTCAAAATTTGGACCAATCACCGAACCGAACCGCGTCTTGAGACCGGGTCGCATCTTAAGTATGGGTACGGGTAGTCATACCAGCCTAAGGGCCGGGACACAAAAACACGATACGACGTCGTACGACGTCGTGTCGTGGGTATTTATGACACGGTATCTTGTAAGAAGCTACGACACGGTATCGTGCGGCGTCGCACGACGTCGTGTCGTGTTTCTGTGTCCCGGCCATAACACGACATCGTACGATGTCATGTCGTGGTTTTTTACGACGCGCGTCGTAGATTCCCACGACACGACGTCGTGCGACGTCGTACGACGTCGTGTCGTGTTTTTGTGTCCCGGCCCTAACACGACATCGTACGACGTCGCGTCGTAGAAACTCACGTAGAAATTCAACGACGAGTTTCTACGACGCGACGTCGTACGATGTCGTGTCGTGGTTTTTTACGACGCGCGTCGTAGATTCCCACGACGTCGTGTCGTGTTTTTGTGTCCCGGCCCTAAGACGGCCCTAAGGGTCTAGGTCTAAACACACTAGGCTGAATTACGCCGACGTAAATTCCGCCGCGTTTACGCCGCGTTCCATACAAAATATGGGCGGAACGCGACAGACGACACACTATGCCGAAATTCCGTCGTGAGCCGAATTTCCGTCGAGCCGAGTCGAGCGTAAAATTCGGCAGCGATTCGGTGGTAATGTTTTGTATAGCAACACACTATACGCGACGGAATTATCAAAACCGAACATAGCAAATCCAACCTTATCTCCAAAGCGTTAACGCACACATTACATCTGAGAATTTTAAATACTTACGCGCGCGTTCGGCAACGGAAATTACGCCGCGAAATTTCGGTTCTTCGCGTAATTTATAGTGTGTCGCATCAGACGTAAGCGGCTGAACGTAATTTCGGCCACGTAAATTACGCTGGCGTAATTCAGCCTAGAGTGTTTAGACACTTAGACTCTGTGTTGTGGTCTAAGACAAAATCTTGAGATACAGCTTGGAGACAGACAGACGGACGGACGGACGGACGGACGGACAGACGGTACTTGGTGATGAAAAATTAAATTACTTTTACTTTCATTGAATGTTTCGTATTGAAACTGGATTTAGTTAACTTTGATCTTATTTTGAGGATACTGAATAAATGCAATTTATATGAACTTTTGTTTATTAGTTTTGTAACAATTGAACAGCATTACAATGCAATAAAAGAATGGACGAGACAAGAATATATCGACTACCGCCTACCAATTAGCAAAAATAAAAATTATTAAAACGCCTGTAAAAATTACATTGCAAAACATAATTTTAAGAAACAAAAGAAACTAAATTAACATTAAAAGATTCAGGCGCTGCAACACTGAATGAATTTAAAACTAAATTAAAAATAATAGGAACTTTTATTCGTAATTCGAAACATACTTAGGTTCTTTATCAAAATGGCATAATATTATAAAAACAAATAATAACAACCACATAATTTGCTTAGTAGCAGCTAAAATTAACTTATTGTATAATAAGAGCAGGTTTTTATAGTAATAATATAAACTTTTATTAAACATACGTAATTCGAAACATATTACTTAGGTTATCGAACCGCTCATTCCATCTTTTTTACTGACCATTCCATCATTTTTACCGCTCGTTCAGTAATTGAACTGATTCGATTATTTTTAGAATTGACATTGTATGAGAAAATAACCGTCCAATTGATATTTTATTACTGTCCATGTTTTACTGTCGCAATAATTAATCAACCGCTATTAAATAACTGCTCAATAATTTTTTCAACTGATCATAATAACATCTCGAATATTTAAATAACAGCTCAAAAAATTAGTTCCCATTTTTATCTCCGAGTTATCTTTTACTTTGCGGTTATAGTCTGAACATAATTATTATTGTCGATAGTTTAAGAGTGGTTCCTATTAGCAACCACTATTTAGGCTATTTGACGTTGGCGTCTAAGACGTCGGTTATTGTTTCGTTTTTTTTCTGTCTAAAGGTGCTCCCAGGCAGAAGTTATAATATAACGTTATAAAACATTGTGTAACACGATAACATTTTATAACATCATGTCAAAACATAAACGTGTATTTTGTTATAAATTGTTAAAAAATGTTATCTAACGTTATATAACTTCTGTCTGGGAGCACCTTAAGTTCTAACATACCCCGTACTTATACCATAGCACCTTATACAACTTACGCAGTACGCTTTGTATACAGACAACGGTGTTTAGGCGTGATTTTTTGAACTATAGCCTACCGGTGGTAGGCCTCATGTAGACGTTCTAAAAGTGTTATTTTTTAACCTATTTAGAAACAAATATTTTGATTTTGATGTGCCTTGTAAAGTGTCACTTTACAGGCAGCAGTTGCAACTTGGTTATAAAGTTGAGAGTTGTATGTACCTACTTAGTACTTCTTACTAACTTCTTTCTTCGGATTAGTTTCGTTGCTATAATGCTAAGTACTCACATACGGTTTTGCTCGATTGAGCAATAACGTCAAGCAAAACCCGCGGCTCGGACTTTCGTCCACACATTCAGCATTGCTCGATAGTTTTACTCTAAATCGATACATTTTATTCCATCAAGCTGGCTCCATGCGAGCCTTCGAGCTGTCAGTTTTGCGGTCCAGACAGTAATTATTACTCGATTTGGAGTAGAACTATCGAGCAAAACCGTATGTGAGTACTTAGCATTCTAAGACTATTTTAGCTAAATCTCAGAGACTTCTGAGATTTCGTGGTTGGTTTCTACTAGGGAATGCAATCCCGCAAGAGAATTTCAATCCCGGTATTTGCGGGATTGAACCATCACAATCCCGCTGGATCCCGGTATTTGCGGGATCCCGCTGGGTGGATTTAAACTTTTAAAATAAATCGTTATAATGACTTTACTTGATAGACCCCGTTTTATTCTTAGAATCTCAAATAAAACAAACTTTGTCGGACACTTTTTTCAAGGGTTTAATTATTAACACCTCCATACTTCAGACTTTATAAAAAAATGAAAGAAAAACTAATAATTTTTTTGGAAATGGCTTCGTAATAATAATAGTTAAAAAAAAAACGCTTATTTATGTCCATCTTTTATCGAATTTTTTTTCGAAATATAGGTAAAAATTGGGCCCAAAGATTCCGAAACGGTTCCTGATATTCGACACAAGGTAGCTAGCAGCTGGAAATGCTGGTTAGTTCAATTGTCATTTAAAGTGAATTATAGGTGAATTGAAGCTAAATTGTTAAGCGGGCCGCCTGTAGCCAGTTCACGCACCCCCGCGCGCAAAAGTTACGCATATGAATCACATTTATTTGTAATCCCGCCAGTCCCGCGGGATCCCGCAAAATTTTCGACCGGGATTAGTCCCGCATAATGCATGCGGGATCCCGGTATCCCGGTATTGCATTCCCTAGTTTCTACTAATCTGATCCTGAAATACACCATTAGAGTGGTTGAAACGTCTGGTTGGTTACTGACTAAACAAATAGCGATGCGGGTATTGTATTTCAGTCGGCTAGCAACATTGTAGCTCCCGGCCGGGCGGCTCTTGTAAAGCTTCGTCAAATCAAAGAGCGAAGCCCCATCGAGGTGTCAAACGGCTGGCCTCCCAGCGCCGCCCACACCGGTTTCTGTGATGGTCACTTACAATGAAACCGTGAGGTTTTATAGTGCCCAAGTGTGTGCGAAGTTGCGAGCATCTTTCTTTACTCTCGTAACTCACTAGGACGGACAACTGATACGATTTTAGATCCGATGCATGGGCCATCTTTCTTGTAAGATATTCAGGTAGTCACCCTGCAATCTGCATTGTCCTAACCAAACTTGGATACAACAATAAGGTACAGTCGCCATATATCGTCCCCTTTTTTTAAAAACGTTCTAAAAAAATAAAATACTATAGTTATAAATCATACATCAAACTTTAGCTTCACTATTCCTTTATTCTTAAAAATAATCAATAACGCGTTAACGTTTTCAGGAAAAGTTTAAAAGTAAAAACAAAAATACACATATTTTCAAAATTTATTTTTGGGCTCCTAATTCCGTCCCTTTAATATAAATATATTAAAGGGATAAATATAATATATTTATTTTTAGTATTTGTTGTTGTAGCGGCAACAGAATATATGTAACACAATTCCTGAAAATTTCAGAATTCTAGCTATAGCGGTTCTTGAGATAGAGCCTGGAGACAGACAGACAGACGGACAGACAACGAACTTTCAGTAATAGGGTCCCATTTTTAACCCTTTGGGCACGGAACCGTAAATAAACAACTATTCACTGTTTGAGATCCTAATACCGTCTTGGGGACGATAATAATATAAGGTTCATGTAAGGGGACGAAATTAGGAAATTTTAAATTTTTTTTGGTTCATCTATTTAAACAAAAAACGTGTTATAATCTCAAAATTTTACTTAATCGATTAGCAACTGAGGTAATAATAATTAGTTTTACAAACAAATTGTATCAATAAGTCAGGCGTCTCAATATTTTATGGTATCCAAGAATATTTCAATGTAAAACTGACTTTGAAAACTTTTTTGATTTTCCAATTCCTGCTGGTACGAACGGCGTGACGCCCTCACTTCACAATGACCGACTGATGCAACTAGCTCCTAGCTCGTGCCACTAATGATAGATGGCAGTTTTTAAATAAGTAGATATCCAAGGGGACGGAATTAGGTTTGGGGACGAAAAGGCATTGGGTAACTTTGTATGGACCTGTGGCGTCATTTTTTTTTCCAGCGGCCAGGGATTAAACCATTACTATTTTGTAGCACTACATTAGACAAACATAATATATTAGTAATAAAAATTGTTCTAAGTAATATCGGAGCTGAGCTACGATTATTATTTTAGTATATTTATTTTTGCACCTTATGTTCACAAAATCAATAGTAATTAACATTACTTTATAGTTTATGGAGCTATCCTTAACAAACAGATGTAGAAAGGGTATATTAATCTGTTGGATATATAATATTTCTCACTAGCTATTGCCCACGACTTGTCCGCGTCAAATAAATGAATAATTTTTCATACATATTTTCACACTTGGTTTAACTCTCGTCCGACTAAAATATAGCCAGACTTGAGACTATATTTCATTAGACAGTGGTTTTCAAAGGGTCGGATGCAATATTAGGCAATTATAATTATTGTTCTTGTGTATTAATATGTTGTGGGTAAAATTGCTCTAAGGTGTTGTTCCCATAATATTATGTCGATTATTTCTACTATTTAGCGAATTTTGGCCATAGTGCAGTACGACGTCGGACGCCACCTTTCGGCAGAATTTTTTTTCCGGCTTATTATAGACTAGCGACCCGCCCCGGCGTCGCACGGGTATAAAATATATAGCCACTGAAAAAATGATTAAAATCGATAGCCTATAATTATTATCCTTCACGTGGTCTACTTCTTATCTGTGCCAAATAACATAAAAATTGCTCCAGTGGTTCGCGAAACCTTTCAAATAATTTCCCCCGTTTTTTCCACATTCTCATATAAGTCTTAGCGTGATAAAGTATAGCCTATAGCCTTCCTCGATAAACAGGCTATCTAACACTGAAAGAATTTTTCAAATCAGACCAGTAGTTCCTGAGATTAGCGCGTTCAAATAAGCCCTTTCAAATAATTTCCCCCGTTTTTTCCACATTTTCCTATATTTATTCGCTCCTATTAGTCTTAGCGTGATAAAATATAGCCTTCCTCGATAAATGGGCTATCTAACACTGAAAGAATCATCAAAATCCGTTGCGTAGTTTTAAAGATTAAAGGGAACAAAGGGACATGAGGGGAAAAAAGTGACTGTTTTATAATATGTATGTAGTATATTTATTACTCTATGGTATGTATGTATAGATATAGAAAGTACAGCTGCAGGAATATTTTATAGAATATTTACTATTTACTTACACAAAAAATATATAAAAAAATCAAAACGGCCCTCTTTAAGAAATTCGAAAAAAAAATGGATTTGTAGACGGACAGACAGACGGACATGCATTGCATTTCATCTTGGCGGGGGCACTCCCATGCCCCCAGATGTGTCCCTTGTATAGAGTTCACTTTGAAAGGAACTGCGCTGAAATACCAACATATTTTTATGTGATTTGAATGGGCAAGCGCCCTGGCGTAAAGACTTTCCCCATACAAAAGTGAAAAAAAATATGTTCTCTTTCAGCGCTACCACTTTTACAGTAAACTCTATACACGGGACTCATACATAGTACACACCCTAAAGTATTATCACTTAGTTTTGTTATACCCTGTATACTAATATTATGAAGCTGAAGTGTTTGTGTGTTTGAAAGTGCTAATCTCAGGAACTGCTTGTTCGATTTGAATAATTATTTTTGTGTTGGATAGCCTATTTATCGAGGAAGGCTAAAAGCTAATAAATAATGCCGTTTTTTTTTTTGTATTTTCCTGAATATTCATGTTATGATTGAATTTACGTTTAGTTGAAAATACGAACTTAAAATGCCTAATATCTCGGCTCCGATATAGTTTAGCTATATGTCCCCCATAATAAAGTTTACTCCCCTTGATATGTTCTTTCATAATATGCCGGTTTGGTGAGTGGCTGCGAGGTTTGAAAATTACGCCAATTAGGGATTGCAATCCCGCAAAGCGGGATCCCGCAATCCCGTGCGATCCCGCGCCAATTTCTACTCTTCTGGATCCCGCACCTACAAAACGCGGATCCGCGGATCCCGCATTACCCATTTGCATAATTTTAGCGGAGTCCATATGAGCCCATATGATGGAATGGAAGTTTTGATAGCAGCGCTTTGTGCCAAACCCGATCAAAGGCCTTCGTAATGTCCAAACTAACAGCAAATGCCTCTCCCTTCGACGCAATTGCCTGATCCCAACGATGAGTTAGGTACGCCAAGAGAGCGACCCTTACGGAACCCGTACTGTTTGTTAAAGTATTGAAGGAGCTGGCTATTGATAATAATAATTGATTCCATTATATTATAAATTGGTTATAGCGATTGGTCTGCAATTGGAAGGATTTGAGCGGTCACCTTTTTTGGGGATCGGGTACACCAAGTCTTCCAGGAAGCTGGTACAATGCCAGAAGAACAGAAGAGCTGAAAAGACACGTTAAGATCAGAGCCAACTCTGGAGCACACTTTTTTTAACACAATAGGAGGAATTCCGTCAGGCCCATTCGACTTTAACCATAGAATCGTACCCTGGGGTACAAATGAAAAAATAAACAAAAATTTAATTATACTTTTTTTACTGTTCGACGGTTTGTTTCGCGCGTCCGTGTATTTACGTGGGGCGGGGTGACGCGCCGAAACCTCAGTCGGGCGACGGTCCTGCTTGCAAGTGGAAGCGGTACATTGCTTGTGGGGTACTGCGGTACCCCAGGGTACTTTAAACGTTAGTATTATTGCTTGAACATTTTCATCGTTTTGTTGTTTTTTTGGTCATTTGTGGCATGAATTTGAAGAAACCGACATAAAATTTATCGAGATCGTCAAGCAGTTTTTATGCTGTGGGTTTATTTGTTTTTGATGGCATTATAGGATTGTTTACGAAATCCTAACTTATTTTCTTTTTTTCAGATAGCGTCTAGACGTAATTTGAGTGAAAATAAAATACAGAATATTCTTCTGGAATCGGAAGAAGAAGAAAAAGGTGAAGATCTGTTTTTAGGTGAGGCATCTGATGAAGAGCTGGATGATGTTATCTAAGATTTTCACGATGACGTAATTTTATCTCAGAGTCCTCACTCTTTAGAAGTAGAGTCACCTCCTGATTCAGACGAAGAAGTAGAAGAAGTATCTTTGCAGGTCTGTTCTAATGCGTAACCAGTCACTGTCCTCAGCGTTCCAGATATTTTACGTAGTAGAGGCAGAAAAAAAACAGAAAAGCAGTAATACCTACAGTGTGTCGCGCAAAACTCGCCACTGGAGCCTCTGTATGTTCTATGGAATACTAAATATTGTGGGGATCAATTCTATGATACTGTTACATTCTTCAGATGCTGCTAATAAGCAATTTTTCAAGAATAGGAGCACTTACCTGAAGACTCTCGCTTTTGATTACATAAAACCGCACCTAGAAGACAGATTTCAATACCGAACTTTGCCAACGTATCTACAAATAAGTATTGGTGATATACTGGAGAAAAAAAAAACGCCCAACGCCTTATAGCTTCTCCTAATTTCAAATCTGGAAGGTGTTTTGTCTTCCCGAGGTCCAAAGACCGTAAATCACGTACGCAATGTGAGACGTGCAAAACTTTCATTTGTACTGTTCACCAGAACAAAATATGCCAAAATTGTTTATAGTACCTAATTAATTCGATTTAATTATGTTCAGAAAGACTGATTTTATTGTTAAAAAGTCTATGTAAGTTGATTTAATAGTAAAAACTTTAATATCTTTTTAAAAATGTGTTATTATTGTTGGGGTGCGCTAGTACCCCAGGGTACCATTAGATAAAGCTTAAGATGGGTACGGTTCTAGGATTAATTGAATATCAAGGGAACGGAGGGCTATTTGCACTGAGCGCTGATGATACCAAATATCCGACATGACGCTCGTGCATCGCGGTATGGTCGGCGGTTTCTGTTCCCCGTTATCTCGGGTCAAGCTTGACGCAAAGAACTTACCCAGAAGATCGGCTTTGTCTTTTGCGTCATGGGACAACGATCCATTTTCGATGTGTAGGTATGGTAGGGTTGGCTTGCAGAAATTCCCTTCAATAGCTTTGGCCAGAGACCAGACCAGAGTCTCTTACCAATTCTATTGACGTGCTGTTTCTTTGCCCGAGTGATCTCTTTCTTGAGTATTTCATTTTATATGTGCTGGTATTTAAATCCCGAGCAGTCAATCCTGGACAATCCTGGACAATCCTGGACCAATGCAGTGTGCATTGGTCCAGGATTGTTAAGCCTTCTGCTTCCGGCGAGAAGCTTTTGGAGGATGAACCAAACCAGGGACGAAATCTGCCGCAAGTTGGCACTACAGAGGACGGAATGAAAACTTTGGCAGTGTTGACGGGATTATCCGGCGAGAAACACAAGTGCCCCCAAGAATAGGATGCAAAAAACGACCGCATACCATACCATTCCGCTAACTTGTAGAGCCACACACGACGGTATTTAACAGCACGTTGTCGCAATGCCGTCGTAAGTGGCAAGGCAATGATCCGATGCACCAAGTGGTGCGGTCATGGATGCTTGGTTATAGCCATCAGGATTTGAAGTCAGCAGAAGGTCCAACAGGGAAGGATTCTGACCGTCTACATCTGGGATTCGCGAAGGCGTAGCAACCAGTTGTATTATGTCGTTCGCACGAGCAAAGTCGCAGACAGATCTTCTCGCATAATCAGTTTTACTGGAATTGAGCCAGTCGGCGCGGTGGGCGTTAAAGTCGCCAAGTATTATGATCTCTGCAGATGAGACCTGCTGCTGCACTAAATCTGAAGCTGCTTGCAGAGTCAGTCCGTTCAAAGAGTCAGTCCGTCTCGGGATCACTACTATGGGACCTATACCTATAGGCACGCAAAAACGCGAGGGTGGTCGTCGCAATCAATGCGGAGCCCTAATGTTGAGAGGTCCCTGACTTCAAGATTGCTGAGGCATTAAAAGCATTTTGATTTTAAGATCTAATAAGACTAGAGTGATCACATAATAATTTCATTGTTATTTTGTTACAAATCAAATATTTTTGTGGCATAATATAAGACATTTTGTATTAGTAAAGTCGATTTTTAATAAAACATAAACCTATAGTTTCAATTTATTCAATTTTATAACATAAATTCAAACATGCGGGATCCCGCGGGATTGGCCAATCCCGCAAATCAATCCCGCGGGATTGAATAAGGTGCGGGATTGCAATCCCTAACGCCAATATTACCCAAACCCCTTTGGCGACTGTACCCCTATATTATTTTCAACGTACGAAAACCGAACCGACAACCCTTAGGACATACTATGCTCTCCAGTCTCTACCACTGGACCACGGACGGAGGTGTTCACGTTTCTTTACTGGTTGTTTCATCCGTATTTGTGCGCATTAGGTTCTTTATGACAAAAACAGAGCACCAAAGAACAAAATATTTTATTACAATTTTCGGAACGCTAGTCTGAGAACATTGCATTTTTTTCTTAAAGCGTATGTTCAAACTATCATGTTAATATTTAAATCAATTTATGCATGTGTATACAGCGTGAAATATGTCTATTGTAATATTTTAAAACGTGTACATAATAAAATGTTATATTTAATAATTTACATAATAATATGTAGAGTCATGAAGTATCTTAAACTAGTTTTATGAATAGACCGAACGACTTCACAGTAGAGTGTGAGTTTTTACACACCTATACTCTAAAGTTTAGTGGTCAAAGCGGTTGGTTAAGATGAGAGCGCTATAGGTTCAGTTCTCGAGAATAGCCTTTAAAAGGCTTAAAAGGATTTTCCTAATCTTCAATCAATCTTATCAATACCTACTTGACACGTCTTCGTAAGTAGATTTCTCACTAAATGAAGATTTTTATGGATACCCGGGTTCTGAGAAAGAGGTTTTGGGCCGGCCCCTACACTGTAAGCCGACTAAAGGCACATTTTGCGCGTAGCTTAGATTTCACGAGGATCTGCCGGGAACTTAGTCGGTTGCATAGGCGCCGGCAGGGGAGGGGGGGGGGCGTGCCAGGTGCCACTTGCACCCCTTAGGAATCTCGGGATCAACAGGAATTAAAAGCCCTGTAGGCTGTAACCCTATTATCATGTCGTACAAAGATAGTTCGTAATATTTCGGCACTAAATGTATTATGTTCACGTAAATAGACAGTCACTAACTCACTACTCACTGTTCGTAAAAAGTTAAAAGGAAGGAAAAGAAAGAAAACTAAAATCTGCACCCCTTGGAAATTATTTCTGCCGGCGCCTAAGGTCGGTTGAAACTTGTAAGTCTATCTAAGCATTCAAAGGTAGGGCAATCCTTGTCGTAATAAACTTTAAGAAACACCTAACTTTACAAGCTAGGTTTAAACTTTATTAAAATATAATAGCTCTGTTGAACTCAATAATCTCGCCATGGCCACATCGCATATAATTCACTTTATGCTAACCATTCGAACATACCTCGCTTGATTTATACAGGGATTAGCATTTAAATAAGTTTATTTTATTATTATAAGGTCGTTATGTTGACATGGTCAATTGCTAATTGCTATAAAATAAGTGGAAACGCGTGGGATCGGCCCTTGGTGAATACCAGAGCCCTTATATTTAGGTGAGGCGCGGTCTTAACTTCAGGCACAATTCCTATAGTCGCGGAGGTTTTGAAGTTCCCGTGGCTTTGACAAGGTCGATGTAGTGCAGTGGATACGGCTGTATCCAACGCCCCTCTCTTCGGGGGCAGCGAGTCCTACATAATACCCGTGGTCGGAACTCGGAACGCTTAATTCGCTACGGCATTACTGCGTGAGAAAAGGCACAATACTTGATCCTTCGATCGCGGATTCTTGGAAATCTATTGTTATTCTTTTGTTGTCGCGGTCACCGGTGTCCTTATAATAATAATAATAATAATAATAAAATTTTATTTCCATAGATAACAGTTTACAGCAACCAACAGTTCTGGCCCCCACGCTAGGCGATGCCTGTCCTGTGGGGGAATTTATATACACATTCACTGATGCACAAGGAATACATTGTTGCGTATTACATCATTACAACGTACCTAAGACATGAACTTAATATATTATACTACAAATTTATACAGGACAAATTAATCTAGAGTTAAGTACGGGCAAGAACAAACACTACAATCTCAACTTTATTATTTAGATAATTGTCAGTAACAAGTTTTCTGTTTCATTGTACGGTAAATTTGGTAAATTTTCAAATAATATAATCTTGGTTTCTTTAAGAGAATTGTACTGAAATTTATATAGTTTAACTAGTTCATTATACAGATATGGAGAAAGAAAATTGGAGAAACGACGTGCAAATGAAGTTTTAGTGGTAGTACTTGGGATTTTATGGGGCTTGATAGGTTAATGAAGCTATGACGAAAGAAGGACACATCTTTTGTCAAGAGTGGATGACATTGACTGGACTGGATGGCTTATGAATGTGCAAGTTTCCTTCAAGTGACAATTTTTAAGATGGCGTTTGTTCGATTTAGCTATTTAGTTGTAGTTTTCAGAGCAAAAGTGACTTTAGTCAGCCTTTTTTTTTTGTTTTTCTTTTTTCTTTACTCGGAGGGTCGAGGAATCGTGAAGGGTGCGGGATGCGGATTGAATGGTATTTTATCTGTGGTAGGTCGTTAAAGTTGTGAAAACCGCACATCCCGTCGCCATATTATTATGTGTGGGAACGGTGAGCGCGCTTCTACATGCCGTGGATGTGGTTTGTGGTGGTCCTTATATTGTTCTAGTGATTAATCGAAGGATAATTAACAAGTAGGAGTAGCCGGGGCTATGGTTTACTTGGCTTTCTAAATTTTAACAGGTACCTACATTTGAGAAGCAAATGTTGTTGGAGGATGAGGGGAAGGAAGGAGAAGGATCGTTGTTATATTATCGCATGCGAAAAATCAAGCACCGCCAGTTTTGTGTTAGATTTTTTTATATGACTTGTTAAGTTTCGCTTAATGCTTTCAATAGTTTTAACTTAGAGTAAATTACTTGAACCTATCTACCATTGTAACAGACACTTCCAAGTTTATCATGTCATGCCTTCTCTTTCCTAAACACCTAGTTTAGAGATTTTTTAGAAAGAACTTGTTGACATTGCTTAATTTACGCCAGTCTTGGGGATAACAGCTTATCTACATAATAGGTCGTACGTCTCGTTAGTCGTTGTACACACAGGGCGGGACGGTGGGCGTGACTTGACGGCCACGGTCACGTCGTGGGCGGCGCGGTAGTCACGTGATCGGTGACCACGATTGCCACGAAACGCTCGACGATCACGTGGTCAGTGACCACGATTAGCACGAAAAGTGGGCGCGAAAGACGTAGTTGGGAAGTGCTTTGTAGTATGGCTACTACCATTGAAGCATACAGTATAGGATGGATTTTCGTACATTAGACAGCTTAAATATAGCTCCAGTTTCTGTATAAACATCACACAGCCGGAATTTCATAATCTGAAATTCATATTATTAATTCAGAAAGACCGGAATACCATACAATATCAGTACGCTCCACACACATTCAGATTTTTTCAGATTATGAATTTCATAGATCGATCTGTAAGAATATGAATTTCCGATTATGAAATTCCGGCTGTGTGAGGCCAGCCTAACAAAGTAATAATAGAGAAATACGGTAGATCATCTTTTAATTAAACTGCTATAAAGTCATCGAAAAACTTTTACAGCCTTCTGATTTATGTACAATTTGTTTTGTGCCAAAAAATATAATTTATGTTGTATGTTTTTAATTCCGACTGCTAATGAGAAATTTAATCTTTATCTCGAAGAGAACTGTGACCTAGCTTCTAGATTTAATCTTTCTAAAACATTTTGGCGCCTCGAGCTAAAATTTACATTTATTTTACACACTCATAAATTACTATAAGTTGGAATAAAATATAATATTTTATTTTGAGTTTAACATGCTCGCTAGTATGGGTGAATAAAATTTTCCTTGTAAACTAGCACAGAACTCTGATTACGTGAGATATAAATTACTACTTTAAAATAGTTTTATGAGCATTCAAATAATTGAGTTCGGAGAACTTATTAAAAGAAAATCAGATTTGTTTCTACAATATTTAGGTAGTACTTATGAAACTAGGTTTTCATGGAAAAGAGCAAAAGTTAACTCGGTACATACATATATCCTTAGCCCTGTATTCAGTCATGCCATTTTCAGCACTTCACAAGTGACACAACGCACAAATTGGCAATACGGTTTGATTCTCCCCACTCGAAATTAGAGATGCGAAAATTGGTCCCCTGCGCTGTGCTTGTACCCTGTAGCTTAGCTTTTTCTTAATCGTTGCTTCAAGACCATGGTAAGAGGGCTCCTCTTACCATGGTCTTGAAACAACGATTGCCACTATAATAGCAAAGCTATAGCTTAATGAACGTCGACCTTGGGTATTGGGCAATAGAAGAATATGCTTCTCTACACGTCCGTATTGCTCTACCATGGGCAATGGCATGGCTCTAGCATGGGCATTGGCTACTGCCTACCAAAATTTACCCATGATAGAGCAATAAGGCTATGCTTAGCAGCCATTTACATTTAACATAGGTTCAAAGCCTCGAACACGTGGTTCCAGCATCCGGAAAATAAATCTCGTAATTAAAGGCCCTGGCTGCTGGCTGACCCACTTCCAGCCACTTGTGTACGCCATGTTTTTTACAACGATAAATTCATTAGCCGCGTTGCTGGTAATTGCTGAGTGACCGATATAGGTTATAGTTGAACCTAGAAGACTGGACGCCTAGTGTGGGCTTCAGTTGCAGAGGTTTGGGCTTGAAAAGTAAAGAAAGAGCTGGGTTCGGTTGTGCTATATTTATTACTGATATACTTGCTTAAATTAAGATAGGACTAACCGATCTTGCTGTCTTTGTACATATACGTTGGAAAAGTCATAATTGAATATTGATAAACGTATCCACGTTTATCATCTAACGAAGATTAAGACAGGACTAACTAACCCTGGTTAGTCCTGTCTTAATCTTCGTTTAATAAATAGGCAGTTAAAGTCCCGATATCGTCTTTCTAAGATCCTAAGGTAGAACCAACATCTTCATAATCTATTAAGACCTTTCGGCGAGTGTAATTTTCTATGATAGGACTTAACTTTTCCCCGAACTTGTTTTAATCATCGGTGTCGCCTTTCTCTTTTCTGTACTTCCCCTATATCTTTTTCTCTTTCTAAATCCCCGATTCTCCTGTTCCAGGTGGAGAGGTTCGCGTTCGAGGACCACGCGCCGCCCAAGATGGAGCAGATCCAGCCGTTCTGCGAGAGCGTCCACAACTGGCTGAGCCAGGACGCCCGGAACATCGCCGTCGTGCACTGCAAAGCGGGCAAGGGCCGAACTGGTGAGTCTCTATGTACCATCGAGAAAATTGATTAATAATAACTCCCACACCGGTTTCGGTGATGGTGGCCGCCCAACTAGGCCAGGTACGCAGGAATAATTTTATAGTGCAAAAGTGTGTGCGCAATACACAAGAGCATTTTCTATTCCTCTCATAACCCAGTGGGACGGAAGACCGACATGACTGGCGACTGGCGAGAGATCAGGCGCAGGACCGACTTTTTACATGCCCATCCGACACATGGATCATCTTACTTGTCAGACAATCAGATGATCAGCCTGCATTGTTCTAAGTTCTAACTACCTCCTCGTCAATAGCCGCGCTCTAAACCACTGAACCACGGAGGCATAGCTGGGAACAAATTATCGGACGAACGTCTGCGGACGTTTTCATCGGATGCGGCTTGTTTCTATCTGATCAATACAAAATTCACTAAACTGTGCACATTGTCTGACATAAGTCGCGGACGCGACCTTTGGCGTTCGGACGTCCGAACAGAATCTGGCTGGCCGGATGTTTTTGCATCCGCGGACGTCTGCCATTGACATATAGGTTAGGTCTTTGACGTCCGATTGATTCCTAGGCAGTTGACGAACGTCATTTGGTTGAATCAAGTCAATTCAATGTTAATTGTGATATGTCGGCTGGGTTTCACGACGCGACCAAACTACGTACGTCCCCCATTTGCCTAGGAATCAACTTCTCTGATAGTAAATGGTTGAGGGAATAGGCTGCGCGTAAGTCAGATCTTTCACCAAAACCTACAAATACATAATTAAGAAATGAAAAAAAAAAACCAGGTGATAAAAAACTTTATCTAGATTTTTCCAGTAGTAAGCAGGATGATGATGATGAAACATTGCACCTTTTCGCCAAGAGATGTTAAATTGTAGGTACGCGTCTATATATCGGTTGTGAAGTCTGAAGACGTCTTATATGAAGTAAGAACATCCTGGAAACATACTGTGCCGGTCGGAGCTAACCTAACCTAACACCCCTATGTGTTAGGTTTATTTTCGTTACGAAATTTCTTGATTCGGTCGCCGCGCTCAAAACCCGCGATAAAAACTATGCAATAGCTTTAACCCATCAGTCGTGGCAAAACGAGACACAATAGCTTTTTCATTGTTATCGCGGCCGGATGTGGCCGCTTGGGGCTTCATGAATTAAACTGATCGCCTACAGGCCACAGCATCTGCGAAGCTTTACCGTAATTGCCGCATGAGTTGATACACGATGGGAACATACAAACTATTACTTATATGGCGTATTTAATAATGTACATGAATATTGTATGTACTCCCGAGCCCCCAAGGTAACCGTGAACCGAACAACGTGTATTTTGATTTTCGCCGATAACGCCAGTGTCGCCTGTCAATTATTGCCGAGCGCGTCACTCGAAATTACATTATGACAATAAAAATAGAAGGTCGAACACGTGCAGACCTCCGGGGGACCTATTCTCGTGCCTCGAATATTGCTCCATCTTAGCATATCTCATCGTGAGACAGTATGAAGCGAAGGGGAAAGAGAGTAGGTATACGACATTTTTGCTGTGTTGAGCACACACAAGAATATGCCACAGAGCGAGCAGGGACCGAGGAAGTGGGGGGCCGAGGAAAACCAAATTGGGGGGGGGGGACGCCATTTTTCCAGTAAAAAATATTTGTTTTTGCGAAATTCTTTTGCGAGGTACAATAATTGTTGGCCGTTTTATCAGAATACTTTCACGCGGTGCGGTCGAAACTATCGCAACTCGTAAATCCACGGAACGGAACCCCTCGGTGACCGGCTTTTTTGTGGTCGACCCCATCTGTAAAAAACGGGGGACCGACGGATGAGATTTGTGGTGTAATAACATAATTTTAAAGCTGTATAATTTGGACTCCTTTGTCGATGGAATTACAAAAGGAGAAAGGAGATATGGCCCGAAAATGTAGGCGTTTTGAGCGAAAGGCATTAAATACATTTTTTTACCCCGCTGATTTAGACTATTGAGTTATTGCATTTACTTTCTTTTAATTTCAAAATGCCACAGAAAAGCCCCCTCAGGTCAATTTAATGTTGACAAAGAGACATGTGTTTTTTGGACGTATATTTTGTCTATATGGCATCGTATCCTCCAAAAAGGAATAAAGTATAAACCGATCTAGTTTATTTTAGTGATAGCTGATATAGTCGTTAGTCAAGCTAAATCTAAGATTTAATTAATAATTATCAACTAAGACTTAATTATTATTTTACGGGGTCCGCTATCCGAAGAGTAAAGACGGAACCCTAGAAGTCTGACTTTTGTTCGTTTGTCAGTCACGAAAAAGAAAAGGCAGAGGCTCTAGGCGACTTTGACTCCAGCTTGGTCAGTTTTTAATGATGGTGTTCAGTTATTCAACCGACTTCCAAGACAAGGAGGTTCTATGTTCGGCTGTAATATATTTTTACCACGCTTTTATAAGCTTGGGCTGCACGTATTTGTATGTAACGGAATCTGAGCACGATTTTTACCTATCTCCAGCTGTAGGTAGTCTAATTAATTTGAAACTTTGCATACGAATTGAGAGCCAATGACAATGCAATAATTTGTTAAAATATTTGAAAAAAAGCGTGTTTTTTTACTTGTGGAACGAAGTTCCTTATCGCGCGTTGCGAAATGGGGTAGACGGAAAAATTCATACGAAAAGTTGTAACGACAGTTTTTGCCATAGACATGGAAGATAGATGCCATAGACACGAAAGTTTTCTTGAGGGACATGCGGTATCTATCTTGTTATTTATTATTATTCTCTACGTTCCAGGCACGATGGTGTGCTGCTACCTGCTGTACAGCGGACAGAAGGCGACGGCGGACGAGGCGCTCCAGTTCTACGGGACGAAACGGACGTACGATCAAAAAGGTATAGTTGCAGATTTTTTTCTAACACAGTGAAATATTAATTTTTCGTTTTCAAGCTGCTTTTGACGACCTCTGTGGCTCAGTGGGTGGGCTGTTGGCAGCTCAAGCCGGGGGTCGCGGGTTCGAATCCCGCCGACGGAACAAAAAGTTTTCAAAGTTCCTGGGTCATGGACGTGTATTAAATATGTGTATCATATAATAAAAATCTTAAATATATGTATAGTATAAAAGTATTAAATATATTTCCGTTGTCTGGTACCCGTATCACAAGTCCTTCAGGTACTTACCACGGGGCCAGACTGACGTGGTGTGAAGCGTCCATAGATATTATTATTATTATTATTAAGATAACTTTCGTAATGAGTACCTCTAAATTTTACCAAATAGATTAATTAAATTAAGAAATTAAAAAAACCCCCCACCAAAAAACTTTAAAAAGTAATGAAATAATATTTACTGACTTTAAGTTTAAATAATTCTTAAGAGTAAAGTAATATTTTAGTCCATAATTAATGTTGTCACGGTGTGTCGGGGGACCGCCAGGTAAACTACCACAACAGCGACTTTTGCATTTTGTTTCGCCATAATAGTCGCCGATTCTCTCGATTCGGGTCGCTGCGAACTGACCCTTAAACTGTAATGTTATATGAAATCAAACATCTACATTAGCGGTCCCCCGACACACCTTGACAACATTTATGGACTAAAATATTACTTTACTCTTAGGAATTATTTAAACTTAAAGTCAGTAAATATTATTTCATTACATTTTAAAGTTTTTTGGCGGGGGTTTTTTTAAATTTCTTAATTTTATTTTATTTTATGCTTTTTAAACTTGTGCAGAATAATTCCTGTCAATTGGACTATATCCCAATGAATACCATCTTTATAATATGTCCTCTTGGATGAGGCCGTCAATATGAGCCCAAACATGAAACCTCCACTTTGGGTTCATACGGAGCTCGGCTCCTATAGAATCCAGATGATGCTGCAGCAGAGTAGCATGCAAATATTTACTGTTTATCTACGTCTTACTGGTTGTCGCAATTAAAATGAGCCCAAACACGAAACCTCTGCTCTAAGTTGGTGAGGAGTTAGGTATCCTATTGATTACCAGGTGATGCTGCAGCACCAGGTCAACTTTCCAATAATGTGTATATGTTCATAAGTGTCACGAACCAGAAAGCAAAATATGAAACCCATCAAACAACTGCAAGTTGCTAATCGGCCTATCACGAATCAGATAAACCGTGATATTTCAGCAATGACCAGGCTGATGATGATGAACTATAGCTAAGAACACTCTCAGTCATGTCAGCTATCAAACAAAAAAAACTAGATGAAAATCGGTCCACCCGTTTGGATGCTACGATGCCACAGACAGACACACAGACAGACAGACAGACAGACTCGTCAAACTTATAACACCCCTCTTTTTGGTCGGGGGTTAAAAATCATTATTCTTAGGGCCTGTTTCACCACTTCCTGATAAAGTGCCGGAGAGGCTATCCACAACTCAGATTCTCCATACTCTATCTATCAAGTTAAGTGGTGAATAGCTTATCCGGCACTTATCAGGAAGTGGTGAAACAGGCCCTTAATATTATGCTAAAATTTCAGAAGTCTGAAAGAGTATATATTCTGATTTCTGTGCCAGGTGTTCCTTTGTTCTAGACTAATGTCCTGTTCTTAGCCTATTGAGGTAAAACGATAAAACAGTAGGCTGGAAAACCTCAGTTTCCTGTTTGCGACTAACAAAATACAAATAAGGACAGTAGAATATCTCGGCCCTTATTTAATGGAGGTTTCAAATGTTTGTCGCTGCAGATCCGAGTCAAAAAAATCGCCTGGTGGCTTTTAGAACACCGTTGATAAGAATTTCTCGACACCTATCTCCTGCTAGCCTGGAGGCCTACTTTGAAACTGTTTTGAGACTCAAACAATCGGACAAGAATGCCGCGTCCTGCTCTAGCAACGTCATTTCACGTTTGTTGGAGTAGGATGCGGCATTCTCGTCCGATTGTTTGAGTCTCAAAACAGTTTCATGGTACAAGCCATGATTCGGGCTTCCAGTATGAATAGAGTCTATTGATATTAATTTATACTGTGCCCCCAATCTATATTTACCTTATACACAGATAAATCGATGCCTTGTTGTCTATTATAATAGTCGATATTCTAATTACCTATTGTTTTGTAAGCATTAATCGATTTTATTGCAGTTTTGCATGATCGAAGCTAAATATAATGGGGAGGATGCTAATTGATGTGTTTAAATAATAAATCAGAAGTAGAGATCTGCCTGTCGAAATTAGTCCATATTTTATCTTTGTCGCGGGTTCTTTTGCTCCTTAATATAAAAAAAAAAAGATGTTATAAGTGTGATAGAGTAAATATGTGAATCTGTGATAGCTTACGTTGCATTGTCGCTGTTATTTTTAGTAATTCCATACAGGAATTATTAAAAAAATATATTATAGCTATCAATTTTGTCTGTGTCCAATTTCTTATTCCTCTGTGTCATTATGCTTTTAGATTTATCTAGTACACAGTGTATCTATCCCAGACAAATGTGAATGGTCTTATATCTAAATAAAAATATACACACTTGATTTCTACTACTAAATTAGGCAATGTTAAATTTTATTGCTATTTTATGTTTATATTCATGATAGTAAACTTATGTTATAAATTACAATATTCTTATTATAATATACGAGCTTTTGCCCGCGGCTTCGCTCGCGTTAAGAAGTATTATTATATACAAAATTTTCATCCCCTATTTTAACCCCTTGGGGGTAGAATTGATCAAAATCCTTTCTTAGCGGATGCCTACGTCATAACATCTACCTGCATGCCAAATTTCAGCCCGATCCGTCCAGTGGTTTGGGCTGTGCGTTGATAGATCAACATGTCAGTCAGTCACCTTTGAGTTATATATATATATATATATATATATATATATATATATATATATATATATATATATAGATTCTTATACAAAAGAATGGACAAAACTTTCATCGCTTTATAGCTCTTTAAAATTCCTTTTCAGTAACTATTCACTGCCCTTAGCAACTGATTATTTATCGCAAATTATAATAATATTAGCATTTTATAGTCACACTTAAAAACTTAATGTGCGGTGATGTATTTTGCATATTTTATTTGCATTTTACATCATTAAAGCGATGCCATCAAATTAATAACGTTTTAATTAAGATTTGAGAAAGTGTAATTGGCAGAGGTCAAGGAATGGGAATAATTATAAACTGGTAATTAATTTTACATTTATTAGTAGTAAATTGTTGTTTACCTATAACGTGATTTTCAATAACTCGTGTACCAAATTAATTAAGAAATAGTAGATTAAAATATGTTTGGAACTCTTCCCCACATTTTGGTTTGCAAATTAATATTCCAATGATTTTGAGATTCTGCACTTAGGACTGATGCAATGCTTTATGAAGTTAACAGTAAATTGAATGTGAATAACACGTTTTTACACTTCTATTTACGTTTATACTCTTGGCCCTCTTAGGACAAGACGCTGTAACCTGTAACACGTCAACTTGCAAAAAATTAGCTTAAAACTTTTTAGCTTCACGTCTTAGGGGACAGCGAAATGCAATATGGAATATTTTGGTGGAAAACTTGTCCTGAATTTTGTGGGTTCAATCAATACAAAGCTTACATCAAGTAGATTAATTTAGACTGTATTGTTACAAAACGATGTAACCCGAGTTGCATTGTTTTGTCATTAAACAGGGCCGCTCTGTGATTTTACCGTTTGCCGGCGACAGAGGCGAGTTGCAGTTGTGTCGTTGTGCAAAAACTTGACACCCTTAAAGCTTTTACAGGTCTTCTTCGTTTAATCCACATTCTCAGTTTATCTAAACGGGACTCATATTTGCTTCAAAATGTTCTGTTTTGTTCTCACCTACGAATAATAAAAACTAAGGAAGAGTAACTGTGTCAAAAAATTTGTCCACGAGTTTACAACATGTGACCCGAATACATGCATACTTTATGCATAATTGTATTCGGTACACAATTTTGTGTAAAATATATTATATAGAAGTGAAAATTAATGTCGCCGGTTTATTTCGAAAATTTGGGTGTTAATGTTTCGTTTTCTATTGCCATATTTTAGTGTGCGAAAAGGAACCAAATTCAAAACGGTTGAAGTATGTTTAAGTCTCAGTTTACGTAAACGGGACTCATATTTGCGTCAAAATTTTCTATCTCTATTCCTCTCATGTCTTACTTATATGTCTGTCTCTTTCCAGGCGTGACGATACCGTCGCAGCGGCGGTACGTGGAGTACTACGCGGCGCTGGTGCGCACGAGCCTGCGGTACACGCCGACGCGCGTCCACATCCGCGAGCTGCTCATGACGCCGCCGCCCATGCTCAACGGTGGCCAGTGCGCGCTGGAGGTCACCGTCACCCAGGCGCTGCCCCAGCACAAGGTACGCATACCCCCGCTCCAGGCCTACTAGGAAATCACAGCCGTATCACGTATCTTGCGAGAGCAATGCGATAGCAATTATTGCGCGATAATTGCTCCAAAATCGCAATTTCGTATCACGTATCAGCCAAAACAATACGATTGCAATCGATCGCTTACATAATACCATTGTTTTTTATACCCAGCAATCGTTATTTCTAGTGATAGCCCTGACGTTTTGAGACTCAAACAATCGGACGAGAATGCCGCGTCCTGCTCTAAAAACGTCATTTCACGTTTGCTAGAGTAAGTGTCTGAACACACCATGCCGAAGTTCCGCGGCGGAAGTTCGGCATGATTACGTCAGCAATGTCAAACGCATACAATATAACGCGACGTAATTTCGGCATGGTGTTTCATCGGCAATTTATAATACATTGCAGGCGGAATCATGCCGAACTTCGGCATGGTGTGTTTAAGGTGGGTTTACACCAAAAGAACATAGAGCAAGAACAGCACAAGAACATTCTTTCGTATTCGTTTAGTGTAAACTATAATTCGTTAAAACATACTTTAGATCGTTTACACCAATCGAATCAACAAGAACATCAAGAATAAGAATTTTTGCTCTATAGATGAGAATCATATAGCTCCGTTTAGACCAAACGAGCGAATGCTCATTACTCATTCGTCAACGATAAGTAGTAGGGTTCACACTACACTCAAAGAGTATATAAACTACGTAACAACTACACTATGTCTGACTGTGATAGCGATGTTGTGATTTCAAGTGCTGTATTTATTGTTATAACGCAATTAATGAAAAAGAAAAGAAGGAAAAGACGTTGGTGGGTGACGAATTTAATAAAAGAAGAATACTCGATAATTTAAAAAACCCGCCAAAAAGTAAAATATTTCAAGAACACTAGAATCCCTTTGAAGAGACCGCCTCGAAGAGCGAGCACGTCCGAACACGAAAGAACGCTCTAGGCAATTGCTCGAGCGCTCTTGCGTCGTTTACACCAAACGAGCGAGATTCTTAGAGCATTCTACCTATTTACCGCCGAACACGTGGCGAACACACTAGAACAACGAAAGAATGCTCGTTGTTAGTTTACATCAAAAGAGCTTTACTAGAATGAGCATTCGCTCGTTTGGTCTAAACGGAGCTTTAGACACCACGCAGCATTCTCGCCGATTGTTTGAGTCTCAAAACGGTTTCGTGATACGGACCCTGGCGTCACGATACCGGCGCGCGTCCACATCCGCGAGCTGCTCATGATTGCTCCGGGCGTGAGGCTTAGTTTTCGGGTATAATTGTTGATGTTGTTGACTATTATAGACAAGGCTTAAGATCGTGGTCAAGAATGGAACTAACGACTGTTGGCCTTACGATAGATTTACGTTTGTACTGTCCATCCTGCGTTTGCGTCCATCCTGTACCGAAACTGTTGGGAAACGACACTATAACAACACAATGTAATCATTATCATTTATCACATTGTATCAAGAAGCCTACGTGACCATGTACCATCGAGGAAATTGATTCCTAGGCAGTTGACAGACCAACGTCATTTGGTCGGATCATGTCAATTCAATGTTAATTGTGATCTGTCGGTTGGGTTTGACGTAAAGCGACCAAACTACGTAGGTCTCCCATCTGCCTAGGAATCAAATTATCTGATAGTACATCGTTACTTGTAAGCAACCATTATACAAATTAATATTAATAAATACGGTAACCGTTTACAGTGGTCGCTGGGGTGTGTGGAGGCGCGGCGCGAGGAGGGCGGGGCGGCGCGCGTGTGTGCGGCCGCGTGCACGCCACTGGCGGGCGACGTGCGGGTCGACGTGTTCTGTAAACCCAAGATGATGAAGCGCAAGGAGCGCCTGTTCCATTTCTGGTTTAACACGTTCTTCGTCAGCGCGGCGGTCGGCGCTCAGCCCGTGCCCGCCCCCGTAGACAGTAAGTGTCACAATCACAGACATAGATCAAGATAGATACCGCATGTGTATGAACTTCGCGTGCCATATCGCGTTCCCAAACGACGAGCAATGCTCGAAAGTCTGTTCTTTAGTCTGCTATCGGAATTGGACGTCAATCGGAATTTTAAAAATGCCTAAAGTGCCGTATTTAGCTGTAGAAATTCAAATAGAAACGTTGGCCTACATGATGGACACGTTTCTCCTCGGTACGTCACAGTAGGTCGGAAAAAAGTGACACGCTCATTTTCATACAAATGGAGCGACATGCGGTATCTATCTTGATCTATGTCTGTGGTCATAATGCACAATGCGAGTTTCTTACGCCGGTTCGTCTCGCCGGGTTAATTCCCGATCCGCTACATGGTGCCTACGCACCTCAACCTACATCGCCAAAGTGCTAGACAAATTGTCTAACATTTTATAAAATGTTTATAAATCCTCGCAAAACAATAGGCCGTAAAAGTTGGTCGAAAACCTTACATTAAAAATTATTTCTGTGGTCGATGAATCTACAACCTTATCCATACTTCCATGCTAATATTATAAATGCGAAAGTGTGTCTGTCTGTCTGTCTGTCTGTCTGTCTGTTACCTCTTCACGCCCAAACAGCTAAACCGATTTTGCTAAAATTTTGTATGGAGATACTTTGAGTCCCGGGAAAGGACATAGGATACTTTTTATCCCGGAAAAATGTACGGTTCCCGCGCGATAAACGAATTTTGGCGCAACGGAGTTGCGGGCATCATCTAGTTTACTATAAAATACGAAAAGATTACGTGCACATGCACGCGCAAATTACAAGCGCGCCCTACGCGTACCGATTTCTCTAAGTTTGACGTGTCGGTTTGTAATTTATATGTGAAATTGTATCGCCCAAACGAATAAGCCGATTTAGTGTTTAGTTGTGACTGACATAAGTACCATGCCACACGTTGCGGTGCGGCGGCAGTACGGCGCCTGACCGGTGCCGCTCCGGTTTCCTACATAAAAAATGGATGGTATGGCACACGGCGCCGTCCGGTGCGTACTTGAAAAAAATCTATAATTTTCATTTCACGTGTTTTTCAGGTCCTAATCTAGAGACGTTCAAGCTGACGCTCAGCAAATGGCAGCTGGACGACGCACACAAAGACAAACAACACAAAATATTCACACCAGACTTTAAAGTGAGTGATGTTCCGCAGTACAGATAATAATATATTATAGGAAAGATATTTAATGTGACTTTAGAGAACGTTAAGTTTAAATATTCAATGTTAAATAGCCATAAGTTTTTTAGATGACACTTTATCACTACTTACTAAATTCTACACGAATTTAACGTTTCATATTATTAGTCGATTTTTTAATGCATGATGCAACAATTTCCATTGATTTATCCGTATCAGTGTACTTCCGTAAAGTAAGGGCCATCCTACGAATAACAAAAACTACAAGTAACTGTGTCAAAAAATTTGTTCTGCATGTCACCAAATGTGACCCAGATACATGCATACTTTATGCATGTATTCGGGTCACATTTTTGTGTATTTATAGAAATGATAATTATTAAAACTTATTAATCGGGACTTAGCGCGACTTATTCTAATAGTAATGCTACTTACGAAGTACGAGTACAGACTTTTTCTCGACGTAGTATAGTAGCCTTAGTATTAGAATAAGTCGCGTTAAGTCTCGATTAATAAGTTTTAATTATAATGCAACGCGGAAGTTTAAAATGTTATCTTAGTGATAATTATTGTCAACGGCTTTATTTCGTCAATTGGAATGTTAGTGTTTCGTAGCTATTGTCATTTTTTAGTGTGCGAAAAGGATCCAAATTCAAAACGGTTGAAGTATGGGAGTTACGTTTCCTTAGTTTTATTATTCGTAGGGGTCATCTAATTAAACGGTTTTTGTATACTCTCAGGTGGAACTAATAGTTCAGAAGCAGCCGGCGTCGTCGACGTTCGGGGGTCGCGCGGCGGGCTCGCCCGACCCGCCGTCCTCGACCGACAGCTGCTCCGAGCCCGACACCGAGCCCGACGCCACGTGGGACTCCGGTACGTGCGAGCGAGACAGCTGCCCGTGCGACAGGGACAGGAGATCCCTCGTGCGCGCCTCCTGGCGGGAGTTCACACGATATAGGAAGAAAAAGTGATCGTATAACGGCCGTCGCGTTTGACTTGATATAGACGAACTTTTTGGTTTACTACGTCGTTTGGGTACAACAGAGACGGGCATTTCTAATGATGTGTGTTATACAGGGTGCAATTAAACCTTCCTGCCAAATTTTTTTCAGGGCTTAGGTATCATTAGGAGAGACCATTTAACCAAAAAAAATTGGGTGTTATTTTTTTTAATGACATTTTATCCCATTTAAAATCGTTGCAGAACGGTCACTCGCGGCGCGACGGAATGAGCGGGGGTGACGCGGGGTGAGACGCGCGCGCGGGGGCACATCACGCGCGGGCGACGCGTCGTGTCCATTAATTGTAGTGTTTTTTAGAATAACTTTCGGAAGCTATTTCTCAACATTTTAGTACTGAGTGATATAAATTAGTATAAAAGATTTTAGTATGAAAGAAAAAATACGTGTATTTTTATTTTTAACAAGCATCAATATATCAAAATTTGGCAGGAAGGTTTAATTGCTTCCTGTATATGAGTGTTTTGGCCTGTCAGTAGCGGTCAGGACTTCCGCGGATGACCCATGCTAATTTAGCGGTTATCAAATAGACATGCAAGGACTTTGTTCATTTCGGTTCAGACTCGATAAATAGAAGCGTTTCTTGTGAATACCTCCGCTGTATGTTGCAAGCACTAGCAAAGATGGACCCGAGTAAATCGCCCAAGTAAGCGGTCAGCGGAATTTTAAAATCTTGCGTCATAGATGGAATGTAACATGGGACCGGTGACGTGTAGTCTTTATGCTTGCTCGATATCGGAAGTTTTCACCGTAACGCAACTATATGCGACACGCATATGGAAACATTTCGACACAAAATCGCAATTTGAAAACTCATAAAATCTGCTAGCGAACACTATGTATGAAAGCGAGATTCGAGCTATAAGAATTAGGCCCTATAGCTGTGCTTTTTGTATCATAGCAGGCGTCCGTTGCTACGTCTCGACGGCCGTCACTATGATCTCTAAACGATATGCCTATTATAAATATTATTTAAGTTACATAATATCTGACACTTTCTATGTGACTCGCTGCGATGGACTACAGGCCACTAGTTAAAATATATAGGGCCTGTTTCACCACTTCCTGATAAAGTGCCGGATAGATTATCTACAACTTATTTGACAGATTCTCAATACTCTATCTGTCAAGTTAAGTGGTAGATAGCCTATTCGGCACTTATTAGGAAGTGGCGAAACAGGCCCTTAGATAGCAAAAGTTCTGCTGTCTTTTATCTATTATGACTTTTATAGTTTATCGAATAGAGAGCCTGTTCAGATGAGGCGTTTTACGCGCGCGCGAGCGATCGCGCGTTTTACGCGCGTTCCCGAGATACTAGAGCTACATATATCGCGTCCAGATGCCTACGCGCGCTTTTAAAATCGCGCGTAAAACGCTTGTAATGAGCGAGACTCTCGACTCGCCCGTAAAACGCGCGCGCGACGCGCGAGTCGAGATACTTGGGTGCCATTTCAGCGTCCAGAACTACGCGCGCGTCAGTTGCGAGTGGACGTATTTCATGAAAATGATGGAGCGTGATAACTTCGATACGGAACTTTTTATTGACGAAATTGAAAAAAGAGAGGCCATATGGAATATGGAATCTTCAGATTATTCCAATAAAGTCATAAAACACAGGAACTGGGAAGAAATCATCGAGATTTTTTGTGAAGCAGGTGATTCCGAAGAAAAGAAAAAACTTTAGGTAGTAAAAAATTGTGTGTAGTAAAGCCACAACACATGCTCTTTCCGAGTCCATGTTTGTAACTGGCTGCTGAATCCCTCCCAGCGTTTTACGCGAGTAAAACGCCTCATCTGGACAGGCTCGAAATTAAAACGCGCGTATGGACTACGCGCGTAAAACGCCTCATCTGAACAGGCTCAAAGACAGGAGATCTTTCGCTGTGTACATATTTTGTTAGTAATGAAGTTGTGAATGACTAAAGCTGATCGCACATTTGTCAGCGCCGTACGCATCGAACGCACCGCACAGTACACGAAATGCGGCGCGTACGGTGCGGATGAATGTGCGAGTTTTCACATCATTTCATACAACGAATTCTAAAATGCGGCGCGTGCGTGCTGATATATTATCGCGGCCCACTTGGGCCTTACGGGAGTTGAAGCGTTAAATTGCGTTCGCGAAGCATGCAGAAATGCGCGAGCAAGAGGCAAATAAGTCATCATTTGTCTCTATACCACTCTTTACAATAGACATGAGTAATGCGTACGATGTCGTTTCGTTGGCATTCGCCGCTCGAATACAAATAAAAGCGATGGTTAGAGATTGTAGGCAGTGCATATTATGTCGCAGTCATCTGGTTCAATCTGCGATTCGATTGAATGACTAGCTCATTCATTGAATGACACCATTCAATTGAATGCCTCGGCCGAACGTCGATTGTACGATCGTCACTCAACGTTCAACTAGTTGGCGAGTTGTAACATAACCCTTTGAAGATAGCGGACATGAAATCAGTCGGGTAATTGAACATATTTCATTTTTTTCCCACTACGGCGCTATTAGTCACTAAAACAAATATGGCGTCAAACAGCTCGCACAGCTGATAGCATTGTGTTGATATTTTGTCGATTAGATTTACTTTAAAGTTTAAAGTGCTTTATTTGTAATAAAATAATATGACAGCGTGGGTTTACCCATAACTACCCCGTCACCGGCTACTTAAAATGGTGTCATTCAATGAAAGCGCTAGTCATTCCATCGAATCGCAGATTTAACCAGATTACTGCGACACTTATAATGCGAAATACTCTCAGTCGACAGTTACTTGGACTTTAAATATTTTTATGTCGTGGTATATAAGCCATACAACATTTAGTTTGTATGTAGGTTTTGTTTGTTTTATACCTAAGAGTCAATTCAGTATAATAATTCGTGACGCGTAGATTCATTTCTAAAGTACTGATTTAGTGAGCGTGAGACGTCTCGCAAATCTGTCAAATCCGTACAAATTTAGAAATGCATCTAAGCGTCGCGTTGCGTTCTGAATTGACCCTTAATATCAATTCTGACGGCTCACATATTAAAAAAGATTGTTTTTACGTCAAATTTGGTATTTAGGCTCGTATTTATACAGTGCGACCATTGCTATCTTACTACTCTCGTAATAAGGGTTTTAAAACTGGTAGGACAATAATATTTTAGTAACAGTATGTTACATTTGAAATTCAAAATTAACCAGACGGCGTTATTTTAGTCTTGTTATTGGGAATCGAAATTGTTTACCGATATCGAAATCTTCGTATGTTGTTAGCTAATGGGGTAAGGCTGGTACTATGTGTATTCTGGAAGACTGGAAAATTAAGATAACTGAAAATAGAACTCTGGGCTTATACAATAGAGTTGAAAATCGACCACACGTGTCCCAAGTAAATAATATTAACCCCTTTACTAGTAACAGTCAGCTATTCGAGGTCCGCCATCTTGTCTGTCGCGTAACGTTTACAATATGCCAGACAAAGCAAAACACCGGGCTTATTATCAACATTAGAAACGAGAGAGAATGGACTGACAGATTTAAGTGACAAAATGGCGGATTACCTTTGTCAATCTGTCACTTTGGTCTTTGTCTATTATAGAAAGAATCTGTTTGAATTGTGACCAAGCTATGTCTGCAGCCTGCCTAGCATACGCCAACGAGATATCTCACTCTACATGTTTCTCGATGTTTGATAGTTTGTATCTTCATTTCTATTGACCCTAGCATGACAAACATTTTTTCTCGCGTAGATTTATCATCGAAATAACACATATTTATAGAGTTTTGTCGAAATAATGTCGAGATTTTGACAATATGAGACGAGTAGTTTTTAATTATTTCGAGAGTGAGATATCTCGTTGGCGTATGCTAGGCAGGCTGATCTTGAATGCCGCGAAAATATCTTCATTAGTAAGGGGGTTAATGTCTATGTATTCGATTGCATTGTATTGACCCACAGATCTTTTTTCAGTGCTTCGAATGAGGGTGTTCGATATTCTGCTTGCCACTAGGTGCCGCTATGTAGCCTAAAGGTACAATTCCGTGCATCGCGATCGATCGCGGCCGCGCACGACCTACGACTGTCGTCGGCCGCTCGCGACCATAGTCAGCGTATGAAAATTTATGGCACCGCTTCCGAGGCCCGCGACAGACGCGCGCGGCCTACGACAGTCGTAGGCCCCGCGCGACCGTGCCAAAGTTATATGACACGGTCGCGCGCGGCTTACGACGGTCGTCGGCCGCGCGCGTCTGTCGCGGGCCTCGGAAGCGGTGCCATACATTTTCATACGCTGACTATGGTCGCGAGCGGCCGACGACAGTCGTAGGTCGTGCGCGGCCGCGATCGATCGCGATGCACGGAATTGTACCTTTAGGGCTTATCGTGTCAAACTGCTGTCATGTCACGATATAGCTGTCATTTGCCACAGTAATGTCTATTTGACACGATAGACCCTAAGGGCCAACCCACACGTGCCACAACCACACTACAACCACAACCACACCACGTGGTCGGTCGTATATTTCGTATTGTAAATGAACTGGACCATTCACACGTACCACATTTTGCAGTCGTTGTCGACTACTTGTGAGATACCGACCACATCGCAACCACAACGTTGCGTCGATGCAACGACAGTGCGCGCACACCGCCCGCGCCCTTCCCCCCTCCGTTTCATAGACTTTCGATCGTAACCACATCGCAACCACTGGCGACAACGCAACCACGTCGGCATTTTGTCGGTACCACAACGCAACTACAAAAAGCTGCAGCAACACCATTCACACGTAACCACTGCTCGACGACATTTTGTCGTTGCGATCTCGTGTGGTTGTGTTACGTGTGGGTTGGCCCTAAAGGCTACATAGCGGCACCTGGTGGCAAATCGAATTTCAAACACCCTTATTTTCTCCAGGCCAAGTATTCCTAATCATATAGCCCCAGCCTTTTTTTTTATCGTTGGGGGAATGCATTTACGCATCCCCGGGGCCTGGGGAGGACCACCGAGGTATGTGGGACTCCCCGGGGCGGACGTAGAATCCGCACCCGGGACTATCCACTAAAACCCCAACGGTGTTCCTGCTCCTGAAGGTGGGACTACGGGAAACGCGTGATACACGACCGCAGCATATAGCCCCAGCCTGCTTATGCATGTGTCCAATTTAACAACGTTGTAGCTTCATATTATGGTGGGGCGTATAGAAATTGCTTTTTACAGCATGAACGGTAAAACCTCGTTGCGGAAAATTGGTTTAAGTCTTACCGTCTTAGTATAGTCTATACTAAACGCATCCTAAGAAGATATGGGTGACAGCTAAGAATTGACAATAGTAGGGAAGTTACCTAAAAGGTACGCTTATACGGGCAACTAAAATTGCTCAACTCCAGTCAATTCTCGTCAACTATGACGTCATGACCACATCAAGCAATTTGCGGCAACAAGCAGCAATATTGCGCAATACAATTGCCTGGAATTTCCAAGCCTATCGGATATACGTCAATATCTGCGACATTGAGCGATATGAAATATCTGGAACAATAATTAGAAGTAATCGCATAGTATCTTTTATAGTGTCGCTTGGAAAAACTATAGCACATATTTTTTTTAGCTATCTTATTTTTCATAAAAAGTTATATTAAGTATGTGCAAACATGTAATATCACTTTAAAACCAGTTATAATTTTAGTTCAAGTACGCTCATTAGGGATATTTTATGGGATACTAGACGTATGCGAATTAGGGCCGATTCACAGAGGCCGGCAGCGGCCGGCAGAGGCGGCTCGCGTCGCCGCGGGCGGACGCTCGCGGCCGCTTGTGGACGCTCGTGGCCGCTGGCGGCCGCGCGCTACCTCCAGAGCACGCGTGCCTTTCAGTTTAGATTCTACATTCGACAAGGAAACTCGTGTCGTGTGTTTGCAGCAACATGATGGAATTGGTTACTATTGCACTTATTGCCGAAGAAGAAGTAATACTTATGACTACTAGTATCGCTTGAAAACTTCAAAAAGGGCTCGAGGCGCCTCGCGGCGCCTCGAGCCCTTTTTGAAGTTTTCAAGCGATACTAGTAGTTATAAGTATGTAGATAAAGTTTACAATTATTTCACACTGAAAGTGCTCTTCGCGCCGCTGCCGGCCGATGCCATTCCGGTGTGAATTGGCCCTTGTAATTGCAATAGTGTTCCGCCCTGGCTCCGCCCGTAGTACATACATAGCCTATAGTACTCAGGGACGTCTTAGCTATACATTGGTAAAATAATTTTTGAAATCGGTCTAGTAGTTCCTGAGATTATCGCGTTCAAACAAACAAACTCTTCAGCTTTATAATATTACTAGCTGTCCCGGCAAACGTTTCTCAACAATGGTCGCCGTCAGTCTCGAGTTGTACTAATTTACTATTATTTATTCAACAAATGCACTTATCAATATAAAAAGTAGCCAGTAGCCGATTCTCAGACCCACTGAATATGCATAATATAAAATTTGGTTAAAATCAGGAAAAACCGTGTCGGAGGAGTACGCGCCCTAACATTGTGACACGAGAATTTTATATATAAGATTAGTAAAGATTACGGTTTGTTGACGTCGCTGGTGTCCGCAGGCGCTGGCTGCGAGCGCGTGGGCCGCTACCGTCCGTTGTCGCCAGACACGAACAACACGTAAATATAGCGCCACGACTCTAGCTTGTCTATGCATGCTGTATCTATGCACGACTATGCCATTCCACCATCGCCGATGCTAGCTATGTACTTTTAACAGTAAACGTATACAATATGTACCATCGAGGAAGTTGATTCCTATGCAATTGACAGACCAACGTTATTTGGTCGCATATGTCAATTCAATGTTAATTGTGATCTGTCGGCTGGGTTTGACGTAACGCAACCAAACTACTTAGGTCCCCGATTTGCATAGGAATCAACTTCTCTGATAGTACAAGACTAAGTGATAATACTTTAGGGCTTAGGCCAAGGGTGGCCAACACGCGGCCCGCAATCTGTTACCTTGTGGCCCGCGGAGCCGAGCACATTTTTTTATACTTAGTAAAAAAACTTAATACTAAAATTACCTTACCATACCTACTATAAAAGGCAAACAAACACTTCTTTTCTTTTCCTTTAAAAAAAAAGCTCTAAGTTCTAATAGAAAAAATTCTAATTTTGACTTTCATTCCACTACGAGTATACATAAAATTTGGTAGTGCGGCCCGGGGTAAAATTCTACTTCCGAATTTTGGCCCAAGTGTCGAAAAGGTTGGCCACCCTTGCTTTAGGCCTTTGGATGTGAATGTGTCCTCTATAATAGAAAAAAAATAGATATAATACAGTTCACTGTTAAAGTATCAGCGCTGAGAGAGCAATTTTTTTTGTGATTTGTATGAGCGAGCGCCCCCGCGTCGTTAATTTTTCCATACCAAGGTGAAAAAAAAGTTACTCTTTCAGTGCTGCTACTACAACGAACTCAATACATAATAAAATATGGAACCCATATACACCCTATAGTATTGACACTTAGTTTTGTTACCACCTGCAGATAAATTGGGTACTTTTGGGTATTTTACATGAAAATACATTAAGGTCGGTCCAGTTATGTGTCATTTGCCGATCCGATCGCCGTGACTGTATCAGCGTATCACGCAATCTTATCGAGCAAATTATACATATCTGCAGGGCGATTCACGATTCCTGTTCGACACGGATTCGGAAACTTTACCGTGCGGTCATTGGTCAATGCATAGCGCGGCAAGCGTCTTATTGGATGTCGCGCGGTGAAGTTTTCGAATCCGAATCGAATTACGCATTGTGAATCAGGGCCCTGGACCCGGCTTTTTAGAATAATCACATAGTAGATGAAAAACATTATTTCTATAACCTCGTCGGCGATGTTAAAGGCACCATCACACTTATCTATGCACTTCATCTATTAATGCATGCATGCTTTTCACTCCCACGCATGCGTCACTTCTAGGCATGCATTAAGTTGACATAAATAAAGCCAAACTATATTACTGTATAATATTATTTTAGCTTTGTATAATATACTTTCTTTTGCTGTACACAATTTTAACAATAATTAAACAGTCCACCAAGGCGTCTAACACACTGACAAATGTAAAGAATCTAGCATTTGCATGTAATTAATTATTTTATTTATTTTTCATATTATATTGTTTTTTAATTTAAACAATTTATCTCCTGGTCATGTATAGCGCTACACTTACGTTTAGAATAATTTCCTGGCATGTTATTGGTAATGTTTTCAAAACGTCGTTTTGATTTTTCTTGCTCTTCATATTGTTTTGTTAATTGATCGTTACTTTATTTCTTGGACAATTTTTTTTGTACTCAATAGCATGCTGGGAATTATTTCAAGGCCCTCGCTCGCTGGCGGCTTTAAAAAGGCATTTTTTTTTAATTTAGGTTCAGATAAGGTTGATTGGCACATTTTCTTTGTGTATATAACATTTTTACGCTTATGTCCATTAATAAAGAATTGAACAAAAAACCTCTAGACTCTATAGGTTCTTTGTTGATGTGTAAATATTATCGTTTTGTACATATTTTTTCTCACATACCTCTGTCCTTGTGGAATGTGTTATGTGTTTGGCAACATTGTTGGTGCAATTTTTAGTGCTGGCAACAGTCGTTTAATATCTCAGTTCTGAATATAAATTTAAAAAATGTTGTCTACGGCTTACCACTTGTTTTTTTTTCTTTTAGCAAATAAAAATTGCACTTTACACAATGGTATTCTGTTTTTAACCTTTTCATCCTCATTCACTTTACTTACTGCACTGATGGACACATCACACATGCCACATGAATTTTTAAACGCTCGCCCCGTTGCTTATTACGCGTTTAGAAATTTTAAATTTTAAATATGAATTATTGGATGTGTATTATAATTATCTTTAACTTAAAAAAATCCGATACTTCATATGGGGCGCATTCGATCAAAAACCATAAACAATATTTTGAAAGGTGTCAAATTTAAATTTTGACAAATGTTTTTTTTTTATTGGTCGAATGCGGCCAGTGGCACACGATGTCGAGGCTTATACTGGGTTTTTCCATTTTCAGGTGAATCCACGTACTTGTGAGGGTGGCACGTGGGATCAGCACACTTCCATACATAAACCCCCGCTTAACTCCCGAACATTCTTCCCCGGAGTCTTAGTGGCTAAGACTAAGGCTTAGTGACGTTGCTAAACGATTAGTGTTGTGTGTGTAATGTAGATGGGTTGTGCCATTGCCCGGACTTATTGTGATAGTGAGTGGACTGAGTCAACACTGCAGTATGCTGGAGCCTCCAAGTGGAATGCTTGCTAAACTGGGCATATAACACACCATAGACATGCATTGAACCAAATTGTCGTTGCTTATTGGAGGAAGTTTGTTAACTGCCTCATGCGTTCTTGTTTATTTGGCTTTGCTAAGTGACAAGTCTGATGTCACTTGCGACGATTACTATTAAATCAAGAAGAAATCCAAATTCAAATCTCATACATTGTTGGAATTCGATATCGTACTCGACATTTTCAAAATACATATTTGTCATTGTTTCTTTCACATCTAACGGTGATAATGCAGATGCTATTGTATGTTTGTCGCAAACCGTTCAGGAAGCATTCCACGTTGGAAAACTAACGAACTTTGTGGTCACAAGATATTGTCTATTATGTAATTTAAAGTAAATCTTACGACTGAACGAGCAAAATGATTTTCTTTTCAGTTAATTTTTTATCTGTGCTAAGTGTCGCTTCGAGAGGTTTGTCTTGTTTAACGGAGAATCGTTTTAAAACTTGACTTTTCTTTACTGAACTCGCTCACGATTTCTCGCAATTTATGGTCACCCGTCAAGTCGAGTTTAAAATGATGTTCCAATTTTAAATATATATATTTTGTTAGTGAAAACGGCCAGTGTCATCGACTCAAAAGTCGTTTATTTTAATAGGTGTGTCTGGACTCCGGATAACATTGACAATATTCCATGTAGGAAATTGTAAATCACATAAAAATCCCACCCTTCGATATTTAAAAATAGAAACATTGTCGGTACGAGCAGTCTAGCGCTGGAGTTGGTGTAAAATCTGTCAATCTGTCTGTCCCTCTCTAGAATCACCCGCCTCTTTCTGTAATGCTTTAAAATATTTTGTTATCGCCTGTATATTGTATACTAATATATTTTTAATGAATGTACTAAATATTCTTCTAATGCAAGATTTTGATATCGTTTTAGTTAGATTCTTGGAATTTGAGAGTACAAAACGCGTACATTTAGCAACTCGGCTGATTTGGTTTAGTTTACTTGTTTATCGCGATTGGAGTATAGTAAAGCTACTATTGTAGAGCTGTTATTATTTTTTAATAAATTCTCTGTTTTCTTATTCGTCTGTGAAAAAAGGTCCATAGACTTACTAATTACTTTTTAAGCGTTTCATTTGATATAATCAATCTGAACTAATAACAAATGCTAAAAAATATCCTCTTTAACTTTTGTAATGCAGATATTTCTAAAAGAAGTACATTTATTAACTGTCTCATATTAAAAAAAATCGGTTGTCTGTAAAGTCGGTTTACTGACGATAGTTGAACGTGACAACGTCATAGCTTTAATAGGGCAATAAATCATCTAGTAGTTCTACAAGCTTTTAACGTAATAACAAACATAATAAGCAAATCGCTTCCGAATCTCTATAAATAGAAACAAACTTTTTCGAGTGTAACCTAAAGTTATTTTGATGTATTTCTTTCAAATGATTGTCTAAAAATATTTATAATGAGTAAAATAAACTATTCGCAATACAAAACGCTACATACATTCGTGAAATCCAGTAAAATCTTCGAACAAAGCACAAGTCATACCTTGACACGTAGGAAATAGAGCACAATTTTGAATAGCCGAAATAATACTAATAGCTCAAAGATTATTTATTTTTCATTCAGAGTGTGGTCAATGTATCAAAGGTCATAACTTACCAAACTTCTTCATACAAAAGTAATCTCTAAGTCATCGAAATACGTAATATAATCGAAACAAAGAGCGCGGCCCAGGTGGGCCTTACGGTTGTTGAGAGGATAAATGGAACGCCTCAGAGCGATCAGCGAGGTAACGCCGCATATTGCGTCATGTTCTTTCGTGCGCGCAGCCCATATCGAATTATAAGACGTTATCACGTCAATAATGCAATTAACATTTAAATATTACTACTGAGGCTTAATTATTTTAACTATTAACAATTGAGGCTTTACTATACTCTGCGAAATGAATAATTTTAAAGAAATACGTGCCGTCAGGAGAGGCATATATCCCACCTAGTAACTTTTGTGCGTTGCATTATTTTACTATAGATTTAAATCAAAATAATTACAGAATTCAGAATTTTACAAAAACTCGACTGTTTTATCTACTACATCTAAACATTTATAAGTAGCGGATGAAAGCATACATTTTTTTCGGATTATCCATTTCTAATAAACATTTTGTAATGCAATGCACAAAAGTTTATTCGACGTAGTCCAAAATGGACGGTATTTTTTATTCAAAAGATCTCCAAACATTCTCGTCTTGCTTAGAAAAACGTTCTCTGAGGGCCAAAGCATAGACAAGTTTTAGGTTCTCTCTTTCAGTCATATTGAATTGAAAAGAGAAGCGTATACCTAATGAAACGCCATTAGCAAAGCTACTTGTTTGCAGCACATTTTAATTGTTTTAATCTTCAGTTGACGTTATGTTAGGAATTTGTAATATTTTTAAGAACATTGAATTTTTTTTAATCAATTGCCGTTAAACGAATTTTGACATGTAAAGTTTATTTGCATTTTACAATAATAATAAAAAAAATATGATAAATTACAGTTGAAGTATTTTCTGTGTTCAATTCCTGGACTTATAAGAGAAGTTGACATCCTTTTGGGTCTGGTTGAACATGATAGAACCGACCTGAAAAACTCTTTTTTTTTATTATTTATTGAAAACTCTTTAGAGAGTCCTTTGCTCCAAAAACTTATCTCCAAAAAATCAAACGAAACAGTGTTGCAACTGCAAAAATATACAATGCTGATAACTTAACAGCCTCTTATTCGGAAATCGCTAAAAATGTAAAATGCAAATATTCGCTACTCTTATGTCGGCTGTACACTCTCGCCGAGACACAGCGAGGCGACCCGAGTAGGCCAGTCATTAAAGCCAAAACCCGAAAGAAATTAGTAACTTGATAAAATTTTAGGGGGTTGTTGAAGAAGGTAAAATAACTTACCGTGTGATTTTGCAGCGTTCTGGGGTGTACGGAAAGGGGTGAAAAAGGTTTTTTGTTAATAACATTGCGTAAAAAATTAGTAACACGCTGCAAATTTGGAATTAGGTTGTTCTTACCGTTTTCTAACGTGTATTAAATTTGCAGCGTTTTGCAACATACGGAACATTGTTTATTATTAAAAAACGATGAAATTTGTTATTAACAAGGGTAAAAAATGTAGTAACACGCTGCAAATTTATAATTAAGTTGTTTTTACGGTTTTCTAACGTATATCAAATTTACAGCAATTTAGTAATAAACAATGTTCCGTGTGTCGCAAAACGCTGCAAAATTAATACACTTTACAAAACGGTAAGAAAGAACAACTTAATTCTAAATTTACACCGAGTTACTAATTTTTTTTACCCCTGTTATTAACAAATTTTATAGTTTTTTAATAATAAACAATGTTCCGTATGTTGCAAAACGCTGCAAATTTAATACACGTTAGAAAACGGTAAGAAAAACCTAATTCCAAATTTGCAGCGTGTTACTAATTTTTTTACCCCTGTTATTAACAAATTTTATTGTTTTTTAATAATAAACAATGTTCCGTATGTTGTTAAACGCTGCAAATTTAATACACGTTACAAAACGGTAAGAACAACCTAATTCCAAATTTGCAGCGTGTTACTAATTTTTTACGCAATGTTATTAACAAAAAACCTTTTTCACCCCTTTTCAACCCTTTCCGTACACCCCAGAACGCTGCAAAATCACACGGTAAGTTATTTTACCTTCTTTAACAACCCCCTAAAATTTTATCAAGTTACTAATTTCTTTCGGGTTTTGGCTTTAATGACTGGCCTAGAGTGCGAGAGTGTAAATGGGTGCGCTCGCCTCGTCTCGCCTGTCTCGGACCCTCTCGGCCCGGTGTCGGTATTTTGCGCCCGAGGCAAAGGGTCTCGCGAGGAAAGCGAGCGCATTACTGTACACTCTCGCGTTTTTCACTACTAGTCGCGCCGCTAGACAGTGCAGAACAGAATTAATAACAATAATAAACGTCATTATCAGTCATTATCCGTGAGAAATAAAATTAAATATGATTAAAGGTCTTTGGATTGCCATGATCGCTTTAGATGCATGGTGAATGGTGATCATCCACCATCTACGTTATCGCCATTTTTTTTATTTTTGTATTTTTAATGTGTAAATATTTTTTAAATATTTATAATAGCTCATAGCACAGAGAGCTACGGCAGCTGCAAGAGAAGCGTTTTCTTCCATCTTCTCCAAATCTTCTCTTGAGTTCATAACTGCGATTGAACTAAGCGAGAATGTACATGATCGCACTCGGGCAAGGGGCTCTCGCCCGAGAGCTCTCGGCGAGAGTGTACAGCCGACATTACATATTATGATAATATTAAATTTAAAATTTTATTACATTCAAATTGATGCAGATTAAAATAACAAGTTTCTAAAGCACTTCGCTGGTCGATACTTATTATGTTGATTACATACACGAAATAAGTTTCAATTCGAATGTATTTAAATTGAAACACTATAAATTATAAATATTTTTATAAAAATCAAATGCAACAAAAGTTGCGTGTAAAATGGCGGCCCGAGTACGCATTGTGACGTCACTTCCGGCTAGTTCTGTGACGTTTTAGGTTTGTAAGGTTAATGAGTATGTTGTATGAACATCGCCCGTAATTTAAGTTAATAATATGTATTAACTGTTATTTACTATTTAGTTTATATTTTTTGTACACAGCATTATTTGAATTCAATATGTGAAATACTAATTGCTTTTTATGGTCTGTATTCTGTAATAATTGGACAACGATGCTTCTATCGATAGTGTATTGATGCAATCAAAATTCTTAAAAAAAATATAAAAATAAAAAAAAATTAGATAGGTGGAAAATTGGCGGGAATTGTATATATATTATAAACTAACTATTAAAATATTGTCTCTAATGCTTGTTAGGTTTCTTTACAATTGATGTTCATAGGGTTAGGAAGGGTGAGCCTAAACTACGAGGACGGTAAGTTACACTAAGCTAGGCTAGGCGTTAGGTTAGGAACGTCACAGAATCGCTCTCGAAATGTCACCTTGTGCGCGGCCGCCATCTTGAAACGACAGAGTACGACAAACCAGAGAAAATCTGTATGTACCTACATACTCTGTGAAGTCCCCGCGGGTTTGATAAGGTTACACTAGGATTTTGGGCGAAGGGCCCCTAGCTCCAGTGACGCGTATACTTCCAATTTATTGTTTTCTAATTGTCACGAATTTCGAAATGTCTCATTTGATTAGTCTGTAATTAAATTGTCATGTAATTGTGTTTTTTTTTCATTGGAATGTAAATATAGTGAATTACGTGCTTTTTTTTTATTTTTTAATTTGATCGATCGATATGTTACTATTATTTATGTAAGCGAAATTAGAATCTTTTTGACGTCCGAGGTCTCGTTTTTATATAAATAGCGATTTGTCAGTTCTGCACAAGTCGGTACCAGGATTAATTTGCGATCGCCGTGTCCTCATTCCAGAGATTCGTTTCGTTATCGGTTTTCGAACTCGATCCCCATTTCCACTTCCATCAAAGGTTTAGCTTTAAAGATTGTTGTTTGCCTTATAAAAAAATGTGATCTTATGACAATTATACTGAAGGGTGTCGCGCGCGGCGCGGTCGGGACGCCTCGGGACTTAGAGTGCCTTCACATTAAGTCGCCAGTCACTACTGGCCACACTTGGCAGCAGCGCGACTTCTATACTAAAAAGAGCAGCGCGACAGCCGCGCGACTCTTTGGTATAGAAGTCGCTGCTGCCGCACTACTGGCGACTGAATGTGAAGGCAGCCTTAGGGTCAACTCAGACCGCAACGCGACGCGTAGATGCATTTATTTATAAATTTGTATTAAATTGACAGATTTGCATGACGTCTCACGCAATTGAAGTCTGTCAATTCAATACAAATTTGGAAATGCATCTACGCGTCGCGTTGCGGTCTGAAGTGAACCTAACGCACCGTCGGGCGAACTCTCTTTAACGATATTTGGAGACATTTTACAATAAAGCTTTTTACGCCACCGACGAGACGTAGCGGCCGCGACGTCACATGAGAGAATATGCCTTGTAAAGATTACAAAATGAATTATGTAATTTAAGATTTGACAAAGTGTTTCGATAGGCTCAGCGGAGATATGTCAATTGGAAGCAGATACGAGTTTGGTGGGACTTTATTTGTCGACTTTTGTAGCTACAGAATGTATATAAAATGAATTCAATCCACTTGCATGCTTTATGCGCGGTTTACCCTGTGAATGTTAGCAAAGGTTCTCTGTTTAAAAATGTAGCAAATTCGGTCCCGGCTTCGCCTCTATGTTGTCTATGCCTCGTTGTGATTAGTTTTACGTTTTAAATTCCGAATCCGCATGCGAGTTCTAAGATTATATTTTGACGATTTGCAAATGAAGTCCTAATCAAATACTATAAATAAACATTTTTTATGAATTGTAAGGAATTTCTTAGTTCCACAATAATTAAAATATGTAAATTTTTCTTATCTTAGTAAGTAAAAGATCTCATATAACATATTTTTGTTTTGTCTTTTTTATATTTTGATGAAGTTCAGAATAGTCGAGTCGGTTTAAAGACAACCTATGTAAAATAAAATATATTGATGTATATAAGTTTCATTTTTTCCATGAACCCCATCCTCAACAATCTCGCTGCTAAGCTGGCATAATTTTTTTAATGGATATTCACCAAAAGTCACATATCTAGATAAAAGTAAAAAGTTTATTACAATACTATAGGGCGGCGCGCCCGCGGGGGCGCCGGTTGAATCCGCCCCTGCCGCGGGGGCGGGCCTTGTTGGTGGCCGGGGGGCTCTTGGGGCGAAGCGCCTCGATGCGCTCCGTGCACCCGGTGGTGTCCCGGCCTTCGGTGAAGTATGAAGCGTAGAGATCCGCGTTGAAGTTGGAGTTGGTGAGCTCGTGGCCGATGGTGACCCAGCCGGGACGAATGGTCGAGTCCTTGCCGAACAGATGAACTCTGAAATTAGTTAATTTTAAAGGGAGCGCCTCCGCTGCCGGCGCCGGTTACCAAAAATATCAGTAATGGGAACCGGCGGTAAGTATAATGCCGGCAGCCGAGATATAAAACAACGGCTGCCGGCGCTGGCACCGCCAGAATGGGTGCCAACGCCGGCAGCCGATGTCAAAATGGGAACTGGTGATAAGTAAAGTGTAAAACGCTAGGTTCCAGTGCCGATACACAAATTTTAAAAATAAATAATTATAATCCCAAATATTCGACTTCTTAACCGACTTTCAAAGGTGAAGGTTATATTATGTTCGGCTATAGATATTTAAGTTTTGTGATGCATTTTCATCATAGGCGTAGCTACACTGGGGCAAGCTGGGGCGCTTACCCCACCCTGGGTCTGACCTATTTTTTTTTTTATTACATAAGGGGGCAAACGAGCAAACGGGTCACCTGATGGTAAGCAACTACCATCGCCCATGGACACTCGCAACATCAGAAGAGCTGCAGGTGCGTTGCCGGCCTTATAAGGTACCAAACTAAATAAAAACTGTTGTTTAGTTATAGAACTGGGGGGGTAGGAGTAAGATTTTGCACCACAGTTATAAACCCCGTGGTATACTTCCGATAGGTACTGAACAGAACTTCAGACTCCTTAATCCGTATACATGTTAAAGAGATTAAGCGTTGTTGAAGAAGCAAAGGTACTATGCAGATCACATTTATCAACATCATCATCACCACCATTAAAATAGGCAAATAAATAACACGGCAATACTGATATCTTTTTTAGGCGACTTTCTATTAAGTCACAAAAAAACTAACTTTGCAGTGATTAAATATCTTAGCAACTATTAAACTATACCTACAAGCAACAAAAGGCTAGGATTAAAAAAACTAAAAAACAGCTGCTACTGTAAGGTATCAAATATATCAAGCGGGATCAGTGTAAAACTGGTTAAGGTATTATAAAACCTAATGTGGCGACTAATTTTTCCGAGGGGATATCAAACATTCTTCACTGGCAACTATTGGCTTTCATTATAAAAATACACATTTGGCAGCGATTATTAGGTAGCTTTAAAACTGAAAATGCTGAATGTGCTGCGGCGGCAGCCGGCGACCGTTATAAAATAAAAGGGGGGCTCTGCGCCAAAACAAAAACAAACACAATCCAGAAAGTCCAAAAGTTGGTTAGGTTAGAACTGTGACTGTGCTGCGGCAGCAGCCGGCGACCGTCACAAAACACGTTGTAGGTTGGGTTAAAGGCGTTAAAAAGTAAGTTACTCAAAGTAAGTAGGTTCATTTAATCCTGAGATTCCCAAGGGGTGCAAGTGCACCACCTGGCACCCCCCTGGCGGCGCCCATGATTAAATCAAAACTAATTAAATTAATCGATTTTGATTGACTTAGATTAGTTTTCCGTTCGAAACATAATTTTTTCACTCCCTTTTGTTACAATTAAGATAGTCAAGAAAAAATTAAATAGACCAAGAATAGTTTTTTTGCATGTCACAATTTGGTTTATATAAAGATCCCTAAAAATGTAGCCAAAATAATTTTTATAAGATCTTGTTTGTATTAATTATATCACAGATTAATATACAGTGTGTTTGTGTAAACACCGTTATCCTTGAAACCATCAAATGAGCTCATCAAAATGAACAACTTTTTCTATGAGAACAAAGCTGGGAACTCAAAAAAAAATGCCGCCTTTATACCCATACGGATGCCCGGATCGGCAATTTGTATGGGTATGAAGACAGATTTTTTTTTAATTCCCAGCATTGTTCTCATAGAAAAAGTTGTTCATTTTGACGGCTTCATTTGATGGTTTCAAGGACAACGGTGTTTACACAAACATCTTGTATGTAGCAACTTGTAGCAAGCTAATTTATATCAGACCCTATTTTAACTTTTTTATCCGCCAATAATTTGTCGCCTAGAGCGTTTTCACACGAGACACGACACGACACGACAAAATGCGGTGACGATTCCGGGCGCCATACCAGGCCTGTCTCACTTCCATACAAACGGCGCGAAATCGCTGAGATATTTACCTACTGTTCTGGAAAACAACCTAATTTCAACCTTTTGCATTGCGTTTAGCGTTCATAGTACAATAACTGTCTGCCGTCTCGCTTCAATCTGCCAGGGCTGTCAAGAGAGCGGCGCGGCGGCACGGGTTATTGCTTTTGTCTCGCGGATGCGTACGCTGCGTGTGCGACAAGTCGAGCGAGTGCCAGCCTATTGAGACTAGTCCGGTGACAGTGTTGCCAACTATGGGGATTTCCCACTAAATTTAGTGGGAAAAAATAAATTTAGTGGGTTTTTGACGTGACAACGTCTTATAATTCGATATGGGCTGCGCGCACGAAAAAATGCGGCGTTACCTCGCTGATCGCTCTGAGGCGTTCCAACAGAGGCGTGCACAGGTTTTTGACACGGGGTAAGCACCGGTATCGGTTTAGTAGTTTTGGCGTGAAAGCAAAACAGACAGACAAACGGAAAAAAAGAGATATTTTCGCATAAATTGTAATATTAGTGTGGATATAAATTAAAAACTATGTTTTCTAAAGTATTATAATATATGAGTACGTTCTGTTATGAAGAAACAAAAAAACGCAATCTGTTGTCACGTGTTGGAACTACAATGAAAGTTCATTTGCGTTCACATGTGTGCTAAGCTAAAATAAATAAAAACGCCATCTATTGTTATATATTAGAAATGCAATGTGAATTCATTTTCATCGATATTTCCATGGAAATTAGATACATAATATATTTTTGTCTTATCAAAATGTAGCCTATGTCCTTTCTCAGGCTCTAGACTAACTGTGTACAAAATTTTATTACAATCGGTTCATTAGTTTTGGCGTGAAAGCGAGACAGACAGACAGAGATACTTTCGCATTTAATATAAAGTATTTAATATTATAAAATGATAAAATAAATTAGTACTTGAATATGAATAACATGAAACTTTCGAGTTACTTACATTTCATTTTTGTTGCTGGTTTAATTGTTGTAACACAGGTACACGTACCTACCTTTCGACACAAATCACATTTAGAATCTTTTCACTGAATGACAATTGTGAAAACTTGTTATTTTTAATTTTTAATAAACACGCATTTTCACACAAACCTCACAGTCAAATAATATTTTTAAGAAATCAAAAAATGCACTTAATATAGAAATTAGAAACTCAGTAATAACTAATAAACTGTTAAATGTACAAACTTTTAAATGTTAAAATAATAAAAATCACACGCACACACGTTTGCGAACAGTGTACGAATATGAAAATCTTAACTCACACATATAGGCGGGGTCTGCGAGACGTCGAGTACGTACCTTCGCGCGGCGCGCCTAGTTACCACTTACCGACTTATGTTTAAGTAGTTTTGCAAATCAATTGGTGCTATTTTATAAATGTAGGCGTTAATGTGTATTATTAAAATATGTGTATGGCAAGTATTTATCATTAGGTATGCACTGCTTTTATGCCTTCAACGTGTGCACGCCCATGCGTTCCAATTATAAAGCCTAGTATCCACTTGAGCGGCTCGGCCAAATGAGCCCGCTCATTTGGCCGAGCCGCTCAAGTGGAGACACCTGAGGACGCTCGAACTCGCACGAATGAGCGGCTCATTCGCCCGAGCATGCTCAAGTGGATACTAGGCTTAAGGATGTAAAGACGTCATACGCCTAATACTGGTCCAATCCGTTCTGTAGGGTTACAGCGTACGGCGTAATAATAAATAAAAGATATTATTTTATATTTATTTTTAAGTTTATGAAAATACTTACTTACATATGTAAATAAAATATTTAAGTATATATTAATAATTACACAAATAGTTAAAAATAATAATAATATAATAATTATGTATACTCCATAAGCCACGAAGGCTTGACCGGAGTGTAATATCAATAAAATCAACAGTTTTTATAAAAACAACAAAAGATCAAATATACTTTATTATACTTAACTATTATACAACAATTTTGTAAAATAACATTTTTTATGTATTATCGAAGAAATAAAGACGTTAAAGCATTGGATACTGGTGACGGGACACATAATAATATAATGTGTCCACTGTCCCAACACCAGTGGCCGATCCTTCAGTCAATAAAATACCTATGCCATACATCATAACATGTAAGGATTGGACACACATGAAATATTGCAGACCGACTCCTTTGTTATGTCCTATTAGGGTAGGACATAAAGCGCTTATTCCATTTCACTAAATTTAGATATCTAAATGATTTAGTGACTAAATTTAGTCACGTGGAATAACATTTAGAAAGTTACTAAATGTTATTCCACTTGACTAAATTTAGTCACTAAATCATTTAGATATCTAAATTTAGTGAAATGGAAAAAGCGCTTAAGCGCTTAAACGCTTATTCCATTTTACTAAATTTAGACGTCTAAATGATTTAGTGACTAAATTTAGTCAAGTGGAATACCATTTAGAAAGTTATTAAATGCTATTCCACTTGACTAAATTTAGTCACTAAATCATTTAGATATCTAAACTTAGTGAAATGGAATAAGCGATTTAGTAACTTTCTAAATGTCATTCCACTTGACTAAATTTAGTCACTAAATCATTTAGATATCTAAATTTAGTGAAATGGAATAAGCGCTATAACATTAGAAACTTTTGACGTTTATACACCGATATGAGCTTTCTCTTTCACTCAACTTACTGCATCGTTAGTTAGAAAGAGTAACATTATCAACTGTCAAAATATAAGGCTGTGTTGCACCAGAGGCGTGGTTAAAGTTAAAGTTAAATACATATGGCGTCCAAACACCCCATATGCTCATACGACATCTGTCAATTTTTCCGGTTAAAGTTAAAGTCAAAGTTAGTTCGTGCAACCCACTCTAAGGTTACCTCCAATAGTATAACCTCATTGGACAATCCGCTATGTCGTCACGTTTTTTGTCTATAGATAATATAATATAAATAATCAATAATTATTTATTGAAAAATTGTTAAATAATTAATAAATCATAATCTAACAGCCGGCCAAACTGCCGGTTTTCTGGCGAGCATTACGCCGCCATATTACATTTACATCATAATTCATACCTACTATTATAATATGGTAATAATTAATGTAATAAATTATAATAAATATAATATGACCATATTATTATACTATACTATACAATAAATTGACTCTAGCAATACTAGGGTAATTGGAATAAAACATTTTGATTCTTTTTTATTCTTATAACGGCTGATTCTGTGTGTTAAACATGCAAATATAAAAAATTATCCAATGATCAAGGATATTTTTTGAAAATCTGCTGTCAAAAATTGCCATCAGATTCTGGTAGACCTTTAATTATCAACTTAATACGTGTAAACCAGCCATTAGTACTTAAAAATATTATGTAATCTATTGTTGGGTTTTGTAGTTTTCACACGAGTGACAAGACACGACAGTGCTGTCCGCCGACTTATGCAGGATAGTGAATGGTGTTGCAGGCCTGCACGGCGGACTGCAATAGGTTATAGGACTGCAATGCAGGATAGTGAATGGACCCTTTAAGAGTGGTTTGCACCAGAGGCGTGGTTAAAGTTAAAGTAAAGGTTAAAGTTATGGTTAAAGTGAAATATGGCATCCTTAACTTTAACATGAACCTTAACTTTAACCGGAAAATTTGACAGATGTTGTATGAGTTGGGGTGTTTGGACGGCGGACGCCATATTTAACTTTAACCAGAGATTTGACATTTTGCACTGTAGTCAAAGTTAAAGTTATAGTTAAAGTTAGTTGGTGCAACCCAATAATCTTAAATATATCACATAATACATAATAATATTATATCAGTTTCTTGGTGCAACTATGGAGGGTATATGAAAGGAGGAATATCTCTGTATGTAAAAAGTGTCCACTGAAATGCGTTAAATTAGGTTTTAAAAATGTTAATTAGGTGGCGCTACAGTAGCAAGAATGAAATCATTTAGCAACTTTTATTTCAGCTATTTTAGGCTATTTTTTCAAAATATATTGGTATTAACCCAGTAATTCTAGTAATAATTTATATTCCAGTAATAATTTATAATTTGTCACCAACGGCTAAATTCATTCCTACACTCCATAATTCATTCCATACCCTTCGGATGCAGCTAGCGCCACTCGTGGAGGATTTTTGAACTGTTATTTACTGCGTACAGCTGGACACTTTTTCAAATATCTCCCATATAAGATATTGCTCTTTTCATATACCCTCCATAGGTGCAACCCAGTCTAAAGCGCTTATTCCATTTCACTAAATTTAGATATCTAAATGATTTAGTGACTAAATTTAGTCAAGTGGAATAACATTTAGAAAGTTACTAAATGTTATTAGATATCTAAATGTTATTAGATAAATGTTATTAGATATCTAAATTTAGTGAAATGGAATAAGCGCTTAAAGCGCTTATTCCATTTCACTAAATTTAGATATCTAAATGATTTAGTGACTAAATTTAGTCAAGTGGAATAACATTTAAAAACTTTCTAAATGTTATTCCACTTGACTAAATTTAGTCACTAAATCGTTTAAGCGCTTATTCCATTTCACTAAATTTAGACGACTAAATGATTTAGTGACTAAATTTAGTCAAGTGGAATAGCATTTAGTAACTTTCTAAATGGTATTCCACTTGACTAAATTTAGTCACTAAATCATTTAGACGTCTACATTTAGTGAAATGGAATAAGCGCTTTAGATATCTAAATTTAGTGAAATGGAATAAGCGCTTAAGAATCTCTACTCTACTCTATCCTTAATCTGTGGTTGTGAGTTGTGACTTGTCAGTTGTCACTTGTGTAGTATTGTGTTTTGTGTACATATATAACTTTGTTTGTTCGAAGTTTTTGCTGGTTTTCTTTGGGTTTTCTCGAATGTAAGTACTGTTTTGTATAAGTATTTAGTACATAGTTTATTTTAGTCATTATAAGTATTTTTAGATGATCATATTTTGAAAGAAATACATCGTAATAACTTAATAGATTTCCCTTGAAAAAATTGGTTTCTATGGGACTGATTCAGACGTGATTTTCTTACAATGATTGTAAATAAATGAATTAAAAAGCCTAAATAAGTAAATAAAATTACTCGTCTACACAACTATTTATCGTCGTATTAAATATGCCTAATTTTAGTTTAATATCAAAAATCAATTTGACCTACAATGCATTCAAATCGGCGTCCCGGCTCCAGAGTCCAGTCCGCAGTCGCGCCCACGCCCACGCCCACGCCGCGGCCCGCGAGTGACATGGACGCGACGCACCGGCCGCGGTCATTTTGAAATTTGAAGTTTGAAACTTTGAAGGAACTTATTAAATCTATTAGGGCGACCGCACATTGGAGACACGACAGTTTTACACAGACTATCGCATAATAAAATGTACTAGACTCGCACAATGTTTGAAACAAAACAATCAAGACGAAACTTCTATTGACCCCCCCTCCCCCCTCCAACATATACCAAAAATAAAATTGCATCCTGTAATAAATGCAATGACTCACAAAGGAGCCTAATAAAAAAAGAAGAATAAATGCAATTGAGTATTTCAACAAAAATTTTTTTTGATAAATGGAAAGATCACATATAAGTTTTATAACAAACAAATTTTGTTTTTTTGTTTTTCGCAATAATTCAAAAGTTATTTCAAAATAAAAATAGTAAATACCGAAGACACGCCGACACTCCGGCACGAGCGCGTGTGACGTCATTATGTTATTCTTCACCAGTCACCACAGAACTTTAGCTACGTACAGGGCATAATATTATAGTTAGCGCAAACAATTTTGACCTTAATTATTAACGAAATAAGGGTAATATTGCCGTATACTATTGAAATGTATTTAACATTTTAACGTCACATCTCAATCATGGTGCGTTTATAAGTCACGTGACTTTATTTAAATTTCATGAATTTTATAATTAATTGAAAAAACATTTTAAGGTTTTCGCATTAAATATCAATATTATTAATAATAAGGTCTTAAAATACATTACAAAAATCAATAATTATTTTTTTTGAAATACTCAATTATATTCGGTCCTAAAATTGTAACATTTCAATGGACTACTGTGACGTTGAGCGTTTTAGCTGTGTAGCTGAAATATAAAAATCGTATTTATCACGGATCTGCAAGTGATATTGTTAATTTTGTAAATACATTTTAAAGATATTATTTCAAGTGACCGAATGGCATTACTCGTTAAGATTTTAATTTTTTTGGACGTTCATCATTATTGCAGTGGACCCTTCATAACATGCTCCTCTCCATTTCCTCTGGCAAATTGCTAGTTTTTCTTCCTCTTTCTTCCTCAGAGGACGCCATACGTGCATGACAGCCATAGGTTATACTAGGCAGGATAACCATCTCATAAATCTTTTTCTTGATGCCTATGTTCATTTCCTTGTTTTTCATAATTTCTTTTAATAACCAATACTTTTGCCATGCTATAGCAATTCTTCTATTGACTTCCTTTACGGTGCAATTTTCAAATGATATTGAGTACCCTAAGTACATAATATTATGTATACTCGTTAACATATTCTATTTTGTTTCCATCCACCATAATATCCACTATTTCACCATTTGATATAGTTTTAGTTTTTGAGGTGTTTAGAGACAGTCCCGACTCCCGAGTCAGGAGTCTGCTCTCCTTGGAAATATAAAATATTGCTTACCATAAATTCCGGCTGCGTTATCTGCAAGTAGCCCTATGTCATCTGCAAACCTCAAGTTGTTAAGTAACTCTGCATTTATCTTCAGACCAATATCCATTACCCACCCAATTCAGCTTCCGGAAGACTAACTCTAATACAGCCGAAAACACTTTTGGCGACAAGGGGTCGCCCTGTCTAACTCCATTCAGAAGTCGAAACTCGGGGCCTCCTTTCTCCAGTCTTACCTTTGCAACCGACTTTGAGTATATATTACTAAGTATATTAACATATTTTATACTTACACCTTGGCAGAGTAATGCTTCCCAGATGGCATCATGAAAAAGAGAGTCGAACGCTTTTGCAAAATCTATGAAACACATGTATACTAATACATAATTGCTTGCCATATTCATTTGCTTTCTCTATTATTTGCGTGATTCTGATTATATACGTATATTATGTTGTCTTTGTTAGAGTAATTTAATTTTCAAATAATAATAAAATTTTCTGGGATGAATATGTATTTTTATTTTTTTATTTATTTAGAAAAAGACACTTAAAAATAAAATACAATTTGATGTTCTAGTACTTAAACCAGGCCTAGCCTGTCTTTTAAGTACAAGTTACTTCCAGTGTAACAAAGTACATATTATAATTTGGATATTAAGTATTAATAATAAATTTCGCAACCACTATTTACTGTGGGTAGTAAGAAATATTATATCTACTTTAAATGGACCGCGGTGCAAGCGCTGGCGGTAGCCGCAGTACAGCCGATAAGACCCGATGCGACACGAAGCGGTGTTCGTGAAATATATTGTGTCTGCTTGTGAAGAGGTAAACTTTATTTCATTTTGTTAAAATAAGCAAATATTTGTATTGAAAATACAAATCAGTGTGTCAAATCACATAGGACATTAATAATTCTAATAAATAGTTAATGCTAAATGCCTAATCATAATACATAAATGCATAAGTTAACCTTATTCAACATAAAGTTGAAATGTTTTTTCATAAGCAGCTACAATGGACCTTAATGGACATGCAGTTGAACATTTTAATAATTGTGTGCAACAATCAGCATGGCTCGCAGCTCCAGACTTGTCCAGTAACGCAATTCCCACATCTCAACCCTATCCAGCTAATATTAGAGAGGTGATTGCTGAAAAACGTAAAGCACGAAAACAGTGGCAGACCTCTCGGTACCCAGGTGATAAAACGTTCGTCAATGTCGGACGCTGTTAAGGAAACCCTACTAGAAACACATCAATTGGACTCCCAAATAAAAAGCTTCACCAAATATGAAGTTAAAGAAGTTATAAGAAAACTTGATCTTAACAAAGCCCCAGGTTATGATTTAATAACGGCAAAAACTCTAAAAGAACTACCCAAAGAAGGAATACACCTACTAACTTGTATTTATAATTCAATATTAAGAACTGCAGCGATCCCGAGACAATGGAAAGTAGCACAGATATAAATGGTCCCTAAGCCTGGTAAAGATCCAGACGAAGTAAAATCATACAGACCGATAAGCTTGCTGCCGATCACATCAAAAGTAATGGAGAGTTTAATTCTTAGTAGATTTCTACCCATAATATAGGAGAAAAATACTATACCTGACCACCAGTTCGGATTCCGGTAAAAACATGGTACAGTAGAGCAGGTCCATAGGTTGGTCAAACAAATAAATAGAGCTCTTGAGAAAAAACAATACTGTACAGCTGCATTCCTAGATATAGCCCAAAGCTTTTGATCGTGTATAGCACGAAGGTTTGCTATTTAAATTAAAAAAATATTACCAATAAGATATTATGAAATTATAAAGTCTTACCTGGCAGATAGACACTTTTTTGGTAAAGTGGGTGACGAAATAACACCCTTAAATGAAATCCTAGCTGGAGTGCCACAGGGAAGTGTCATGGGTCCCCAACTCTACCTCATTTACACAGCTTACCTTCCAACTTTAAGTGCTACTGTAACTGGAACATTTGCTGATGACACGGCCATCCTGGCAACTGATAAACTCCCGGATTTGGCTTCCTCTAAACTTCAAAAAAGTTTAGACCAAATAGCTAAATGGCTAGTAGACTGGTGAATCAAAGCAAACGAAACGAAGTCTGTCCAAGTTACTTTTACAAGCAGACATAATACCTGCCCACCTGTCACATTAAATGGTATAACAGTCCCTCAAGCCAACGAGGCAAAATACTTAGGAATGTACTTGGACAAAAAACTAACTTGGAAAAAACATATTTACACCAAACGCCTAGCATTAGGCCAACAAGTCCGAAAAATGTACTGGATGTTGAGAGGAGAATCTCAGTTGTCTCTTACAAATAAACTCCTTCTATACAAAACAATAATAAAACCAATTTGGTCTTATGGAATACAGTTGTGACTTGTGGGGTACAGCTGCTAACTCCAACATTGAGATTTTTCAGATTTCAATCAAAAATGTTAAGAATGATAGACTACATCATGACCTCAATATAAATACAGTTAAGCAAGAAATAAAAGATAAAATAAAAACGTACAACTCGAAAATTTTAAATCATCCGAATGTATACGCCAAAGACCTAATGAGCAATGACGAGCCACTGGCGACTCAAAAGAAAACTACCGCAGGACCTACTGTAAGCTGCGTATAATATAATTATAGAGCGTACTTGATGCTGATCAAGTAACGCGCAAGTCATTTAAATAACACAACAATTACTCAATGTCAGGAGACAGATTGTAATATTAAGTAAATATGGAAAAAAAAAAATCATCTACGCATTTCAACAAAAAAATGATACTGCACAATAACATTTTTTTGCTTAAAATATGTAGAAAAAAATAATATATTTTAAAAAATAATAATTAAAACGCCGATTACTCAAAAGTAGTTCGATGTAGGATAGTACACTAATGCTAGCGTCCATATTTTGTACTCTACTAATAGAGTAAGAGCCCGCGAGGGCCAGACCCTTCCTTCGTTTCGTAAAGCTGAAAGTTTACCTGCTTTTAACCAACAATTTCTTCGTACTTTGTAGTGTCGATAGATCATCGATCAAATTTTTATAATGTCAATAGTGATGGTGGCTTCACCTATGATATAATATTATAAAAATTAACAAAAAATTAAAACCGACTTCCAAGGTAAAAACAATAGTAATATGAACTAAAAAGTATTAAATAACTCTTACCCTTTAATAGTGCCTTTTTCAGAATTCGTCTAAATCTCAACTATTTCTGTACTGTATACTACAATCTTCATTATTTTGAAGTCGGTACCAGCTAATTTAATCGTGAGTTCAGTAATGTCAGATTATCTGAAACTTTTGGGATTGGTACCGACTTCAAAGTAATGAAGATTGTAGTATATAGTACAGAAATAGTTGAGATTTAGACGAATTCTGAAAAAGGCACTATTGAAGAGTAAGAGTTATTTAATACTTTTTAGTTCATATTACTATTGTTTTTACCTTGGAAGTCGGTTTTAATTTTTTTGTTAAAAATAATAATTTCACTCTTTTTAGTTGTCTACAAAATAAGGCTTTATGCGTAAATAACCAATACGAATGTTAACTATTCACATTATGTTACTGTAAGCGAAATTGTGGTAAATGATTGCAAGTTATCTAAGCGATGCTGCAATTTCCAAACTTTTATCTTTAAAGGTTCAGGAGTTCTGTTCAGTGCCTTTGGACCAAGAGACACCTTCGTCTGAAATTTCTCTTATTCGTAACATATGTTTAACTTACTAGAAACAACATTTTAACCACTATGAGTGTTTTGATAAATTTCAAGGATTTCCCTTGATTGCTCATAGATCACATCATCAGCTCACCACTTTCGTAATTGTTATACAAAATTAAGATTATATCCTATACAACAACACGAGAATTTTGAAAATCGGTCCACAAACAGCGAAATCATCATCAAAACATCTGCTTCGATGCAAAATATCACGAAAAGTACCAATAATTGGGTCATAGTGGTGGTGATGATGATGATTAATCAAATTGATGTATTAGCTTATGCTTTCAGTTGTTTAAACAACGCCGAAATCCCCGAACCTGTACCTATAAGCATTCAAAAGTTCTGTTCGGTACCTTCGGATCCAGGGTATAACCTGGTGCGAAGTCTTACTTTTTGGTAGCATTTACCTCGAATGCTTCAGAAAAAAACGAAATCACTATATGTTTCCTTACAAATTTCAAGAAGTCCCCTCGATTCCTCAAGGATCCCATCATCAGATCACCACTTTTGTGAACATGGTACCAAATTCGAGTTAAACCCTATACAACACAAAAAGAATTTTGAAAATCGGACCACAAACGGCTGAGTAATCGTGGAACATACCAAAAAAAAAAAAAAAAGATACATACAGCCGAACATATTACCTCCTCCTTTTTGGAATTCGGTCAAAAAGGGGCTTCACGTTATGAATTTTCATTTACTTGTACTTTATTATTTTGATATTTATTTTAACGTTTATTGATTTTTCTTTTTTGTTTTAATATAAAGCATGTCAAACTGGCGCGACGATCAGGACCCACCTGTGGCACCTGCAGATTTCCTCGAGCTCTTATATGATGAAGATGAGGTCGAGATTTCTTATGAAGAGGGTGAATCCAATGGATCAGAGATGATTGAAACGGACCTGGAAGACGAGGTTGGTAACCCATTTTTTTGTTCATTTTTACCCATTTATTTTTATGGTTTTGCTTTGGGTGGCAGTTTTTAGTATTTAACTTACAACACGAGCCGTCCACCCTCGAGCCATTCACCGCCAAAACTCTTTGAAGTCATAATGGTTTTATATATTATGTGTAATGTGGTTATAAATATTTATAAATGTTACAGTGTATATTTTATGCTTTTTATGATGGCCTAGGGTGCAGATAGCGATAGAGATATCTCACTGGTCGAGGCTCCACTACACTCTCTCACGTCCCCGGAGCGCCGCGAGAGGCTGTCGCGAATGGTATGCATTGGTTATTTTGTTAGGTTTACGATAGTGATATAATATAGAATTTCTACATTGTATTCATTTTTTTTTGTTAGGACGACCCAATGACGCCTCCACGACGAGCGGTGTCCCGCGAGAGGTCACGATCGCCATTGTCGTTTTCGTCAGAATTGTAAGTGTGCTATTGTATGTTGTTAGCGAATAGTTAACACCTGTGTATAAATCAATTCTAATTTATTTTTTTTGGATTCATAGTGCCAATATCACGGTGCCAGCAGAGGGCCTGGTTCTGCTGTTCGACGAGTTTGGCGCGCCGCTCGGCGAACAGACGCCGGGCGACGAGTTTTTTGCCCCGGATACCCACCCATTGTACGTTATAGGAGAGCGTGAAAGAGATGAACTCAATAGAAGAGGAACGAGTGGGAGAAGGGGTGGTCGAAGGGGAGTCAGGGGTGTGCGAGGACAGAGTGCACGCGGGGGTGAGTATCGGAACCGGGGCCGTAGTGGAGGACGTCGGTGGCAGCCGGGACAGCCACTCCGTGAAATATGGCTCCACGATGACGACGTTCCTCCTGAATTGTTAAGTTTGGCGATGGATGTATTGAGGAGTCGACAGAGGAGATTGCAAGGTGATGCCGTGGTCGATAGTACTGAACGAGGAGGGGTCGCTAGTGAGAGTGAAGATGAGGATGTATTTGTCGACGCCAGTGATGGAGCCGATGCTCTCTATAGACTGGAACGCCAGAACCTTGACTTTGAATGGTATCCTATGGATACCTTTCAAGGTCAAGAACACAATTTTCAGCCAAAGCGTACTGGTTCGGTTCGGCATTTCGGTTCAGCCTATGACGCTTTCCGTTCCTATTGGAGCGATGAGGTCTTAGGTTTAATAGTGGCCGAAACGAACCTTTATGCTTCGAAAATTTCTTCTGCTGCATTCCAGGCTGAATGGGTCCCCACAAATTTGCACGAAATTTTATGCCTCTTTTCGTTCTGGATGATGTTGGGGATCGTCAGAATGCCAACTGTTACTAGTTGTTTTTCTGTCGATCCTCTCTTGAAAACGGAAGTTTTCAGACGCATCTTTACACGAAGAAGGTATGAACTTTTAAGTAGAGCGTTACATTTTGTGGATTCCGACCCCGTTATGGATAACAAAAATCCCTCCAACACTGGCGCCAGAAGCATTGACCGATTACGCCGTTTGAGACCAATATTAACACATTTAAATTCAGCTTTTCAATCAAATTATATTTTAAGTAAAGACATTTGTGTAGATGAAAGCCTCACACTTTGGAAAGGCAGATTGAAATTCAAACAGTTTATTCGGAACAAAGCTTCTAAGTATGGGATCAAAACGTTCGAGCTTTGTGAGAGCACCACCGGTTACCTGTGGTCGTTCATTGTTTACACCGGCAAACAATCCGCAACAGATCTGGAGCAGTCGCCCGGAGTGCTTAAAAGCACAGCTATTGTAAAAGAGCTCATTGGTCCCCTACTAAACAAAGGGTATAGATTGTTTATGGACAATTGGTACAACTCACCCCTATTAGCTAGATTTCTGAAGCTCAATGGTACCGACTGCGTTGGTACTTTGAGATCTTCCCATCGCGATGTTCCCATTGTAGTAAATAAGGCTCCTCTTAATAGGGGAGAGTACATCGCCAGACATTCAGGCGATGTCACTGTTTTATCTTGGCAAGACAAGAAACGAGTAACCATGATTTCCACTTGTCATGGTTCATCTACAGCCTTGCCTACAGTCTCTTCTAGACCTCCATCTCGACCAGAACCCTTTAAACCACAAGTCGTGCTGGACTACAATAAATACATGGGGGGTGTAGACTTAAAAGATCAGATGTTGGAGCCTTATTTATTAGAAAGGAAACGTTGCAAAAAATGGTACATGAAACTTTTTAAACGCCTTCTCAATGTATCCATTCTCAACTCTCGCATTCTTGTACAGTCATCCACTCATAAAAACCTTGATCATTTAGCTTTCCGCCTTCAGCTTGTAGATGCCATCCTTTCAAATCATCTATCACATTGTCCACAAAGCCGTAGAAATGCTGCGTCTAGCAGTAGATCTACGCACCTTCAACCTAATAGATTTATCCTCTCTACACATTGGCCTGTGTTATTGGATTCAACAGAGAGGAACTCTACAGGCCGGAAAGTCAGGAAGCGTTGCTTTGTTTGCCTGAAAAATGGCCAAAAAAATCAATTTACCGCACACTGTTGCGAATCCTGTAGCGTGCCATTGTGTATAGAGGATTGCTTTAAAGCTTATCATACACCACCATAATACCTTTATATACTACTAGCTGTTGCCCGCGACTTCGTCCGCGTGGACTTCAGTTTATAGCGCGCGGTGTCAACAAAATTGGTGTCAAATTTAAAAGCTTTTTAAAACCCTGGTACTCCTTAAATCAAAATACCCAAAAACAGCTGTGCAGTGCGCACATAATATTTCATTTTTAAAAATTAAACCTAAAGCTTATTTAGCCCCCCATTACACAACTTTAGCTTTACCCATAAACTATTTAGCATTGGTAGGTTTAAGGTTTCGTCACTCATCACTGCGTACGCGTAGATAAAGTACTGAGTAGCAGTGGCGTGGGGTGAAAAAAAATAAAGGTAAAGCCGGACCAAAAAACGGCTAACTTGTGAATAAGCAAAATTTCAATTCTTGTAAAAAAAACGTGCAATAAATTACATACCTGTATTAAGTGTGTTAGTTTACCTTTTCCATAACTACTAGGGTGCTTTGCTTGCATTGTGTGCGTTGCATGCAGTGTTAGTGTTGTTAGTATTCACCACCTTCACCATACATGACATCACTGGTATTATATGAACAGTGCATGTCGAGTATGATAAAAGTGGCTTTAAAAAAAGCCGTTTTAAGCACACGTCACTCACACTCACACACCAAAAATAAGTGAATCCTGACTTGCCAGTGTAGATGTTTGTTACTCAATCATGCAAAAACTGGATTTAGATGAAATTTTGCATGCATCCCATGTCAAACATGGAAAGGAACATAGGCTACCTGTCTGAAGTCCACGCAGACGAAATCGCGGGCAAAAGCTAATAGCAAAGAAATATCAGCAGAAATACGTACCTAAATGTTTAATTTTGTTATTTGTCGTCTGTCGTCGTTATTTAATATTCTTATTCTACAATCTGAAAAATTACCTAAGAATTATTATTTATATCATTTCTCACCTAACCGTGTCACGACAAATTACAAAGTAAGTAAAACAAACCAACCTTTACGATGTAACAAACAAAAACACAACACAACACTTGGCAAGTAAAATTTCACTACTTTCGATTCTTTTAAACTATATAATATTACAATCAAGCTAGCCCACTAACTTAATAAATAAAATTTTGCATATTACAATAATAACAGTACAAAATGAGTGCAAATAAGCGCGTAATATAATTGTTTAAGTGAATTGAAATGACAGCACGCGCCGGTCGGCCGCTGCAATTAGCTCTGTTGTGATTGGACGAAATCTTTTAAAGCGAAACATGCGAAACTAAACCTTAACACATGACAAATAAAGACTAGGTAGGCTATGTGGGATCGGCTTGTTGTTCGACAATATCGACGAGTCGTTTGCATGTAGTAGTAATGTGTATGTGTGCGTGAATTTCATACATTTCAAATGTTTGGATTCCCGATGTTTTGAGCGAGTTCCCCGGCCACCGCACACTATGGAGCAGTACGTACGCGTTCTGAGTGCGATCGTAAAAACGGGTATGTGTGCGTTTGCGTGATTTTAAATACATGGCGAATTATTTTTATGAAATTGTAGGAAGCGGGGTAAGCTATAATTATTAATAATAAAAAATGTATATATTAAAATTAGCCAAGGTAAGCCGGTAGGAATCGTGTTCTATGGAGGCTTCGCCACTGCTGAGTAGTGAGTTATTAATTATCGACGTGCATAAAAATCGCAAGAATCGAAAAACGCTGCTCGACATGGTACCACCTCTTATAGAAAGATGCATGAGCAAGCGATAGTGCGATGTAGGAGACGCGCGGCGCCATCTATTATGATTTTTTGGAACTAACTTAATTTGAACAAATTTACGCATTTTCACCCCCTTACAACCCCTTTTTCCGGTTAAAAAGTAGCCTATGTCCTTTCTCAGGCTTTAGACTATCTGTGTACAAAATTTCATTACAATCGGTTCAGTAGTTTTGGCGTGAAAGCGAGACAGACAGACAGAGATACTTTCGCATTTATAATATTAGTATAGATACCATAAAAACTACGGCGGGAAAAATTGGGGTAAGAAACTTGCACAATTCGCATATTGTGATTGCTAAGTCACATTCGTATGACTGGTATTGTATGAAAACAGAGTGGAAGGTTAGAATGATTGTGTATTTTTTGTATATAGTTTAGATATGCCCAGTGACGGATTAAGACTACTTGATGCCCTAAGCAAACCATGCCTGTGTGCCGCCCCCCCCCCGGCATGAGAGTGAGACGTGATGCCCTAAGGACGGATGTTTTTTTTCCTTCTGGTGCCCCCTCAGACGTGATGCCCTAGGCAATTATTTAATTTGATTAAGGGTTAATCCGTCACTGGATATGCCTTAAGAATTTTTTACATATTTTTACTTTACATTGCAATTTTTATGTTTGTTATCACTGTTTGTGATTTGCATGTACAATGTACTTAATAATATTATATTATAAATTTATAATATATGTCACTTTTTTCATAAAATTTCCAATCCAAAGGCATCAGGCATTATCTTTAGACAATGTGTAAGTGTGTCATTGTCTTTGCAACATTCGAAAAAGATGCCACGGTTTTGCTGTAACATACGGTTTTTTCTCGATAGTTTTACTCCAAATCGAAGGAAATGACAATTTTTAAACCGCCGATGCCGAGCCGGCTCAATGGAATTAAAATTCCATCGAGCCGGCTCGAAGCGAGCCTTCGAGCTGTCAGTTTTGGCGGTCCACACGGTGGTTATTGCTCGATTTGGAGTAAAACTATCGAGCAAAACCGTATGTCGATTCTTAGCATAATGAAGTATTTTTTACCGTAATACATAAAACATCAGCTGATACACGGTCATCAACGGCGGTTGTCAACAGTAAAAACGGGTATGCGCGTTGCCAAATGCCAGCCACACTGTTGTCAACGTGTTGTCAACCACAGTGTTGAATAGATTTTGCGTGGTCGTCAACCGCCGTTGACGACCGTGTATCAGATACTTAAAAGGGACCATTCACTATCCTGCATTGCAGTCCTGTTGCAGTCCGCCGTGCAGGCCTGCAACACCATTCACTATCCTGCATAAGCCGGCGGACTGCACGGCGGCTTATGCAGGATAGTGAATGGTGTTGCAGGCCTGCACGGCGGACTGCAATGCAGGATAGTGAATGGGCCGGTTAACCCTTTAATTTTTGACACTTTTTGTCGAAAACACATAGGTAATCAAATAAATAAATCTATCGTAGACAATAAAACCAAGCATCTGCTGGCTTGCTAAGCATCTGTTCCTAAATATCCTTGCATTGTTCTGACAATGCATTGAAAATGTAAGACAATACAAACCGTACATGTGGCGGTCCATGCGGCCCTCATCATTGTTGTGTCCCCAGAGTATAATATCGTAAACTATATATGTCGACTGTCCTGCCTGTCTAGCATACGCCAACGAGATATCTCATTCTCGAGATAATTAAAAACTACTTGTCTCATAATGTAAAAATCTCGACATTATTTTGACAAAACTCTATAAAAATGTGTTATTTCGATGATAGATCTACGCGAGAAAAAATGTTTGTCATGCTAGGGTCAATAGAGATGAAGATACAAACTATCAAACATCGAGAAACATGTAGAGTGAGATATCTCGTTGGCGTATGCTAGACAGGCAGCTGTAACTTGCACGAAGTGTACATAAAATAACAAAGATGGCCTGCAGTCACTTCTCATGGCTATAAAAGACACTTACGACGAGGTTCGAAATTTGACCCTTGTCTTGAATAATTATTTGTGCAATATGGCCGCCACAGTTGAAGGGATATGTGATACGATATTGTATTCGAAACTGCACTATTTACCTAATAGTACGGGAGCACTAGAACATTTTTTTTTATTACAACAAGCTAATTTTTGTGAGTAGCTTCATTTTGATAAGACGAACAACATTTTTATTTTCGAAAAATCTCGAAAGTGGTAGCTAACAGAGATAGATCATAGAAAGGATTTCATACTTTGACGTGGTGATTATGGATTGTTCTATTGTACATTGATAGGTTAATAGTTACATAATTTTAGAATAACATTGTCCTACAAATAGAACAATCCATATTTTAGGACCATCAAGTCAAAGTATAAAATCCTTTCTATCTCTGTTAGCTGCCACTTTCAAGATTTTTCGAAAATAAAGATGTTCTTCGTCTTATCAAGATGAAGCTACTCACAAAAAATTTGGTAGTTAGTAATAAAAAAAAAAAGACGGGTTGCACTCCGGGAGTGCCGGCAGAAGTGAAAACTTGATTATGTATTAACGTTGTGCATTTTTTTTAACCCATTTTTTGTGAAAATCGATTATTAAAAAATCGTTTTTTTTAATTAATCGAAACCCTTACAATTCGAGTTCGAGTTCGACACAAAACACTACTCTCCAACCGTCTTACGGTTTTTCTACGGTTTTTCGATCAACACGAAAATCTGACGCGAGTTTCACAGTTTTTACCCATCCCACAAAAGTGCTCAACGCCGCACACTGGTCCCAAAGTAAAATAAATGGGACATTAAGAATTTTCGGATCGAAGGTCAACGGATCAGGCTGATTTTTTTTTGTAGACAGCTGATGCAATTACAAGTCACTTTTATAGATATCGTTTTTTTCAAATATGCCGTATCTACAGAGATAAAAAATAATTTAAAAAAATTTGTATGGACGAAATCATAATTTTGTCATTTTAATCCAAGATTCAAACGTATTCAAAATAAATCATAGCACAGCTTATAGAGGGACTCTTGTCGTACATTTTTGTCATAGACACTCAACTGCGATTTTTGCGCCTTTTAGAGCTACAGCCACTTTATTTTTTTTATCAGCGGATGGGGCTGATTTTTTTGTAGCATCTGATGCAATTACAAGTTACTTTTATAGATGTTGTTTTTTTCAAATATGCCTTATCTACAGAGAAAAAAAATATGAATTATTTTTTTGTATGGACGAAATCATAATTTTGTAATTTTCTTCCAAGATTCAAACGTATTCAAAATAAATCATTGCACAGTTTTGTTATAGACACTTAACTGCGATTTTTGTGCCTTTAGGAGCTACAGGTACTTTAATTTTTATTGTTTTGTATAATTCATTTCTGAGTATTTCATATAGTTTTTAATAAATATTGTTAAGGATAGACAAATAATAATGTTTTCTTTATTGACAAGTAACTCTTTATAATGTCTTATTCATAAAAAAGCCTATATATACTAAAACTAAACAAATTAAAGTAGAAATCTCAAAACATGTACGTACAGGTAAATTATTTTATGACTCATCCAGTTTGCAAACATTGTTTGGTAATGACTCATTGCCTAATTGGTAATTACCTCTATACTTGGAATTTGTGCTCTGTTTTGTTATTCAGCGCTAGCGAACGCTTCGAAAACGCTAAATAATAAATAGGCACATAGATTGCAATTCAAATTTTCCCTTCCGAGTACTTTTACGGGCTTAGGACCGTCAAAATACAAACTTGTATGATTATAATTATAGGTAATGTATTAACAATAGTGGAAATCTCAAAACGTGTTTGTACATCTAAATTATTCCTTCGATCGTGGAAAAACGAGACACAATAAGGCTATTGTGAAAACCGATCATGAAAGCCTCATATTACTTCAAGTAGTGGGGGTAATTAAACAATGAGTTATAAAAAAATGCTTGCAATATGGATTACTCGCGCAATAATCCTTCGAGCCCCAAGCGGTCGCATTCGACCGCGATAACAATAGAAGCCTTGCTATTGTTATCGCGGTCGCATAACAATAGAAAGGCCCGGGCTTCTAGCCCCAAGCAGTCGCATGCGACCGCGATAACAATAGAAAGCCATTCTATTGTTTTTTAATTAGACAATGAGTTATAAAAAAATGCTTGCAATACGGATGACTCACGCAATAATCCTTCGAGCCCCAAGCGGTCGCATGCGACCGCGATAACAATAGAAGCCTTACTATTGTAATCGCGGTCGCATGCGACCGCTTGGGGCTCGAAGGATTATTGCGTGAGTCATCCGTATATACGGATGACTCACGCAATAATCCTTCGAACCCCAAGCGGTCGCATGCGACCGCGATAACAATAGAAGCCTTACTATTGTAATCGCGGTCGCATGCGACCGCTTGGGGCTCGAAGGATTATTGCGTGAGTCATCCGTATTGCAAGCATTTTTTTATAACTCATTGTCTAATTACCCCCACTACTTGAAGTAATATGAGGCTTTCATGATCGGTTTTCACAATAGCCTTATTGTGTCTCGTTTTTCCACGATCGAAGGAATAATTTAGATGTACAAACACGTTTTGAGATTTCCACTATTGTTAATACATTACCTATAATTATAATCATACAAGTTTGTATTTTGACGGTCCTAAGCCCGTAAAAGTACTCGGAAGGGAAAATTTGAATTGCAATCTATGTGCCTATTTATTATTTAGCGTTTTCGAAGCGTTCGCTAGCGCTGAATAACAAAACAGAGCACAAATTCCAAGTATAGAGGTAATTACCAATTAGGCAATGAGTCATTACCAAACAATGTTTGCAAACTGGATGAGTCATAAAATAATTTACCTGTACGTACATGTTTTGAGATTTCTACTTTAATTTGTTTAGTTTTAGTATATATAGGCTTTTTTATGAATAAGACATTAGAAAGAGTTACTTGTCAATAAAGAAAACATTATTATTTGTCTATCCTTAACAATATTTATTAAAAACTATATGAAATACTCAGAAATGAATTATACAAAACAATAAAAATTAAAGTACCTGTAGCTCCTAAAGGCACAAAAATCGCAGTTAAGTGTCTATGACAAAACGGTGCCATGATTTATTTTGAATACGTTTGAATCTTGGAATAAAATGACAAAATTATGATTTCGTCCATACAAAAAATAATTTATATTTTTTTCTCTGTAGATAAGGCATATTTGAAAAAAACAACATCTATAAAAGTAACTTGTAATTGCATCAGATGCTACAAAAAAAATCAGCCTCATCCGCTGACAAAAAATAAATAAAGTGCCTGTAGCTCTAAAAGGCGCAAAAATCGCAGTTGGGCAACATGACAAAAATGTACGACAAGAGTCCTTCTATAAGCTGTGCTATGATTTATGTTGAATACGTTTGAATCTTGGAAGAAAATTACAAAATTATGATTTCGTCCATACAAAAAATGATTCATATTTTTTTTTCTCTGTAGATAAGGCTTATTTGAAAAAAACAACATCTATAAAAGTAACTTGTAATTGCATCAGATGCTACAAAAAAAAATCAGCCTCATCCGCTGACAAAAAAAATTAAAGTGCCTGTAGCTCTAAAAGGCGCAAAAATCGCAGTTGAGTGTCTATGACAAAAATGTACGACAAGAGTCCCTCTATAAGCTGTGCTATGATTTATTTTGAATACGTTTGAATCTTGGATTAAAATGACAAAATTATGATTTCGTCCATACAATTTTTTTTTTTATTATTTTTTATCTCTGTAGATATTTGAAAAAAACGACATCTATAAAAGTGACTTGTAATTGCATCAGCTGTCTACAAAAAAAAATCAGCCTGATCCGTTGACCTTCGATCCGAAAATTCTTAATGTCCCATTTATTTTACTTTGGGACCAGTGTGCGCCGCTAAAGAAAGAAGTTTTCACTTCAAAAATGTTCTATATTTTTCCCGTACCTACCATAAGACCTGATTATGTTGTTTTGTTGAGTAATATAACTAATAACTTGTAATACCTATGATAAGATTATGACGTAATAGCGACTCGCTGGAATCCAGATAAACCCTGCGAGGTTTTTGGATAGGTACGGGCTACGGCCTACGGCACATTGTAAGACTATTGTTATTTTTTTTGATAAAAAAAATGTTGATAGTAATTCTTAATTATGCACACATTATAGTTCTTGCAATCTACGAGCGCGCGTAGCCTTTATTTGTAGTTGGAAATGTGAATAGACATTTTCGTTAGTGTGCGTACCTGACGGAGCAGTCAGTAGCGAGCGAGCCATGTGCGCGTGTATAGATATGATCACTCACACAACTAAGGGCGCCGCGCGCTCGTAGATTGCAAGACCTGTACACAATAATCAGTGTTGCCACCTCGGGGAATTTGTCACTAGATTTAGGGAATTCTACGGTAGCTCAACGATTTTTGATTTTTTAAGTCACTAGACATAGATTTGGTGACTTCTAGCGACTTTTCGCGATCAATGACAAATACTTATTTATTTTCCCCTGAATAATAAATATAGGAAACGTTATAAGAAAATAATAAAGGAAACTTTATTTATGATACTTTTTAGTTTTTACTATAATGTTGGCAACACCGATTCTTAATGCGACTGAATCTCGGACGATATTATATTGTATACTGTGGTCGGACGAGAATCGTGCATTGGTGCTCTCACTCTGACGTACTGAATCAGTTATTTGCTATCCTTGTCTAGTCACGGGTTTCCCCTATTACAACTTGGGGAATTACTTACCTTACAGCGAATTACCTTACAGACGATTTTGTTTTCATTCACAATTCATATTTGCTCTGTTTTACTGATGTTGACGCGGTGTGTGCCGTATTGTTTTGTAAAGCTTTTGTTATAATATAATATTGTTGTGAATTGAGAGTCAAAATGGAAATTCCTTTAAAAAAGAAGGTATATAGCCAAAAATATCGCAAAGAATGGAAATTAATTGATGAGTTTAAAGTTGTAACAGATCCTATGAAAGCTCATTGTGCGTATTGCCGGACGGATTTACAAGCAAGAATAAATGATTTGCGTAAACATGCCGAGTCAAGGAAGCATAAGGATAAATGTGATGCTTTATCTACAAACAGAAAAATCGACTTTTCAGCTGCTCCCAAACTACAACACAAGACGGATTTCAACACTTTAAGAGCGGAAGGTAGGCTAGCACTTTTTATAATAGAACATACTGCCATATCTCAAATTGACCACCTTACTGAGACTATAAAAAAGTGTTTTCCTGCTTGCAAAGAAGCCGCGAACATCAAAATGCATAGAACGAAATGTACTGAAGTGATTATGAATGTTATCGCTCCCCACTTCATTCAGACGCTTAAAAACGACATCGGAGCACAAAAGTATAGCATCTTGCTCGATGAGTCCACAGATCTTAGCGTGTCCAAATATTTGGGAGTGGTGTTACGAAATTTTAATCCCGCAAGAAAAATAGTGGTATCATCTTTTTTGGCTTTGGAACCTCTGATCGCATGTGACGCCCGTGGTATTGTAAATGCTTTACTGAAATGCTTGGAACGACACGGTATACCGCTAAAAAACATGATCGGTTTGGGTTGTGATAACGCCTCTGTTATGATCGGTATAAATAACGGCGTACATAAAATTCTTCAAACTGAATACGGATTAACAAATCTAGTTCTGGTGAAATGTGTATGTCACTCACTACAATTAGCCGTATCTCATGCTTCTGAACACATATTACCCAGAAATATTGAATTTCTTATCAGGGAAACTTACAATTGGTTTTCAAACTCACCTAAACGCAGAGAAGAGTATAAAGAACTGTACCAGTTAATAAATTGTGGCGAAAGTCCTCTGAAAACTCGCTGGCTGTCAGTGGAGCCGGCAGTAACGAGAATTTTGTCGCAGTGGGATGACTTAAAACTTCGGAGGAGCATGGGAAATTCAAATCAAGGCCGCGAAATCACATTTGTATCGTATTGTTGGTGATCAAGCTTTGACCTTCGAAGAGCTTGCCACGCTATTCATTTAAATTGAGGCCGTTTTGAATTCCAGACCTTTGTGTCCACTGAGCTCGGATCCTAACGACTTAAGCGTCTTGACCCCAGGTCATTTTTTAACGTTAGAACCTTTAACTGCAGTACCGGATCCAGATAACATTGACGTTAAACTTCATCGATTGAACCGGTGGCAGCTCATTCAATCTTACCAACAGCATTTTTGGAAACGTTGGAAGCATGAACACCTAAATGGTCTAACTCAGCGAGCGAAATGGACCGGAGATTCGAAGCCATTAGCCGTTAATTCTATCGTGTTGATAAGAGATACCAATCGACCTCCTCTCCACTGGCCGCTGGGACGCGTAGCATCACTACATCCTGGACCAGATGGAGTAGTTCGGGTGGCAACTGTTCGAACTGGTCATGACCATCTGCTCAAACGACCTTTGGTCAAATTATGTCCTCTTCCTATGGAGTGACAACACATTACCGTAACGTTTAGTTTTAGTACCTAGTAGTTTAATGGATATTCATCAAAAGTCACATATCTAGATAAAAGTCTTAGTTTATTACAATACTATAGGGGGGCGCGTCCGCGGGGGCGCCGGTTGAATCCGCCCCTGCCGCGGGGGCGGGCCTTGTTGGTGGCCGGGGGGCTCTTGGGGCGAAGCGCCTCGATGCGCTCCGTGCACCCGGTGGTGTCCCGGCCTTCGGTGAAGTATGAAGCGTAGAGATCCGCGTTGAAGTTGGAGTTGGTGAGCTCGTGGCCGATGGTGACCCAGCCGGGACGGATGGTCGAGTCCTTGCCGAACAGATGGACTCTGAAATTAGTTATTTTAAATTAATATTGGAACGAAGTTCCTTATCGCGCTTTGCGAGAGAGGGCTAGACAGAAGACAGAAAGTTGTAACGACACATTTTTATTAGTTCCTGCGCTGTAGAGGCAGAGCACGGAGCTAATACAAAGAGGAGTTGGCCTAAGCATCTGTGCACTGTGATTTTCAACTAGGACCTGACGTCATTGTGGGCGGGGCTTAAGTCAGTACACTTTCGGCGTTTGTCAGGTGCACACGTAACGAGACTCCCAATAAATTGGTCATCTTTGCGTTTTTAACAAGGAAAGGGCGAAGTATTGTGTTTTACAATGTCAAAGTTACTCAGACTGACGTTCTGATAATATAAATACCATCACATTTCATTTGCAAATATTTTTTAATGTAATTTAAATATCAAAGTTCTAGAACATTTTAGCTTTCAGCGTTACTTATACTACTTGACACTAGATGGCCAAACCTTTGAGAGATAATACATACGAAATGCGTATAATTTTGCATAAGTTTATTGCAATAATCATACTTGAATACTGAAAACCGTTACACACTTAGTCCTAAACACATTTAATAGCTAAAACCGTGCTTATAATATAGCTTTATTATTATATATCTTATAAACCGCCATCTGTCGTCACCTAGGATAACTATTTTAAGCGTAACAAATATCCAGGGCCGTATTTAGAATTAAATTATTTGCGCAATGCGCATTTCGTCAAACAAAAACGTTTTTGTTTGCGGACATTTCTTTAAGTTTTTGTTTTAATTGTTTTGTGATAATAATAGTTAATATTATATTATGTGATAATATTATAGCAATTGATTAAAAAAATTCATTAAAATTTTGGGCTCGCTCAAAAATTTAATGAATTTTTTGCGTGGGACGCTGGCGAAAAGTTGCCGGTGGTATGATTCCGAACAATTCCTCAGAGCACTCCCCGTGATACAACCGATAGAGGATGCAGAGTGAAGCTACATCTCGGCGTAATTCTAAGGGGTTCAAGCTGTTTGAAACACTATGGCAGTCAACAATTCGAGCGGCCCTTCGTTGGATACGATCCAGAGGGAGCAGATGGTATTTAGGCGCCCCTGCCCAGAGATGAGAACAATATTCCATATGAGGCCGAACCTGCGCCTTGTAGAGTTGTAAGCGTTGGTCCGGACTGAAGTACTGTCTCGCTCTGTTAAGAACACCAAGTTTCTTCGAGGCTAATTTGGCCTTACCCTCTAGATGATATCAGAACTGGACTTCGCTCGATATGTTGACGCCAAGTATCTCAATGCTAGGGGAGATGGTTAAAGATGTGCCCTCGAAACGAGGATATACGACCATTGGTGACTTTTTAGTGGTGAACGCGCAGACTTGTGTCTTGGCGGGGTTGAATTGGACCAAATTACGTCTACCCCATTCAGAGACCTTCTCCAATGAATTCTCCACCTTAGACACAAGTTCGTTTCGACTCTCAGTGACATTTTGCCGAGAAATATTGGGGGAGCTGGTATATACAGCATCACCTGTACTATCATCCGCATAGCAATGAATGCTGTTGGTCTGTAACATGTCATTGATATGCAGTATGAATAGAGTAGGCGATAGCACACAGCTCTGAGGGACACCAGCATCAACAGACTGAGTTTCCGAGCATTCGCCGTCAACTACGACCTTAATGCTTCTGTCTGCTAAGAAACTAGTGACCCACTTACATAATTTCTCGGGCAGCCCGTATGATGGAAGCTTTGATAGCAGCGCTTTATGCCAAACCCCATCAAAGGCCTTCGCAATGTCCAAACTAACAGCCAATGCCTCTCCCTTCGACTCAATTGCCTGAGCCCAACAATGAGTCAGGTACGCCAAGAGATCACCAGCCGAGCGACCCTTACGGAACCCGTATTGTTTGTCGCTTAGTAATCCCTGGCCGTCCAAGTATCGAAGAAGCTGGCTATTGATAATGGATTCCATTATCTTCGAGAAGAGAGAGGTTATAGCGATTGGTCTGTAGTTGGAAGGATTTGAGCGTTTACCTTTTTTGGGGATCGGGTGCACCAAGGCTGTCTTCCAGGAAGCCGGGACGATGCCAGTGGAATAGGAGAGCCGAAAAAGACGCGCTTAAACTACTGAACTAATTTTGATGAAAGGTTTAGCGTTAATAATCTTTTACTTAATAGTAAAAAAACAAAATGTATTAAATTCAAATTGCCCAATGGAAGGCAAACGGAAACCAATGTGCTTTTAAATGGTGATGTTATGGAGCTAGTGGATACAGCTGTATTTTTAGGTATTACACTAGACTCCCAGCTTCAGTGGGGCCCTCACATTGCTGGGTTGGCCGACAGACTCAGTTCAGCAGCATATGCAGTAAGTAAGATTAGACAATTTTCAGATGAAACAACAGCACGCCTAGTGTATTTTAGTTACTTTCATAGTATTATGTCCTACGGCATTTTGCTGTGGGGCAATGCTGCAGATATAAATACAATTTTTGTGCTGCAGAAGCAAGCTGTTCGGGCAATCTACAAGCTGGCCCGTAATACTTCACTTAGAGAAAAATTTAAGGAAACTGGAATCCTAACTGTTGCTTCTCAATATGTTCTATCAAATGTATTATATGTTAAAAAGAATATATATGAATTCAAGAAAAAATGTGATACCCATGGGAGAAATACTCGTAATAAACATAAGCTTGACATTCCGGTGACTAGACTTACTAAAGTCAAAAACTCTTTTAAAGGTCAATGTATACGCCTTTATAATAAGATCCCAGAAAACGTTCAAAATCTCTCAATTAATAAATTCAAAAAAGTTGTTAAAGAACGTTTGTGTACAAAAGCGTACTATAAAGTTACTGATTTCATGAATGATAGTACACCATGGGAATAAGGTCGCCCCCTGCAGAGCTGTTTCTGTATAATATACAGTATGGTACACTCGTATTTTATTTAGTCATAATGACACTGTAGTTTTATATACTTTTTGTAATTTTCCATCTTTTTAATTAAAAGATGGCTCCGTGCGAGTTTCTTACGCCGGTTCTTCTCGACGGGGTAGTTCCCGAACCGGTGGTAGGCACCAGTGTAGACCCGACGTTCAGAGAATATTTGAAAAAATTTATTCTGAATAAAAAATTTTGAGTTTGAGTTTGAGTATGCAGGTACATTGAGCCCCGAGAAAGGACGTAAGATATTTTTTTACTCGAAAATAAAAATGTACGGTTTTTGGCGAATTTTAGCGCAACAGCCTTTTGGCCTGCGGGCATTGACTAGTTATAGCATAAAGAAGAGCACTAAAAAGGCGAGTCACGAATTTCACGATGCGAATCTATTTTACGATTTTTTTGTGATATAAAGATTATTTTTATAAAATTAGGGGGCAAAGAGCAAACTGCAAACGGGTCACCTGATAGAAAGAAACCACCGTCGTCCATGGACACACGCAACATCAGAAGAGTTGCAGATGCGTTGCCGGCCTCTTAAGTATACACTCTTTTCTTGAAGGTTCAATCTAAAATGCTGCGGCGCAAGTCCAATTGCAAGTGTAATGCTAAGTACTGACATACGGTTTTGCTCGACAGTTTTATTCCAAATCGAGCAATAACCACCGTGTGGACCGCAAAACTGACAGTCGAAGGCTCGCTTCGAGCCGGCTCGATGGAATTAAATATGTCAAATATGTCATTTCCTTCGATTCGGAGTAAAACTATCGAGCAAAACCGTATGTGAGTACTTAAGATAAAAGATAGTAACAGCAAATCAAAGATATTAAATACCTTCTCCGTCCTAAGCAGAAGTGTTCCATGATGTGGAATATCTCTATGGGTTTCTCGGTGCTGCCAAACTCCGGGTCCTCGGATATGATGAGATCTATGTCCACATTGGCATGTATGAAGTCTCCATCCACTGATCTCCGGACTGTCCCCTTAATGCCCATGAGGCAGTGTTCCTTAGTCCGCTGGAAGACAGCATTGTGTTCGAGGTTCTTGGAGTGGCCGGGGTTCTTGATGTTGGTCTTGATCCAGCAGATATCCTCACATCTTCTAAAACCCCATTTCTTCAGGCATTCCCTGCCCATGTCTAAGCCTGAAAAATTAATTTAATGCACGTTAGATAAAACTACTTCTAGGTAGGTAAACTATTGAGGAAGAGATTTTCATTTTGATTTTATTTCGGTAATGTATTATTGCAGTCATAGAAGATCCGGCGTAATGGCCTTAGGTTGTTTACACACGGCGCCGCAGCGGCAGCGTTTTTCGCGGCGCCGCAGAACCCTCGGTGTCTCCATCAATTTGTATGGGTATGAAGACGGACTTTTTTGTGTTCCCAGCATTGTTCTCATAGAAAAAGTTGTTCATTTTGACGGGCTCATTTGATGGTTTTAAGGATAACGGTGTTAAACCTAACACCCTGTATAGGTAGAAATGACCAGCGACTATGGAGTTTCGGTTGCGGTTACGTTAGAAGCCATCCAGTGCTGAAGGTCGATAAAGTAAAGCTAATTTTTTAAATCTCATACTAGACGTTTCGCGCGGCTTCGTCCGCGTAAATAATAATTTTCCCCGTTTTTTCTACATTTTCCTTTATTACTTTATTTTATTTTATTTTCTTAAAATTGCTCCAATAGTTCGTGAGATAAACCCTTCCAAATAATTTCCCCCGTTTTTTCCACATTTTCCTCTATTTCTTTGCTCCTATTAGTATTAGCGTGATAAAATATAGCCTATACTCTATAGCCTTCTTCGATAAATGGGCTATCTAATACTAAAAGAATTTTTCAAATCGAACCAGTAGTTCCTGAGATCAGCGCCTTCAAATAAGCCCTTTAAAATAATTTCTACCCCGTTTTTTCCACATTTTCCTCTATTTCTTCGCTCCTATTAGTCTTAGCGTGATAAAATATAGCCTATAGCCATCCTCGATAAATGGACTATCTAACACTGAGAATATTTTTAAAATCGGACCAGTAGTTCCTGAGATTAGCGCGTTCAAACAAACAAACTAACTCTTCTGCTTAATATTAGTACAGATTATTCGGGATAACTGTAGGAATCTCGTTCCACTGAAACGATTTTGATAGGAATGCGTATACTTCGAGTCCCAAGAAAGGACATAGGATAGTTTCGGTCCCGAAAAAAGTCCAATTCCCGCGCGATAATTTTGTTTTTATGAAATAAAGAAAACGAAACAAACGAGCAAACGGGTCACCTGGTGGAAAGCAACTTCCGTCGCCCATGGACACTTGCAACAACAGAAGAGCTGCAGGTGCGTTGCCGGCCTTTAAAAGGTACTTAATAGGGTGGGCAAGGGTTAGGGTGCGTTTCCACTAAAGCGGAGCGGAGCTTAGCAGTGCCCGAATTGACCAATCGTGCTATTCCAGCGAAATGACAGCGAAGCGGAGCGAAGACTTCGAGCATGGTGATTGGTCAATTCGACACCGCTAAGCTCCGCTCCACGTCAGTAGAAACGCCGGTTTTCTGCGAGCCCGTGGTATTTCTCCGGTCGAGCCGGAGCCGTGCCGAAGCATGGCTCTCCCACGTAAACGACTTTTGGCATGGCATCATCCAGTTTTTTATAACGTACCCTCGGAGCTCCCGCACCACAGGAACACGAAGGACCTGGGCTGCGCCAGGTGATGCAGGTCCAGCGCCTGCACGTCTGCCCAGCGCCAGCCCGCGCCCAGCGGCGGCTCCACCAGCACCACGTCGAACTTGCTGCCCATCGACTTCAGGTCGAACGTCTGAAAGTTGTAGCAAAATATAATAATAATATCTATGGACGCTTCACACCACGTCAGTCTGGCCCCGTGCTAAGCTGTACCTGAAGGACTTGTGTTACGGGTACCCAGACAACGGAAATATATTTAATACACATCCATGACCCAGGAACTTTGAAAACTTTTTTGTTCCGTCGGCCGGATTCGAACCCGCGGGCCGCGACCCCCGGGTTGAGCTACCAACGCGCTCACCACTGAGCCACAGAGGTCGTCAAGAACCACCCCGAAGAAATTAGGGTCAAAGCTAATACTCATGCGGGCGCACGCTCGCGTGTGTATTAAGAGCCTACTGTCAAAACGCCTACACACAACGCTATCCTCCAATCGTGATACAATGATTCCATTAATCGTGCTCCCGGGCAATGTACTTTACACTGCAGCTAATAGTGAACAATATCGCGTAACAACGGTTCCCGCATTATAGCACGAAAGTAAAGGACGTAAGTCCTAAAAATGTTTTTGATGATTACTTAAAAATTAAATACAATACTAATATTTCCTTTAGCTACTACAATCACACACTTTATTTTTTTATAAAGTGTGTGATTGTAGTAGTGCAAGTTATCTATACTAATATTATAAAGCGGAAGAGTTTGTTAGTTTGTTTGTTTGTTTGAACGCGCTAATCTCAGGAACTACTGGTCCGATTTGAAAAAATCTTTCAGTGTTAGATAGCCTATTTATCGAGGTAGGCTATAGGCTATAATTTATTACGCTAATACTAATAGAAGCGAAGAAATAGAGCAAAGTGTGGAAAAAAACGGGGGAAATTATTTGAAAGGGCTTATTTGAACGCGCTAATCTCAGGAACTACTGATCAGATAACTCTTTATCGAGGAAGGCCATAGGCTATATTTTATCGCGCTAAGACTAATAGGAGCGAAGAAATAGATGAAAATGTGGTCATGATGAGTTAACATACATAATATTAAAAGATCCAAATTGTGTACATTCATTATTATTTGTCTCTGTCTGATATGTATCAAACATTGTATACCTATAATGTCTGTATATGATAGATTTTTTTATTACTGAGGGGGTAACATTAAAATATTTTAAAAACCATACCTTCAAATCACATTTTAAGTACATAGGAGGTGTGGCAGTGCGAGATATCAACTCGTCCTTTAGTTTGATGAGCTCTCTCAGCTTGGGGTATTCCTCGAAGCGGTCGGCCAGCCCCACATCACGAATAAAGTTCTGCGGCCTTTGGCCAGTGTCTACAAAATGCTGGCAGTAATCATTGTGCGGATTTGATGACTGTGTGCCCTGAAAATATAATATGCTAAATAAAAATGTGTGTTTTCATTAATGTTTTATAAAATTATCATATTATTTTATTTCATCTGTTTTGACATCCAGTCTGCACTTATCGGCACTTTGACAATTAGAGCTCTAAGAAAAATGTATGTAGGAACATCATTTTCACGCATACGTAAACAGATTTGTACACACAGATGTAATTCAATTTTGGTTTCGTTTGACAGCTCGGAATCGTTTCTCTATTCTGCTAGGTACCTATATTAACTTTATGGTTCTACTATACCTTTAAGAATGTAGATGAGTCAGTATAGACCAAGCTGTCTGGCTCTTTTGAAGCTGGCTTTTCATTGTCCTCAGCAAACTCGGACACTACTTGTTTCTTCGGCAAGACATCAAGGGGAGCTCCCAACGCCTGTCTCAGTTCACTTACACTGGAGACTCCTAGCTGTAAATTGCTAATGCCATAATTTGCTCTCATATGGATCTATCAGACAGACTTCACATTATGTCGCAAGCAGTGCGGCAGCAGCGCTGCAACCGCGCGGCTCGTTTTAGTATAGAAGTCGCGCTGCTGCCACGCGGCTGCTGCACTACTCGTGACTTAATGTGAAGGTAGCCTTAAGCATTCAAGGGTGTTGTATTACGTTATATAGAGATACTCAAACAAGGGGCGTTCTGACCGCATCAGAAATCCTCTTATGTGACTGACCTCTAGAACGCAGAAAGCTTGAAGGTGTGACCGCTCTCTGTCAGATAGGTCCCATAGATGATTATGAATACACTAACTATGACATAACTTATTTAACCCATCAATCCCCAAGGCGGCACCCGGCTGTCGCATAAAAATTTAAAATCTATTGTGTCTGCGAATCCCACGGTTGAGGTATTAATCCTTGGATGGCGGATTCTTGGAAATGTAATTGCTAGGTAATAGCCCAGCACCACCCGTGTTCTGTCATATCGCGCATCATTGACATTGGAAATATATTCTACTGATGAAAGACAATCGGTTTTTGTATGTACCATAACTTTATTTATATTAGTAATGCAAATATTTAAAATATTTACAAATACAGTACACAGTTATTTGAATTGATTTTCGTTTTAAATAATTCGATTCTACAATTATAATTGACGTGGTATGATATTTTTTATACAATACTACGGCGATAAAGACAGCACACTTTAAACGTATTTAATGCGTATTTTCAGATTGGAAAGCAGTCATATATTTTAATGTTACAAGCTTTATTGCAGATATTAATTAGAAAGCTGTTGATTCTCACTTGAAAACAGAGTTAGAAAAAGAACGGTAAATACGATGGACATTGTTAATAAGCTAGTGTAATGCAGAAGTTTTCTTTTACAATTTAATTTCCTATTTGTTTGTATTATATTCCTTATTTTCATAAATAATAAAATACGTCGAGGTTAAGTTTTTACGAACAAACATATTACTCACCGTTTGTGCCAGGAGCTTTTTACGTTTTTGGGAACGCTCCCTTAGTTCTTTTAACTTTTCACTCATATTTTATATCTGGTGATAGGCGATAGCATCTAACTGCACTGATTACAAAGCATTGACTATGTTTTCATATTCATTGTTACAAAGCCACCTTTTAAGCACTTATTCCATTTCACTAAATTTAGATATCTAAAGCGCTTATTCCATTTCACTAAATTTAGATATCTAAATGATTTAGTGACTAAATTTAGTCAAGTGGAATAACATTAAAGCGCTTATTCCATTTCACTAAATTTAGCTATCTAAATGATTTAATGACTAAATTTAGTCAAGTGGAATAACATTTAGAAAGTTACTAAATGTTATTCTACTTGACTAAATTTAGTCACTAAATCATTTAGATATCTAAATTTAGTGAAATGGAATAAGCGCTTTAGTAACTTTTTATATGTTATTCCACTTGACTAAATTTAGTCACTAAATCATTTAGATATCTAAATTTAGTGAAATGGAATAAGCGCTTTAGCTTGTATTTTTTTAGATGACAGCTGATGAGCAGGGACAGAAAACGTTATCAAAAATATAACGTTAAAACTACCGAAACATTCGTTACGTTATCGTTATTTACAAACGTTGCTTTTTTGGAATCGATAAAAAGTATCGATATTTTTACCGCTATTTTATCGTTATTTTTTTCGTTACCATTGGTCTACGCGCTACGTTGCCAGACCTCTGTAGTCTGTGGTGGCAAGTGGGCAGTGGCAACGAGGGATTTTCTTATTTTTTTAATTTGATTGTCAAACAGTTTCCATTTTAGTAACTAGATGGCGTATGGGTAGAAAACTATCGGTAATACCAGGGAATACCATCAATACTTGCTACAAAACTGGGCAAAAGAATGTAAAAATTTGCTCTAGGGAACTATTCCGCGCAGCGCATTTTATTCTCGCGGTTTTTTTTTCACTTTTCTGTAAAGGTGCTCCCTCACCGAGAGCATTCCCTTGTAATGTAACGTTACAGAGTCGAGCATTACATCAGTGAGGGAGGAGAACCGAGTAATACAATGTGCTCCATGTAATGATACAATGTGTAATATCAACAATGAAAAAGACAATTTATACCTAACTAGCAACCCGCCTCGGCGTCGCACGGGTATAAATATATAGCCACTGAAAAAATTAATAAAAGCCGATATCCTATGATCCTTCACGTGGTCTACTTCTTATCTGTGCCAAATAACATAAAAATTGCTCAAGTAGTTCGCGAGATAAGCCCTTTCAAATAATTTCCCCCGTTTTTTCCACATTCTCCTATTAGTCTTAGCGTGATAAAATATAGTCTATAGCCTTACCGCCGGACCAGTAGTTCCTGAGATTAGCGCGTTCAAGTTAGCCCTTTCAAATAATTTTCTCCGTTTTTTCCACATTTTCCTCTATTTCTTCGCTCCTATTAGGCTTAGCGTAATAAAATATAGCCTATAGCCTTCCTCGATAAATGGAATGGATAAATAGAACGACACGGCGACGAAACGTGTCGTTAATATGATGGGGTTGATGATATGTATGTTAATATGATGGGGGCGATTTCCGGTTACCTCCAAGTGTGCACGAATACTTCTCCAGTCTTTCGGTGCCGCCGACTAACGGACTAAATCTGTATGTCGACGGTTCTCTGGGTTCTGGTGAAGTAATCGTGACGGTGTCCCTGGGCAACGCTCGCTTGAAACATCTAGCGGAAGTGGCAAGCGGGCGGCAGATCGACCGGCGGAAAGGCTGACCCCGGACCTGACTGCGGCGTTGCCGCCGTTTGGGGGAGGGGGCGGGCTCGGCTCGGCCTGTCGGGGCTTGGCTGTGTAAACAGCCAGGTCTCGATGAGCAGACGAGCGCGTCTCTACCCCCAAACGGCTGCGACAAGTTGCTGTCAGATTTGGGATCAGTCGGTCTGGGTTGGGTTGAGGTCTGGCCTGGTTTGGAGTCCTAGTGCTCACAGCAATAGAACCCCAACCCAGACCAGAACTCAACTCGACAATAAAAACCCAATCCAATCGGTGTTATCCGACCCGTGCCGAAGGATGCATGGCTGGGGGAAGTCAGCCGCGAACGGAGGACCCACGATACCAGGCGACCTCGAGGAGTAAATAGCCTTACCCTTGCAAGGGGGGCTCTGTGGGGGTGGACCTTTTATTTCCCTAGCTACTCGTGGGATTTGAATGGAGATAGAAAAGGACTAGGAAAGTCTTGTGGCCGAACTGGAAGCTTTATGCTCCACGGAGGCGATGGAAATCGGCGTAGCCGAGGACCACCTATTGTCTGGGTCTGTCGGGGCAGAGGACACTACTGTGTCTGGTACCCCTTCTGACCCTCTACCATCTAGCGCTTCTGCACCTTCTTCTTCTGAAGTTGGGGCTGGCGCTACCGCTAACGCCCCTAAGAGAAGGAGAAGACAACTCAGTGGGGCAGCCAAGAGACGCATTGAGTGGTGGATGGCGAGGGGTAAGAGCCTCGAAGAGGCGAAGACCCTTTGTCAGAAACCACTCAGTGAGTTTCCTGAGTATGCCGAGGAGTTGGAGAAGCGTTCGAGCTCCAAACGGCAGCTCTCTGACACCGCCAACTCACAGGAAAGACCGACGAAGGCAGCCAAGCACACTAGTGCTCAGGCGCCCAAGCCGAGTTTCAGTGAGGCGGCGAGTGCCATTCGTGTGGGCATCCTCGATGCTGGGGGACCTCTCTCACGGGGGAGCGCCGAGGGGTTGAAGAAATGCATTCTTCGAGTCATCGACGATCAACCGGAGGGAGAGGGACCTAAGCTAATAGGATGCGTCCACAGATCGGGTGGACTTGTCTTCACCTGCGTCGACGCTGCCTCTAAGCAGTGGCTGGCGCGGCTGATCGACATGATCCATCCCTGGGATGGAGCAGCCCTCCGCGTCGTTGACGAGGCGGAGCTGCCCAAGCCCCGTTACGCTACGGCGTGGGTTCCTGACCTAGAGGTGGACGAGGTAGGAATCATCAAGCGACTGACCTCGCAGAATGGAGGTATGGGAATCCGGCTTTGGAAAGTGGTCAGCAGGAAAGCCGATGGAAAGGGTCAAACTTTTACCTTTTCCTTCGACGAATCTGCGGTCAAGCTGCTTTCCGAGCGGGATTTTCAGCTCTACTTCGGGTTTAACCGGGTTCAGCTTCGCTTGAAGGGACCAAAACCGGCACTCCCGTCAAACCCCGTAGGGTCTGACGGAGTGACGGCAACACCTCCGCTGGGCTCAACTTCCCAGCCCCACACCTCACATAAAGGACGACGGCCAGCACCTCTTATAAAGCCAATAGGCTATAGAGGCACGCGCCGCCCCAAGCTGGCAGCAGCGGCACATCATCTGCCACTGTTACTGCTCAGCCCAAAACTCTACACGTGCAAGAACAAAACTTGCACGTGCACACCAGCAGGGGAGGCGGACGCCCGGCTGCTCAGACCAATCCCAGACCTCAAGTTCCCCTGAAAGGGGCAACTGTGAGTAGGGGTAGGCCTGGACAGTCCCGTGGTGGACGCGGACGCGGACGCGGCGGCTCTGGGGACGTCTGCGCTATGAGGAGGCCAGCGCAGCTGCCCTCATTAGCGCAGGAGCACTCAAGTCATAAGGTGGCGCGAAACCCCCTGCTCCGACTACCCAACCTGCACCACACAGACTAAACACACTCACACACACATCCACATAGATTCACTTTAACACTCTACAGCTACACTCTACAGTAACACTACACAAAAAAAAAAGATTAAAGTAATACAAGTCAACTTACGACACGCGAAGGCTGCCACTGATTTACTCTGTCAGAAGTTCATCCGGGAGGCGCTCGATATTGCTTTAATCCAAGAACCGTGGGTCAACGGGAACACGGTGATGGGCCTAGGACTGGCAGGTAGCGTACTTTATTTTTAGCATGGCCAGAGGCCCAGATCCTGCATCCTCTTCAGCAAGAGGATGAAATTTTTGTGTGTCTCTTGCTTGTGTACAGATGACACAGTAGCTGCGTATATTGAGGAGCCCGGCGGGACTGCAGGCAGACTGATGGTTTGCTCCGCTTATCTACCTGGAGACACTCAGGACCCCACAACGCAGCTATCACCGGTAATAGACTACGTCGGGAATCAGCGCATCCAACTTATCCTGGGAAGTGATTGCAACTCACATCATACAAGTTGGGGTAGCACCGGCGTGAACTCCAGAGGTGAGAAACTATTTGACTTCTTACTTACTAATAACCTCCACACTTTGAATCAGGGTACTAAACCAACGTTTATTAACCCACTAAGACAGGAGGTCCTTGACATAACAGTATGTACAGGCCCTTTACGACATCGCACTGTAACTGGCATGTATCGGACGATAACTCACTGTCCGATCATTGTTACATTAGGTTTGATATACATGACAGTATGCCTGGGAAAGAAGTAACTTATACGAATCCAAAGGCCACAAACTGGAGTGTATTCAGAGAGGAATTGCAGATAAACCTCGCAGCTGTCAACAAAGCTGTCAAGACCGTAGAACAACTGGAACTAACGGTGGGAGAGCTGGAGCATAGCTTGAATGATGCTTACCTCAGAAGCTGTCCTGTTAAGAAAACGTCAAGTAAACGCAACGTACCTTGGTGGAACGGTACTCTGGCGCAACTCAGGAAAGAGACCCGAGCTCTGTCTAACAGAGCCAAAAGAGACGGGAACTGGGACGCATACAGAACCGCCCTGACGACGTTTAATAGGGAGCTAAGGAAGGCCAAAAGACGCTCTTGGGCAAGGTTCTGTGAGGAAGTGAATAACACCTCGCAAACTTCCAGACTGTATAAAGTCATATCTAAGGCCCCTAGCTCTCATCCCAGCACTCTGAAGAGGCCAGATGATACTTATACTAAAACGGCGGAAGAAACGCTAAGATTACTAGCCGAAGTCCACTTCCCCAACAGCATCCATCTCGAAAATCACGAAGCCTTCTCTCATACGATTGTTAAAACGAGACCATCAGTTGACGATTGGAGAAGAGCTTCCGCGATCTTTAAGCCTGACCGAGTCACATGGGCAATTGACAGTTTCAAGCCTTACAAGACCGGCGGGGAGGATAATATATTTCCGGCCCTCCTACAGCAGGGCAAGGATATTATCCTTCCTCTGCTACTGAAAATATTCAGAGCAAGTTTCGCGTGGGGCTACATCCCATTGGCATGGACAAAGGTAAGGGTGTCCTACATACCCAAGAGTGGGGACAGGGACAAAGCTCTACCAAAGTCATAGAGACCAATTAGCCTCACCTCTTTCATGCTTAAAACAATAGAGAAGGTGGTCAACCTACACATAAGGGACACCTATCTCACTAAAATGCCGCTGCATGAAAGACAACATGCCTACCAAAAAGGCAAATCTACCGAGACGGCCCTAATGGACTTGGTAGATCGGATTGATAGAGCAATTGAAGATAAAGAGATTGCGTTGTGTGTCTTCCTTGATATTGAAGGCGCATTCGACAACACTTCAACCAGCTCTATCACAAATGGCCTGGCTTCAAAGAATATAGATCCAACTACTAGGAAATGGATCAAAGCCACGCTCGACAACAGGGTAGCCTCATCGACTATCATGGACCTGACACTCAAAATCAGGCTGACACAAGGTTGCCCACAAGGAGGTGTGCTGTCACCCCTGGAATGGTCCCTGGTAGTGGATGAACTACTAAGGGAACTGAACCTCTTAGGTTACTACGCTCAAGGGTACGCTGACGACCTGGCGATCATGGTGGTGGGAAAATGCGCATCGGTGGTCGCTGGGTTGGTGCAGTCAGCACTAAGAGTCGTTGAGGATTGGTGCCAAAGGGTCAAGCTAACAGTAAACGCTGATAAGACGGTCTTGATACCTTTCACCAAAAAGAGGAAGTTGGAGGGACTAAGACCCCCAACACTCTTCGGGAAAACTATTAAGTTTGCGGGTGATGTCTAATATCTAGGAGTAATCCTAGACAAAGGACTCACTTGGAATAAGCACATCGAGTATATTACGAAAAAGGCTAGATGTGCTCTGGGTTCCTGTTGGAAGCTTGTCAGCTCTAAATGGGGTATTCGGCCGAAGGCAATGCTATGGCTATATACAGCCGTAGTGAGACCGATTACCACATATGGCTGCGTAGTGTGGCATAAAAAGGCTGAACAAGTAAACTGTAATAAAAGTCTAAACAGCGTACAGAGACTGGCATGTCTAATAATCACGGGTGCACTCTCGTCAACACCCACCGCTTCCCTCGAGGCCTTGATCAACTTAACTCCGCTTCCTCTGCTTGTTCAGATGGAGGCCAAAAAGGTGGCTCTCAGGGCCAAGACGGCGGGTAGGACGAATTGGGCCTCCACCCCATTTCGACAGCTGGAACAGTCTCTCAGTGAATCACCTGTCATGGCCATGCCATCAGATGCCATGATCAAGGTGCATAGCTTTTCGAAGCAATACCAGGTTTTTATACCTTCCAAGGAGGACTGGGAAAGAAAAATCCCAATCGATGTCCGCCCTAGCGACATAGTTTGGTTCACGGATGGATCAAGGAAAAACAACCGTGCGGGAGCCGGATTCTACGGGGGCAGGCCACCGAAAGGCAAATACGCCTGTTTGGGGGAGTTTGCGACCGTGTTTCAGGCTGAAGTCTTCGCAATCCTCGGTTGTTCACTAGAAAGCCTGGAGATGGCCCTAGTTAATAAAAACGTGTTTATCTTCTCCGATAGTCAAGCTGCACTTAAAGCACTGACTGCCGCAGAAGTCTCGTCCAAATTAGTTCTGGAATGCATTGAGACGTTGAACATGCTGGGAAGGAACAACAACATCCGCCTAGTATGGGTCCCGGGCCACAGTAACGTCCCCGGCAATGAAACCGCTGACGAACTGGCTAGGCTTGGGGCCGAGAGTCTCATATATGGCCCAGAACCAGTCTGTGGTATAACTCCCAGTACCACAAAGCAAGTGCTCAAGGAATGGGGCCACAGACTATGCAGGAAGCAATGGGCTGAGAAGTGAGACCCCTGGCCTTGAACACTCCAAGGCTTCAACAAAAAGACTTCAACAAGAAACTATCAGAATTAGTGCTCACCTTGGGTAGGAACCAATTAAGAATCCTTACCAGAAGCCTAACTGGGCACTGCAAGCTCAACAAACACCTAAACAGAATGGGTATTTGTAGCTTAACGACTTGCAGATTCTGTGAGGAGGAGGATGAAACACCTATTCACCTTCTCCTCGACTGTCCTGCTCTACTACAGAGCAGGAACAGGCACCTTGGTCGCCACGAATACTCATCCACAGAGGAAATTCGTGGCACCAACCCCAACCATATCGTTCAATTTATGAGCAGTATTGGGTTGGGGATGATTCTCTAGTGCGAAGGAGTCACAATAGATCCTCATGGGTCGCAGTGACGCCAGGGCTATAGCGACCTGCCTTCTTTTTAATAAAAAAAAAATGAGAAAATAATTTTGGAATTACGTATGTATGAGAAATTCCAAGTGTACCCGGCCTCTTAACGTAAAAACGCTAGATCAGCATCTTTCTAATCTACAAGAACATATTTTAACAAAAAACATTTAAACACAAGTAAAAATTGACAGTATTTTATTTCACAGTAAAAACAGTAATAATTTACAATTATTGTGGTCTTATATAAAATTTTTGGGATCTTAAAACGATCAGCAACACGAAATGAATTTGAAGACAAAACGTTACGTTAGTGTTACTTCCTTTCGTAGCTTTTTCCGGCTCTTACCATGACCATCAACGAAGATTGTAGAATGAGGGTGTGCTGCTGTTGATATATTATAGTAGACTGGGTTGATCTGCTAAATTATAACCTGTGGGCTGTGTATGTCTTCATTGTTCTCATAGCACATTTTAAACAGTTAGGTTAGTAGTAATTTTATTGAATAATATGTTGATTTGAAGCACAGAAGTGCTAAGATAAGCCACGTTTGAAGTGCATAAGGTAAATTTTCCATATAAATTTCCATATAGGTTCTGGTTCCATATAGGTTTCCATATAAATTTCGAGGAGTTCCCTCGATTACTCATGGATCCCATCATCAGGTCACCACTTTTGTGAACATGGTACCAAACTGGAGTGAAACCTAATACATACAACAAAACAAAAATTTCGAAAATCGGTTCACAAACGGCGGAGTAATCGTTGAACATACAAAAAAAATATATATCCACAGCCGAACATATAACCTCCTCGTTTTTTGGAAGTCGGTTAAAAAGTAAAGTGACCAATAAAATAAGATTATTTCGTGTCATACGAGTATAACCGACAGATAGCGACCAATAAACTTATCGTCGCTAGGAGATCTCTGTGTTGATATTTTGGCAAATTTATAACGACCAGGACGGAAGTATAGAAATACGATTCTGTCCTTTTCTTTTTCCCGACCAATCCCGATCGCGAAATTGGGCTGACCCGCGACATGCATAGGAACCAACTTCCTCGAGTGTACATACATTGAGAGTGTCTCAAAGTTGTCGAAAAAATTTTTGCCAAAAGTAATTTTATACCGTATGAAACTTTGATGGATGACTATTTGAGGTCATGTTTAACCAAAAAATCACCGTCAGCCGTATTGCAGACGGGGGATTCAACGACAGTCGCGTTACTGAATACTTGTATGTAATTTTTTTTTAATATAAAGTAATTTTATACCGTACAAAATTTATACAGGTGAATGTTTCTTTTTTTTTTTATTAAATAAGGGGGCAAACGAGCAAACGGGTCACCTGATGGTAAGCAACTACCGTCGCCCATGGACACTAGCAACATCAGAAGAGCTGCAGGTGCGTTGCCGGCCTTTTAAGAGGGAATACGCTCTTTTCTTGAAGGTTTGCAGGTCGTATAGGTCCGGAAATACTGCTGGTGACAGTTCGTTCCAGAGATTTACAGTGCGCGGCAGAAAGTTACGCGAAAAACGCACTGTGGAAGACTGCCACTCATCAAGGTGATGAGGATGGTATGTTTTTCGCGTGGGACGATGGCGAAAAGTTGCCGGTGGTATGATTCCGAACAATTCCTCAGAGCACTCCCCGTGATACAACCGATAGAGGATGCAGAGTGAAGCTACATCTCGGCGTAATTCCAAGGGGTCCAAGCTGTTTGAAACACTATGGCAGTCAACAATTCGAGCGGCCCTTCGTTGGATACGATCCAGAGGGAGCAGTTGGTATTTAGGCGCCCCTGCCCAGAGATGAGAACAATATTCCATATGAGGCCGAACCTGCGCCTTGTAGAGTTGTAAGCGTTGGTCCGGACTGAAGTACTGTCTCGCTCTGTTAAGAAGTACTGTCTCGTCTCTGTTTCTACTTTGTAAATAATAAAGAAAACTGTCAGTCGTTAATACGACGGTGGAAAAACCGTCAGCAAGCGATATAAAGTTATTACCAATATAGCCCTATTTCGCGCTCAATATATCCTAAGGCGTCGTGTAGACGACATTTCCACCTGCAAACGTTCAGCTAACGGCGATTTTCGTTTGAATTAACCACAAAATTGTCTCACATAGAAATTTTAAGTAATTAATTCGATAGCCAATATTTGTGAAGAAAAATTATATACATTTTACTTGTAAAGCGCCATCTGTTGTTATGTACTAAAACTAAAATGACTCCTAATCTAGATATGAACCTTTATTGGGTGCGAATTGGGATTTTTATAATGTCAATTCAATACGATTCCCAACAACAACTTTGAGATACTCCCAAATTTTAACCCACCACTTCTGAAGCAGCTGACGATCAAAGCTGTTATGTATTAGTGGAATACTATTATTGTAATGATTTTCGCTCGGTGTGAAATGACTTTTCAAAATGAGCGCAACCTCCCCTACTATAACGGAAAAATTCAGTACAGACATAAAAATTACATTCGGGACCGATAAATGTAAGATTAACTGTATCCTCAAAGGCAAGCACACTCAAACGGAACCCCATAATCTGGAACTACAAGGAGGCACTATAGACAGCATGCAAGAGAAAGAAACATATAAATACCTAGGATATATACAAAGTACAGCAATTAATCATAATGAAATTAAGAATATGCTAAAATGTAAATATAAATTAAACCTTCCCCCAAGACGAGCCTGCTATACCCCAAACAGCAGGCGACCGCCGATGGAGTCGCGGACGTAATGTTATGGCTCCTGTGGCTCCGTCAATGGTGGTTGTGGAGGAGTTCCGCCAAGTTTTTAGTGGGTAGAGGCTGCGTTACTACCATCTTAAGACGCAGCTAGTCCACATATCCGCGGTAGGATACCCCATCCCCCGCAGAACGGTATTTTTTTCGCGTAAAAAAAAAGTAAGCAAAGAGTTTGATGTTCATGTAGATTTACTAAGCCGGGTTTTTAATAGGCTATTTGACAGTAAGAATTTTTTTGTGATTATTTGCTTTAAATGCCTAAAATGATAGTTTTTTATGTGATTTACATAAGTTTTAATAAAAATAACAACAACTAATATATCCAAAAACACAAAAATATGTTTGTCTTTTTGTTTCTCGCGCCACTTATTCGAAAACGATCCGGATTGGTTAATGTCATGATGACGTCATAGGCGAGTAATGTCGTTTACACAACAGATTGAAATATACATTGGTTTACACGCTGGTGACGTCACTTTCAAAGCGCGACGCCATATTGCTGAATAAAGCGTTTCGGCGGCTTATTCGAATTTTGAATTTTTATTTGTACATGTTTCGAAACGAAATATGTATTTTAAAATAAAAGAAATAAGGGAAAAGACCTAATGGCAGACACTTTAAGGAAACATGAAACATTAGAATGTTATAAAACATATATTTATGAAAATAAAGGATTGATAACTTCTTCAATGTCTTCAGTAACTCTTACAAAATAAAACTATTATAATTATTCTCTGACAAATCAATTAAAAAATATATTATTGGTCTTTTTGTAAACTTAGTCATAAGTACTAATAGAAGACATCACAAAAAACGAACATCACTAATAGTAGACACCAATATGAACTAATAGTTGACACAGAACATTACATTACATTTTACATTTTTCCTATTATTAGGTCTTTATTTGCCATTTTTCAAAAGATTTCATTTACTTCATCATAGTAACTACATGCATCAGAAATATTATCCACGTTGTCTCCAGATTCTATTCATTCTTCTTCCATGCTTAAACTATCTCTCCTTTTATTTTTATTTTTCATATTTTTTTCCTAGCAAATTTATTTTCAGTCTTTAGTCTCCATGCTTCTTTTGCCTCTTATTTTTTCTTCTTTCTTTTCTCAGCTCTCCTTTTTCTTCTTTTTACTGCTAAAAAACTAAAGCAATCGATTTTTAGATCAGTTCAAGGTCTAATATTAGACACCATGTCCATTTTTAGGTGCAGTAGTTCTAAGTTCTTAGATTGTTAATAGAATTATATTTTCAGAGAATAGTGATGATTTTTGCAGTAGAATAAAGTACAAAATAACTTTAGTATGTATTGCAAAACTCAAAGATGAGATCCATGTCATCTATTAGGTTTTTTACATTTTCAAGAACTAATAGTAGACACCCTTTATATTGTTAGGGAAAATGGATAAAAAATCTTAAATAAACATTAATTAGTGTATACAACATGACCATTAATCCAATGAAATCAATAGAAATTACAAATAATCAAATAAATATATTCAAAACTTACGTGCAAAATTTCGCCTTCCTTAAGGCCCTATAGACCCAATTTTACATGACTTTGAATCAATAATAAACAAACAAATAGTGACTTTTAAAAGCCAAAAAAAATACACATTGTTGTTTACTTAATGTTCTTTGACAATTTGTGGTTCGAAACATAATATTGAAAACTTCACTCGATCAAAAATAACTCCGAAGAGGAGGCTAAATTCGAATATTTTGTGATATTTTTCTTATTTTTCATGAAGCCTATGATAGTTTTACTTTCAAAAATCATATCTACGAAAAGCTCATAGCTTAAAGAAGAATAATTTGTGGTTACATTTTGTATGTTGGTTTAATTATCAAAGAAAAAAGGTTTTTTTCTCCTATTTCGCCCTATCAAGACTAGACTGTAGAGGTTCCCTCTTCCTTTGAGTTTTTCCAAATCATTTGTAGGTATTTGGCCTCTAATCTGTTCTATGATTCGGATAGGGACGTTGGGATCGATTACTTATTGCTTTTAATTAATAAAATAAGTATTATTACATATGTTATAAGAAATTGTCTGACCTTGAATAACAACTCGGAGACTTGACTTAGAACTTTGGTGTAATAATAAAAATTATTCCTTAGATTATGTTCTATTTAAATCAGAGTTTTTCAATATTTTTGATTTCGCGACCCCTTTACAGATTGAAATATACTGGCGACCCCCTCGTGTCATAGAAAGCCAAAGAAATAATTCTATTAAAAGGCTACCTACGTTAGGTAATGATTTTTTATAGTTTGGTATGACATATTTTAAATTTTTCTATTATACATCAATTTTTTCTTTCTGTCGGCGACCCCCTGAGTAAGGCTTCGCGACCCCCCTAGGGGTCGCGACCCACAGATTGAAAAACACTGATTTAAATAATGGGTTTATTTGCGTTGGCACTTTTAAAATTAGCCCAATTTGGACCTTATCCTTTAGTCTTTTACGTTTTATTGCTAATTGATTAATAATTTCTTCGGAATCAGCTGCGCCGCCAGATCTCGGTGTACGCTCATTAAATTCAGTGAGTCTTTCATGCAAGTTTAGATGCACCACTGCACATTTCCCCGCGCCCCTGCGACGAACAACGAACGCATCGCGGTACCTACAGCCATGCCTACGGAGTACGGACACGCTCCACAGTATAATAATTATTATTTTATACTGTGAATAGAAAAAAAAACACATATACCTCGCCGATTAAAATCAGTGCGGTACGTATTATTATTTTGTCGATTGGACAAGTAAGATGGATAGTAAAGGGGGGGGTCCGGACCCCCAGGACTCCCCCCCCCTGTAATAAGTGACATTAAGTGAAATATTACGAGTACTGGTTGATTGGTTGAATACTTACTACATACAAACTCTTTCATAAGGATGTGACTACACACATTGAAACAGTAATTTGGAGGGGCGCGCCATGTTATCGTAGTTTATTTATAGGGTGTGGTTATTATTTTTGTTTAACCATTTTTCAAATTTTTGCCACCGACGCCGCGCCGCTCTAAATTTGCCGCCCCTCATTTTTGCCGCCCTGGGCAATTGCCCGGTTTGCAACCCCCCCCCCCCCCCCCCCCCCCTCCCTCCCCCCCCAGGATCGGGCCCTGACCACATCACAATCATAACTCTGCTTAGGAATCAGGTTACTTGGCATCAGCCCGTACCTGAATCTTTTATCCGGCTAATAGCCGAGACCCAAACTGTTTACATAATAATAATAATATCTATGGACGCTTCACACCACGTCAGTCTGGCCCCGTGCTAAGTACCTAAAGGACTTGTGTTACAGGTACCAGACAACGGAAATATATTTAATACTTTTATACTATACATCCGCTATCCCCAACCCGCGGCACGCGGGCCGCATGCGGCCCGCCGGGACTTTATTTGTGGCCCGCGTGATGTTAAAAAAATTTGAAATTCACGCCCACCGGCAAAATAACGTAAAGTCTACGTGATAGTCGTTAAATTTTTTTCACTTTTAAATCGTTAATTTTGAAGAATGTTATTTTTTAACCCTAAAAAAATTTAGTTGCGGCCCGCGACACCAAGACTAAAACATCTTTGTGGCCCGCATGAAAAAAAGGTTGGGGACCACTGCTATACATATATTTAAGATTTTTATTATATGATACACATATTAATTAATATACATCCAGACCCGGGAACATTGAAAACTTTTTGTTCCGTCGGCGGGATTCGAACCCGCGACCCCCGGCTTGAGCTACCAACGTGCTCACCACTGAGCCACAGAGGTCGTCGAATAATGATGGTACGATTTTCCTTAAATCGAGATTATGGATCCTGTGTAAAGAACCCACCGTTGAAATGATAAAGAAGTTTAACTTGCGCATGTATGATTTCAAAAATTAGACAAATAAAACGAGGAGCAGGATGATGATGCGGTTTTGGGAATAATTAATAACTTCGCATGTTAAGAATTTTAATAATTAATGTAGGTAAGCTTTAGGGCCAATTCACACCGGATCGGCAGCGGCCGGCAGCGGCCGGCAGAGGCGGCTCGCGTCGCTGCGGGCGGACGCTCGCGGCCGCTTGTGGACGCTCGTGGCCGCCTGTGGACGCTCGTGGCCGCCTGTGGACGCTCGTGGCCGCTGGCGGTCGCGCGCCACCTCCAGAGCATGCGTGCCTTTCAGTTTAGATTCTACATTCGGCAAGGAAACTCGTGTCGTGTGTTTGCAGCAACATGATGGAATTGGTTATTATTGCACTTATTGCCGAAGAAGAAAAAAAGAAAGAAGAAAAAAAAGAAAGAAAAGAAAAAAATTAAAAGAGATTTATGTGGGTCCATGACATAAAAAAGAAACGACGTCACTTTGGAGAATTTCAAACATTTTGTACAGACTACAGGCCCACGTCGAAAATGGATGGGTCAAATGAACCACCTGGGGACGTATATAGGACGATATTAGAGCATAAAATAATAAGATTTAGCACTATGCCGTCACTTGTAAGCTGTCCAACTGAGTGCTGGTGAGAATTCAAAAGTGCATGTGGGGTGAGTACATTTTGGACATATGATCCTGTACGGCATTTTTACCATCGATAGACACATGAAAAATAATAAGAAAGCCCGCAGTGCCGCACAAAAATAATGGCGCCAAGTCGGTATTTTTATTTTATTTTAAGCCAATTTCCATGGTAAATTTGGTCATTTGATTCAATACGGCATACGTTTCATACTGTTCGGATACAGCTTGGAATCAATTATTCCGCAACGCCGTACAAAAATAATGCGACAATAGAAAAAAATCGAGGGTTACAAACCCCCGTTTTTCAGGGGCCCGGGGGGTCATTTGAACCAACATAAAATTAATTCATTTTGAAAGTATGCTATGCATAGATCATATTTTTTTGTACGCCGTACATTTTTGTTGGTCCAAAGGTTTGTAGGAGAAAAAAAAAACTCAAGCAAATATCCATAGAACGAAATGTAAGAAAAGTCCATACAACGAAATATATCGTTTTTTTTCTAAAAAATAGTTGTTTTATTAGGGTTCCGTACCCAATGGGTGTAAACGGATACCTTTACCTAAGACTTCGATGTCTGTCTGTCTTCAGGCTGTAACTCAAGAAACAATAAAAGCTAGAGATTTGAAATTTTCAGAGATTATGTATTTCTGTTGCGGCTATAACAACAAATACTAAAAACAAAATAAAATAATTATTTAAGGGGGGCTCCCATGCAACAAACGTGTTTTTTTTTTCAATTTTTTGCTCGATATCAATAATGGCAACAGGTAGACACCTGAAATGTTCACAAAATACTCAATTTTATTTTCAATTTAAAAATCAATAGTAACATTTTTAAAAAAGAAATAATTAAGGGGGGCTCCCATACAAAAAAACACAATTTTGTTCTATGATGGTACGGAACTTTACTTACTTTGCATTAAAATGTACGGCATAATTTTTTCCTAATTTATTTATCTTAATACTATTTACGACGAAGGAAAAATTTCAGATTTTGTATTTCTGTTTATTTTTTTTAGAACAGTTTCTTTTGAACGGCAATACTCTATATCAATTGTATTTTACAATATCATATTAAAAATGAAGTCGCCGTACAGAATCAAATAATTTTACAGCTTAAAAAATCAAGTATACCATGTAATTAAGATTAATAAAATTAATTGACAAAAATTTTTTGATGGCATTATATTTAATAGTACTTTTGAGTGCTAAAATAATGTTTGGAACCGAAGCCGTACTGTTTCAGATGACCCCCCGGACCCCTGAAAAACAGGGGTTTGTAACCCTCGATTTTTTTCTATTGTCGCATTATTTTTGTACGGTGTTGCGGAATAATTGATTTTAAGCTGTATCCAAACAGTATGAAACGTATGCCGTATTGAATCAAATGACCAAATTTACCATGGAAATTGGCGGAAAATAAAATAAAAATACCGACTTGTTGGCGCATTATTTTTACGGCACTGCGGGCTTTCTTATTATTTTTCATGTGTCTATCGATGGTAAAAATGCCGTACAGGCTCATATGACCAAAATGTACTCACCCTACATGCACTTTTGAATTCTCACCAGCACTCAGTTGGACAGCTTACAAGTGACGGCATAGTACTAAATCTTATTATTTTATGCTCTAATATCGTCCTATATACGTCCCCAGGTGGTTCATTTGACCCATCCATTTTCGACGTGGGCCTGTAGTCTATAGTAGTTATAAGTATGTAAATAAAGTTTAAAATTATTTCACACTAAAAGTGCTCTTCGTGCCGCTGCCGGCCGCTGCCATTCCGGTGTGAATCGGCCCTTATTCAATAAAATAATACACAGCGTCTTAACACACTAGGCCGAAGTTACGCGGCGTAAATTCCGCATGATTACGCCCGCAATGACAAACGCGTACAATATACAGACGGAACGGAATACGGAACGGATTACGGAACGGATTACGGAATACCTAGTGTGTCATCGGTAAGTAAATATAAAAAATTCTATATTATTTAGGGGTTTTTAGGGGGATTTGGAAAAAAACTTGGGGGTAAATTTTGGTAAGGGTTGGCAATACTGTTTTCGTGGCGGCGGCGCGGCGGGCGCGGAGGTATGAGGCATTTTCAAGCCATCAGCAGCGAGTCAAACAGCTTCCATTTTAGTAACTAGATGGCGTATAGGTAGACAACTATCGGTAATACCAGGGAATACCATCAATAATAATTGCTACAAAACTGGGCAAAAGAATGTAAAACTTGATACATTTCAATTTGAAAAAGACGCAATAATGTTCCAATGAATAGGATAATAAAGTTATTATACCGATGTTTTAGTTAAAACTCACGGAAGAAATAGGACATTTACCGATATTCACACCAAATGTCACAGGAATTATACATTTTGGTTTTGACAACATCTTACCTGCACTTTTGCAAGATAACGGATATTTAATGGCTAATATTTTACCAATGATGAACATCAAAAACACAATTTGGGAAAAAATAATAAAAACCACACCAACAATAAAAAGTAGAAGAAGTTTGAAAGTGACATGCCCGCCAAAACTCTTTCAGTTGTCAGTTTTCACTTTGACAAGTATAATTTTGTTCGCATGTTCCTATACTGTTACCAGTATACTGGCCTAATCGCTTAGGCCAATGATCGCTTAGGCGTATGCTCTTCGTGAAATTTAAACTAGAGGGACGAAACAAAAAAACATACTAATATATGGAAATGTATAAATACATACAGTTTTATGTTAATACTAGCTGTTGCCCACGACTTCGCCCGCGTGGACTTCAGTTTATTAAGCGCGCAGTGTCAACAAAATTGTTGTCAAAAGCTTTTTAAAATAAATCAAAATACCGAAAAACAGCTGTGCAGTGTGCACGTCATAATATTTCATTATTTTAAATTAAACTTTATTTATGACAAATTTTAAAGCTTATATTTTAGCCCTCCATTACACAACTTTACCCATAAACTATAATTTATCATTGATAGGTTTAGGCGCGCCGCAGACGTCACACTTTTTGTGTGATCGAGTCTGCGGCTTACATACAGTCTGATGGCGCGCGCCATGCAAAATGTATGTAAGCCGCAGACTCGATCACACAAAAAGTGTGACGTCTGCGGCGCGCCTAAAGGTTACGTCACTGCATAGATAAAGTACTGAGTAGTTAGTTATATGAAAGCGTGTTTATCAATCGAAAGAATCGAAAAGCATAATCTGAGATGGTACCACCTCTTATAGAAACACATAAGAGAAAGCGATAGCGCGATGTAGACGACTCTTAGCGACATCTGTTATGAATTTTTGGAACTAACTTAATTTGACAGTAGATTCAAGACTGATAAGTTTTCTGTACAATACCTACCTATGTAATTTTTCAGTCATATTTTATGAGCTATCGGTCAGATTCTTTTTTGGCTCATTTACTAAGTACTAATTTACTTTAATTTTTACGAACTAAGTACTAATTTACTTTAATTTTTAGACTTTTTAAACTTTATATAGCTGTTGCCCACGACTACGTCCGCGTGGACTTTAGTTTATAGCGTACGGTGGTTCCCGTTTCCGTGGGAATGCCGTGATAAAATGTCCAAAATAAAATATTCTAATTTTAAAATTAACTTCATAAATGTCCAAATAGCGCCATCTGTTGTCATATAATAAAACTAAAATAATAGAGCTATCGAACTAAATTAATGCCCTATTAACTGCCGATATTTTTATTTGGTGGGAATTGGGATAGCTCTGCACTGTAATCATGTTTACAATGGGAGGTTTTCTTATTTTTAATCTCCACCAGACGGCGCGACGATAGACACTTCTAGATTTTGTATTGGTTCCCCACCGATCTGAAATTATCTGCAGGTTGGCATCACTGACTACATATGGTCTGTGTTTCCAAAAAATATCAGTGTACTGTTAAGTCACGAAGAGCATACGCCTAAGCGATCATTGGCCTAAGCGATTAGGCCAGTATACTGGTAACAGTTTAGGAACACGCAAATTGTCAAACTGAAAACTGACAACTGAAAGAGAGTTTTGGCGGGGATGTCACTTTCAAACATCTTTCAAACTTCTTCTACTTTTTATTGTTGGTGTGGTTTTTATTATTTTTTCCCAAATTGTGTTATTTCGGTTTTTGATGTTCATTATTGGTAAAATATTAGCCATTAAATATCCGTTATTTTGCACAAGTGCAGGTAAGATGTTAACCAAAATGTATATTTCCTGTGACGTTTGGTATGAATATCGGTAAATAGGGCTATTTCTTCCGTGAGTTTTAACTAAAACATAGTTATAATAACTCTAATAACCTACTCATTGGAATATTATTGCGTCTTTTTCAAATTGAAATGTATCAAGTTTTACATTCTTTTGCCCAGTTTTGTAGCAATTATTGATGGTATTCCCTGGGATTACCGATAGTTGTCTACCCATACGCCATCTAGTTATTAAAATGGAAACTGTTTGACAATCAAATTAAAAAAATAAGAAAATCCCTTATACCTACTTATTACTATTTTATGTAATTTTATTTTTTATTAAAAATGTATTATGTAATATTGTAATATATTAAACGTCTTACATTTCGCAAAAATTTAAAGTGCATAAAAATTCTCATACTTATCCGTATTAACATTGTTTAATACGGATGTCGGATAGGTATGGGCATGTTTAAACAATGTTATTACGAATGAATAAGAATAATAATATTTATGGACACTTCACACCACGTCAGTCTGGCTCCGTGCTAAGTGCCTACAGGACAGTTACAACAGCTTACACCTGTGCCAGACAACGGAAATAAAATATTATACATTAAATATATTTAAGATTTTTGAAATATTATTATGATACATATCATTTAATATTTAATACACATCCAAGACCCAGGAACATTGAAAACTTTTTGTTCCGTCGGCGGGACTCGAACCTAGGACCCCCGGGATGAGCGCTGACCACGCGCTTAACCAACTGAGCTACGGAGCCATCGGCAATAAAAACGACATCTGCTGTCACGTTTAAGAACTACAATGCGAATTAATTTTCATCGATATTTTCATGGAAATAGATATTTTCCCTCATCAAAATGTAGGCTATGTCCTTTCTCAGGCTCTAGAATATCTGTGTACAAAATTTTATTGCAATCGGTTCAGTAGTTTTGGCGTGAAAGGGAGACAGACAGACAGACAGACAGACAGAGATACTTTCGCATTTATAATATTAGTATGGATTATGCTAACGAAAACTAGGTTTAGATCAATGAGGGACATACTATTGGAGGTAGCCTTATATTTTGACAGTTGATAATGTTACTCTTTCTAACTAACGATTCAGTAAGTTGAGTGAAAGAGAAAGCTCATATCGGTGTATAAACGTCAAAAGTTTGTAATGTTAAGTCCTACGTAATAGGACATAACAAAGAAGTCGGTCTGCAATATTTCATGTTTAAAAAGTGCTAATAAAAGTGTTTAGTGAACGTTAAATGCAATTTCTTGTTGGGTTTTGTGGTTCCGCTATATAATAAACTATAAAAACGGCCAAGGAATGCCTCAAACACGTGGATTTAACATAACATACGTAAGTTTTCGACATCGTTTTTTGGGCTTATCAATCGGTATTTTTGTAAGCTAAAAAGAAAATTTATAAGTTTAATAATCGCATAATCATGCTATTTATGGCATTAGTGATAAAAATGTCACATCAAGTAATAATTTAGCTTCAAATATTTCATAGCTTTTTACGTGTACTTTAGGGATGCACTTTACTTGAAGTATAGTTTATCGATAAAAATATTGTCATAGAGTAAATGATTTTTTTTTTCAGGATTTGAAAATGCTTCAAAATAGTCGACGAACAGAAATATTTAGACGCAAGTTTCATGCAAGTTTTTAATCCTTACTCCCTCATGAAGGCATCACAATATTGGGATTATCATTTGAAACGTAAGTTTGAAACAATGAATTTATTGAAATAAAAAAAGTTCTAACGGAGAGCAAAATAATTGCATGATCAAAATTACAGCTCTCACACCTCCCCCCTGTAAGTACTCAATTCTTTACTTAGATCTACTTTTTGAAATTTTATCCTGGCATTATTCTTTTTGAACAAGTAAAATGTTAAATAAGGCTAAAGTCAATCATTTAATAAAATAAATTTAATACCTCGAACATCGAATTCCAGACACATTTATAGATATTCAGTTGTTATGCGGCACCTGGGTTCCGCTTGGGGCTTGAAAAAGTTATATTTAAAAGCATATTGCCCCGTAATCCGTATATAATATAATATGTACATACATATTTTATAGTGTTAAGTACATTAATTAATGACACTAAACTATTTTTTTAGGTTATTGGAATGCTCCTGAAGAACAGTTCAATATGGTGGTGACGGAGAGACTTATAATGAAGATAATATTATTTTTAAGTTTAGATTATAACCGAGAATTCTGGTGGTGAGATGGAGTGAGGAGGGATGGTATAAGCGAGGAAAATCCCCCTTTATCACTCCCACCTTCAGGAGACCCCCCTTTAAGGAGACGGTTGTCGACTGTTTTCAGTGTTTTCGAGGCATACTAAGGTTATTTGAAACGGGCTTTGGCCCACCACACATTCCCACCACTGTATCTCCTGTGTCGCCAGGATCGACAGCGGCATCCAACCACGAAAACCCTTTGATATGATCCCAGGGAGCCCGAGGGACATGCTAATACTGTCTTGGGACCCGCAACGAAATTAATCAGAAGAAAATAGGAGGAGTAGGAAGATTCCAATTTCCCTCCCCATAAAAGCGGGAGACAGCACAAAGTTGCAATGACCGAAAGTCAAAGAACTTAAGGGGGAGCACCACGGAAATAAGGTTAATAATTGTGACTCCTAAGCTAAAGCTAAGTTAATATTGGAGTTTATTGTGTTTGACTGTTGCCAATAATAATTGTGGCAAAAACGCTTGAAGGCACGGAAGTTCCTAGCGCTGTCCACGAGATCACCGTAGTATGCTACTCCAGATGTACAGAATAGGTTGTTTAGCATAGTAGTTGTTTCGTCCTGCCAGAGACTGCACTCCCAGAGAACATGATGCGCGGTTTGTTCAAACATGTTGCCTTCGGTCGAGCACTCGCAAATGGGTGATGCTACTAGTTTAAATCCGTAAAGTTTGGCCTTAAAATTTCCATGACCGGTCAGGAATTGAGAAACGCAGTGATCAATATCCATCCAATGTTTGGATAGCCGTTCACGAATATTAGGGAAAAAATTATAAAGGTGTCGCCCTTTGGTGGAACAGTCCCATCGTGACTGCCATTCGGAGATTAGGCTTTGCACAGAGTTTTCTAAAGGTTCAAACAATCTTGCTATTTTAATTTTATCGCGAGCGCTTAAAAAGAACGGGTTGTCAATGTTTTTTTTATGATAGTACATTGTCGCACGACGCTGAATCTCAAGGTCAACGGGTAAAACTCCGGCTAACACAGGTAAGGCTTCGGTGCTTGTGGTCCTGTAAGCTTTGCATAAGAATATAAGAGCAAGGCGTTGGCTTTGTAGCAACTTGCGACGAGCCGCGCCGATTGTTGCTCTGTCGGCCCACACGGGGGCCCCGTAGCAAATGCTGCCTAGGTAAGTAGCAGTGTAAATTAATTTTAGGGTTTTGAAGGAGAGGCCCCATGTCGACGTAGATATTTTGGTAAAGGAGTAAAAATTGCGCTTCGCTTTCTCACCGGTTTGAATTATATGTTCTAAAAATGTAAATTTATTTTCCAAGTAAAAACCAAGATAACAGAGTGACTGTTTGCGTTTAACGTTAATATTGTCAAGTTTAATGCTAGGGGAAGATATAAGGGACCCTTTTAAAAGAATTTGGTAAGTTTTATGCGCGGCGAATTTCAGGCGATTACGAAAAAAACAGCTAATTCGGGTGTGATCTTGCGACTAACTAGCGAGTCGCAAGTTAATAAACTTAAATCCGTGGAAGCGCTTAAATCGGCCGGTCTGCGACTCGAGTCGCCTAAAGGACGTAACCCACGTATTCTCATAAAAGATGTACCGCAACATATGACGGATGATAATTTCCTTCTCGCACTTTTTAATCAAAATATTAATGGCGAAATGAATATGTCTCAAGAACAATTTTTGCGTTCAATAAAAATAGTAAGACGTCGTAATTTAAATAAAGATTACAACAACAGGAAATGGATAGGTATCGAATTAGACCCCGCTGTGCGTAAACACCTGATCAATTCAAAAGAAAAACTGTTTATCGATTGGGCGATGTGTCGCTTCGTGGACGACGTTGAGCTGGTCCGCTGCGGCAACTGCCAACAGTTTGGGCACGTCGCTAAATTCTGTCGCGATCCTAATCCTTGCTGCTATCACTGTGCCGAAAAACACAGCTCGTTGTCGTGCCCCAACAAAGATAAAGAAAATTTTAAGCCAGTTTGTGGTAGTTGCCAACGTTATAAAAAACCTTCCGACCACCCCACGGGCTCCCCAGACTGTCCAATATATAAAAGCAAAATGGAGCAACTTATTTTAACTACTAGGTATGGATGGTTTAAATATAGGACAATTAAACCTCCATGATAACAAGCACGCGCGCTTTAGAATTAGAAAAGTTAGTTTCTGACCACAATTTAGACTTAGTACTTGTTCAAGAACAATATCAACTCGCGTCGTTTCGGTCGAAAATGATACAAATTAATAACTTAGCTCGCGCGGGTATATACACACCTCAGTCTAGATTTTCAGTCACGGCCTTAACTAACCTTTCGACGTCGCATTGTGCGGTAGCCGAGGTATCGTGTCCTCAGTTTAGACTATACGTTGTAAGCTACTACTTTCAGTACGCGGATACAGTAGGCCCACATTTACATCAACTCCGCCGCGTATTACAATCTCTCGCGGGTGATAAAATTATTATTGGCGCCGACGTCAATGCATCCTCGCCCTTATGGCACGGCCAGCTTAGGTACACTGACCGCGACCGTCGTATCGCTGTAGAAGACTTTATTGCGGAGTTTAACCTCCAAATTCACAACACCCCCGATGCACCACCTACCTATAGTAGCCCAACGGGCGAATCGTCGATTGACGTCACGCTATCCAGCGCGTACGTCCAGATTAGGCATTGGCGTGTCCTTCCTGATGCGTCATGTAGTGATCATCGCTTATTGGTGTACGAGTTTTCTCGTGCGGTCCCGAGTGATACCGTAGTCAATTCTAATGACTATAAATACAACGTAAAGAATGGCGATTGGAATTTATTCCGCTCCCTCATTACCGCTCATGCCGGAGACTTCACTCGGCCGGATTTAAACGTCGATGAGTGCGCGGAAATTATGACAAACACATTTATTTACTGTGCCGATGTAGCCTTGGGTCGTAGACCTCTTAAAAAAGATCACAACTGTAAATGGTGGAACAGTAACCTTCTTAATTTTCGTCAGGAATTTAGAAGGGCCAGGCGCAAAATCAATAATCTTCGTAAATCTGGCCACGATCGTTCGGATAATAATTACATAATTAGTTTGAATAACCTACGCATTTCAAGGTCACGCTATCGCGCCGCCGTTACGTTAGCGAAAAATAATATGTTGAAGAATGCCGCGAATAGACTGGATAAAGAAATGGCCCCTGGTCCTCTTTATACCACGAGCTTAAACCCGGTAGTAGTAATGAGCCAAGCTTTTTCTCAAATATTAAAATTAACAACTCTTACACTTGTAGCTTAGACGAAACGGCGAAGGCATATCTAAACGTTCTCACCCCAGACGACGAGCCCTCCTTGGATGATGAACACCACCGCGACATTAGGAGTAGAATGCTAGACCCCATTCATACACCGGCCTCAGATTTACCAACTTCGGAGGAGTTTAGTAAAATAGTAAACCTTTTGCCTATAAAAAATCTGCGGGCGAGGATAAAATATCGAATATTATGATAAAACAAGCGTGCTTAGCGGCCAGTTCATCGATTCTACATGACAGATGTATCGCAGAAGGTATATTTCTAAAAATTTGGCGCACCGGTTGCTTAAAATTAATACCTAAAGCGGGAAACAAACCTCCCGACGACCCAAAATCTTACCGTCCGATAACGTTACTGCCTTGCTTAGGTAAATTACTAAAACGTCTCATCGTACCTCGCCTGCTACCCGGTGGCCCTAAATTTCATAGTCATCAGTTCGGTTTCACCGCCGGGAAATCGACTGTTGACGCGGCTATGGAAGTTAGAAAAATAGTAAATCTTTCGGAATCTAAATACGTGGTCGCCATTTCATTAGATATCTCCGGCGCGTTCGATCATGCTTGGTGGCCGATGTTATTATTAAAACTAAAAAATCGAGGTTGCTACTCCAATATTTATACCATAATACGTTCTTATTTTTTTAACGGTCAAACTAAGCTTCGACTTGGCCATTGTACACACGCCAAATATTTAACATGCGGCTGCCCTCAGGGCTCTGTTATCTCGCCAAAACTATGGAATTTCGGATTTGATGATTTATTAAGTCTTCCCCTACCACCGCTGTGCGTACTAGTTGGCTACGCCGATGACGGTTTTCTCATCGTTCATGCAAATTCACGTTCCGAAATTGAATCTAAAGCCAATGATAGTCTTAATTTAATATCGAGCTGGGGTAAACGTAATCGCCTGAAATTCGCCGCGCATACTAAGGTTAGCTAAACTTCATATTTTTATAATATGAATTTAAGTACGGTATTCAATACTTGTATACTCGCAGTTAAGCATTCATTGTGGATCAACCCACATTTTTTTAAGTTATGGATGCCGTTTTAAATAATCTAAACAACATGACTGCATTCATATCTCAATATATTATTTTTTGTAGCATGATACATAGCAATTTTTAAATATGGTTCCCTGTGAACCATATTTAAAAATTGCTAATTTCATAATATTTTTTTCATTTAAATCTTGACATGACCTTGTTATGTGATAAAAATGCAATAAATTCTTTTGAGTTAGAGTTGAGAACTTGAGTTGAGGCTCCATTCCACCGCGGCGCACGCTGTGCACGGCCACGCGCACGCGTGGACGTGCACGTAGCGTGTCCGTGAGTTGCAGTGGACACAGTCACATATATTTTCTTACATAGCGAAGAAACTACGCACATGCGTAGCCTCTCCGTGCGCCGCGGTGGAATGGAGCCCTGAGAGTATTGATAACTAAACAAAATATTTTTTTAGGATAAAGAAATGCTCCTAAAGAAGAGGTCAATGTGATGATGACGACGATTGAGCACCTTTATGGAGGTTAATATTATATTTACTTCAGAAGCTGCAACCAAGAACATAATATTCAATAAAACCTTAAATGTTTAAATATTTTTCATTTCATTTCTATATAACTTTTAATACACATATTTTAATAGGTAAAATAAAATAATGCACCTAAGCGTTTTTGAAATTACTTAAATGAGTAGGACTGAGATTAATTCTATAAATATTTCTTTGTTAATAATAATTGTAATAAAGTAAATAAAATTTGTTGTAATATATTTTTACTGTTAATAGTTAAGCATAATAAAGTATATATTTTGTTCTTCTGTTGTGTTTTACTATAAAAAAATTGTTGATTTTATTGATATTACACTCCGGACAAGCCTTCGTGAGTCGTGAGTCGTGACTTATGGAGTACTTATAATATGTATATTTTTAACTAGGTATTTGTGTCATTTTTATAAATGACACAAATACTTATATAAATAAAATAAGAAAGCGACTTATTGTTTAATGAGCATAATACCTACCTATATCCTGTATTGAACAATTGGGTCGCATTTATAACCTCCTTTTTATGTCGCTTAGTAAGAAATCTAAAACATAAAAATGGTCTACTCTTGGTCGATGGTCTAATTTTATTTTGAATTTTTATCGATATACAAGCATGATATACGCCCATCCCTACACGCACACTACGGCAATGCACACAAGCATAAAATGGCCACGCGCTGGCGGGCTAAGAATCCATCTACTCTATCCTTAATCTGTGGTTTAGATATTTTGATTTATGTCACACTTGACAGTACACTGATATTTTTTGGAAACACAACCCATATGTTCCGAAATGTACTGCGACCTCTGCAGATGGTTACTATTTAAAACGGAACGCAATCCAGTATACTATCAGTCGCATTTTTGACAGCTCGTATTGAACATTTTCAACACGGTCTATTAAGGTTAATTTTTGCAATTCTTCCAGTGTTTTATTATTATTAATCCAAATTAATTACAGAAAGAATCATGGCCAAATTTGTATAGGAGCTGGACTCGACTTTTATTTTTGATGTCCCAAAATAAACTATACTTAGATTTGGTTGTTCTTATGCTCTAAGCATAATTCCGTTTGAGAATTATGTCTAAATAGCCACGATTTTTTATAATAATTAATAACGTTTACAATTATTTTGAGATTAGACTTAAGAACTACCTTTTTCCCGACTGCGGTGTAGCCTACAAGTGTATATTCGGCGATCTCGTTTCAATTTTTCCTAGAGTATTACCCAAAAAAATGAACGAACGCGAATGATCGCCGGCTGTCAGAACATAACGAAACTAAAATATATTGATCTTTTTTTTGTGGCTATTTATAGACACATTTCTAATGATTTTCGATGCCTTAAAATATTAGGGAATTTTTGCTACTAATGGCATATCGGGACGCCTCCGCCCACCTGGTACGATTTGGCCATTGTTCTTTACAACTTTGGGATTAAACTGTAGGTATTGTTTTAAAACGTTAAAGGGCCCATTCACGGCAGTCCGCCGTGCAGGACTGCAAAATATGAACATAGCTCACTGATTGGTCTACACTCGGTGTTGCCGGCCGGAAACACCTTTTGCAATTCTTCCAGTGTTTTATTATTATTAATCCAAATTAATTACAGAAATTTACAACTTTGGGATTAAACTGTAGGTATTGTTTTAAAACATTAAAGGGCCCATTTACGGCAGTCCGCCGTGCGGGACTGCAAAATATGAACATAGCTCACTGATTGGTCTACACTCGGTGTTGCCGGCCGGAAACACCGAGTGTGGACCAATCAGTGAGCTATGTTCATTTGCAGTCCTGCACGGCGGACTGCCGTGAATGGGCCCTTTTAGACACTCGAGTGGTTTTGACACTTGACAGTTGACCGATCACGTGATCAAAGTACTGCGAGTGCCTTACCTCGAAAACGCCAGTGCTCACAGTACAATATAGCGACGATTGATGACGTCATATATATCACTAGGGTGCTGCGGCAGTGTACTGCAACTCCATAACGGAACGATTTTTTCTACAGTGATAGCACTGTGCAGTGGTCGCAGTACATTTCGGAACATAGCCATAGCCGTAGTCAGTGATGCCAACCTGCAGATAATTTGAGATCGGTGGAGAACAAGAAGCTTACACCCTAATGGAGGTTTCATGCAGAACAAAAAAGTGAAGGTCAAATATTTGAACTCTGTTGACCTTTTTGTTATGTCCTGTTCTTTTCTTTTGATAGTTCTCACTCGCTCGCTTGTAAAACACAGAGTAACCAAAGCGTTTTATATTTTCCCTATTAACAAAATCAATTTTAGTTTTTAAGCCTAAAATACGTCCCATATACACGATTTAAAAAAAACCTTACAATTAAATAAATAATAATTCAAGGGTGGTTTTTGGTTGCATAACATCAAAAGCAAAAAGAAAAATAAACTTATGATTTTTTTTATTCATATTACTCCCATTTTATAATGTTAGTATTTTTAATGGCAACACAAGCAAATGTCAGAACGTATACAAAACATTATGGCTGCCGGTTGTCGACAGCGTCTCTGTTCGATTTTTTACAAGATAAATAAAGCATAATATTTTTATACAAAATACAATGAGTTGGTAGTTCGAGGTTGTAAAAGTGTATGGTATCCAAATTGTGGTGTGAAATTTCAAGGGTAAGTTAATTAAATGAAATATTTTTTACATTTCGCTAGGGTGACCATTAGCTATACTTTGGATTGGATTGTCCTCGTAGTTCGTACATATAACTGCAAAATATGATTTATTACCCGAAAAAGGTGTTATGGACAAAAGTTTTGTATATTAGGCTAGGATGACTATTTGGAGTTTGGATTGGATTGTCCTGGTATTTTAATGTTTTTTTTAAATACTTTACTTAGCATTTTACATTTATGGCACCTATTTTACGTTACAGGTTCCCTAGTGACCCTGACCTGAGGCAAGCTTGGTTATCTAAAATACCATTAAAATCAAATTATTATAATACTGCCAGAATTTGTAGCCTACACTTTCGATCTGAAGACTATGATGTCAATAGACCTGGCCGTTTATTGAAATCTGCTATACCAAAGATATTGGGTGTTGCGAAACATTGGTAAGTTCTAATAGTGAATTACCTTACTAAATACTAGAGGTATCTTGCGGCTTCCTTGTGGCAAAATTAGGTTTTACCGTTTCCCATGGGAACTATGTATTTAGACACAGTAAAAAGTAACCTATGTCCTTTCTCAACATCTTATCTATGTTTATGCCAAATTTCATAAAAATCGGTTCAGTTGTAAAGCATGCATGCAACAGACAGAAAGACACACAGACGATGAAGATAGTACACTCGAGGAAGTTGATTCCTATGCAGGTTGCGGGTCAGCCCAATTTCGCAATTATGTTGGTCGGGAAAAAGAAAAGGACAGAATCGTATTTCTATACTTCCGTCCTAGTCGTTTTGTGTTTGCCAAAATATCAACACAGCGATCTCCTTAGCGACGATAAGTTTATTGGTCGCTATCTGTCGGTTAATCGGTTATACTCGTATGACACGACATAATCTTATTCTATTGGTCACTTTACTTTTACCATATACCGAGAAATATAAACATACGTCGGCTACTTAGCAACCGCCTTAGCAACGAAAGTTTTTACGTTTTGAAGGTTTAGACAGGATTATTAATTTAAGTTTTGCAAATATGGTTCTGAATTTTTTAGGTTCTCAACATGTTCTGAATTATTGGTGTGAACATTTATTTCCCCTATCTGAACTTAATATTATGCACTTCAAACGTGGCTTATCTAAGCATTTATGTGCTTCAAATCATCAACTAACCTAACTGTTCAAAATGTGCTATAAGAAAAATGAAGTCATACACAGGTTATAATTAAGCAGATCAACCCAGTCTATATCAACAGCACACCCTTATTCTACAATCTTCGTTGATGGTCATGGTAAGAGTCGGAACACTAACGTAAGGTTTTGTCTTCAAATTCGCTTCGTGTTGCTGATCGTTTTAAGATCCCAAAGATTTTTTAAATGACCAGAATTGTAAATTATTAAGTACTGTTTTACTGTGAAATAAAATATTGTCACTTTTTACTTGTGTTGCGATTTTTGTTAAAATATGTTCTTGTAGATTAGAAAGATGCTGATCTTTAAAGCGTTTTTACGTTAAGCAGTAGATAAAAATGGGTAGGTAGTAAGTTGCTTTGGAATAATAACATTCTTAGATTAATCATTGTGGCCTGTGGGTGGGAGTTTTGGCCTGTGGGTTTAGTTTCATATCATAATTATACGGATTCCGATAGGCTTTGAGGGAATACATTTTACAGTCTCTTATTTATAGAAATACCTAAATTACTTAAATTGCGACAATTTAAATTAAATTTTAGCCTAAAACTCCGATTTCATTTTGTCCTATTTTGGATTGTCACAATTTAAGTAACATTAGGTATAAATTGTCTTTTCCAATGTTATGGTCCAAAAATGCCATTAAAGCAAGGCAGGAGCAGTTCAAATCGCATCACTTCGTTTTGTGTTTTTGCCTTGGAGTTTCTATGAAAATGATCTTTAAGACGAGGTGAATAAGGTATGACCCTAATGACCACGTGTTACGGATCATTATTTGGTAGAACAACGAACTGAGTCAAGGACACGATATTACTAATTTAGTGTCAATTATTTCAAATTTTAAAATGAAAAATATCAAACAAGAAACAATGATTTCGAATGTAAGGACGAAGCCGGAGTCCCTCGAAATATTTACAAACGAGTGTCTATTCTAAAAGGTAATATTATTTTAGGCCGACTACTTAAAGAGCTTCACTTAAGTTTTAACGGCCTCTCTAGTGTCCGGAAAACATCTAAATTCTAAGCTAACTAAAAGTTTCGAAGCTCTAAGTGAAGTATTCTGATACTTAATAATTATAAAAATGCGTAGTTTCTGAATCGGCCGAAAGTCTTGTCACTACTGGGCGCAGTGTAGCTTATTAGGTGCCATAAACGTATTTTTCAGATCTCGTGAACCTTATGCTGGCTTCTCACGGCGCGTAATTTGAACGAGCGAGCACGAGCCAATAGGTGAGTTCGCGCTACCCGTTCTCACGGCGTGTAATATCACGAGCCGCGCCGAGCCACGTCTTTGAAGTTATCGACATAAATCGGATCGGACGCGCCTGCTCGAGCCAGCCCGCGCCTCCTTGAGCCACCCCCTACTCACGGCGAGTGGCTAGAGCTGGCGCGGCGCGGCGCGTGATATTACGTACCGAGAGAAGTCAGCATTAGACTGCTGATAGAGTCGTTCCATCGGGGCAATCACGTCAAAATATTTATAATAAGTAGATAAGACCTTTCCTTACTTCAATAATACCTATACCATGTCAGTTGACAAAATAGACATAATATTATAATTCTGTCTACTCTGCATCAAAATGTATCAATAAGCCTGTTCTGCAACGCGAGGTTGCCAGATTTACAGAGGAACGTCACATGTACCGTGCGGAGAGGCAACAGCGCGCTGCTCGCGAATTTTTTGAAACAATAATAATTTATTGCAAGTACGGATAGTCTCAATTCAATGTGTAAAGGTGCTCCCTCACCGGGAGCGTTTGCGTGTAATGTAACATATTTATAGATTCGCATGGGCGTAGCCAGGATTTTACAATTATAGGAGGGCAAATTAAGAAAATCCTAAACTCCGAATTCTAATTAAAACCGACTTCCAAGTGAAAACAATAACATTACTTATTCAAATAAATAGTATATTAAATAATTCTTACACTTTAGTACTCTAATATTTCGTACTTTTAATACTCTTAACTAATAATTCGTACTCTTTAGTCTCAACTATTTCTATAATATACACTCTTCATTACATAGAGAAATATAAGACAGTACTTCATTATTTTGAAGTCGGTCGGTACCAGCTCAGAATCGTGTATTCTATGACAAAATATATTTAATTTTTGGGACTGGTACCGACTTTCACTCTTTTTAAAGCCTTATATTTTATAAGGCTTTCTGTATAAAGACTGTGTTCTGCGTAGTGATGATGATGATGGATGTAATTTGCATAGTATGTAAGTACCTAGTATAAATTATTTCAGTTATTAAAACAGCGCCCCGATACAATATATAAACGAACTTGTGTCTAAGGTGGAGAATTCACTGGAGAAGGTCTACGAATGGGGTGGACGTAACTTGGTCCAATTCAACCCCCCAAGACACAAGTCTGCGCGTTCACCACTAAAAAGTCACCAATGGTCGTATATCCTCGTTTAGAGGGCACATCTTTAACCATCTCCCCTAGCATTGAAATACTTGGCGTTAACATATCGAGCGAAGTCCAGTTTCGATACCATCTCGAGGGTAAGGCCAAGTTAGCCTCGAAGAAGCTTGGTGTTCTGAACAGAGCGAGACAGTTCTTCAGTCCGTACCAGCGCCTACAACTCTACAAGGCGCAGGTTCGGCCTCATATGGAATATTGTTCTCATCTCTGGGCATGGGCGTCAAAATACCAACTGCTCCCTCTGGATCGTATCCAACGAAGAGCCGCTCGAATTGTTGACTGCCATAGTGTTTCAAACAGCTTAAACCCCCTGGAATTACGCCGAGATGTAGCTTCACTCTGCATCCTCTATCGGCTGTATCACGGGGAGTGCTCTGAGGAATAGTTCGGAATCATACCACCTGCAACTTTTCGCCATCGTCCCACGCGAAAAATATACCTTCCCCATCACCTTGATGAGTGGCAGTCTTCCACCGTGCGTAACTTTCTTCCGCGCACTGTAAATCTCTGGTACAAACTGTCACCAGCAGTATTTCCGAACCTACACGACCTACAAACCTTTAAGAAAAGAGCGTATTCCCATTTCCCTATTAAAAGGCCGGCAACGCACCTGCAGCTCTTTTGATGTTGCGAGTGTCCATGGGCGACGGTAGTTGCTTTCCATCAGGTGATCCGTTTGCTCGTTTGCCCCCGTTTTATTTCATAAAAAAAATTGAATCCGGAGTTCTCTTAGTATTTTCGGAACCATCTAGCATACCTTGGTGCAAAATTTTACTTTTTGGTAGCATATAATATATGCTTGGGATACTTCTCATAAAGCCAAAATCGCCCTCTTGTGCTTTCATAAATTTTTGAGAAGTTACCTCGATTATTCATGAAATTAACTTTAATACGTGGTAATAAAGGTTGACCTCATTGACCACATCTTAAAGATCATTTTCACAGATACTCCGAGGCGTACTTAGGTGACATACAGGCGAAAAAGATCGTCGAGCCATAAGTCGGCGTACTTCTACGCACGTCTGTCACCCCTTTTACACCCCTTTTAGGGTTCTGTAATTAACAAGACGTCCTCGTTGACTATGGAACCCTAAAACATCTAACCAGCAGATTTTTTTGTATACTGAGAGGTATACAAAAAACTAGCTACTATAGTTATATAATTTAACAATAACATTTTCCTACAAATAGAACAATCATATTTTAGGACCATCAAATCGAAATACTTATTAACTTTCGAGAATTTTTGCACAGGAAATTGTTATTCGTCTAATCAAAAAAAAAAAAGAAGCTACTCACTAATCACTATGCTACTCACGAAAAATTTTCTTGATAGCAATCAATATCCTAGGCCCTAGGGAATCTGACTATTCATTTTTACGTTTAAACTTACTATTCATTTTTATGTTTTGCGTAATGAAATAAAAACGCTCTAGAATTATAGATCAACATCTTTCTAATCTACAAGAAACCATAAAAATCAGAACACACTTGTATAATATCGTGATAATATTTTATTTGAGCGTTAAAACAATATCGAAAAACGTAAAACTTATAAAATCATTATGAACTCTTAGGTATTCTTCTTGAGGTATTATTATGAACTCTGGGTTGTTATAATAATCAGCAATGAGAATATAATTCAAAAACATAACTTAAGTTTTACTTAATCCTTCGGGGTAGCCTTTTCCAACTAACCAACTCATGATAATATTGATTGACGAAGATATTGGGAGTAGAATTAGGTTGGCCAGTTTGATCTGCTCAACGATTTGCTGTTAATAAGTCCATTGTTTTGTTGCACATATTGGATGGGTTATAATGTTTCAATAAACACATTTTATATAATATTAAGTATATATAGTACTTAATAATTTTTTCAAAGTTTGTTCGGATGAGAGAAATAAAATAGTATATTACTTATTTAAATCAATTCCCAATATTTGCAAAACATTTTTGAAGATGACCGTGTCAAAAACTTCAAAATGTAAATACTTTCGTTGCTAAGGCGGTCGCTAAGTAGATTATATTTTGTCAAAAGCAATGCGACCAATAAAATACGATTCTATCGTGAACGAGCATAGCCGACAGATAGCGACCAATAAACCTATCGTTGCCAAGGAGATCGCAATGTTGATATTTTGGTAAACACAAAATGACCAAGATGGAAATATAGAAATACGATTCTGTCCTGTTCTTTTTCTCGACCAACACTGACCACTGACCAGTTTAAGTTGACCCGCGACATGCATAGGAATCAACTTCCTCGAGTGTACATTAGTATGAATAAAGAAATGAGATTACTTCAGGTAACTAATCATTTAAAGTTGTGTCTTCCTCTTCTTAATATCACTTATTTTTTTCAGGAATGTCTTAATATTCCTTCAAGCTCATAAGAAACTCCGTGCGCTAAAGCGTCAGCAATGCCGATACTTGAAAAATATGTAAGTAAGCATTAAAATTTTATGGTTGACTTTGAGACTTGGATTATCGTTTACATTTTCATCTCACATTGCATTAAAATAATAAACGAGTTAAAAAAAAAAATTAAAAAAAAAAAAAAAAATTGCTACCTCTTTCAGCTCGATGAAAATGAACCACCTAAAAAGAAACAAATTGTGGAAGTGCAAGAAGCTATCATTTTACCTGTTTGCTCCAATCCGCCAGCTGGTATATGTTCTCAAGCCATGAAAACTGTAAGTTATCATATTTTATCAGAAAGCTAATATCTAGTATAGCTTATAGGCACAACATTTTTCCCAGTATGCAGAATGCACCAATTCTTGTATTGATTTGGTTTTTATGTTTATTGGTTAGTGATTTTTTCTCGGCTTAAAATATTTGTAGTATTATTTTGGAGGAATTTACTAAAGTAAAATAAGCATACATTCTATCAACGTTGCTTCACTTCACCCTAATAGTACGGGAGCCCTAGAACAAATTTTTTTGTGATTACTAACGAGGTAATTTTTTGTGAGTAGCTACATTTTGATAAGACGAACAACATGTTTTTTATTTTCGAAAAATCTCGAAAGTGGTAGCTAACAGAAATAGAAAGGATTTCATACTTTGGCTTGATGGTCCTAAAATATGGATTGTTCTATTTGTAGGACAAGGTTACTCTTAAATTATATAACTATTAACCTACCAATATACAAAAAATTAGCTGGTTAGGGTTCCGTTTTAGGGTTCTGTAATCAACAAAACTTTTGTAATTATAAAAACTAATAAAATAATCAAGTGCGATTCTATCTATTTCTTATACTTAGTCATTGTTTATTGTTATAAAATCAATATAAAAATTAACTTTCTAGTACAATTCCTACAGTGTATAATATTATAGTTTTTTGTTTACAGGTTCTCAAGGATCAACCTGTACTAAAAGATTTCAGCAGTCAAGCTAACATAAAAACACGTAGTGAAGTAGTGCTAAAAAAGAAAAATAAGGTTCTTCAACAGAAAGTTAATAGACAGGCAAAGAAAATTAAAAATATGAAAGAATTAATAAAAGTTGTCAAAAATTATACTTCACAATCAGAAATTGAAAATATATTGCAAGGTAATTATGCAAATATATGTAAAAAATTCCATACTAGTAAAAAAAGACAGGTCACATATTATAGTGATGAAGTGAAATCATTTTCCTTAACTTTGCATTTTTACTGTCCGAAGGCTTATAATTACCTGAGAAGCATAATTTCTTTGCCACATGAATCAACATTATGGCGGGCGATTTCAAGTTTTAATTGTTCTGTTGGTTTTCTGTCAGAAGTAATTGAATATTTAAAATCAGAACTACCAAATAAGCCCTATTTAAAAAATGTGGCCATGATTTTTGATTCGATGGCCTTAAAAAGAGATATTTGTTACTGTAATAAATTAGGAAAAACATTTGGCTATGTTGACCTTGGTGACATTGTCGTTGATGATCCTGAACAGCTTGCATCGGAAGCCTTAGTTTTTCAAATAGTATCATATTCAAATTATTTTAAATGCCCTATTGGTTACTTTTTTACTCCAAGTTCTTTGAACGCCGAATTGCTGGGACAATTGATAAATACTGCAATAATCTTACTGAGCGAAGCAGGAATTACTGTAAGGTCATTAACGTGTGATGGCGCCAAATGCAATATAAAGGCATACGAGTGTCTTGGTTGCTCATTTGAGGAAGGTAACATTAAATCCTACTTTCTTCATCCCAATGGAGTAACTAACATTTATTGCCTTTTAGATCCGGCCCACATGATTAAACTGGCTCGAAACGTTTTTGCAGAAAAAGGCTTAGAATCACCAAACGGAAAAATTTCTTTTCAATATGTACAGAAATTGCATATGATGCAACAAGAAGAGGGTCTTAAACTCTCTAATAAATTAACAGGAGCTCATGTCGCTTACCAAAACAAAAAAAATGAATGTCCGTTTAGCTTGCCAAGTACTAAGCTCATCCGTTGCTGATGCAATTGAGTTCCTTTGCAATAGTGGGAATCCTAAATTCCAAGACAGTTCTGTGACTGTCGAATTTATCCGTATTTTAGATCGATTATTTGATAGCATGAATAGCCGATCTCACTATGGCACTTATTTAAAGTCGCCATTAACAATACACAACCGCGATGTCTGGCAAACGTTTTTTGACGAAGCTGAGATTTATTTAAATAATCTTAAAATAGGAGACCAGCCATTAATGAAGCATACCCGCAAAACGTTCTGTTTGGGGTTCCTTGTGAACATGATTTCTTTCAAATTATTGTTTAATGATCTGACAACATTAGAAGAGAACCCGTTAAAATACTTACTAACTTTCAAATGTTCACAAGACAATCTAGAATTTTTTTTTCGTGCATACGTGCTAGAGGGAGGACTCAAGACAATCCGAGCCCGCTAGAGTTCCGATATATTTTAAGAAAATTATTGTATCGCAACTCGGTACGACCCAGTATAAGAGCAAATTATATAGATGATACATTTAATACCGAAAATGTCATGGAATTTCGAAGCAAAACCAGATCATTAATTGAAAGTCAAACTCAGGAACACAGTACTGATGAAAGAGACATTTTTTCCGAAATGATAAATTCTTTAGAAAATTATCTATGCAGCGCCTATGAAGATAATGTGCTTTATTATATAACGGGCTTTATAATTCAAAAGATTAAAAAAAAAAATAATTGCGAGTTTTGTCATGCTGTGCTCACAACTGAAAATAAAAAAAGTGATCATGACTATGCCCTGAATATAAATAAGTATTCAGCATTCACAACATTTGTCAACCGGGGTAAATTATGTTTTGCTTCGGATGCTGCATTTATGATCGTGAAATATGTTAATACATTATTTAAAAAAACTGTATCTATGTCACTGTTGTCAGTCGTTAACATTACAGGCAAAATGGTAATGGCTACACTACAAAAATTCCAACCCCAAGTACAAGAAATTTTTGTTCCTAAGCACCCTGTCACAGACGTATGTCTGGATTTACATGAAACTGAGGTTATAAAATATATAGCAAATAGTTTCTTAAAAATAAGATTGTCATCTTATTTAAAAAATGACATACAAAAGAAATTAGGCGATCTCAGGACTAAACGCCAAAAACTGCATAAAACAATTTTATTTTCACATGTATAATTACTGTTAGGGCTTCTTGCTCATAAGCTTCTTGCTGTTGTGTATAGTTATAGTATCCTATGATTGTAAATGTGTGGTTTTTAATCTATTTTTAATAAAACATTTGCATATTATTTAGTTTTTTTTATATATTGACTAGCTGTTGCCCGCGACTTCGTCCGCGTTGTTGACGCGGATTAGTATAATGACAAAGATGGATAGTCCGCAAACAAACATGAAAAAAGTAAAATATAACTTCCTCCTTTTTGGAAGTCGGTTAAAATGTAGCCTAAGTTACACCTTACTACATCAGCTATCTACCACAAAAAGTCCCGGCAAAATAGCTCCAGCCGTTTCAGAGATTAGCCGGAACAAACAGACATACAGACACTACTTGTTTACTAAGGCTACTTGTTTGTCCTAGAATATTCAAAACTTTGGTTACCCTAAAGAAAAGGGATAGCACATAACAATGACGTCATCCAAGGACATATTTTTCATCTTCAATCTATTGTTCACTATGAAACCTCCATTAGGGTGTAAGCTTCTTGGTGGAGAACCAATAGAAAATCTAGAAGTGTCTATCGTCGCGCCGTCTGGTGGAGATAAAAAAAGGAAACCCCATTAGTCGTGTTCGTTTGTTTTTCAATGCACATTGCGCATGCGCAAAGTTATAAATTATTGGTGTCAGTGTGAGTGTCATATTCTAAAATATCTGTCAGATTTTCTAAAATCTGACAGAAATTGATCGGTATTTTAGAATATGACACTCACACTGACACACATAAGGGCATTTCTCCAGATTTGGATTATTTAGTTGATTCCCTGGTACATTTTTATTTCTGCATATTTTTTAAAATCAATAATCGCATATTATTCTTCAGTGAATTATAAAAATAATTATCTATTTGGGCCCTTTTTCACTTCACAATTTTAGAAGATGTTTTGATTTAAATTTTTCTAACCTAGGGAATCAACAAAGCTAATAGAAAAAAGCTTTTTCAGCTAAAAAAAACATGTTCAATTTAAATATAAACATGTATAAAATTGACTACAAACTAAACTTGTTCGTTAAAACCAAATATGGAAAATGAATTTATTTGAAATATTTTGACTTTACGAAAATTTTTTTTTTATATATTTTACTTTTTGTTGTCATTTATTTGTATCAGCATATGAAGAGAATGTAATTTATTTTAATAAAAATCAACAGATATGTACCAATTAGATAAATAAATGTAAAATATTTTGATTCCCTACTTAAAATACCCAGGGAATCATCAAAATGTATGTATAGGGAATCAATAAAAAGATAGTTTTTCCTGAGCTATACAAAAACTGTTCATGTATATTAAATTATAGGTAAATAGGCTAACTAAAAACCATACTCATTATCGTCGTATACATCGTGTCTAAGCAAACTTAACTTTGGAAATGACATTGTAATTAGCGAATAGGGAATCAATTGTATAAGGAACCAAGGTTGAGGGAATCAGATATTTTCCTTTGTAACTCGGAAACGGAGCAACGAATTGTGTGATCTCCTTCCATGATGTTTAGAGGGCTACCGAACCTCCCGCCCTGCGCACCCGCAACCACGTGCTACTTACGAGCCTCCAAGTGAAGCGTATAGGGAATCACTTTGTGAGCCAGGACATAACTTTGATTGGTTTTTTCTATTTATATAACGATATATACGTTTATATACAACTAGCTGTTGCCCGCGACTTCGTCCGCGTGGACTTCAGTTTATAGCGCGCGATGTCAACAAAATTGGTGTCAAAAGCTTTTATAAAAAAACCCTTATACCCCTTAAATCAAAACACCCAAAAACAGCTGTGCAGTGTGCACATAACTTATTTCATTTTTTAAAATTAAACTTTATTTATGCCAAATTTTAAAGTTGATTTAGCCCCCCAATTACACAACTTTTGCCATAAACTATTTATCATTGATAGGTTTAAGGTTACGTCACTGCATAGGTAAAGTACTGAGTTAATTAATAAGTAAAAGAGTACATAATAACAATCGAAAAAATTGAAAATTTGTTATAAGATGATACCAGCTCTTATAGAAAGACGTTTGTGTAAGCAATAGCGCGATGTAGGAGATGCACAGCGCCATCTATTATGAATTTTTGGAACTAACTTAATTTAAACAAATTTACGCATTTTCACCCCCTTACAACCCCTTTGTCCAGTTAAAAAGTAGCCTATGTCCTTTCTCAGACTTTAGACTATTTGTGTACAAAATTTCATTACAATCGGTTCAGTAGTTTTGGCGTGAAAGCGAGACAGACAGACAGAGATACTTTCGCATTTATAATATTAATAGTATAGATTGTTTTATAAATATTTTGTTTATACTCTTACGATTTATTTACTTTGAAATTAGAATTTCATCGTATTTGTGGGATTTTTTTGGGAATTTATAGTGAATTCTGGGGACAGGACACGTCCAGGGAATCAATTTTTCGACCTTTAAACAGGGCTTCAAATAACGTTATTTTTTCATAACGTTACTGCTTCAAGAATAGATAATAGATAACGTTATGAAAATTTACCCGATATTAAAAATAACGTTATAAATTGATATTAATAACGGTTAATGTTATAACGTTATATAGGATTTATAACGGTAAATATATGTTATTTGATAACGTTATAGTCCGTCAAGAAAGTCATGACAGGCGGGAAAATTTTCTAAACGTAATCACGCTTTTAAGGTGTATTTTTTTCGTTCTATTTTCACAGAGAACGATAATCATTTTAAATATTGTCACCTTGCACATTTTTATCTCGAATTAATAAAGTTCTCATATTTTTTATTTCATTTAAAAAAATTTCCGCCTGTCGTGACTTTCTTGACAGACTATACTTTTTGTAAAATAAGTACTTAATTTAATCAGTCAGTTCAGTATGCAGTATGCACAAAATTATTCGTTCTAGTGGAGATAGAGAGAATAGAGCTAGCTGCCGCCCCGCGCCGCCGCGCCGTCTGCGTTACTGCATTTTTATTTTTTGAAGTGAAAACTTCTTTAGCGACGTTGAGCACTTTTGTGGGATGGGTAAAAACTGTGAAACTCGCGTCAGATTCTCGTGCTGATCGAAAAACCTTGAAAAACCGTAACCGTCTTACGGTTACGGTTTTTCAAGGAGAGTAGTGTTGTAACATCGAAATTGATTAATTGAACAATCAATTTTTTTTATTGATTGTAAGGGTTTCGTTTAATTAAAAAAAAAAGATTTTTTTAAAATCAATTTTCATAAAAAATGGGTTAAAAATTTAATCGATTGTAAGGGTTTCGATTAAGTTATTAAAAAAATCGATTTTTTAAAAATCGATTTTCATAAAAAATGGGTAAAAAAAATTGTAAGGGTTTGGATTAATTAAAAAATTCGACTTTTTAAAAATTGATTTTCATAAAAAATGGGTTAAAAATTTAATCGAATGTAAGGGTTTCGATTAATTAAAAAAATCGATTTTTTAATAATCGATTTTCATAAAAAATGGGTGAAAAAATGCATCAAGTTTTCACTTCTGCCGGCACTCCCGGAATACAACCCGTCTTTTTTTATGAAATAAGGTGGCAAACGAGCAAACGGGTCACCTGATGAAAAGCAACTTCCGTCGCCCATGGACACTCGCAGCATCAGAAGAGCTGCAAGTGCGTTGCCAACCTTTTAAGAGGCAATAGGGTAACAAGGGAGGGTGGGGAAGGGAATGGAATAGGGGAGGGTAGGGATGGGAATAGGGTGTGGGATTGGGCATCCGGTAAACTCACTCACTCGGCGAAACACAGCGCAAGCGCTGTTTCACGCCAGTTTTCTTTGAGAACGTGGCATTTCTCCGGTCGGACCGGCCCATTTCGTGCCGAAGCATGGCTCTCCCATGTATACTATACGCATGTAAACTGGTTTGTGTGTGTGATCCACGGTGGGCACCCGCGGACATGCCGCGCCGCCAGAGCCCGCCGGGGACCTGCGGCGCGGTCTTTTTGCCCTTGGTGTGCGTTGGTAATAGTAAGGCGCGCCGCAGAAGTCACACTTTTTGTGTGATCGAGTCTGCGGCTTACATACAGGCGCGCGCCATGCAGACTGTATGTTAGCTGCAGACTCGATCACACAAAAAGTTTGACGTCTGAGTGGCACGCCATATTATAGGATTCCCTTTGTGCTATCGTTTAAAATTGAACCACATACATTAGGGTTTCTGTGTGTTCTGTCGTAGTGTATCGTCATTCGTCGCATACGACCTTTCGACAGCGTGTGTAGGCCGTAGCTAACAGCTAATTGTACGAACGTAGTACGAACACGAGATCGTTGACCGCGCGCGGCACGCTTCTTATTGCTTATTTGGAGTAAAAATAGTAAAATTTTAAAAAATATTTATTTTTCTATTATTATTATTATGTTTAAAATTATTATTATGTTTAAAAGGTATTAATTATGAAAAAAATAGAAATTAAAATTTAAAAAAATAAATAAAAAAAACATTTTCGTAATCAGAAAATGAAGTATAATCATACCCCAAAGTTATCGGAAGTGGTCTTATTACACCCTGTATACAGTGTTTTGCTTTTCACGGCCCATTTTTAGTCCAAAACAATTTTAACTATTATTTTTATTATTTCTCTATGTATTATACTCCTAAAAGTAGTTAAGCACAAATCTCGCAAAAAAGTGGGCTGCGAGTGAGATTTAGTGCACCGTGCACGATCGCATACCTGATACCAGAAAATAACGTTATATTTACCGTTATTATTATAACGATATTTGTTCGTTTATACATAACGAAAAAATATCGTTATAATAATAACGGTAAATATAACGTTATTTTACTGGATATCGTTAAAAAAATAACGTTATCTGGCTACTGGCTAGAGCTCTCGGGCGAGAGTCTCGTGCGAGAGCCCCTTGCCCGAGTGCGATCATGTACATTCTCGCTTATGGCTGGTATTAAGTATTATATTATATTAATTATTATTACACGTATTAAGTAGATAAGTAGTAACTAAATTTTAACTTAATTTGAAGTACCTGCCCGAAATGAGTCAAGTGACAAGCCCCGCCTGCCAACATAACAGAAAATAGTCAAAATTCAAATTTCCTTGTTTAGTACTTAACTAAATTTTAACTTGCTACTTACTACTAAATTTTGTGTTTACATGCAATAGGTAACTTAAAATGAAGTTAAAATTTAGTTAACTACTTATCTACTTAATACGTGTAAACCAGCCCTTAGTTCAATCGCAGTTAAGAACTCAGAGAAGATGGACGAAAACGACCATTCACCATTCACCATGCATCGAAAGATATCATTGTAATCCAAAGATCTATAATCATATTTAATTTTATTTCTCACAGATAATGACTGATAATGACGTTTATTAATGTTATTTTTCTGTTCTACACTGTCCTACGGCGGGACTAATACTGAAAGACGCGAGAGTGTACAGTAGTGCGCTCGTTTTCCTCGCGAGACCCTTTGTCTCGGGCGCAAAATACCGACAACGGACCGAGAGGGTCCGAGACAGGCGAGACGAGGCGAGCGCACCCATTTACACTCTCGCACTCGGGCCGCCTCGCTGTGTCTCGGCGAGAGTGTACAGCCGGCTTGACGGTTTGGAGAAATGGCCATAAAAGCCGCGCATGCGCAGTTAAAAAACCAAACGAACATTACTATTGGCGGCGGCGGCGGCAGTCGGCATCACGAATCTAAAATATCTTTGCCACGAATACTAGTAACTTGGCTTAGTAGTCTGTGGACTGTGCTTGTCACTTGTCAGCTGTTCACACTTCACAATTGTCACTTGTGTAAGGTTAAAGTTGGGTTAAAGGTGTTATGACACTGACCTGTATTATACACTGGACCGGCGATCGCTGTCAATAAAATGTTCCTATTTGAAAGTCGCCATATTGGCGCTGATAGCAGTGGTGAGTGTACTTGGAACTAATACTAGTGATGTACAACTGTCTTTTCTATTATCGATTAAATGTTTCCAGATTCAGATAATGTCGACCATTAGGACAAAAATATTACGCTTTTTGTATTACAGACTTCCTCTCGGTAATTTAGATAGGCGTAATAAATTAACAACGATTTCATACGTAGATAACGTGAAGTAGCAGTACCCATCTATAATCCACTTATTTTTACCAGTTAGCACTACGAAAAACTAAAAACAAAACTGAAGCTGATGAGCTTCTAACAAAAACTTTGTAATAATGACTGTCCGTCTATCTGTCTGTCTCCAGGCTGTATCTCAAGAACCGCTAGGTATAGCTAGACTCCTGAAATTTTCACAGATTGTGTATTTCTGGTGCCGCTTTTACAACAAATACTAAAAACAAAATAAAGTTAATATTTAGGTGGGGCTCCCATACAACAAACGTGTTCTTTTTTTGTTCTTTTTACTCGTTATCCATAATGACAACATGTAGACACTTGAAATTTTCACAAAATCCTGAGTTATACATTTACTTTAATATTTAATAATAAAATTAGAATAAAATAAATAATTATAGTGGGGTTGAGCATACAAAAAACACTATTTTTCCCTACTTTCACTCTATCACAGTACGGAACCCTTCGTGTGCGAGTCCAACTCGCACTTGGCCGACTTTTTGTTAATTTGATAGGTTAATAGTTACCTATTTAATTTTAGAGGAACATTGTCCTACAAAAAGAACAATCCATATTTTAAGACCATCAAAACGAAATTTTAAATCCTTTCTATCTCTGTTAGCTACCACTTTCAAGAATTTTTGCAGAGGAAATTGTTATTCTTCTTATCAAAATGAAGCTACTCACGAAAAATTTGCTTGATAATAATTTAAAAAAAATGTTCAGGGAACCTAGACTATAAAATCTTTTTTCTACATAATTAAATCAAACCTAGAATACTGCAAGCGTAACAGCTGGTATATACGATATGCTCGTCGCGACATTTTAGTACAAAAAAAAAACATATTACGTAACGAAACGCCTTCGTGAGTAACGTTTCGTTACTGGGTACTAGGTGGCGTACCCGTTACTCAGTACCGAATACATACGGTTTGCTACAGCTCTAGTGTTTAATAGAGATCAGTGTGTTGTGAGTTGTGACTTGTGACTTGTGACAGTGACTTGTGTACATATATAGTAGTCTACAAATATATAATAATAATCTGTGTATAGTAGTAATCTGTGCTTGTGTACATAACTTTGTTTGTTTGAAGTTTTTGCTGGTTTTCTTTGGGTTTTCTCGAATGTAAGTACTGTTTTGTATTAGTATTTAGTACTTAGTTTATTTTACTCATTATAAGTATTTTTAGATGATCATATTTTGAAAGAAATACATCGTAATAACTTAATAGATTTCCCTTGAAAAAATTGGTTTCTATGGGACTGATTCAGACGTGATTTTCTTACAATGATTGTAAATAAATGAATTAAAAAGCCTAAATAAGTAAATAAAATTACTCGTCTACAAAACTATTTATCGTCGTATTAAATATGCCTAATTTTAGTATAATATCAAAAATCAATTTGACATACAAATTACAATGCATTCAAATCGGCGTCCCGGCTCCAGAGTCCAGTCGCGCCCACGCCCAAGCCCACGCCGCGACGCACCGGCCGCGGCCATTTTGAAGTTTGAAACTTTGAACTTGTTAAGACTGGCCTCACACAGCCGGAATTTCATCATCGGAAATTCATATTAATAATTCAGAAAGACCGGAATACAATATCAGTACGCTCCACACACATTCTGATTTTTTCAGATTATGAATTTCATAGATCGATCTGTAAGAATATGAATTCCGATTATGAAATTCCGGCTGTGTGAGGCCGGCCTAAATCTAGCGACCGCACATTGGAGACACGACAGTTTTACACAGGCTATCGCATAATAAAATGTACTAGACTCGCACAATATTTGAAACAAAACAATCAAGATTCAAGACGAAACTTCTATTGACCATATTGTAACATTTCAATGGACTACTGTGACGTTGAGCGTTTTAGCTGTGTAGCCGAAATATAAAAATCAAATTTATCACGGATCTACAAGTGATATTGCTAATTTTGTAAGGGAACAAATATAATGACCACCAAAAAATGCACTGATATCCTAAACTTGTTTACCAAAAAAAGATAAGTAACACCAAAAAAAATAAAGTCTAAAATTGCAATACTGCCAGCTATTTTAGTCATGACAACACTTCAAATTGTAATCGAACACGAAATAGAATTTTTTTTTTCTATGGACGCTTCACACCACGTCAGTCTGGCCCCATGGTAAGTACCTGAAGGACTTGTGTTACGGGTACCAGACAACGGAAATATATTTAATACTTTTATACTATACATATATTTAAGATTTTTATTATATACACATATTTAATACACACCCATGACCCTGGAACTTTGAAAACTTTTTGTTCCGTCGGCGGGATTCGAACCCGCGACCCCCGGCTTGAGCTGCCGACAGCCCACCCACTGAGCCACAGAGGTCGTCAAATATAGTAAATGATCACCAAATAATTAGTAAATGATCACCAAATATAGTAAATGATCACCAAATAAAGTAAATGATCACCAAATATAGTAAATGACCACCAAATATAGTAAATGATCACCAAATATAGTAAATGATCACCAAATATAGTAAATGATCACCAAATAAAGTAAATGATCACCAAATATAGTAAATGACCACCAAATTCTTGTGAGCAAATCAATGCGATATTTCTGTCCAAATAAATCACTACGATTGACAAAACATGTAAGCATATTATTAACAAAATAGTCGGCCAAGTGTGAGTCAGACATGGAGGGTAGGGACCATACCATTATAGAACAAAATTAGACCTAAAATTGTATTTGTTTAAGGGAGCCCCCTTAAAAATTTTTTTATTAAAATAAATAAATAAACGTTTATTCAGTAATCTGGACATGACACATATTATTATTATTATTACCTAACTATTGAAGTAAACACAATATAATCAAGGCCTTTGCGAAAATATCAACGTGCCTACCGGTTGCCATTATTGATATCGAGCAAAAAAGGCCAAAAAAATCACGTTTGTTGTATAACAAACACGTATAACAAGTACTAAAACAAAATAATTTTATTTTGTTTTAGTACTTGTTATAGCGGCAACAGATATACACAATCTGTGAAATTTTTAGCTTGAGCGGTTCATGAGATACAGCCTAGGCCCTAGAGAAAGACAGACGGACGGACAGACGGACAGACATTGAAGTCTCAGTAATAGAGTCCCGTTTGTACCCAAAGGTCTTTTACTAAGACTTCGATGTCTGTCTGTCCGTCTATCTGTCTTCTTCTCTTTAATAGGATTGCTAAATAGAAATATATTTGGTTATAATTTTACATTAAAATGCTAACGTATAATGTTGGTGATCGTTTACTACTTTTGGTTTAACAATGATTTATTTGGAGTCATTTTGCATAAATAGGATAGCGAAGACATAAATCTTTGGTGATCATTTTACATTAAAATGCTAGTATAATATTGGTGATCATTTACTAATTTTGGTGATCATTTTACTTTAAAATGCTAGTATAATGTTGGTGATCATTTACTTATTTTGGTGATCATTGACTATTTTTGGTTTTAAGATATTAAATCTTTGGTTATCATTTTACATTAAAATGGTGGTCTGTATTTTGGTGATCGTTTATTATTTTTGTCTGTGAAATGTTACTATTTCTGGTGATCAGTTAATTATTTCCATTTTGTAAATACATTTTAAAGATATTATTTCAAGTGACCGAATGGCATTACTCGTTAAGATTTTAATTTTTTGGACGTTCATCATTATTGCAGTGGACCCTTCATAACATGCTCCTCTCCATTTCCTCTGGCAAATTGCTAGTTTTTCTTCCTCTTTCTTCCTCAGAGACCAAGCATGACAGCCATAGGTTATAATACTAAGCGGGATAACCATCTCATAAATCTTTTTCTTGATGCCTATGTTCATTTCCTTGTTTTTCATAATTTCTTTTAATAACCAATACTTTTGCCATGCTATAGCAATTCTTCTATTGACTTCCTTTACGGTGCAATTTTCAAATGATATTGAGTACCCTAAGTACATAATATTATGTATACTCGTTAACATATTCTATTTTGTTTCCATCCACCATAATATCCACTATTTCACCATTTGATATAGTTTTAGTTTTTGAGGTATTTAGAGACAGTCCCGACTCCCGAGTCAGGAGTCTGCTCTCCTTGGACATATTGTTTACCATAAATTCCAAATCGGCTGCATTATTTGCAAGTAGCCCTATGTCATCTGCAAACCTCAAGTTGTTAAGTAACTCTTCATTTATCTTTAGACCAATATCCATTACCCACCTAATTCAGCTTCCGGAAGACTAACTCTAATACAGCCGAAAACACTTTTGGCGACAAGGGGTCGCCCTGTCTAACTCCATTCAGAAGTCGAAACTCGGGGCCTCCTTTCTCCAACTTTGCAACCTACTTTGAGTATATATTACTAAGTATTTTAACATATTTTATACTTACACCTTGGCAGAGTAATGCTTCCCAGATGGCATCATGAAAAAAGGAGTCGAATGCTTTTGCAAAATCTATGAAACACATGTATACTAATAATTGCTTGCCATATTCATTTGCTTTCTCTATTATTTGCGTGATTATATGTATATTATGTTGTCTTTGGTAGAGTAATTTAATTTTCAAATAATAATTAAATTTTCTGGGATGAATAATATCCTGTGTGCTTTCCCAAGACTCAAAATAACTGCATCAAAATTGGTTCAGCGGCTCAAGCGCAAAATAAAAAACTTTATAACGCAGTAACCATACATTTTAAAAAAAATTATGTCTGAACTCTGAAAGAATCTCCATACCAAAATCGGTTTAGCAGTGTGGACGTGAAGTACTATTTATTATTCGTAGACTTCACGTAGTGAATTTTCATTTACTTGTACTTTATTATTTTGATATAAATTATTTTAACGTTTATTGATTTTTCTTTTTTGTTTTATTATAAAGCATGTCAAACTGGCGCGACGATCAGGACCCACCTGTGGCACCTGCAGATTTCCTCGAGCTCTTATATGATGAAGATGAGGTCGAGATTTCTTTTGAAGAGGGTGAATCCGATGGATCAGAGATGATTGAAACGGACCTGGAAGACGAGGTTGGTAACCCATTTTTTTGTTCATTTTTACCCGTTTATTTTTATTTTTTTGCTTTGGGTAGCAGTTTTTAGAATGAAACTTACAACACGAGGGCTAGCCGTCCACCCTCGAGCCATTCACCGCCAAAACTCTTTGAAGTCATAATGGTTTTATATAGTATGTGTAATGTGGTTATAAAATATATTTATAAAACTTATGGGTTACAGTGTATATTTTATGCTTTTTATGTTGGCCTAGGGTGCAGATAGCGATAGAGATATCTCACTGGTCGAGGCTCCACGACACTTCACGTCCCCGGAGCTCCGCGAGAGGCTGTCGCGAATGGTATGCATTGGTTATTTTGTTAGGTTTACGATAGTGATATAATATAGAATTTCTGCATTGTATTCATTTTTTTTATTTTTTTTTGTCAGGACGACCCAATGACGCCTCCACGACGAGCGGTGTCCCGCGAGAGGTCACGATCGCCATTGTCGTTTTCGTCAGAATCGTAAGTGTGCTATTGTATGTTGTTAGCGAATAGTTTACACCTGTGTATAAATCAATTCTAATTTTTTTTTTGGATTCATAGTGCCAATATCACGGTGCCAGCAGAGGGCCTGGTTCTGCTGTTCGATGAGTTTGGCGCGCCGCTCGACGAACAGACGCCGGGCGACGAGTTTTTTGCCCCGGATACCCACCCATTGTATGTTATAGGAGAGCGTGAAAGAGATGAACGCAATAGAAGAGGAACGAGTGGGAGAAGGGGTGGTCGAAGGGGAGTCAAGGGTGTGCGAGGACAGAGTGCACGCGGGGGTGGGTATCGGAACCGGGGCCATAGTGGAGGACGGCGGTGGCAGCCGGGACAGCCACTCCGTGAAATATGGCTCCACGATGACGACGTTCCTCCTGAATTGTTAAGTTTGGCGATGGATGTATTGAGGAGTCGACAGAGGAGATTGCAAGGTGATGCCGTGGTCGATAGTACTGAACGAGGAGGGGTCGCCAGTGAGAGCGAAGATGAGGATGTATTTGTCGACGCCAGTGATGGAGCCGATGCTCTCTATAGACTGGAACGCCAGAACCTTGACTTTGAATGGTATCCTATGGATACCTTTCAAGGTCAAGAACACAATTTTCAGGCAAAGCGTACTGGTTCGGTTCGGCATTTCGGTTCAGCCTATGACGCTTTCCGTTCCTATTGGAGCGATGAGGTCTTAGGTTTAATAGTGGCCGAAACGAACCTTTATGCTTCGAAAATTTCTTCTGCTGCATTCCAGGCTGAATGGGTCCCCACAAATTTGCACGAAATTTTATGCCTCTTTTCGTTCTGGATGATGTTGGGGATCGTCAGAATGCCAACTGCTACTAGTTGTTTTTCTGTCGATCCTCTCTTGAAAACGGAAGTTTTCAGACGCATCTTTACACGAAGAAGGTATGAAATGTTAAGTAGAGCGTTACATTTTGTGGATTCCGACCCCGTTATGGATAACAAAAATCTCTCCAACACTGGCGCCAGAAGCATTGACCGATTACGCCGTTTGAGACCAATATTAACACATTTAAATTCAGCTTTTCAATCAAATTATATTTTAAGTAAAGACATTTGTGTAGATGAAAGCCTCACACTTTGGAAAGGCAGATTGAAATTCAAACAGTTTATTCGGAACAAAGCTTCTAAGTATGGGATCAAAACGTTCGAGCTTTGTGAGAGCACCACCGGTTACCTGTGGTCGTTCATTGTTTACACCGGCAAACAATCCGCAACAGATCTGGAGCAGTCGCCCGGAGTGCTTAAAAGCACAGCTATTGTAAAAGAGCTTATTGGTCCCCTACTAAACAAAGGGTATAGATTGTTTATGGACAATTGGTACAATTCACCCCTATTAGCTAGATTTCTGAAGCTCAATGGTACCGACTGCGTTGGTACTTTGAGATCTTCCCATCGCGATGTTCCCATTGTAATAAATAAGGCTCCTCTTAAAAGGGGAGAGTACATCGCCAGACATTCAGGCGATGTCACTGTTTTATCTTGGCAAGACAAGAAACGAGTAACCATGATTTCCACTTGTCATGGTTCATCTACAGCCTTGCCTACAGTCTCTTCTAGACCTCCATCTCGACCAGAACCCTTTAAACCACAAGTCGTGCTGGACTACAATAAATACATGGGGGGTGTAGACTTAAAAGATCAGATGTTGGAGCCTTATTTATTAGAGAGGAAACGTTGCAAAAAATGGTACATGAAACTTTTTAAACGCCTTCTCAATGTATCCATTCTCAACTCTCGCATTCTTGTACAGTCATCCACTCATAAAAACGTTGATCATTTAGCTTTCCGCCTTCAGCTTGTAGATACCATCCTTTCAAATCATCTATCACATTGTCCGCAAAGCCGTAGACATACCGTGTCTGGCAGTAGATCTACGCACCAACAACCTAGTAGATTTATCTTCTCTACACATTGGCCTATCTTATTTGAACCAACCGAGGCCCGCTCATCACGCAACCGGAATTTCTGGAAGCGTTGCTTTGTTTGCCTGAAAAATGGCAAAAAAGAACAAAAAACCCCATACTGTTGCGAATCCTGTCGCGTGCCATTGTGTATAAAGGATTGCTTTAAAGCTTATCATACATCACCATAATACCAATTATTCATAAACAACTACGGCGTGAAGAAGCGGCGTAAGAAACTCGCACAATTTCGGGAACTAACCCGGCGAGAACAACCGGCGTAAGAAACTCACATTCGCATATTGTGATTGGTATTGTATGAAAACAGAGTGGAAGGTTAGAATGATTGTGTAATTTTTGTATACAATAATATTATATCGCACCCTTAATCCAATACTGGCACTATCCAAAATTTTCGTAAAATGAGTTTTCAACCCCATCTAGTTAAAAACTCGAGGACCTATCTCTGGCGCTGACTCTTGTTTCTTAATTCCTACTCTAAGCCCTAGATGGCATTGCTAATTGTTTCGACACGAAACGATATCTTCATCTCGCTTAATGGCTAAACTGTGTTTAAGCGGAAAAAAACACCATTTTGTGAATTTTAAGTTGAAAAATTAAGTTTTTTTTTTATTCGTATAGTGGCATTATTATGTTAAGGATAGTGTTGCGCTGAGGTTACTTAAATATTTTTATTAAAACTTTTTTTCCAAAACGTCATTTTTTGTTTAGTAACGCCTAAAATTACAATCTTCATTTAAAGTTCTAATGTATTTTTAACAAAAAAAATGTATTTTTATGTATTGTGACGCCTTTCCAACAAATATTAAAAACCAAAATGACACTAACAAAAATTTAAAATAAACTTATGAAAAGAAAAGTGTCACTTAGAAACATTTTGCATGAAAAAAAAAAACATTAAATAATAATAAAAAAATAGAAAACAATTGTGGATACCAATACTATTTAAATATTTAATTTAAAAATACCAATGCTTCTGTAAACGATCGTCAATCGTAATTTATGTACATTTCTGCTCACTTAAAATTTTTAAATGCGGCTCCTGAAAAATTTGCATTTTTTACTTAGTGCCAGTGTTGGAATAAGGGTGCGATATAGTTTAGATATCGCATATACACTTTTCTGATAAAAATCCATTAGAACTTTAAATGAAGATTGCAATGTTAGGCGTTACTAAACAAAAAATGACGTTTTGGAAAAAAAGTTTTAATAAAAATATTTAAGTAACCTTAGCGCAACATTATCCTTAAAATAATAATGCCACTATACGAATAAAAAAAACTTAATTTTTCACCTTAAAATTCACAAAATGGTGCTTTTTTCCGCTTAAACACAGTATAGCCACTAAGCGAGAGGAAGATATCATTTAGTGTCGAAACAATTAGCAATGCCATCTAGGGCTTAGAGTAGGAATTAAGAAACAAGAGTCAGCGCAAGAGATATGTCCTCGAGTTTTTAACTAGATGGCGTTGAAAACGCATTTTACGAAAATTTTGGATAGTGCCAGTATTGGATTAAGGGTGCGATATTATATGCCTTTACCCTTCTGAGACTGCGTTAAAATGTTGTCACTTGAAATTGCAATTTTTATGTTTGTTATCACTTATCACTGTTTGTAATTTGCATGTACATAATATTATATAACATGTGTGTGTCACTTTTTTTACAACCAATCTAAAGGCATCGAGCATAATCTTTAGACAATGTGTGCGTGTGTCATTGTCTTTGCAACATTCGAAAAAGATGCCACGGTTTTGCTGTAAGATCATACAAACCGTACATGTGGCGGTCCATGCGGCCCTCATCATCGTTGTGTCCCCAGAGTATATCGTAAACTATATCTGTCGACTGTCCAGCTGTAACTTGCACGAAGTGTACATAAATAACAAAGATGGCCTACAGTCACTTCTCATGGCTCTAAAACACACTTACGACGACGAGGTTCGAAATTTGACCCTTGTCTTGAATAAATATTTGTGCAATATGGCCGCCACAGTTGAAGGGATATATATGTAATACGATATTGTATTATAATTTATAAGTTAAAACTGCACTATTTACCTAAGACCTGATTATGTTGTTTTGTTGAGTAATAACTAATAAGTAATACCTATAATAAGATTATGTAATAGTGACTCGCTGGAAGTTGGAACCCAGATAAACCCTGCGAGGTTTTCGGGTATGGCACATTGTAAAAGACTATTGTTATTTTTTTGATAAATAAACGCTTTAAATAAAAAATAAAAAAGTAATAATTCTTTATTATGCACCAATTATGCACACAATAATAGTATAAACTAGGTAGCGTACATCACGTCGTCTAATCCCATGCTCAATAAAAACTTGTGTTATGGCAATCAGACAACGGATGCACGCCGAGCAATTTTATTCTATACTAGCTGTTGCCCGCGACTTCTTCCGCGTTAACATAGTATAATAACGGAAATTGATAATTTTTGCCTTTTTATGGTCCCTTACTCAAAGGGTGAAAATGTACCCGATCACAAAGACCGCGGTGCAGACCCCAAGTTGGGCCTCGGGAAGCGAAGCGCATGGTAATTAAATGATACTCAAAAAGTATGTTTAGTAATTAAGGTTAGAATAAATTCACTTTTAATAAATAACTTTGTTCCTTAAATGGAGAATAAAAACTCAACACCAACGACGCGATACTATTTTGATGTAAGCAAAAATGCCAGGAGGGGGGAGGTGGGGCCAAGTACGGGCAGAGGGGTACGGGGTTTATTGGTCAATAAATATTTGTATTTGTATATTAATCAAATGACACTCGAAAACTGTATTAAACTACTAGCTGTTGCCCGCGACTTCGTCCGCGTGGACTATAGTTTATATGTAGTTGTTCCCGTACATCGATTGAATAGTTATCGTGCAAATCATAAAACTTATTAAAAGTATATAGTGTGGGACAATATACTTTTATGGTATGATAGATGTTCCGCGCGGCTTCGCCCGCGTAATTTAGGAATGTCATAGAAACCGTACATTTTTCCGCAAAAAAGAAACATAATATGTATGTCCCTTCACGTGGTCTATTCTTCATGTGTGCCAAATAACATAAGAATTGCTCCAGTAGTTTCTTAAGATAATAAGCAATTTTAAATAATTTCCTTCGTTTTTTCCACATTTTCCTCTATTTCTTTGCTCCTATAAGTCTTAGCGTAATAAAATATAGCCTATAGCCTTTCTAGATAAATGAGCTATCTAACACTCAAAGAATTTTTCAAATCGGACCAGTAGTTCCTGAGATAAGCGCGTTCAAATAAGCCCTTTCAAATAATTTACCCCGCTTTTTCCACACTTTCCTCTATTTCTTCGCTCCTATTAGTCTTGTCGTGATAATATATAGCTTATAGCCTTCCCCAATAAATGGGTTTTCTAACACTGAAAGATTTTTTCAAATCGGACCAGTAGTTCCTGAGATTAGCGCGTTCAAATAAGCCCTTTCACATAATTTCCCCCGTTTTTCCACATTTTCCTCTATTTCTTCGCTCTTATAAGTCTTAGCGTGATAAAATATAGCCTATAACCTTATGCAATAACATTAATAACTTGAGTTCATCTACCGCGATAACTCGTACGCAGCTAGTTTGTGCTACCGCGCGCGAGCAGCCTCACTCGTCAGAGAGTGAGTAAGGGGTCGGACCCCTTAAGAGCAGGGGGGACCCGTTTCCCCACGTCAGATGAAAATAGCTTATTTTCGTAGCTCTCCCCAATATTGCCTGATTAGAATGTCACACGTGTGACTTTAGGGGAGGGGGCCAGGCCCCCTCATTGTTTATCTCCAAACCAACTAGCAACAGACTAGTTATAGCCACGATTAAACTACCACGGTCTTAACCAGACCAGTAGCTTAGACCCTTTCGAAAAAAAAAAAAAAAAAAAAATAGCCTATAACCTTCCTCGATAAATGGGCTATCTAACACTGAAAGAATTTTTCAAATCGGACCAGTAGTTTCTGAGATTAGCGCGTTCAAACTATTACTAAATAAGCATTTCATACAATTTTCCCCGTTTTTTCCACATTTTCCTCTATTTATTCGCTCGTATTAGTCTTAGCGTGATAAAATATAGCCTATAGCCTTCCTCGATAAATGGGCTATCTAACACTGAAAGAATTTTTCAAATCAGACCAGTAGTTCCTGAGATTAGCGCGTTCAAACAAACAAACTAACAAACTCTTCCGCTTTATAATATTAGTATAGATATTTTTGGATTCCATATCGATTGTAGATCTAAGTATTATTTTTTTTAAATATTCAATGTACAGAATTGACTTTCCTATGATTTTATTCCGTTTATAGATATTTACAATCGATTGTATAGTTTACGCGCAAACCTTAAGTCTTTTGAGCGGGAAGCATACATTTTTTCGAGATAAAAATTATTTTATGTCCTTTCTCAGGACTAAATGTATCTCCATACCAAATTTTATCAAAATCGAATGAATAGTTTACGCGCAAATCATAAAAGTTTATTGTGCGGGAACTGTACATTTTTCCGGGACAAAAAATATCTCTTGTCCTTTCTCAAGGCTCAAAGTAACTCCATGTACCAAATTTCATCAAAATCGATTGAATAGTTTACGCGCAAATCATAAAAATTTATTGTGCCGAAACCGTACATTTTTCCGGGACGAAAAGTATCCTATGTCCTTTCTCGGGACTCAAAGTATCTTCATGCTAAATTTCATCAAAATCGATTGAATAGTTTACGCGCAAATCATAAAAGTTTATTGTGCGGGAATCGTACATTTTTCCGGGACAAAAAGTATCATATGTCCTTCCTCGACACTCAAAGTATCTTCGTACCAAATTTCATCAAAATCGATTGAATAGTTTACGCACAAATTATAAAAGTTTATTGTGCGGGAACCGTACATTTTTCCGGGACAAAAAGTATCATATGTCCTTTCTCGAGACTCAAAGTATCTCTGTACCAAATTTCATCAAAATTGATTGAATAGTTTACGCACAAATAATAAAAGTGTATTGTGTGGAAACCGTACATTTTTCCAGGACAAAAAGTATTCTATGTCCTTTCTCGGGCCTCAAAGTATCTCCATACCAAATTTCAGCAAAATCGATTGAATAGTTTACGCACAAATCATAAAAGTTTATTGTGCGGAAACCGTACATTTTTCCGGGACAAAAAGTATCCTATGTCCTTCTCGAGCCTCAAAGTATCTCCATACCAAATTTCAGCAAAATCGGTTCAGCGGTTTGGACGTGAAGAGGTAACAGACAGACAGACAGACACACTTTCGCATTTATAATATTAGTATGGAAGTATGGATATTAATATGGAAGTATGGATATGGACAAATTGCATCAAAATCGATTGAATAGTTTACGCGCAAATCATAAAAGTTTATTGTGCAGGAACCGTACATTTTTCTGGGACAAAAAGTATCATATGTCCTTCCTCGACACTCAAAGTATCTTCGTACCAAATTTCATCAAAATCGATTGAATAGTTTACGCACAAATAATAAAAGTGTATTGTGCGGAAACCGTACATTTTTCCAGGACAAAAAGTATCCTATGTCCTTTCTCGGGCCTCAAAGTATCTCCATACCAAATTTCAGCAAAATCGATTGAATAGTTTACGCACAAATCATAAAAGTTTATTGTGCGGAAACTGTACATTTTTCCGGGACAAAAAGTATCCTATGTCCTTTCTCGAGCCTCAAAGTATCTCCATACCAAATTTCAGCAAAATCGGTTCAGCGGTTTGGACGTGAAGAGGTAACAGACAGACAGACAGACACACTTTCGCATTTATAATATTAGTATGGAAGTATGGATATTAATATGGAAGTATGGATATGGACAAATTTCATCAAAATCGATTGAATAGTTTACGCGCAAATCATAAAAATTTATTGTGCCGAAACCGTACATTTTTCCGGGACGAAAAGTATCCTATGTCCTTTCTCGGGACTCAAAGTATCTTCATGCTAAATTTCATCAAAATCGATTGAATAGTTTACGCGCAAATCATAAAAATTTATTGTGCCGAAACCGTACATTTTTCCGGGACGAAAAGTATCCTATGTCCTTTCTCGGGCCTCAAAGTATCTCCATACCAAATTTCAACAAAATCGGTTCAGCGGTTTGGACGTGAAGAGGTAACAGACAGACAGACAGACAGACACACTTTCGCATTTATAATATTAGTATGGACTAGCTGACCCGATAGACGTTGTCCTGTCTTAACGATGATTATTTAATTCGAATTGGTATAATTAAGTAAACATTAGAATAAAATTGGTATCTCCATGCCAAATTTCATCAAAATATATTAAATAGTACTAGCTTTTGCCCGCGACTTCGTCCGCGTTAAGATAGTATAATAATAAAGATGGAAAGTTTTTCCCTTTTTGTTGTTCCTTATACAAAGGGTAGAAACGGGACCCTATTTAAGCAAACGTCAAACGCAAATGTCAATAAACTTTCATGTTTCTAACTCAAGAAATGACGGACTTTCATTCAAACTTTCAACCCCAATTTCACCCCCTTAGGGGTAGAATTTCCAAAAACGCTTAAATACTTATCCTTTAATTTTTAATCAGTAGCTCAAAAATAAAGTTTCATATTTCTAACTTAAGAAATGACGGACTTTCATTCAAACTTTCAACCCCAATTTCACCCCCTTGGGGGTAGAATTTCCAAAAACGCTTAAATACATATCCATTCATTTTTAATCAGCAGTCCAAAAATAAACTTTCATGTTTCTAACTTAAGAAATGACGGACTTTCATTTAAACTTTCAAACCCTATTTCACCCCCTTGGGAGTAGAATTTCCAAAAACGCTTAAACACGTATCCAATCATTTTCAATCAGTAGCCCAAACATAAAATTTCAAGTTTCTAACTTAAGAAATAACGGACTTTCATTCAAACTTTCAACCCCAATTTCACCCCTTTGGGGGTAGAGTTTCCAAAAACGCTTAAACACGTATCCAATCATTTTTAATCAGTAACCCAAAAATAAAGTTTCATGTTTCTAACTCAAGAAATGACGGACTTTCATTCAAACTTTTAACCCCTATTTCACCCCCTTCGGGGTAAAATTTTCAAAATTCCTTCCTTAGTGGGTGTCTACTTAATAAAACAACCCTACTCACCAAATTTCGTGGCTGTAACTTTAACAGTTTTTGCTCAGCGATGATGAATCAGTCAGTCAGTCAGGACATGTAATTTTATAAGTATAGATAAGCGAAAATCATAAAAGTTCATTGTGCAGGAACCGTACATTTTCCGGGACAAAAAGTATCCCTTGTCCTTTCCCGAGACTCAAAGTATCTCCATACCAAATTTCATCAAAATAGATTGAATAGTTTAGGCGAAAATCATAAAAGTTTATTGTGCGGGAACCGTACATTTTCCGGGACAAAAAGTATCCCTTGTCCCTTTCCCGATACTCAAAGTATGTCCATACCAAAATTAATTAAAATCGATTGAATAGTTTAGGCGAAAATTATAAAAGTTTATTGTGCGGGAACCGTATATTTTCCGGGACAAAAAGTATCCATTGTCCTTTCCCGACACTCAAAGTATCTCAATACCAAAATTCATCAAAATCGATTGAATGTTTTACGCGCAAATCATAAAATTATATTGTGCAGTAACAGTACATTTTTCTGGGACAACTTTGGTCTTCGGGACTTAAAGTATCTCTATGCCAAATTTCAGCGAAATCTGTCCAGCCGTTGGCGTGATGTCGGACCACGCGATTATAGATTCATTTTTATATATTATAGAGATAATATAATGAAAATTGTCTGTTTTTTCTATTATAAATAAATATTTTGTTTATAATTTGTGTTGTAAATAATATTATAATATATTGTTGTATAGAATTGTATTAATTCTATTCAATAGAGTAAATCATGCACAAGTAATGCCCGCTCCGCACTCTCGCGAGATGTTCGCATATAATCATGCACAAGTAATGCCCGCTCCGCACTCTCGCGAGATGTTCGCATATAATCATGCACAAGTAATGCCCGCTCCGCACTCTCGCGAGATGTTCGCATATAATCATGCACAAGTAATGCCCGCTCCGCACTCTCGCGAGATGTTCGCATATAATCATGCACAAGTAATGCCCGCTCCGCACTCTCGCGAGATGTTCGCATATAATCATGCACAAGTAATGCCCGCTCCGCACTCTCGCGAGATGTTCGCATATAATCATGCACAAGTAATGCCCGCTCCGCACTCTCGCGAGATGTTCGCATATAATCATGCACAAGTAATGCCCGCTCCGCACTCTCGCGAGATGTTCGCATATAATCATGCACAAGTAATGCCCGCTCCGCACTCTCGCGAGATGTTCGCATATAATCATGCACAAGTAATGCCCGCTCCGCACTCTCGCGAGATGTTCGCATATAATCATGCACAAGTAATGCCCGCTCCGCACTCTCGCGAGATGTTCGCATATAATCATGCACAAGTAATGCCCGCTCCGCACTCTCGCGAGATGTTCGCATATAATCATGCACAAGTAATGCCCGCTCCGCACTCTCGCGAGATGTTCGCATATAATCATGCACAAGTAATGCCCGCTCCGCACTCTCGCGAGATGTTCGCATATAATCATGCACAAGTAATGCCCGCTCCGCACTCTCGCGAGATGTTCGCATATAATCATGCACAAGTAATGCCCGCTCCGCACTCTCGCGAGATGTTCGCATATAATCATGCACAAGTAATGCCCGCTCCGCACTCTCGCGAGATGTTCGCATATAATCATGCACAAGTAATGCCCGCTCCGCACTCTCGCGAGATGTTCGCATATAATCATGCACAAGTAATGCCCGCTCCGCACTCTCGCGAGATGTTCGCATATAATCATGCACAAGTAATGCCCGCTCCGCACTCTCGCGAGATGTTCGCATATAATACGCATATAATCGTCCATAGATATTATTTTATTATTGTTCGTGAGAATCTTCAAGAGATTCTCATTTCTCATATTCTCGCAAAACTATCAGGTTAATTTAATTATTTTACTATCTAATTATACAATTAATCAAGAGTTACGTATAGCACGAAAACCTGCCAAGTTCAAATTTAGAAGTATCAGGCTGTTGATGAAAATGATAACGATTGATGAAGTGCATCTAAACTTGTCATTGGATTGGATTTCAACTCTTTTTTTAGACCAAAAATTTGCCGATAGGAACTTGGCCCCATTTTAACAGGTATGTTTTTGGTGGGATTTCAATACTTTTTTTCAAGAAATTATACCAATTTTTTTCTTTATGGGAGTTACGTTTCCTTAGTTTTTATTATTCACGTAGGTTTAAATTATAATTTAATAGACAGTTCAATTATTAATAATAATGGAAGCATTATGTGACAGCTGACACCCAAAGGAATATATCTCAACTAGAGATGTGCCGATCATGACTGGCCGACTAGCCGACTAGCCGATTAGTCGGCTGCAAAGAAGCCGACTAATCGGCCGACTAGTCGGCCAAGCCGATCATAGTGTTGGAAGTTTCCGTAATGCTTTTTTACTACTGTTAAGTCGCACACGCCGCACCTAAGGCCAGATTACATAATTACGACGACAAAAATATTTATTGTCTGTTTACTTATTGTTTAACTTACAATTGATTACAAAATGGCCATCCGCCTTATATTTAATAGAAATTCGATTTGATCTCCTCTCAATATGTACTCGTATTGAAAAAATTAAACAATTTATAGTTAAACCATGGACGTATAAAAAAAGGCGGACGGAGTCCCACCATACACAAAACTGTCGTTCAGAGTCGGCCAGCTGGCTGTATGTACACGGTCCGCACGCACACATTCTTGCGCTAGTCCATACCATTTGACAGGCGTCAGAATGTGTGCATGGCCGACTCTGAAGAAAAGTGAAGACACAGTTTTGTATATGACAAGACTCCGTCCGCCTTTTCTTCTACGTTCATGAGTTAAACGATTATCATTTATTTATATATACAAGTACACATATAAAACCCAAATCATAAATATTTAAAAAAAATATTCGCCGTCATCATCATGATCATCATCATCATCATATACCTCTTCACTTATGTTGATCGTCGGCAATCTAAGCATGCCTATTATGGTTTGATTGTAATTTCCTTTTGTCTTTTTAGGTTTTTTTCGACAATCTGTCACCACTGGTGCTCTAGACAAAGTAACAATTTAAAAACGATAACGAAGTTCGAAAAGACAAAAATGTATGGGGTTGACATAAATCGCGTTAAGTCACGTGGTCAACGACATCGTTATCGCAAATTGGTAGACAATGTTATAATTCGTAACGAAACCATAAAGTAATGAATCGTTATCGTGTTTGTCCCATTACCCATACAAATGCGTAGACGAGCAGCGCTTTCAGTGATCGCCTTCGCCTCGAACGAGATCGCCAAAAAGGATAACGAAACGAATGTTAAAACGTTGTAGTTATCGAAACAATATGGCCGGATTTCATTCGACAGCTGATTTTTGACATTGTACTAAGTTCTTAGTTCTGTGTGTGGCATATCCCTATGTAGTATGTGGTTAACTTAGAGGCATTACTATTTACTGCAGATCGTAGATAGAGCAAAAGTGGTTCCATATTCTTTGCTGCAGATCAAAAATTAATTATAAAATGCACGCTCTCCGTTTATTGTGGGCTGCACATAATGAAAACGCCTGGGAGAGGCGCCAAAAGCGATTCAGACAGCGACGGCAATTGGAAACAATTGATGAAATGCCTGAATTGTTGTTCATCCAACATTTCAGGCTTAATAAAAGAACATTTATTGAGTTATGCAAGGACCTAAAAGCTCATGCACATTTAAAAGGTTCCTCTGAAATTCCTCTGGAAATAAAGGTAAGAAAGTTTACATCTATGTAGTATAACAATATAATTGGTATTGCAGGCAACAAGGTAAGTAGTTACATAATGTTGTTGGTTGTTGTTCTAAAATATTGTGGTACCACACATTACTTAATGAACTACTGTATATGTATATAAAAATAAAACCACATCAACATAAATAGGTAAACCTACCTGTGTATTATTATATTTTTCAGGTGCTGTGTGCTCTTAGCTTTTTAGCTACAGGGTCATACCAGAAGATTGTGGGTGTGGGCCAGCATTTGACGCAGCGGACAACAAGTCGCTGCATCAGAGAGGTTGTGAGCGCCCTTAAGTGGGCGACTAACCCTAAATTTTCAATTTTATAATTCATTTTTATACTTGAAAAAACGCCCTGAATTGTTTCATTTTCTAAAATTAGATACTACATTATATTTTCAAGAATTCAATCTGAGCAAAAACACGATATCTAAAAATTTTCTCGATAGAAAAAAATCACAAAGATGCATCTAATTTTCACGAATTTTTCGTGTATTGCCATAACCGTGTATTGAACTAAGTTAATATTTTAACACATTGTATAAAATTCTATCATTGAGAATCCAACCTAGCGCATTATTAAAATGTTGTATATTTATCGAGTTATTGACAAAAAACTAATTTGGCGATGAATCCGCGTCGTCCTTTTTCACCTGGCATATGAAAGACGGGCGTGAGTGTGAAGAGAGAAGGACAATATTTGATTTTTTGGGTTAGTCGCCCTCTTAATCACAATTGGATGGTAAGCAGGTGGATAGTGTTTCCACAAACGCCACACGAGAGATCCTTAATTAAAGAGAAGTAAGTACTTATGTAAATATATTTTTAAATAAGGGAAAAGACCTAATGGCAGACACTTTAAGGAAACATGCAACATTTTAATGTTATAAAATATATATTTATGAGAATAAAGGATTGATAACTTCTTCCATGTCTTCAGTAACTCTTGCAAAATAAAACTATTATAATTATTCTCTGACAAATCAATTAAAAAATATATTATTGGTCTTTTTGTAAACTTAGTCATAAGTACTAATAGATGACATCACAAAAAACGAACATCACTAATAGTAGACACCAATATGAACTAATAGTTGACATAGAACATTACATTACATTTTTTTCCTATTATTAGGTCTTTATTTGCCATTTTTCAAAAGATTTCATTTACTTCATCATAGTAACTACATGCATCAGAAATATTATCCACGTTGTCTCCAGATTCTATTCATTCTTCTTCCATGCTGAAACTATCTTTCCTTTTATTTTTATTTTTCATATTTTTGAAGTGAAAACTTCTTTAGCGGCATTGAGCACTTTTGTGGGATGGGTAAAAACTGTGAAACTCGCGTCAGATTCTCGTGCTGATCGAAAAACCCTGGAAAAACCGTAAGACGGTTGGAGAGTAGTGTTTTGTGTCGAACTCGAACTCGAAATCGAACTCAAATTAGAACTCGAACTCGAACTCAAACTCGAATTGATTGTAAGGGTTTCGATTAATTAAAAAAGTCGATTTTTTAATAATCAATTTTTTTTAAAAAATGAGTTAAAAATTTAATCTATTGTAAGGGTTTCGATTAATTAAAAAATCGATTTTTTAAAAATCGATTTTCATAAAAAATGGGTTAAAAATTTAATCGATTGTAGGGGTTTCGATTAATTAAAAAAGTAGATTTTTTAATAATCGATTTTTTAAAAAAATGGGTCAAAAATTTAATCGATTGTAAGGGTTTCGATTAATTTAAAAAATCGATTTTTTAAAAATCGATTTTCATAAAAAATGGGTTAAAAATTTAATCGATTTATTCGAAAAAATGCGCAACGTTAATAATCAAGTTTTCACTTCTGCCGGCACTCCCGGAGTGCAACCCGTCTTTTTTTCCTAGCAAATTTATTTTCAGTCTTTAGTCTCCATGCTTCTTTTGCCTCTTCTTTTTTCTTCTTTCTTTTCTCAGCTCTCCTTTTTCTTTTTTTTACTGCTAAAAAACTAAAGCAATCGATTTTTAGATCAGTACAAGGTCTAATATTAGACACCATGTCCATTTTTAGGTGCAGTAGTTCTAAGTTCTTATATTGTTAATAGAATTATATTTTCAGAGAATAGTGATGATTTTTGCAGTAGAATAAAGTACAAAATAACTTAAATATGTATTGCAAAACTCAAAGATGAGATCCATGTCATCTATTAGGTTTTTTACATTTTCAAGAACTAATAGTAGACACCCTTTATATTGTTAGGGAAAATGGATAAAAAAATCTTAAATAAACATTAATTAGTGTATACAACATGACCATTAATCCAATGAAATCAATAGAAATTACAAAAAATCAAATAAATGTATTCAAAACTTACGTGCAAAATTTCGCCTTCCTTTAACCTATTTGCTAAGAAATTGCCGAGCGCGTGTTGACGCGGTCATATTATTTACGAAAACTGATCCCATTTTAAAATTTTGTTCCCGAAGGCGTCTCTAATATATTTTTTCAATTCAACACATAGCTTGAGAAGCTTATAAAATTTACAGTGGTGAGTGAGTGAGGTGAGTAATTCTTATTTTTATGGTATTTTTGTCATAAGTGTCGTCTATTAGTTCAGTGTCTAGCATTAGGTCTTTTCCCTTAGTTTAAGTAAATACCTAATTAAAAATTTTCTTAGGTTCCTACATACCTAAATAATTATTACTCATTGATATATTTTGTTGTAAAATTGTTAAATAATTTACAGATTTCAAAGGACACATAATTTGCCTGGTGTGATAGGGTGCATTGATTGTACCCATATTGCAATCATAAGACCGGTTGAGGAAGAACACACCTTTTTTAATAGAAAAGGATATCATTCCTTAAATGTACAAATGGTAAGCTGCTGTATAAATAATTCTAATCTTATTACATATAAAACTATGTGGTTAACAAACTTCTAAAACTATGTGTATATTATTTATAAATAAAATAACCCTTATTAATGATTATAATATGGACTCAGCGAAATAAAGGGACATTTATTGTATACCTAGTGAAATCTGTAAAATATCTTTTAAATGTTTTGTAGTTACCTTAATTCAAAATAAATACCTTCTCCACATTGCAATTAGGTTATTTGTGGAAACCTAACAATAAGTACTTATAGTTAATTATTTTATTTCCTTTTCAGATATGTGATTATGACTTGCGCATTATAAATGTGAACTCCAAATTCGGTGGAGCAACACATGACTCACACATATCGCACCCCCGGTGCGACACTGGCACTTATGCAAAAATGTAGTTTTTCAGGAGAAGCATTTAAAACTTTGACACCTCACAAAACAATGACCTAAGAATATATAGAAGATAAACAGCTTATACTACAACGTCACCTTTTAACTTTACTTTTTGATAAATAATTATCACTTTATATTGTAAAATATATACTATACCATTATTTAAGCCTTCCAACCCCCTCAGAAGTGACGTTGTGGCTCTAACGAAAAATTATAAGTGTAGTTGTGACACCATGAGTTAAAAAGAAAACAAGAACAAATTGTTTACTAAGTTTTATTTTAAATTATAAATACGTACTGTTATTAACGAAAAAAATAAAACAAGTCAAAACTCTTCAAAATAAACATAAAAAACTTTGTACTTCTTAACATTTCTACATAAGTTTAGTACTAGTCCACTTAATAAAGCAGGTATAGATTGCGTGAGCTGCAACCTAAGCAATTTCTTCAGAAATGTGTTTAGGATACCTAGAAGATAAACATACTAAAAGTCCCCGCCCCTAGGGGGTGAGCCGAGGTCGGGGGAGGGGGTTAAAGTTCCCGTTTTTGAGTTTTTGGCTCATATCTTTAAAACGGTACGTCGTAAAGAAAAAGTTTCTTCTACATAATAAAAGCTAATAAAAACTACAACTATGTAATTTACACTATATATCTATCTCCAATCATTCCCATGCTATGAGCTTCTAAAGATGTCAAATTTCAAAAACACACATCAACTAAGGCTAGGGATATTTGTATTTTATGAAATTTATCAGGATTTTTGAAGATATTCAATAAAAATTATTTTATGTTCTTTAGTAAAACATAAAAAACTTTCCGGATTTTTTTTGTTTCTACGAAAAATTTTGCTTTTCTATGGCCACAGAAAAGTTATATGCCTACAATCTTTAAATCCATGGGGACCAGGCCAAAACCAGAATAATCTGGTCAAATCAACCCAATATTCAGTCGATGCAACTAGTAAAAAGGCTCCAGGAGAGCAACCAGTCCCTAGAAATCGACCAAACCATGTAGAGGAGTTTCCATCAAGTTGGTCCTTATGACGTCAAAACATTTTGTAATCCAGCATTGAATTAATTTGGAAAATGCGGAAGGTTGCTTTTTCATGACTTTGTGAGATTGTGGTCAATCTCACAAAGTTATGAAAAAGCAACCATCGTATCACTAAGAAATTGTCTCTAATGCTGGTGCTGATAAAAATCCCGACTCGAATTTCATCCCGATTTACTGTAATCACTTCTTCGGATAATTCTACGGTGAGTATACCATCTTCAATCACCTCTGGAGAGCCATTATTCGTCCCATTAGGTTTTACCGTTATTATTAATCTCCCAAACTCATTAAAAAGCAACCTTCCACATTTTCCACATTTCAATGCTTGATTACAAAATGTTTTGACATCATAAGGACCAACTTGATGGAAACTCCTCTACACGGTTTCTAGAGACTGGTTGCTCTCCTGGAGCCTTTTTACTAGTTGCATCGACTTAATATTGGGTTGACCTGACCAGATTATTCTGGTCTTGGCCTGGTCTCCAGGGTTTTCTGACATAAAATCTATCTACGGTGACTAGAATATGCAATGTTAAATACATTTCAGAGATTTTCTAGTAAGATAGATATCAGAAAAAAAGATTACTTAAAATTACAAAGAACATAGGGCCTCATACCATACCTAAGAAAGACTCAAAAAATGTAATTTAGGTAAAAACATTCAAAAGTATCGATTAAAATTCATTAATTTTTGTGTATTATGCGGCACATTTATTTAAAAAAACGTAAGGATTGGAGAAACAAAGTCATTTATCAACAAAGGTCATTGTAGTACAAAACTAAACATTGAAAGATGCTTAAATATTGGGGAAATAATGTCACAACTGTACCTTAGGTCACTATTGCTCCAGAATCAAAATGCACTGGCAGGAGGACCGCGCACAACTGACCAATAAAACGATGTTGCTCCCAGCGACGCGTGATTTGCGCCAAAACGGCAATGACACTCACGTCCTCATACGGAAACTATGCGTACTACAGAAGTAACGTTAATGCACCAAGTAAAAGGGTGCTTTAGGATATTTTTTAGACATTTAACTCATTTTTGCATTTTTTGCATAAGTGCCAGTGTCGCACCGGGGGTGCGAATTATGGTCTGCGAGTCACGTGAGCACATACATGGAAGGACTTCATGAAAGTGGTGAACATGTTTGGTTATTAGGCAAGTTGTGCTGTATAGGTGTTGTAAATAGTGAGACATCTGAAATAGCCTTATAATATGCTAAGCAGTAATTGCACTATATTTTACATTAAGGGAACATGACCACAAATTAACAACGATTATTCAACTGTTATTGCGTAGTTGGGAATTACACGCTTCTTGCACTGTGACTCAAATAAAAAGCCGGAATTCTACCTTGTTCAATCTTTATTGTAATTAAGTAAAAGTAATGGCGTCTACTCGACACACTTCAAGCCTTGTTCTAGTGATATACCGATAACCGTATACTACTTAGCAATACATCGATTTATTGAAACTATGATGCGGTACCACCAGTGGCCACTAGATGGCACTTAATCTGGTGCTGCTAGATGGCACTTATTTAATCTGGGGCCGCTTGTGTTAACATCAATTTTTTATTAGAACTAGAGTAGACTATTAACAAAAACATATTTCCTTTTTTTAGGAGATTCTGGCTATCCATTGCGGCCCTGGTTGATGACGCCTATTTTAAATGCTGAACCAGGATCCCAGGCAGAGGTGTACACACGACGTCATGTCCAAGCCAGGTCTCGCATTGAGCGCTGTTTCGGACTACTTAAGGCTCGTTGGAGGTGTATGCTTCGACACAGAGTTCTTCACTATCACCCTTACATAGCTAGCAAAATCACTAATGCATGTTGTGTGCTGCACAATATTGCATTAGATGCTAGAATACCACTTCCAAGTGATATGCCACCTGGGGATCTAGAAGATAGTGAAGCACAACATAGCAACTCCAGCAATGATAACCAAAATGAGTTAATCCGAGGCAGGGCTATGCGCAATCACTTAGTAGGATGTAGTAGGATTAACAAATAAAATTACTATTAAATATTAATAGTTTTATTAAGGAACTTTATAAACTATAAAATTTTAACCTTATTGCCGGAGGAAAAATTTCGCCTAAAACGCAAAATCAAGAATCATTCTCACAGTACAGTCTTAAAATTGAGCAGTAAAATAGGCAACATATTAAGGCCCTATAGACCCGAAAATTAGCAGGTCGATGTCTGTCAGTACGAATATCGACGTAAAGGACATTAAAATAACATTCATATCAGCGCGCCTTGTACAGTGGCGGTTACGACGCTCGCCGCGTACTTGATAGGCCGAAATAGGAGAAAAAACCTTTTTTCTTTGATAATTAAACCAAAATGCTAAATGTAACCACAAATTATTCTTCTTTAAGTTATGAGCTTTTCGTAGATATGATTTTTGAAAGTAAAACTATCACAAGCTTCATGAAAAATAGGAAAAATATCACAAAATATTCGAATTTAGCCTCCTCTTCGGAGTTATTTTTGATCGAGTGAAGTTTTCAATATTATGTTTCGAACCACAAATTGTCAAAGTACTATCAGAGAAGTTGATTCCTATGCAGATCGGGGACCTACGTAGTTTGGTTGCTTTACGTCAAACAGCCGACAGATCACAATTAACATTGAATTGACATATTCGACCAAATAACGTTGGTCTATCAACTGCATAGGAATCAATTTCCTCGATGGTACATTAAGTAAACAACAATGTGTATTTTTTGGCTTTTAAAAGTCACTATTTGTTTGTTTATTATTGATTCAAAGTCATGTAAAATTGGGTCTATAGGGCCTTAAATTATTTAACGAAATCACTTCTTTCGCCCAAAGGGTTAACATTATGTAATTATTTTTAACAAAAAATTAAAACTGACTTCCAAGGTAAAAAAAATAAAATCCACAGCCGAACATATTATAACCTCCTCGTTTTTTTAGAAGTCGGTTAAAAACAATAATAACATCCTTATAATATGAACTAAAAAGTATTAAAAAAAACAGTGCGAACACGTGCTATACTCCACTCGGGCTAACTTGTCGCTAGCGGTCATTGACTCCCTGTCAAAAATTTGTCATTTTCCATGTAAGGCGCGATTGACAATGAAGTGTCAGATATTGTCAATCGTGGTTTTATATGGAAAATGACAAGCTTTTGACAGGGAGTCAATGACCGCTAGCGACAAGTTAGCCCGAGTGGAGTATAGTTAATTTAACAATTTAACGCTTCAACTCCCAAACAGCCACATATAACCTCCTCCTTTTTGGAAGTCGGTTAAAAACAAACTTAACATCTTGAACAGCCTTCGGAATTCTGTATCTCAGACTTTTGCTAGTATCCCACTCGTAAAAGTCTGAGATGCAGAATTCCTAAGACTTCAGACATACAAATACAAAAAACCTTTGATTACTATAATTAGTTGACAGTCAGAGACAAGGCAGAGACTTGAATTGAACTACTGAGTGTTCAGCGGTTCTGTGTTGTCTCTATTGCGTAATGCTATAATAATGGTCTGCCACGTTGTTTTCTCGCTGATAAGGTACGTGGTGGTGGTACTGAAAGAGTTGGAGACGTAGTGTCCATTTCCGAAAACTCCAAGTCTCCATCCAACCATTTGACATGCTTCTTGTTAAAACGTTCGTACATATAATTACAGTCACGCCATTTCGTCAAAAGCTTCGTTACAAACACTTTGATGTCATTTTTTATCTGTTTTGACAATTGTCTTCATATTTTTAATATGCTTAGTTTAAATTAAAAAAAACGGATGGCATTATGATCAAATTCAAACTCGCGGAATGGCAAGTAATATCCATAGAATGCAATAGCCGCTTTAATACAATAATTAAACGTTCCATTGCGTCGAATTTTTAGGAACGACTAAAGTTAAATATAAAATAATATAACACTTCTTACTTTAAAAATGGCCCATAACAATGACACCGACCGTAACAGTTAGATTCTTCAAAGGTTGACACCACAGATCTTGACACCCTGCTGTGCAACTATTCTCAGTTTAATATTTACTCCATGAAAATCGCCCGTGTTATATTTACTGCCGTGTAACTACTTTACTCTTGGATTAGAAGTTGATAAAACGCAAAACCACCTTACTCTTAGATTAGGAGACAGTTATACTCGAGTAAAATTTTACTCCAGTTTGGTCGAATCCGCCCATAAAGATATAAGATGACATAAAATTTACAAAACAAACATTTTCAATTTGCTTAAATTTAGTTTTACAGTGTGAAAACTACATGTTACTGTGATTAATATTAACAATTAAAGTGAAAGACGTGTCAGTGTGCTGAAAATTTGAAGATTTTCATTGAAGAAAAGTAGTAAAACGCGAAAATATCACTGAAATTCTCGCGTCCACATTTCCGATTCTGATCGTTCAATCGCCATAGTAGCAGGTAATTAAGCGTTTGTTTTATAAATTCTGTTTGTTAATTTTATTGTATAATGCAATTTTAAGTAACCTGAGTATGTATTATGTGGTATAATAAAACAACAATTTTACATAAACAATGAACTGTCAAAGAAATCTATAATATAACGCGCCTAACAATGATTGATACTTTGACTTAGGTGCTTTGCGTAATTATGTATTATGTTTGATCGCTAGTTAAGGTTACTAATAGAAGAAAACTGTTAGTTAAACTGACCATTGGTTAAAAATTACAAAATGTTGTTTTTCAATCGATAGTTAAGCTAACTGTATTTATAGTTTTTGACAAATTGTTAAATAAAATGACTACGCTCGGACTGCGTAGTTAACATTGACCATTAGTTAATTTGTTTGTTGTTGCGGATAATATCTAGTCGAGTTGAGATATTTTACTGCCCAAAAAGAGTGCTTTTATAAAAAAATAAATGGATTTAAATCTACTTAAACATTTCGATGACTCGGAAAGTTCTTCTGATGAAGAAATAATTGTAGAATCATTCTAAAATACGTTTTAAACCCTTAGCCCGAAAACATTTCGCTCTAGAATTGTGCAGCTAGCTGCTAGACCAGTATTTCCCAAAGTGTGGGTCGCGACCCACTGGTGGGTCGCGAGTAGATTTTGGGTGAGCCCTGAAACTATAGGATTGTCATTTTACTCGTTCGTTCGTCGTCGTGGGTGCGTAAGGGACGGGGACGGGGCATTCGAACGCAAACGTAATTATTATTGTAAGTAATGAGGGTGACGATGATGATATGGTGGTGAACTACGATAAGAATTAACTTGTAAATGATGCGGCAGCAACACACCGCTGCTATTTTGTCTTCATGACAGAAGGTGGGCCGCGAACTTTAAACTTTCTTGTAGATGGGTCGCGGTCCCGACAAGTTTGGGAAACACTGTGCTAGACTATTGGAATGAGGTCGAATTTTTCGAAAGGTTTAGAATGTCCAAAGAAACAGTACTTTGGATAGTTGCTGAAGTAAAGTCCACATTGGAGAGACCAACTACTAGGAATATTGTAATACCTTGTACTATATTTTACTAAATAGGTAGGTATAAGTACCAACAACAACAGTGCTGTATTACATAAATATTGAAACCTATTTATCATATAAAAAAGCTGCCAATTCATTTAACTATAAATATAATTACCATAAAAAACACAAAAAGGGTTTTTTATGCAAAAAATTTGAATAAGTCATAAAGTTTCTAAAAAATAGAGAAAACAAAAATTAAAACAATTGTATTTTTTTAAAGAAAGAGTTTTAAGGGCCGGTTGTTTGATCACTAGTAAAAAATAACTAATAGTATCCGTAACCATTAGTTAGTTGACTGTAGTTAAAGCTTGACCAGTCGTTAAAATAGAAATACGTTGTTTCAACTGATTTTTGACTTTAGTTAAAAGTAACAATCGTCAATTGTGTTGCTATTTGAAGGAACATGGGAAACCCAAAATTCTGCCGGGAGATTTTTTTACTACTGGTAACATCTGGTAATATTGAAATGTCGGCTGTAGTCTGTAGAGAACCCTTTGCGCTCACGCACAACCATTGTTCAAAGAACAATAGCTCTTAAAATATTTGACATACGGACGTTATTAAAATGTTGTATAGAAGCTTAGCTCAAATTCTTTGGATATAATAATCAATAAAGATGGGTTATGGGGCCCTTTTTGTGCAAAAATACAATAGTTTTAATTATTGCACGTGTTTTCTCTATTTTTTAGAAACTTTATTACTTATTCAAACTTTTTGCATAAAAATACCCTTTTTTGTGGTTTTTTCATTGTAGGCTAATAATTAGCTTTCACTTAAGGTTATTTTACGACAATAGGACGAAACCTCGCAAAGAAAAAATTATGCAAGCCAAACAGTCGCATAAGACCTTAAAGTTAGCAGTCTACGAGTAGTCTACTGCGCTCACTGCATAATTTCTGAAATATAAATATAGGGCAAGTTTTAAATTTATAGTACTAATGAATTGGCAGCTTTTTGATATGATTAATGGGTTTTCTATATATTTTATGTAATATAGCACTGTTGTTGTTGGTACCTAGTACCTACTTACCCATTTAGTAAATAGTACACAGTATTACAATATTCCTAGTAGTTGGTCTCTCCAATGCGCCAATGTAGACTTAATTTCAGCAACTATCCAAAGTACTGTTTCTTTGGTAATTCTAAACCTTTCGAAAAATTCGACTTCATCCCAATATACAATAGTCTATAGCAGCTAGCTGCAGCCTGCAAATGTTTTCAGGCAGCGTGTTAAAACGTATTCTAGAATAATCTCTTCGTCAGAAGAACTTTCCGAGTCATCGAAATGTATAAGTACATTTAAATCCATTATTTTTTATAAAAGCACTCTTTTTGGGCAGAAAATAACTCAACGCGACTAGATATTATCCGCTACAACAAACAAATCAAACTAATGGTCAATGTTAACTACGCAGTCCGAGCGTAGACATCTTATTTAACAATTTGTCAAAAACTTTAACTACAGTTAGCTTAACTATCGATTGAAAAACAACATTTTGTAATTTTTAACCAATAGTTAGTTTAACTAACAGTTTTTAACTATTAGTAACCTTAACTAGCGATCAAACAACCGGCCCTTAGTCATAACCCATCTCTATTGGTTATTAATTATTATTATATCCAAAGAATTTGAGTAAAGCTTCAATACAACATTTTAATTACGTCCTTATGTCAAATATTTTAAGAGCTATTGTTCTTTGAACATTGGATATGTCACGTGCGTGAGCGCGAAGGTTCAGGTAGCCAAATTTGACGTTTCATAAACAATGTTACCAGTAGTAAAAAATTGTCTCGGCTGAATTTTGGGTCCCCCCCCCCCCATGTTCCTTCAAATAGCAACACAATTGACGATTGTTACTTTTAACTAAAGTCAAAAATCAGTTGAAACAACGTATTTCTATTTTAACAACTGGTCAAGGTTTTAACTACAGTCAACTAACTAATGGTTACGGATACTATTTGTTATTTTTTACTAGTGATCAAACAACCGGCCCTTAGATGTATATGAAATTCTCGTGTCACAGTGTATGTGCTTAAGTCCTTTAACACTTTGATGCAGCGTAATATAATATTATATTAAGTATTACGTTTTATGTTTACAGGTAGCAGAAAAAGCATTTAACGAAATAACCGAAATGACTGGGAGAATTTATGCTATCATTTTGAAAAAAAGAACACTGAAAATAAATACAAGGAGTGGGAATTAACCCTTTATTAGGATATTGAAGAGCTGATTATTGAAGATGAAAGTGCCTCTTCACTGTGACACCACTGCTGTAACTACATGGACCTAGAAAGTGGCGATGATTCTGTTTCCGGCTACATTGTAGAATATTATTTGGATGATCATATTTTATTAAAATAACAAAACCCTGTTTTTCATTTTTTTATTTTTTGTATTTTTTAAATAAGTAGTTTCTTAATAAAACAGGAGTGAGCTTCTCTCAACTCTGACTGGTCATCAAAGTAGCTCTGCACCTCTCAGGGAGAGGGTACTTAAATAACAGGTGTTATAAATTCATAATATGTAATACTAGCGACTAGCTGATGTCCCGGTGAACTTCGTATCACTTATAAACCTTCCCTGGACTTCCAGGAATATTTTAAGACTAAAATTAGCCTCATCGGTTCAACCGTTTAATCGAGTTATTACATTTTTTATATAGTCCGTCAAGAAAGTGAAGAAATTAAAAAGTGGCAACATCGTAGTGTCATCCCTTTTTTCTTTGATTGATTTGAAAGGGATGACACTACGATGTTGCCACTTTTTAATTTCTTCACTTTCTCGACAGACTATGACATATATACACACAATCAAACAAATCTTTATTTCCCTCAAAAAAGAATTTTACATGTTAAGTATCATAAACAAAACACTGCTCCCCACACTAGGATTCCTTGTGTCAACAGGAAAACAGGTAATATATTTCTTAAAGTAGGTGATGCTATTATAATATGATACAAAACCACCAGGGAAATACAGGAGCCACCGAAACCAGCTACAGTACGTGTAAGTTAGTGATGAGGTGAGCTATACAAAGATTATAATACTTTACATACATTAGACTGTTTCTTGTAATATCGTAAATTAAACACACACTATAACTACATCATAATAGGGATGATGACAAGGTCAAAGTTTAGCGAATTTTGTTAATAAAATAAAGAAATCACGGTAAAAAATAAGTGTTCCAAAAATTTCTGCTTGATAGCAATTGTAATTTTTTTGTTATGCGCCTTCAAAGTTGGATAATCAAGTCGAATTTTTTTTCAATTAAATTTCTTAATATTTGTATAATATCATTCGATAACTTATGCAATGAAAAGCAACTTTTGTTATGAAACCACTTTCATAAACGCAATATTTAATATACCTATCGAACAAAGTTTTCTCCCGATGCGTACAAACTACGAAAGAGTGACGTCATTCTTTCGTAGCACTTTGTATGGAGCGTTTCGGGCAGGTCTATTTTATGAGATGTTTGAATTGTCATATCTTGGTGAATTTTTACGCTATCAGAGTAATTCTTTTAGCAAAGTTTCTATTTTTTAAGGGTCTTTCAATTGCCAATAAGAAAAAAAATTAGTCATCATGCCTATTCATTCAAATTTTCTTAACTACATAATAATATATATAAATCATAATATTTACAACGTGTTTTTTAAACTGTATTTAATATAAAGTATCAAAATCTTTTATAGTGACTGGATACAGTGTGGCCGTAAGCGGCCACACCGGAAACAAGTGGCGACTTTATTAATGTCGTGACTTTTTTGACGGAGTATAGTCTATATGTCAATTCATAGGGTTCTTGTTAAGATTTTACTATTAAAATTAGGTTTAGTTTTACACTAGCAAGAAACTTGGGGCAAATTAAGTTTCTTACAAAAGTAAAACTATAGTCTGTCAAGAAAGTCATGACAGGCGGGAAAATTTTCTAAACGTTAAACGTTCTAAAAAAAATACACCTTATAAGGTGTATTTTTTTTAGTGTCCGACCGAAACTGATTTTTCAGCCGAAACCAAAACCGAAACTGAACTTTCAGCCTTACTCTCAGTTTCGGCGGAAACCGAAACCGAAACTTGGTAAAACATTCAAAATTACGATTATTTACTGCAATTTATTGATTTTTAACATAAATTACAACTTTTTAAACTAAAGAAAAAGTACCACATTGAATTTTTTACTTTTTGTGACATTTCTTAAAATAAATATTATTCTTAAACTCGAATATGTTCCCTTGAAACTTTTTTGTACAATATTTCGTTTTTTTAAACGATTCCAAGTAGGAGCGATTTCACCCTACGAATAATAAAAAATAAGGAAACGTAACTCCCATACTTCAACCATTTTAAATTTGGCTCCTTTTCGAACACTAAAATATGACAATTCAGATTCTCGTCAAGGTCGTTTCCCAGGTAACGTATCATAATATTACGCGCTGGACGACAGCCTGCGCGGTTATTGTCATTGTCATAGTAGTTATTTATAATGTTTCCTACTTGCAATACAAATTGTAACCAAATTTCAATCAAATTTTTTTTTGTCCAACTACTGGTTTTGGGACTTTGGGTGTCCCAACTACTGTAATTCCGTCCCATGACTGTGATTTACCTACCATTCAGTTTTTACCATAAAAAACAATATAAACTGTTAAACCATCGCATTTTTATGTTTGCATATCTTAAGCTAGATAATTTATGAACACAAATATAATATTATCTATTTCATGCGAAGTATTTAATGTTTTACAGCTATTTCTGTAAAAAAAATCCTTAACTGTCCAATGACTGGTAGTTTACGGTATTATGGGATAATCAAAAATAAACTGAGGAACAGAATATCCCTTATAATGGTACAGAGTATAATGATGGTACGATTTTCCTTAAATCGAGATTTTGGATCCTGTGTAAAGAACCCACTGTTGAAATGATAAAGAAGTTTAACTTGCGCATGTATGATTTCAAAAATTAGACAAATGAAAACGAGGAACAGTATGATGATGCGGTCTTGGGAATAATTAATAACTTCGCATGTTAGGAATTTTAATAATTATAGGTAAGCTTTATTCAATAAAATAATACACAGTGTCTTAACACACTAGGCCGAAGTTACGCGGCGTAAATTCCGCATGATTACGCCCGCAATGACAAACGCGTACAATATACAGACGGAACGCGACGGATTACGGAATACCTAGTGTGTCATCGGTAAATATAAAAAATTATATATTTAGGGGTTTTTAGGGGGATTTGGAAAAAAACTTGGGGGTAAATTTTGGTAAGGGTTGGCAACACTGTTTTCGTGGCGGCGGCGCGGCGGCGGCGCGGCGGGTGCAGAGGTATGAGGCATTTTCTATGCATTTTTTAAATTTGATTGTCAAACAGCTTCCATTTTAATAACTAGATGGCGTATAGGTAGACAACTATCGGTAATACCAGGGAATACCATCAATAATTGCTACAAAACTGGGCAAAAGAATGTAAAACTTGATACATTTCAATTTGAAAAAGACGCAATAATATTCTAATGAATAGGTTAATAAAGTTATTATACCGATGTTTTAGTTAAAACTCACAGAAGAAATAGGACATTTGCCGATATTCACACCAAATGTCACAGGAATTATACATTTTGGTTTTGACAACATCTTAACTGCACTTTTGCAAGATAACGGATATTTAATGGCTAATATTTTACCAATAATGAACATCAAAAACACAATTTGGGAAAAAATAATAAAAACCATACCAACAATAAAAAGTAGAAGAAGTTTGAAAGTGACATGCCCGCCAAAACTCTTTTAGTTGTCAGTTTTCACTTTGACAAGAGCCTTGTTCGTTTCAGTTTTCAACTACGCATGCGCGGCTTTTTTGTTTGTCAGTGTGAGTGTCATATTCTAAAGTACCGATAAATTTCTGTCAGGTGAGTGTCATGTTCTAAAGTACCGATAAATTTCTGTCAGGTGAGTGTCATGTTCTAAAATATCTGTCAGATTTTGACAGAAATTGATCGGTATTTTAGAATATGACACTCACACTGACACCAATTTATAACTTTGCGCATGCGCAATGTGCATTGATAAACCAAACGAACACGACTAATGAGTTTTCTTTTTTTTATCTCCACCAGATGGCGCGACGATAGACACTTCTAGATTTTCTATTGGTTCCCCACCGATCTGAAATTATCTGCAAGTTGGCATCACTGACTACATATGGGTTGTGTTTCCAAAAAATATCAGTGTACTGTCAAGTGTGACATAAATCAAAATATCTAAACCTAGTTTTCGTTAGCATAATATTAACATAAAACTGTATGTATTTATACATTTCCATATGGGTCAGGCCGCCAGTTTTTGCTGATGTGGCGCAGAAGTATTCCCTAGGTAGCGTTGACACTTCTACGCAACGGTGACGTTGGGTGGCGTAGAATAGTGGCGAATAATTGTAAGGGTAGTAATACACATTAATTTTTTTGAAAAATATATATTAGTCAACTAGCACTTAACACTCACACACACAAACATTTATTTCACGGCAATTATATTTACTATAAATTCATATTTTATACTTACTTCACCTATAATTAATTTTTACAGATTTTAGAAAATCTGACAGAAATTGATCGGTATTTTAGAATATGACACTCACACTGACACACATTTAAAAGCCGCGCATGCGCAGTTGAAAAACCAAACAAACACGACTATTGGCGGCGGCGGCGCGGTGGCACGAATCATGGAGGTAGGTAGGTACCATGTAGGTACGGCTTGTTTTCTTTTGATCATCTCCACCAGACGGCGCGACGGTAGACACTCATTAATTTTCTATTGCTTCCCCACCGATCATTATATATGTCGCAGTCAGCTGGTTTAATCTGCGATTCGATTGAATGACTAGCGTATTCATTGAATGACTCCATTCAATTGAATGACTGAAGGACAACTAGTCAAGACGTTGACTGAAACGTTTAACGTCTTGACTAAACGTCATTATAGTGAAGACGTTGAATGGAACATAGGCGATATAGCCGACTTTGTAATGCTTCTTTAGGGTGACCAAGAGTTATAATCTATGTATATAAAACTCAAAGGTGACTGACTGACATGGTGATCTATCAACGCACACCCCAAACCACTGGACCGATCGGGCTGAAATTTGGCATGCAGGTAGATGTTATGACGTAGGCATCCGCTAAGAAAAGATTTTGATCAATTCTACCTCCAAGGGGTTAAAATAGGGGGTCAAAGTTTGTATATAATAATACTTCTAAACGCGAGCGAAGCTGCGGGCAAAAGCTCGTATCTTCTAAAGTGCCAAAATATTCATTTCGGGGTAAAATTCGCACCATCGGGTCATCTGGAGTATTTCTTTTGAATATTAAGTATTCTTCATTGGATATAAGCATAGTATCATATTTCGCCAGCCAACAATAAGCCATAGATATCCTGGCTTGTTTGGAAACCATGGACACCTTAGCCTTTCGAACTTTGTTTATATGACTTCTAAAATTCTTTCAGGTGTCCACGGTTTTCTTTGTGATCCTGAAACAGTAACACCATGATAACTTATTATCTATCATTGTGTTCACGCAATCAAGAACACTAAAACACAAACCGCTAAATATCACAAAATATAAACAATATCAATATACTAACCTTGATTTTGTTGTTCGTATTCGGCCAGTTTCGCCTCAAATTTTTCTTTAAGAGTAGCCAGCGGCGGACTAATAATCGTGAAATCCATTTGTCACACTATTTTATAATCAATAAAGCACTTTAAGAAAACTCAATCGGAAAAAATATCAACACAGTGTTCTTTGCGCAAGTTGTTTGAGGCCATATTGGTATTGGCGACTACTAGCGCCGCAGTGGAAAAAATGAACTAAATTATTTAATAGCCTGACTGATTTTATGTCCGCTCTTTTCAAAGGGCTATGTTACAATCCGCGAACTAGTTGGACGTTGGATGACGATTGTTCAATCGACGTTCGGCCGAGTCATTCAATTGAATGGAGTCATTCAATGAATACGCTAGTCATTCAAACGAATCGCAAATTAAACCAGATGACTGCGACATATATAATTATATTATTATCTGCAGGTTGGCATTACTGACTACATGTTAGCCGTGTTTCTAAAAAATATCAGTGTACTGTCAAGTGTAATATCAATCAAAATATCATAATCCTAAGCGATCATTGGCCTAAGCAATTAGGCCAGTATACTGGTAACAGCTTAGGAACACGCTTGCACTTGTCAAACTGAAAACTGACAACTGAAAGAGTTTTCTACTTCTACTTTTTATTGTCGGTGTGGTTTTTATTATTTTTCCCCAAATTGTGTTATTTGGGTTTTTGATGTTCATTATTGGTAAAATATTAGCCACAAATGGAAACTGTTTGACAATCAAATTAAAAAAATAAGAAAACTTCCCATTACAATAGTCGTGTTCGTTTGGTTTATCAATGCACATTGCGCATGCGCAAAGTTATAAATTGGTGTCAGTGTGAGTGCCATATTCTAAAATACCTGTTAGATTTTCTAAAATCTGACAGAAATTGATCGGTATTTTAAAATATTAGCTCATCTGTCAAGCGCCCAAAATGGGCGCCTTACCCTAACTATTCAAAAGTTCTTCTTCTACTTTGCAGACCACCGATTTAGTATTGGAGTTTACTCCTTATGAATCGATTTTCATATATAAGGCGCCCGGTATGAGAAAAATCCGAGGGATAAAATCTACTAACAAGTAACGAAAAATCGTGTCATGTTTTTGGTGCGCACCCTTAGTGCGCAACTTTCTAATTTGGCTGTGAGTGTATTAAGACCATAAAGGTAATATACCTATCGGAATATTATATTATATTATTATATAATTATATTATTATATAATTATATTATTATAAAATTATATTATTATATAATTATATTATTATATAACATTTTTTTTTAGTTTTTTTTTAATATTATTATATAATATTATATTTCGATAGGTATATTAACTTTATGATTAAGACGTACATTAATATGCTGTATAGGCGACTATACCTATATACTTGTATGTTATTGGGCTTGTTTGTTTCTATCAGTGTCGATGTATTTATATTGCTATTTTTGTTATAAATATCAATAATTAATATTGTTATTGTGAAGTTATAATTTTTATCATTATACTGGCTAAAGTGAACTAAAAGTATTTTGAAATAACTATGGCAGAAAGGGGTGTAGATAATATTGTCGGAACATCTGATTTCATATGATATTAATCTTTTTTCAGTTGAATAAACTCTTTTTGGGTATGGTTAGATACTCGTACTTAAGGAGTAAACTCCAGTCGTGCGTCGGAGCTGACACACTTTTTTTTTGTTTCAAACATAAAACTATGTGTAATTTGCGACTAATAGCTTATTTATTAAAAATTCTAATTATATAAAAATAATATATAGCTTTCGTGGTAATTTCTTTATATAATTTGATCAGTTTAATGAGAGTAATTGGAAATTGAAAAATTTTCGAAAAACGAACTGTCAAATTTGACAGTTCGTGACAGATGAAAGGATAAGACACACAAAAAAGCCGCGCATGCGCAGTTGAAAAAGCAAACGAACACGACTACTATTATTTTGTGGCACGATTATTGTATACTAGAGTAACTTGGCTTAGTAGTCTGTGCTTGTCACTTGTCAGTTCACACTTCACAGTTGTCACTGGTGTTGTGAGTTGTGACTAGGGATGGGGATTCTTGTCGAAAAAGATCGATTTTTAAATCGATTCGAATCGTGACCAGCGGGCCGATTCTGTATCGTACATTTGTGAGTTAATAACTGAGTTAGTAACGAAACCGAGGAGTGAGTAACGGAAAGTGCCACTTTTTGTATTCACTTGCATACAAAAGTGAAACTTTCGGTTGCTCACTCCTCCGGTTCGTTACTAACTCAGTGATTAACTCACAAATGTACGATACAGAATCGGCCCGCTGATGAATCGATCCACAAAAAAATCGAGGTCTAAGAGATCGACTTCCAAAATATCGATCTTTTTTCAAATTAGTTTTTACAGTGTAAGTATATATCAAATTTATAAAAAAACAAGACAAATGTTATAATTAACGATCTTTGAATCAGTAAAATCAGCGAATTCGTTAATAACAATTATTTTATTTACCATATCAAAGTATCAGTTAAGACATTTTTTTTCCTTTTTTTTTTTCCTTATTTTGGCGTGCACGATTTGTGAATTGTGCGTCAGCTAAGCCAAGAAGGTTAAAGGTCCCTACCATAAACTATGGAATTTAATACGAAATTTAAAATCAGATTTAAGACTCGAGGATTATTTATTTTCTTCAAAAAATTGCAATTTGCAAATTGCAATGTCAATCGTGAATCGTGATGCGGCCGCACATGCGTAGTGAATAGTGATTCGTGCTTGAGACGATACCATTGGCCATTGGACGATCTGCGTGTATCGTCCAATGGTATCGTCTCATAGCACGAAGCTTCGTGACGATGGACGAATCGCGGCCCGCGGCATCACACTTCTCAGCACAGATACAGAATACAGATACAAAAAAAAAAATGGGTGCGTGTACTTATGTACGCGCGTGAGAAGTTATACTTCTTTGGCATCATTAAATAGCAAATATTAAAAATTAATATTATAATTTGATGTTCAATTTTAATTTTTATCACAAACTTTTTATTAAATGTTTTATTAAATTTATTTCTTTATTTTGTGAATATTAAATAACCAATAATAAGTATTTAACATTAATAATTTAATAATATTTAGTGTTAATTATATTAAATAAAAGTATTTTAATTTATATCAATAAATAATACATACGGATAGTTAACCTCAATTATATTGGAGCACTTGAAAAAGTATATAAGCACAATTTTTTTCACTAATATTCACAAATAGTAAGTAATATCAATCAAAATATTCAATTTAAATCACTACTGAATATAATTTATTAGCACATATATAATTCGCACTTGTATGAAACTCAAACACGTGTTGTGAATGTATAAACTAGAGACATGTTGATAAATATTATAAATATGAAAACAGTGATCAGAGGTGACGAGCGTACCAACATGCGCGACTAATATCGAGGTTCAATTCCTATTTTGTTGGTAGCTTTTTTTTCGAGACTTAATGAGCGGTTAAGCAGACGGCTTCATACTGTTAATTTTGTGTCACAGGTGCGCGCGCATCTTAAAATTTCACTCTCATCATTTTTTCATAACGCGCCTAAAGAAGTATAACTTCAAAAAGATATACAGACGAACATAATATAACCTCCTCCTTTTTGGAAGTCGGTTAAAAAGTAAAAAATTATAAACGTATTTTTTTTAATGATGAGAAGTGAGGCGAAGGATACTAAACATACAGCTCACTCTTGTAATGCTAAGTACTCACATACGGTTTTGCTCGATAGTTTTACTCGAAATCGAGCAAAAACCACCGTGTGGACCGCAAAACTGACAGCTCGAAGGCTCGAATCGAGCCAGTTTGAAGGCTCGAATCGAGCCGGCTTGACTAATTTTTTGACACTAGTTTTTATTATTCGTAGCTAATTTCCTTCCAACTGGAGTAAAACTATCAAGCAATGCTGAATGTGTGGATGAAAGCCCGAGCCGTGTATTTTACTCTACGTGATTGCTACGGAACACGCAAATTGTCAAACTGAAAACTGACAACTGAAAGAGAGTTTTGGCGGGCATGTCACTTTCAAACATCTTTCAAACTTCTTCTACTTTTTATTGTTGGTGTGGTTTTTATTATTTTTTCCCAAATCGTGTTATTTAGGTTTGTGATGTTCATTATTGGTAAAATATTAGCAATTATATATCCGTATCTTGTACAGTGCAGGTAAGCATAAGGTCAAAACCAAAATGTATATTTCCTGTGACATTTGGTGTGAATATCGGTAAATAGGGCTATTTCTTCCGTGAGTTTTAACTAAAACATCGTTATAATAACTCTATTATCCTACTCATTGGAATATTATTGCGTCTTTTTCAAATTGAAATGTATCAAGTTTTACATTCTTTTGCCCAGTTTTGTAGCAATTATTGATGGTATTCCCTGGTATTACCGATAGTTGTCTACCCATACGCCATCTAGTTACTAAAATGGAAACTGTTTGACAGTCAAATTAACCCATATTAAATTAAGAAAATGCCTCATTAAATATGTCAAAATATATGTCATTACTCATTTCCTTCGATTGGAGTAAAACTATCGAGTAAAACCGTATGTGAGTACTTACGGGCCTTCAAACAGAAAAATCGTAACTCGATTTTAGGGTGTCTAAGATCGATTCACGAGATCGATTCAATGCGTTGGATCGATTAAAAAGATCGATTTTTTTGGCTCCAAAAGATCGATTTTGCGATTAATCGATCTCAGATCGCCAAGTGCCAATCCTAGTTGTGACTTGTGATATATACTTGTAATCTGTGCTTCTGTACATGACATATATAATAATAATCTGTGTAGATGACTTTGTTTGTTCGAAGTTTTAGCTGTTTTTTTTTGGGTTTTCTCGAATGTAAGTACTGTTTTGTATTAGTATTTAGTACATAGTTTATTTTACTCAATATAAGTATTTTTAGATGATCATATTTTGAAAGAAGTACATCGTAATAACTTAATAGATTTCCCTTGAAAAAAATTGGTTTCTATGGGACTGATTCAGACGTGATTTTCTTACAATGATTGTAAATAAATGAATTAAAAAGCCTAAATAAGTAAATAAAATTATTCGTCTACAAAACTATTTATCGTCGTATTAAATATGCCTAATTTTAGTATAATATCAAAAATCAATTTGACCTACAAATTACAATGCATTCAAATCGGCGTCCCGGCTCCAGAGTCCAGTCGCGCCCACGCCCAAGCCCACGCCGCGACGCACCGGCCGCGGCCATTTTGAAGTTTGAAGTTTGAAACTCTCAGTATATATCATAAAGGTAATATACCTACCTATCGGAATAGAGAAACAATCCCGAGCTGTCAAGCTTAAGCGCATCACAGACGGTGAAGATAATATAAAATATATATTATCTTAGAGCATATTTAAGAATATCGCTCACCATAGAAATCCTATGAACCATCACACACAACGAAGTTAATTTATATTTTATATTTTGTTTCTTAAGATACTGAGCGATATGGAAATATATATTTCATATCTTAATATTTTATCTTAAGATACGAAATATATATTTCGTATCTTAATATGTTATCTTAAGATGCGAAATATATCTTTATGAATATGTACAGGGTGTTTTTGTGTCGAGCAGCGGGCTCATCAGTGATCGGACGTTAGAAAGTTACATACCTACTCTCATTCGAAAAGTAACATTTTGAGGGAAAAAGTAACATTTCGGATAATTTTAAATAAAATTGACTTATTGCTTTTTTATTATTATTGCTTAAAAAGCTCATGAATCGAAATGAATGTTTCTCTTGAATTTCTAAAATACTCCTGAAACTTCTTCGTTGACAGATATTGATAAAGGTTAAATTCGCCGCAGGTTTTTCTCTTTTTTATGTGAGGCTCTATCCAAATGTTTCTCCTTTTGGAATGTGCTACTACAATCTGCATTTCACATTCTATATCAGAATCATCGTCTGAGGAGCTGTCTAACAAATCAAGAAGTAAGGCAGTATCAGTTATTAGTTATCAGTTATCACTCATAGTCAATCACCCTGTATATAGAACTCTAACAAGGAATACGTGTGGCACCAACGCAGACTCGTAAGGAAATGAACAGATTTTTAATATTATCGTATCTTAGCCGTGTGTGATAGCTTAAGATACTATAATATTTTATATTTGGGCATCTTAAGATAAAATATTATATTATCTTCACCGTGTGTGATGCGCTTTAACCAAAATTTGATTTACATCTGTGTATACAATTATGTTTACGTGTGCGTGTCAGTGATGAACAAACATCTTGTAATTCGACAAAATATCGATCATGGAATAATAATTGTAAGATTGTAAAAACAGAATGGGAGAAAATAAAACTGCATAGATAGGTATAATAAAAATTGTAATTTTGAAGTAAAATATGACTTTTCTTCAAAATGCTTGCTGCATAATTAAGTATATGCATGAATTTTTCTTTGGAGTCCAGTTTGGACGGTTAATTATTTTAAGCCATGAATTTCTGGTATCCAGGTCAGCAGGAAATCTGAAAAATTGGCCAAGTGTGAGTCGGACTCGCGCATGAAGGGTGACCGGTTTCAACCGGGCATTTTCTAAAACCCGGCACGATACGACACGACATGTCATGACACGATTCGACACGACAGGTTACGTCACATCAGTACACGACACGACACGACTTCACTAGACCCTATTAATTTTCAATTCACTCTCAATGAGCCCTTTTATTTGATGCCCATCTTGCAGAAGTGCTTTTTAAAACTATTCCCCTATCTTGGATGAGCAGCCATATTGGATGTAGAATGACATTACATATGTGGAAATTTCAGAAGTCTATTACCTAAGCCTGGAGACAGACAGACGGACGGATGGACAGACGGACAGGTAACGAAGTCTTAGTAGTAGAGCGGGACCCGACTACTAGGACGTTTTACCCTTTGGGTGCGGACCCTTAAAAACGATAAATTATGTATGATAGTATATTAATATACTTAAACTAATTATAAACTACGGATGAGTATGTTATCATTTCAACATTCGTAGATAATTAGTATACTTAACTAAAAAATATTTTCATATCGATACTACTTATCGATAACTTGATGCAGCCCTAGTGTAAAATATATGAAAATTGTTTACACAAAATATCCTTAAATTGTGCACCATGGCTAGTCGAGTTATGTTTTCCATATAAATAAATATTTAAAGAAGTGAATTATGAAAATCAATACCAATAACTCGTAGGGGAATTGGCAAAAATAAACTTAAAACTAGGTCCTGTCGATGTAGAATAATTTACCTGTGAAATGAATATTTGTCCGGGTTTTTTCGATGTGTGGATCCACAATCATTCCACAAACATTTAACCATGTTTCTAGAGCAGTATTTCTAAAAATTATTCATCATTTAACTTAAAATCATAATTTTTCTGAGAGCCCAAATTGACAACGATCGGCTCAGGGGCAGACAGACTGTCAAACAGATGAAAAAAAAGCTATGCAACCTCAAATCACGCTTCTCTTTCTACCACGCAGTGTTACTGATAGTGACATCTCGCTTACTCAGGCCTTTGTTTCTCTATTCCGATAGGTATATTAACTTTATGGTATATATACTGTATTATCTATGTTTGACACTTTGAACTTGTTAAATCTAGCGACCGCACATTGGATACACGACAGTTTTACACAGACTATTGCATAATAAAATGTACTAGACTCGCACAATATTTGAAACAAAACAATCAAAACGAAACTTCTATTGACCATATTGTAACATTTCAATGGACTACTGTGACGTTGAGCGTTTTAGCTGTGTAGCCGAAATATAAAAATCGTATTTATCACGGATCTACAAGTGATATTGCTAATTTTGTAAATACATTTTAAAGATATTATTTCAAGTGACCGAATGGCATTACTTGTTAAGATTTAAATTTTTTTGGACGTTCATCATTATTGCAGTGGACCCTTCATAACATGCTCCTCTCCATTTCCTCTGGCAAATTGCTAGTTTTTCTTCCTCTTTCTTCCTCAGAGACCATGCGTGACAGCCATAGGTTATAATACTAGGCAGGATAACCATCTCATAAATCTTTTTCTTGATGCCTATGTTCATACTTCATTTCCATGTTTTTCATAATTTCTTTTAATGACCAATACTTTTGCCATGCTATAGCAATTCTTCTATTGACTTTTTTTACAGTGCAATTTTCAAATGATATTGAGTACCCTAAGTACATATTATGTATGCTCGTTAACATATTCTATTTTTTTTCCATCCACCATAATATCCACTATTTCACCATTTGATATGGTTTTAGTTTTTGAGGTGTTTAGACACAGTCCCGACTCCCGAGTCAGGAGTCTGCTCTCCTTGGACATATTGTTTACCATAAATTCCAAATCAGCTGTGTTATCTGCAAGTAGCCCTATGCCATCTGCAAACCTCAAGTTGTTATGTAACTCTTCATTTATCTTTAGACCAATATCCATTACCCACCCAATTCAGCTTCCGGAAGACTGACTCTAATACAGCCGAAAACACTTTTGGCGACAAGGGGTCGCCCTGTCTAACTACATTCAGAAGTCGAAACTCGGGGCCTCTTTTCTCCAATCCGACCTTTGCAACCGACTTTGAGTATAATATATTACGAGTACTAAGCATTTTAACATATTTTATACTTACACCTTGGCAGAGTAATGCTTCCCAGATGGCATCATGAAAAAAGGAGTCGAACGCTTTTGCAAAAATGAAACACATGTATACCATTAATTGCTTGCCATATTCATTTGCTTTCTCTATTATTTGCGTGATTATATGTATATTATGTTGTCTTTGGTAGAGTAATTTAATTTTCAAATAATAATTAAATTTTCTGGGATGAATAATATCCTGTGTGCTTTCCCAAGACTCAAAATAACTGCATCAAAATTGGTTCAGCGGCTTAAGCGCAAAATAAAAAACTTTATAACGCAGTAACCAAACATTAAAAAAAAAGACGGGTTGCACTCCGGGAGTGCCGGCAGAACTGAAAACTTGATTATTAACGTTGTGCATTATTTTTTTAACCCATTTTTTCAAAATCGATTTTTTTAATTAATCGAAACCTTTACAATCGATTTAATTTTTAACCCATTTTTTATGAAAATCGATTTTTAAAAATCGATTTTTTTAATTAATCGAAACCCTTACAATTTTTTATGTACAATTTAAATTTTTACCCATTTTTTATGAAAATCGATTAACCCTTACTTATTTTTTAAATTTTTATTTATTATTAATCGATTAAATTTTCAACCCATTTTTTATGAAAATCGATTTTTTAAAAATCGATTTTTAAAAAATCGATTTTTTTAATTAATCGAAACCCTTACAATCGATTAAAAAATATCGACAATCGAAAAAAACAATCGATTGTTTGATTAATCGATTTCGATGTTACAACACTACTCTCCAACCGTCTTACGGTTTTTCGATCAGCACGATTTTCGGGTTTTCGGGTTTTCGAGTTTTCGAGTTTTCGGGTTTTCGGGTTCGGGTTCGAGTTCGACACAAAACACTATTCTCCAACCGTCTTACGCTTTTTCTATGGTTTTTCGATCAACACGAAAATCTGACGCGAGTTTCACAGTTTTTACCCATCCCACAAAAGTGCTCAACGCCGCTAAAGAAGTTTTCACTTCAAAAAAAATTATGTCTGAAAGTATCTCTATACCAAATTTCAGAAAAATCAGTAGCAATGTGGACGTGAAGTACTATTTATTATTCGTAGACTTCACGTAATGAATTTTCATTTACTTGTACTTTATTATTTTGATATAAATTATTTTAACGTTTATTGATTTTTCTTTTTTGTTTTATTATAAAGCATGTCAAACTGGCGCGACGATCAGGACCCACCTGTGGCACCTGCAGATTTCCTCGAGCTCTTATATGATGAAGATGAGGTCGAGATTTCTTATGAAGAGGATGAATCCGATGGATCAGAGATGATTGAAACGGACCTGGAAGACGAGGTTGGTAACCCATTTTTTTGTTCATTTTTACCCGTTTATTTTTATTTTTTTGCTTTGGGTAGCAGTTTTTAGTATGAAACTTACAACACGAGGGCTAGCCGTCCACCCTCGCGCCATTCACCGCCAAAACTTATAAAACTTATGGGTTACAGTGTATATTTTATGCTTTTTATGTTGGCCTAGGGTGCAGATAGCGATAGAGATATCTCACTGGTCGAGGCTCCACGACACTTCACGTCCCCGGAGCGCCGCGAGAGGCTGTCGCGAATGGTATGCTTTGGTTATTTTGTTAGGTTTACGATAGTGATATAATATAGAATTTCTGCATTGTATTAATTTTTTTTTGTCAGGACGACCCAATGACGCCTCCACGACGAGCGGTGTCCCGCGAGAGGTCACGATCGCCATTGTCGTTTTCGTCAGAATCGTAAGTGTGCTATTGTATGTTGTTAGCGAATAGTTTACACCTGTGTATAAATCAATTCTAATTTTTTTTTTGGATTCATAGTGCCAATAACACGGTGCCAGCAGAGGGCCTGGTTCTGCTGTTCGATGAGTTTGGCGCGCCGCTCGACGAACAGACGCCGGGCGACGAGTTTTTTGCCCCGGATACCCACCCATTGTATGTTATAGGAGAGCGTGAAAGAGATGAACGCAATAGAAGAGGAACGAGTGGGAGAAGGGGTGGTCGAAGGGGAGTCAGGGGTGTGCGAGGACAGAGTGCACGCGGGGGTGGGTATCGGAACCGGGGCCATAGTGGAGGACGGCGGTGGCAGCCGGGACAGCCACTCCGTGAAATATGGCTCCACGATGACGACGTTCCTCCTGAATTGTTAAGTTTGGCGATGGATGTATTGAGGAGTCGACAGAGGAGATTGCAAGGTGATGCCGTGGTCGTTAGTACTGAACGAGGAGGGGTCGCCAGTGAGAGCGAAGATGAGGATGTATTTGTCGTCGCCAGTGATGGAGCCGATGCTCTCAAAAGACTGGAACGCCAGAACCTTAACTTTGAATGGTATCCTATGGATACCTTTCAAGGTCAAGAACACACTTTTCAGCCAAAGCGTACTGGTTCGGTTAGGGATTTCGATTCAGCCTATGACGCTTTTCGTTCCTATTGGAGCGATAAGGTCTTAGGTTTAATAGTGGCCGAAACGAACCTTTATGCTTCGAAAATTGCTTCTTCTGTATTCCAGGCTGAATGGATCCCCACAAATTTGCACGAAATTTTATGCCTGTTTTCGTTCTGGATGATGTTGGGGATCGTCAGAATGCCAACTGCTACTAGTTGTTTTTCTGTCGATCCTCTCTTGAAAACGGAAGTTTTCAGACGCATCTTTACACGAAGAAGGTATGAAATGTTAAGTAGAGCGTTACATTTTGTAGATTCCGACCCCGTTATGGATAACAAAAATCCCTCCAACACTGGCGCCAGAAGCATTGACCGATTACGCCGTTTGAGACCAATATTAACACATTTAAATTCAGCTTTTCAATCAAATTATATTTTAAGTAAAGACATTTGTGTAGATGAAAGCCTCACACTTTGGAAAGGCAGATTGAAATTCAAACAGTTTATTCGGAACAAAGCTTCTAAGTATGGGATCAAAACGTTCGAGCTTTGTGAGAGCACCACCGGTTACCTGTGGTCGTTCATTGTTTACACCGGCAAACAATCCGCAACAAATCTGGAGAAGTCGCCCGGAGTGCTTAAAAGCACAGCTATTGTTAAAGAGCTCATTGGTCCCCTACTAAACAAAGGGTATAGATTGTTTATGGACAATTGGTACAACTCACCCCTATTAGCTAGATTTCTGAAGCTCAATGGTACCGACTGCGTTGGTACTTTGAGATCTTCCCATCGCGATGTTCCCATTGTAGTAAATAAGGCTCCTCTTAATAGGGGAGAGTACATCGCCAGACATTCAGGCGATGTCACTGTTTTATCTTGGCAAGACAAGAAACGAGTAACCATGATTTCCACTTGTCATGGTTCATCTACAGCCTTGCCTACAGTCTCTTCTAGACCTCCATCTCGACCAGAACTCTTTAAACCACAAGTCGTGCTTGACTACAATAAATACATGGGGGGTGTAGACTTAAAAGATCAGATGTTGGAGCCTTATTTATTAGAGAGGAAACGTTGCAAAAAATGGTACATGAAACTTTTTAAACGCCTTCTCAATGTATCAATTCTCAACTCTCGCATTCTTGTACAGTCATCCACTCATAAAAACGTTGATCATTTAGCTTTCCGCCTTCAGCTTGTAGATACCATCCTTTTAAATCATCTATCACATTGTCCGCAAAGCCGTAGACATACCGTGTCTAGCAGTAGATCTACGCACCAACAACTTAGTAGATTTATCCACTCCACACATTGGCCTGTCTCATTGGGATCCAGGAAGCGCTGTTTTGTTTGCCTGAAAAATGGCAGAAAAAACATAAGAACCTCATATTGTTGCGAATCCTGTCGCGTGCCACTGTGTGTAGAGGATTGCTTTAAAGCTTATCATACATCACCATAATACCTTTCTTACTAATTATTCATAAACAACTACGGCGGGAAAAATCGGGGTAAGAAACTTGCACAATTTAGGTAACCAACCCGGCGAGAACCGGCGTAAGAAACTCACATTCGCATATTGTGATTGCTAAGTCACATCGTATGACTGGTATTGTATGAAAACAGAGTGGAAGGTTAGAATGATTGTATTTTTTGTATTATATAGTTTAGATATGCCTTTACAATTTTTTTACATTTTTTTTTCTTTACATTGCATTGCATTGCATTTGTATGTTATCACTGTTTATGATTTGCATGTACATAATATTATATTATATTATAATATAAATCCGATAGAACACATATGGGATAAGCTGAAACGAGCAATAAAATCATCATCGAACCCACCACAAACCATTAACCAGCTTCGAGATGCTGCACTGAGAGCGTGGCGCGACTTATCACAAGTCGATATCAAGAACGTCATCCAAAGCATGCCAGACCGAATGCAGGCGGTTATAAGGGCTAGAGGAGGTAACACGCGCTATTAAAAAGGACAGAAAGCGACAAAAAATCGAACAATTTTAAATTCGTAGTGTTTTAAACTTAAGTGTTAAATTTTGTGTAAACGTGTTTTTTTGCATAAACTTCATTATCGATTTAAAAAACCTTTAACTGTGAGAAAAAGTGATCAGGAACGTTAACTGGATAGACTCAGATCTTAATTAATCAAAATTTGTAGAGCTAAGTGCAAAAAAAAGACAGTTATCACATCTTTTGTACTTGGCCAAGTTTCCGTGCCGGTGAGTTTATAATATGTGTGTGTCACTTTTTTTACAAAATTTCCAATCTAAAGGCATCATGCATTATCTTCAGACAATGTGTGCGTGTCATTGTCTTTGCAACATTCGAAAAAGATGCCATGGTTTTGCTGTAAGGGCATATCTGTATATTTTAACGCAAAGAGGATGTAAACTGTATACTACGTAACATTTTAATTTTTAACACAGTACATAATTTTTGACACTTTTAGATTATCAACTTCGACTTAAAAGTCGAAGTCGGTTAAAATAAATTTTAACCACAGTATAATGTATATTGTATATCATAAACTATAATATCTTTCCTGCTGTACATAACTTGCACGAAGTGTACATAAATTAACAAAGATGGCCACAGTCACTTCTCATGGCTCTAAAACACACTTACGACGAGGTTTGAAAGACCCTTTTGTTTTGAATAATTATTATTTTTGCGATAATATGGCCGCCACAGTTGAAGGGGTATGTTGATAATGAAAATTGTATGTTTTTTTCTATTATAAATACATATTATGTGGATAATGTAACTTTTTTTAAATTGTTTTTTGTGTCGTAAATAAATATTTTGTTGTATAAAATTGTATTTTTATTCAATAGAGTAAATTATGCACAGTAAGTAAAACTATCGACATTATTTTTGGCACTGATTTAAAGGGGCAGTTGTAAATAGCAGAACTTTTTGGTAAGTTAAAAATTATAAATGGCACGTTTAATAACTAGTTTAGCAGTTAAAACTAAACAGTAAAGTAAACAAAAATGAGCAGTAAAAACAGTGGCGGGGCAAGACCTAAATTTTATGTGGGCAAGATATATCTTGCGAGGCCCCCTAATAGACATTGCGAGGCCCTCTGATGGATGACGCTAAATGACGGATTTGTTGAGAGAAATAATTTTTGTTATACTCAAAGTTTTATTTATAAAACTTTTTATTTATGAATATTTGAGTATCACAACTCGTAAAACCTTAAAAAAACCTTGTAGTCCAAGGGGCGCGAGGCCCCTTAGACCGCGAGGCCGTGGGCGGTCGCCCACACCGCCCATGCCTTGCGCCGCCTCTGAGTAAAAATAATGAAATGGATCATTGAAAACATTATTGAACAGTAAAATAATTAAAATATGAGCGGTAAAAATTAATGAATGAGCGGTTACGTGTGGGCAGTAACAAATCGGAATTTGTCAGTAAGAAATCTCATTCTAAGCAGTTCTTTAAACAATGAGGTGCCAGGTGGTAAAATAAAATTGGCCAAGTGCGAGTCGAACTCGCCCATGGAGGGTTCCGTACCGTTAGAAAGCGAAAGTAAGATGGTCGCCGGCTGCTGCCGCAGCACGCTCGCTGCGCTCGCTCGGCTCCCTCTGTGTTGTGGTCTAAGTTCTAACCTAACCTACTTCTGGACTTTCTGGATTGTGTTTGTTTTTTTTTTGGCGGGGGGCGCAGCGCCCCTCCGTCTCACCCGCTTTGGTATCCGTGGTTAAGTAGGCCTTCTTTTAAGTCTTTTCATTAATAATGAAATGAAATAAAAATGAAATGTACATTAAAATATTTATTTACACTTAGTAATAATTATATAATTCTACTTGAAAAACACGTTCCTTTCCACGTATAAAAAAATGCCATTAAAAAAAACTAGTTGTCTCCGCGGGGTGGGAGAGGTATCATGGTGAAGGGAGGATCAACCCTGACATAATCTTGAGATAAAGTCTGGAGACAGACAGACGGACGGACGGACAGACGGTATTGGTAATGAAAAATTAACTTTGACTGAAGGAATTTAAAAACTAAATTGTATAGTAATAATAGGAACTTTAATTTATTGTAATAGGAACTTTTATTCGTAATACGAATCATATTTAAGTACTTAATTAAAATGACATACATTTGCTTAATAGCTGCTAAATTAAGTTCCGCCCAACTAACGAACATTGTAACAACAATCATAATTCTAATAATTATTGTTTAAATATTTTATTGTAATTGGAGTGCTTGCTTGACATTTGATATAATTATTGATTTTTTATGTTGTATTTATTGGACTGCATGGTAAAATGTTACTTCTTTTTGAGCGTTTCTCAAAAAATTTGTACCATTTTTTTAGAAAATATGATAAAATAAAAATTTGTTTAAATATTACAGATTTTTTTATTTTAAGATATATGTCTATAAAATTTGAAATAGGGGTTGTTTTCAGATATATTTTTTTTATAAATAGCAAAATCTATACTTAGTTATGTATAATTTCCTATTTTGTTACCTTTACTAGATTACGTAAATTGTTTTTAGAAATTTTATTTGATTAAATGGGATAATAAAACAAAATTTAATTTGTTTTCAAAATATACGTTACCACTGAAAAGTAACAAAAAAGGAAGTAACAAAAAAAGTTAAATAAACTTCAACTTGTATACGCATACAACTAAAACTAATACTCGTTTATGATTTGACTTACGAAATCAAAATTGGGAGCTTTAATGGATCTAAAGGCGAAATAATAATAATATTAGAGCTTACCTGCGTTTCTAGCGTAACAAAGACTGGAAATTTTTTGGACCACTACGCTAATAGACAACCTTCTGCTCGCGCACGTGGAACGTAAAAGAAATATCAAAACGAAAATAAGATGTATACCGAGCTTAACAATTCTGCCACTATACTAAAACATATTTATACCAAATTAGACTCCAAAATTTTAAAAAATCTGGGTCACAAAAAGGAATTTCAAAGAGGAACTTTTTCCGCGATACAATAAAAACATTATTTATTAAATAAAGTTGTTCTAATACGACCAAATATTCTTTTTAAATGATTTATGGTTTTGCAGCCCTAAATAAATACATAAGTTGTTTCAAAAATTTCCGCAAGGCCTTACTAATACAATCAATTGTTTGGGAAGGTATGAAATTGGGACACTTCACTTTTCATACAACTAGATTAGACCGATTTTCAAAATATTTTTATAGTAAATAATTAATTAATATAATTCTAATTTGTATATGTTTTTTACTGAATTTATTTAACTTACTACGTATACAATTTAATAGAAATGGGTAATTGGTCTATGTTATTTATAGAAAAAATATGTTAAAATGTGGGACAAAGATTTAGATAGAAAGTACAATTTTTTTGAGAAACGCTCCTTTGTATATTTTTGTTAACTGTATTAATTACTTAGCTGTCTGTTACTGTACCGATTAAATAAATAAATTTACCTCTATTTTCAATGAACTTGAGTTCGGGTGTCACCGCTCGCCAATCCGCTCGCTATGATCTGACGTGGATCAGCCGAATTATTTATCGAACCGCTCATTCCATCATTTTTATCGCTCATTCATTTATGGAACCGCTCATTCCATCATTTTTACCGCTCATTCAGTTATTGGACTGCTCAATATTTTTTTTTATTACTGTCTATGTTTTACTGTCGCAATAATTAATCAACCGCCATAAAATTAAATAATGCTCATTTTTTTTTCAACTGATCATAATAACATCTCAAATATTTAAATAACTGCTCAAAAAATTAGTTCTCATTATTTTTAGGGTTCCGTACCCAAAGGGTGAAAACGGGACCCTATTCATGAGACTTTGATGTCTGTCTGTCCGTCTGTCTGTCTCCAGGCTGTATCTTAAGAACCGTATAGCTAGAGTTCTGAAAATCTGTTGCCGCTATAACAACAAATAAGTACTAAAAACAAAACAAAATCAATATTTAAAGGGGGCTCACATACAATAAACGTGATTTTTTTGGCCTTTTTTGCTCGATATCAATAATGGCAACAGGTAGGTACTTGATATTTTCACAAAGGCCTTAATTATATGTCTACTTCAATATTTAAGAATAATATTAAAATAAAGGGAGTGCCTCCGCTGCCGGCGCCGATTGCCGAAATGGCTGCCGGCGCCGGTTGCTGAAATGGCTGCCGGCGCCGTTTTCCGAACTCCGAAGTCCGAAGTTTTCCGAAGTCACGCGATGTTTGCCGAATAGGCTGCCGGTGCCTATTCGGCAAACATCGCTTGTCAAATGACAGAATAATGATCAAAAACATCAGTCTTGAGCTAAAGGACTATGAAAAGTACAAATAATAAGGTCATAAATAGTCATATTGTAAGGATGCATATTTGAATCCTTCGATCGGGGATTCTTGGAAATGCTATTGTATTTTATTGTTGTCGTGATCACCGGTGCTCGTATGGGGCTTGAATCTTGATGGGTATTATGGTGGTGATGATGATGCTGATAAATGTGATCTGCATAGTAGCATAATACAATATCTTTGCTTCTTTAAACAACACTGAAACTCTCTAACATGTACAAGGAATCTGAAGTTCTGTTCAGTGCCTTCGGAAGTATACCACGCGGTTTAAAACTGTAGCTGTGGTGCAAAATCTTACTTTTTGGTAGCTGAAAAAAGGTAGCTAAGGTAAAGCTAAGCTAAGAATTTATTGCATCACAAAAAACTAAAATATCCACAGCCGAAAAAATAGGTATCTAACCTTCACCTTTTGAAGTCGATAAAGTCGAATATATTTGAGATTATAATTATTTCTTTTTAAAATTTGCTTTACGCTTTACGCATTATCACTTGAGTGCCAGCGCCGGCAGCCGTTGTTTTATATCTCGGCTGCCGGCAGTATACTGTTTAGTTGTTTAGTTTTAGTATATATAGGCTTTTTTATGAATAAGACATTAGAAAGAGTTACTTGTCAATAAAGAAAACATTATTATTTGTCTATCCTTAACAATATTTATTAAAAACTATATGAAATACTCAGAAATGAACTATACAAAACAATAAAAGTTAAAGTACCTGTAGCTCCTAAAGTCACAAAAATCGCAGTTAAGTGTCTATAACAAAACTGTGCAACAATTTATTTTGAATACGTTTGAATCTTGGAATAAAATGACAAAATTATGATTTCGTCCATACAAAAAATAATTTATATTTATTTTCTCTGTAGATAAGGCATATTTGAAAAAAACAACATCTATAAAAGTAACTTGTAATTGCATCAGATGCTACAAAAAAAAAAATCAGCCTCATCCGCTGACAAAAAAAATAAAGTGCCTGTAGCTCTAAAAGGCGCAAAAATCGCAGTTGAGTGTCTATGACAAAAATGTACGACAAGAGTCCCTCCATAAGCTGTGCTATGATTTATTTTGAATACGTTTGAATCTTGGATTAAAATGACAAAATTATGATTTCGTCCATACAAATTTTTTAAAATTATTTTTTATCTCTGTAGATTCGGCATATTTGAAAAAAACGACATCTATAAAAGTGACTTGTAATTGCATCAGCTGTCTACAAAAAAAAATCAGCCTTATCCGTTGACCTTCGATCCGAAAATTCTTAATGTCCCATTTATTTTACTTTGGGACCAGTGTGCGCCGGTTCTCATTACTGATATTTTTGGGAGCCGGCGCCGGCAGCGGAGGCACTCCCTTAAATAAAATAAAAAATTAAGGGGGGCTCACATACAAAAACACAATTTTTGGTCTATGTTTGCTCTATAACAATACGGAACCCTTCGTGCGTGAGTCCGACTCGCACTTGGCCGATTTTTATTTAACAAAAAATAGTGAATCCTACTAATATTATATTAAGGCGAAAGTTTGGATGTATGGATGTTTGTTATTCTTTCACGCAAAAACTACTGAACGGATTTTAATAAAACTTTACAATAATATAGCTTTGAATACATCAGAATAACACATAGACTATAATTTTAACCGACTTTCCGTAGTCAACAAGGAACCCTTATAGTTTCGGTCGGTCCGTCCGTCTGTCTGTCTGTCTGTCCGCGGTTTTGCTCAGAGACTATAGGACCTACAAAGCTGTAATTTGGCATGAATGCACATATTAATGATGCCGACAAAATGGTACACGAAATCTTAAAAAAATATCGTTTTATGGTATCTTCCCTACACATCAAGCGGGGATGAAATTTTTTTTCGCGTCTACCCCATCGTGTGGGGTGTCGTTGGATAGGTTTTTTAAAAATATTATGAGTATTATTAGATCATTTTCCGATTTAGGGTCCGTTTGTGAAATATTAAGTTTAAAAGTGGAAAAGATCGTTAGGGCCGATTCACACCGGAATGGCAGAGGCGAGGCGAGCAGTTTCAGTGTCATATGATTTTTAACTTTATCTTCATTATTGTAATAACTAATACATAGTATCGCTTGAGAAATCTACGGCCGCCCGTGGACGCTCGTGGCCGCTTGTGGCCTCTTGCGGCCGCCGGCGGCGTCAATTTCTCAAGCGATACTATGTATTACAAAAAAAATCGGTTGTCTGTAAAGTCGGTTTACTGACGATAGTTGAACGTGACAACGTCATAGCCTTAACCCCTCAGTTCTGGGAAAAATCTATGCAAAAAAGTTGGCAGGTCAATGTGCAAAAAAAATGGCGCCCGGCCTACCCTCTTTGTAAAATTAATGTAATATCCTTACATACAATCCATATTTTATGTTTGTGTGAACTACATTATAATATTTGTTAAATTTTCTATCTATCAAGCCATCATAATATAGTATTTAGTCCGATGTGATATTAGTTTCTCAATTATAAACTTTCGAAACTATAATTAGTGACTTGTTCAGAAGAAATAAACGAATACTTTATTCTTCATATATTAAGTCATACCTTGACACGTAGGAAATAGAGCACAATTTTGAATAGCCGAAATAATACTAATTGCTCACAGATTGTTTATTTATTTTTCATTCAGAGTGTGGTCAATGTATCAAAGGTCATAACTAACTAAACTTCTTCATACAAAAGTATTCTCTAAGTCATCGAAATACGTAATATAATCGAAACAAAGAGCGCGGCCCAGGTGGGCCTTACGGTTGTTGAGAGACTTGAGAGTGTAAATGGAACGCCTCAGAGCTGTCAGCGAGGTAACGCCGCATGAACTGTCATGTTTTTCGGGCGCGCACCCCATATCGAATTATAAGACGTTATCACGTCAATAATAAAGATAAAATTTAAAATCATATGACACTGAAACTGCTCGCCTCGCCTCTGCCATTCCGGTGTGAATCGGCCATTAAGCCGCGGGTAACACCGCCGGCGAACGATTCTGCACTGTTAAAGAGTAGGAATTATATTTTAATACTTTTTAGTTAACGCTTTAAGAGTCCGTATACGAAATTTTGCCGATGAATATGAAATTGCAAAGGTTCGCTACAGAAATATTATTAGGTTTTTTCCCCTAGACTTAAAAAAATATATAAGTATTAATTATTAGATTTAAAATATATTTAAGCGCGGAAAGCCGACTCGAGCCTTGCAGCGAGTAATTTATTGTGAGATTTAGGTTGTTTTGAATCGTGTTTTTTTTGGCACAATTTGTTTTTTTTTCTTTTTTCTCGAATTGGATAGAATTTTATCTATAGATTATTTTGTCGTTTTCTTTTTACGAATTACAGCTCCAAGTTGCCGAAATTAACAGCAATTCTTTGCCCATTTTCTCTAAAATTTTGCCGAGTTACATATTTTTTTACTCAACTATTTCATATTAAAGTGGTAAGAAGTAATTCCAACATTGCACAGTGTACGGAGGAGACGAAAAATCGGAAATTTTCTATTTTCTTCCATTTTGAATGGGCATTAATATTATGAATGCGAGAGTAGAACACCCGCGTGTCAATTCGAAATAGTTTTGACGATTTTTCCTCTCCTCCGTACACTGTGCATTGTATAGACGAACTTTCTCAACAGTACATTGTATTTTTAACCGACTTCCAAAAACGAGGAGGTTATAAGTTCGGCTGTGGATTTTTTTTAATGTATGTTCAACGATTACTCCGCCGTTTGTGAACCGATTTTCAAAATTTTTGTTTTGTTGTATTAGGTTTCACTCCAATTTGGTCCCATGTTCACAAAAGTGGTGATCTGATGATGGGATCCATGAGTAATCAAAGGAACTCCTCAAAATTCAAATGGAAATATATGGTTTTTTTGCTTTCATATGAAGTATTCCAAGCATATGTTACCAAAAAGTAAGATTTTGCACCAGGATACACCATGGTTCAAAGGTGGTGAACAGAACTCCTTACTCCTTATAGATACATGTTTGGGGGTTTCGGCGTTGTCTTAAGGACTGAAAGCATATACTACTATGCAAATTTTATTAATCATCATCATCATCACCACCATTCCACCATACATCCATGAGCAATCGAAGGAACTCGTCAAAATTTATATGGAAACATATAGTGATTTCGATTTTATGAGAAGTGTCCTAAGCATATGCTACCAAAAAGCAAGATTTTGCAATTAGGTATACCATGGTTCCGAAGGTGCTAAGAGAACTCCGGATTCCTTATAGATACAAGTTTGTGGGTTTCGGAGTTGGTTTAAGAACTGAAAGCATATGCTACTATGCATGTTACATTCATCATCATCATCATCATCACTACCACCAGTCACCACACCATATTATTGGTACTTTTAATCGTCTTTAAGATCGAAACCCGAATTTGGCGAACGATTTAAAAAAAAAGTTATATTTTTAATGTAAATGATTTGACCTTGCAGGTGTTTAGGTTACCAAGTTAGCAATTTGATCATGAGATCTGTGAGGTATGTTATTCTCCTTAAAATTTATAAGGACGATTATAGTTATATTTGAGCATAATATTATATTATGTTGAGCTGATGAGTTTCCATGAGTGTAATGATAGAAAGAAAGTCACTGAACAGAATTTCAGAGCCTTTAAAGACAGGCATATGAACATTATTTTAATATCGTTGCTTGATTAACGTCAAGCATATTATATGTAAGTATGTATTATATGCTTGGAGTTGCTTAAGCAATTCTGAAGTGGTAGTGATATCAGACAATGAGTTTTCATATCATGAAAGTGTATCCTGGATCCAAAGCAAATCCAAAGTCACTAAGCATAACACATTAGTCTCTACAGAAAACCTTATAAATGAGTAAAATTACTAAAAAGAGTGAAATTATTATTTTTAACAAAAAATTAAGACCGACTTCCAGGATAAAAACGATAATAATAATTTATAATGAACAAAAAAGTATTAAATAATTCTCACTCTTAGTGCCTTATGAATAATTCTCATAAACCTCAACTATTTCTGTACACAATCTTCATTATTTTGAAGTCGGTACCAGTCTTAAATATAAAAAATATTTTGTCATAGAACTCAGCATTCTTAGCTGGTACCGTCTTCAAAATAATGAAGATTGTGTACAGAAATAGTTGAGGTTTATGAGAATTATTCATAAGGCACTAAGAGTGAGAATTATTTAATACTTTTTTGTTCATTATAAATTATTATTATCGTTTTTATCCTGGAAGTCGGTTTTAATTTTTTGTTAAAAAAAATAATTTTCATACCGTTAAGACGTCAATACAATCCATAAACAGGTGATATTCTAAACCTCTTACAGCAAAAATCACAAAACTGTCGCGGGTTTGAGTTGGATTATTTTAAAATACTTAAAAAAAATCTAGCTCCAACATTAGATTAAGTATAATGATCTTACATGTTGTGCAGTAAAACTTATAGAAATACTGTATTTTAACTGTTAAATCACGTCTGTAAAATCAGCGAAATCGGCAAATTTCGTATACGGACTCTTAAATATCAATCACTGATGTTTATAATATGAGTTATGGTACTCAACCAATTAGTTATGTCCACATTATGCAATTTCATCTTCAATTTTTTATTACATTTAGGTAATTTTTTATTAAATTATTACATCTAGGTACCAACTGTTTGCCGACGATCTTAAAATATACCGCATAGTAAATGACTTCACCAGTACTTCGACTGCTAAGAGACGGACGAGTATAAAATATTAATATCTGTCATTTCTGTCGGGTTTCGCCAGAAGTTAAAGGCTGGCGCGCTGGCTGGTATAATTTCTTTTTAAAAAGATGATTTTGAAATTGAATTCTGATAGTTTTCTTTGCACGTGCCAAAATATAAACAACAACTAAATCTGTAGGTAACGACCCTAGCGACGACTTTTGTCATATTTACGTCAAACTTAAATTTTTTACATCAGTTCTAAGTCGGCATACTCGATCGTGACATCAGACTCCTTCAAATGGATATCGACGCAATAAACGATTGGTGCTCTGCAAATAGGGCTGCCAACATTTCTCCGGTGAAATATAGTATTTTTCAAAATAAACCATACAAAATATAGAACACTTCTAAAAAATATAGTATTTATGGAAAAATTAAAAAATGTTCAATGAAATATTTCAGTAAGTATTATTTATTTTAATAAAAACTAAATTTTTTGCACTTCTTGCATTTTTTAACAATGTTTTATCTAAAATAAAAGTGTCGTATGCTTTATTATATTCAATTTTAAGATTAATGTAAATTAAAAGCTTATTTTTTATTAATGAGATACATATAGTCTGTCAAGAAAGTCATGATAGGCGGGAAAATTTTTAAATGAAATAAAAAATATCAGAACTTTATTAATTCGAGTTAAAAATGTGCAAGGTGACAATATTTAAAATGTAATAAGCGTTATCTGTGAAAATACAAAGAAAAAAATACACCTTATAAGCGTGATTACGTTTAAAAAAATTTCCCGCCTGTCATGACTTTCTTGACAGACTATAGTTCTGTTTCTCTCTTGCCGCCATTTCAAATTCATAACCGAAAATACTCTTTCTGTGAATGCCGAAGTGGCGGGAATAGAGAGCAGGAATGAGATAATTTTAGTGTTGAAAATATAGTATTTTTGCGTACTATATAATAGTTCAACAGTATATAGTACGCAGGCTCGAAATATAGTACAATACTATATATTATAGTACGGTTGGCAACCCTATCTGCAAATAACATGACAATTAATATAGCCAAATGTTTTAATATAAAATTTACTCGCAAGCATAATCCCATACATGCTACTTACTTCATAAAAAAATCCCCTATAACAGAAGTCTTTGGGTGTAGTGGTGGACACTAAATTGGACTTCCGGGAACATATTAGCAACATAGTAAGCAAAGGAACGCGACTGGCAGGATTTGTAATACGCCAAACTAAATTCTTCAACGGTCATGAAATTCCTATCCTCCTTTTCAACTGCTATGTAAGATCTATTCTTGAATACTGTTCTAAAATTTGGAACCCATCTTATGGAGTACACATTTCGCGAATTGAGAAAGTCCAGAAACAGTTTCTATACCATATTTCGTACACACATAACCTATGTCGTGATCTAACATCCTATGACAGCAGGCTTGAGTATTTCAAACTCATTTCACTCGAAAGTAGACGCAACGTTGCTGATGTAGTGTACCTGTCGAAATTAATAAACGGAATCTTGGATACTCCTGGTCTGGTGGAAAAATTATATGTAGCTGTGCCGCGGTCGGGAAGCCGCATACATAACAGGAAAACTTTTAACTTACCGTGCTCTCGAAATAACTATAGTCAACATTCACCGTTGTACCGCATGTGTTCTACCTACAATAAAATCTGTAACGAAATAGATATATTTAATGCAACCATCTACTCTTTGAAAACATTGTTGCTTAAAAAATTTGTAGCTAAATAATAATATTATTGTTATACTAGCATATTTTAATCTTTGTAAATAACTGATCATGTACCTATACTTGTTAATATTTTCTGATGCATGCAGTGTTCACATCTAGATAGAGGGCCAAACACTAATGTTATAATGTATTTAGTCCATTCCCTTTTATGTTAATTAAAAGTGTCTGGCAGGTTTTGTGAACCTTAATTTAAAAAAAAAAAATCGTCATCTTCTTTTTATTTAACTTTCGTTTGGCATATTCAATAATTGAATGCGCCAAAATCCACCCGCGTTGAAAGAAAAGTGTCATAGCGATGCGCTACGATTTCAACGCGCGTCACGGGCATGCCTCACGTTCGCTGTTGACTGCGCTATAACGCATGCCATTGATGAACAAAAAAAGGCCCAGTGTGAACAAAGTTATTGAGATTGACTAGTGGAGAGAGTAGAGACTGAGAGAGCCTTATATCGGTGTATAGGCGTGAAAAGCGTGTCTAGTTGAGTCCGATCTACTCGGTCATAAGTCATAACAAAGGTGTCGGTCTGCATATTATTTCATGTGATAAAATTATTAATAAAGGTTTTTAGTAAACATTTTATGCTAGATATTGTTGAGTTTTGTGGTTCCGCTAAATAATAAACCATAAGAACGGCCAAAGAATGCCTCAAACACGTGGATTTAACAATAAATACGTAAGTTTTGAACAACGTTTTTTGGGCTTTTCTAATGCTTGAACTATAGCTGTTTATCAATATATAAAGCTAAATGACTTTCTTTTCTGCATTATAATGTGCTTCGAAATGATCGACAAATATAAATATTCAAGAATAATTAAATTAATTAAGACCTAAGACTATCTATGCGGTCTACTTACTTATTTTATTTATTATAAAAATCGGCCAAGTGCGAGTTGGACTCGCACACAAAGGGTTCCGTACTTATCACAATAGAGAAAAACAGGCTGAAAATAGCAGAAAATTGTGTTTTTTCATTTTTTGTATGGGAGCTCCATTTAAGTAATTATTTCATTTATTTTAATTGTAGTTATTACTTATATAATACTTAAATTATTATTAAAGTACAAATACAACTGTGTCATCACGTTTGTTGTGGGGAACCCCCTTAAATATTTAAGTTATTTTCTTTTTAATATTTGTTGTTATAGCTGCAACAGATACACACAATCTGTGAAAATTTCAGAAGTCTAGCTATAGGTTATAGCGGTTCTTGAGTTACAGCCTGGAGACACACAGACAGACAGACGGACAGACATTGAAGTCTTGGACCTTAATATTAGGGTCCCGTTTTTACACTTTGGGTACGGAACCCTAAAAATGATCGTAATATCTTACGAACCCTGCATCGTGTGGTCGATTCGCACTTGACTACTTTTCATATATTTATAAAACAGCTGACCATAACTTACACTAATATTCTATTGTTAAAGTTAAATGAATGTAATAGAGTACTTTCATTTAACTTTAACGTTTACAGTGGACAAAAAATTACGCCAAAAGGTAATATTGAATTGTCATGTTTAGTTAGAAACAAACAAGTTGATTTAGTTTTTACAGTAATAGACTTACCTGTACAGCCAGTTATTGGGCTACCGGATTGTATAAGATTGAACTTAGTGAGTAAAGTTGATAGTTTACAGGTAAATGAAAAAGAAAACTTTGTTAATAAAAATAAGTGTATTTTCACTGGAACAGGTTGCATAGGTACATATAAGTTAAAATTAATTGAAAATGCTGAACCTGTCATAAGGCCTATTAGGAGGGTTCCTGAAAGCATTAAAAACAAATTAAAAGAAACTATAGATAAATATGAAAATAATGGGTATATAAAAAAGATTGCAAAACCGACATTATGGTTAAATAATTTAGTAATTGTTGAAAAACCAAATAACACATTAAGACTTTGTTTAGATCTTAAAGAATTAAATAGGTGTATTGTTAGAGAGAGATATTTAATACCATCAGCGGAAGAAATATATAATAGACTAAAAGAAAAAAAGTGTAAAGAAGTTTTTACAGTCTTAGACTTAAAAGATGGATTTTTTCAAATATGCTTAGATGACCCGGATAATTGTTGCTCATTTGGAACACCTTTTGGATGTTATAAGTTCTTAAGACTTCCTTTTGGTATTTCATCAGCCCCTGAGGTTATGCAAAAAATAAATACACAGATATTTGGAGATATAGAGGGAGTAGAAGTATATTTTGATGATATTATAATAGCAGGTAAAAATAGAGAAGAACATGATTTAATTTTAAATAAGGTAATAGAAAGGGCTAAGAAACATAATGTCAAATTTAACAGTAATAAGTTACAGTACAAATTAGATCATGTAAAGTATGTTGGATTAATAGTGTCAAAATCTGGCATACAAGTTGATCCAGACAACATTAAAGCTATATTAGAATTAAATTCACCCACAAATGTAAAACAATTGCAGAAATTTTTAGGAATGAATAATTTGTACGAGACGACGCAAAATAGATAGGTTATAGTTTAGTGCAAGAACAGTTTAAATAGTTTAGTGTATGTGTACGGGACAATAAATATAATATAGATAGGTTATAGTGAGCATATAGATAATATTTTATAGTTTAGTTTATTTGTAATAGCAATAGGTCTAAAATATTAAAATATTGATAGTTCGTGTAAGAGTGAGATAGAGATAGTAATTTTCGAATAAATCATCTGATAGCGTGTGTTTTATTCCCAAAGACCAAAATATAGTTAATAGTCGCATTTTAATAGTTAATTTGTATGATTTGATTTGTAAATTTGTTAAATTTAAATAGTAAAAATAGCTTATTTTCGTTTCTTGTGTTAAATGTTGTGGACACAACGTGGCGAACATATTTTAGAAAGTTAAATAGCGTATTTCTAAGACATTGTTAAATTGAAATCGCCACGTTCGGTCCCTTTGACTGTATTAGGTTTGTTACTTAAAATACGTTATTATTGTGTTCCGTAAAGACTTGTAAAGAGTAAAGCTGTTTCCCTTAAAAGTAATAAAGCATTGTCTTTGTCAGAACAATAAACAAAGGATATTTAGGAATAGACGTTCGGCAATTATCTAAGAAACTAGCATTTAAGAAAGCTAGCAGATGCTTAGTTTATTGTTACAATAGAAATATTTATTTGTGTTTTAAAATAGTGTAAAATGGTTGATAAATAAATAAAGTTTAGGGGGGCGGGGGAATAACAGGATCGCTGGCCAGGCAACCGGCCAGGTAAAAATATAGGGTCGGGCCGCCGGCCGCCGGCAGACCGCTCAGACCGCTCCGCGCCAGCCTACCGCGAACATCGAATAGGAGACCGCGAGACCGCTCCGCGCCAGCCTACCGCGAACATCGAATAGGAGACCGCTCAGACCGCTCCGCGCCAGCCTACCGCGAACATCGAATAGCAGACCGCTCAGACCGCTCCGCGCCAGCCTACCGCGAACATCGATTAGGAGACCGCGAGACCGCTCCGCGCCAGCCTACCGCGAACATCGAATAGGAGACCGCTCAGACCGCTCCGCGCCAGCCTACCGCGAACATCGAATAGCAGACCGCTCCGCGCCAGCCTACCGCGAACATCGAATAGGAGACCGCGAGACCGCTCCGCGCCAGCCTACCGCGAACATCGAAAAGAAGAACTGGGGAAATATTTGGGTTGGGTCATCGCTACATCGTTATATAGAAGAAAGGCTAGCCGGAATCGCGTTTACCTCGACCCCCGCTAATAGTACATAGCGACGAAGTGTTTTATTTCGACCACACCCAGTGCAGAAGCCGTTCTCGAGTGAATTCTCGCACGGCAACACTGCACAAATTATTTGTCTAAATTTATTCCAAATTATTCAAATGTAACCTTTCCACTCAGAGAATTGTTAAAGAAAAATATTGTTTGGTGTTGGGGTGAGCCACAAGAGTTAGCATTCAATAAGTTAAAAGAAATGTTAAGTTGTGCACCAACATTAGCTATATTACAAGGTGAAGGTGTAGTGACTTTGCAAACAGATAGTTCTAAGTTAGGAATCGGCGCATGTTTGTTACAAAATAACAAGCCAATATCCTTTTACTCAAGATCTTATACAGAATGTCAGGCTAGGTGGGCACCTATTGAAAAAGAACTCTTCGCAATTTGTGCAAGTGTAGAAAAGTATCATCAGTTTGTGTATGGGCGTAGAATAATTGTTGAAACGGATCATAAGCCGTTAGTAGCAATTATAAAGAAAGATATAAGTAAGATTAGTACTAGGTTACAGAGAATGGTATTAAAATTGATTAAATATGATATATAAATTAAATACGTGCCAGGAAGTAAAATGTTTATAGCGGATTATCTGTCAAGAAATTTTATTCAAAATAATTCAAAAGATGAGCCAACTTTACAGGAAATTGTGCATAGCTTTGAGACCGAATTGTCAATTACAGATAAAAAATTGAAAGAACTTAAAGTTGAAACCATGAAATATAAAATATTATTGCAGGTATACTGGTATAATAGTAAATTTCCTAATAGTGATAAGCAAATAAATAGTCAGGAATTGAAACACTTATATAGAATAAGATTTGATTTACATGTCAAGGACAATTTAGTATATTTTAAGGATAAAGTAATAGTTCCTAATAGTTTGAGAAAAAGTGTATTAGTTAGTTAGTTTACTGGCCAGGATTAAACAGTGACATTGAAATTTCATTTTAAAGTGTAGTACATGTGATAAGTATAGACCGAATAATACAAAAGAATCACTCATACCCCATGAAGTTCCTACTTTGCCATTTCATAAGGTAGGAATGGATATCTTGTATTTTAATCAAAAAGACTATATTGTAGTAGTGGATTATTTTTCTAATTGGATAGAAGTGAAACCTTTGTTAGACAAAACTGCAGAAAGTGTAATTACTAAACTAAAGTCCATATTTGCCACTCATGGCATACCTAAATACATTGTAAGTGATAACATGCCGTTTGCAAGTTACACATTTAAGCAATTTGCTAATTCAATTGATATAGAGTTAATATTTTCTAGTCCCAGGTATCCACAGTCCAATGGGCTTAGTGAAAAAGCTGTAGGGATAGTAAAAAATATTATGAAAAAATGTCAGCACAGCAACACAGATTTTGATTTAGCACTGTTAAATTATAGAACAACACCGTTAGCAGGATTAGATTGTAGTCCATCTGAATTATTAATGTCAAGAGTTCTCCGTACTTCAGTTCCATGTGTTTTAGAGCATTTAAAACCAAAATTAGTTGTGAACCCATATGAGAAAGTTCTACAAAATAAGTTGAAATCTATAACTAATTATAATAAAACTTGTAAAGTAAGAAAGCCATTTAAGCCAGGTGAAAATGTTATGTATCAAAATAGACCAGAGAAAACTTGGATTCCAGGTCAGCTAGTTATGGATAAGGGATATAGATCTTATTTAATAAAAAGGGAGGATGGTAGTGTAGTAACTAGAAATAAGAAACACATTAATCATTGTAAAAATAAGTTCAGTGTAAAACAGGATACTGATGTAAGAGATATAAGAGATTTGATGTTGAGTAATGATCTTGATTGTAATAATAGTAGCAGTGATAATAATGTGGTAGTGAGTAGCCGACCTGAAAATAGGGTATACACTCGTACGGGTAGAACAATAAGAAAACCTGTGTATCTGAAAGACTATGTAGAATAATAATTATTAGTGTGTAAGTTTTGTCATGTTTAAAGTAAACTGGTTCATGTTAAGATAAAAAGGGGGGCTGTCCTATATGTTAGTCTGTGCTAATTGCTATGAATGAGCATAAACAACAGTCAGTCTATGTCACGCGGAGCGAGGTCCGCCCAGAGACTATTCAAGAAAAACAAGATGAAAGTTGTAAATTGGAAGACAGTTTTATTAATTTATAATAAAGAAGATGTTTAAGTTTTAATATACTTTTATTCCATCACATAATATTAAACAGTAAGCGTATACAGGCCTCCATCAGGATTATATGATTCCTTCGAACAAGTCATGGAACAAATTCTATCCAAAATATGTGCATCTAATAAGAAAGTTATAGTCTGTGGTGACTTTAATATAAATTTACTAGACTCAACTCCCACCACTATTAGATTCACATCTTTGTTTAAATCATATAATCTTTTTAATCTATTTTATGAGCCGACTAGAGTATGTGATACAACGGCCACTTGTATTGATAATATTTTTACTGACATTACTCCACATAAAAAAGAAATAATAAATAGGCTTAGTTCTGATCACTGTGGACAGTTAGCTTCTTTCAATATAAATTGTGATAGTAACTTAGAGGAAAAGCTTGTATTTATTCCTGTAAATACTAAACGTATTGAGAAGTTTAGAAATAATTTAAGTTCAAGTATTCAATTATTGAATGGGTCGAATAGCTCAGATGAAGCTTTTAATAAATTATTTAAGATAATAAGAACCCAATTTAACAATGTGTTTAACGCAGTAACGGTTAGAAACAATAATAAAAATAATAATGAATTTACTAAATGGGCGACTGCAGGAATCAAAATAAGCAGGCAAAGATTGTATAATCTGTATGAAGAAAAATGCTTTAAAAATAGTGTAGCATTTAAAGAATACGTTAAAAACTATTCTAAAACTTTTAGAAAAGTTTGCAAAGCTGCTAAGGCTATGTACACTCGAGGAAGTTGATTCCTATGCAGGTAGCGGGTCGCCCAATTTCGCGATTATGTTGGTCGGGAAAAAGAAAAGGACAGAATCGTATTTCTATACCTCCGTCCTAGTCGTTTTGTGTTTGCCAAAATATCAACACAGCGATCTCCTTAGCGACGATAAGTTTATTGGTCGCTATCTGTCGGTTAATCGGTTATACTCGTATGACACGACATAATCTTATTTTATTGGTCACTTTACTTTTACCATAAACCGAGAAATATAAACATACGCCGGCTACTTAGCAACCGCCTTAGCAACGAAAGTTTTTACGTTTTGAAGGTTTAGACAGGATTATTAATTTAAGTTTTGCAAATATGGTTCTGAATTTTTTAAGTTCTCAACATGTTCTGAATGATTGGTGTGAAACATTTATTTCCCCTATCTGAACTTAATATTATGCACTTCAAACGTGGCTTATCTAAGCATTTATGTGCTTCAAATCATCAACTAACCTAACTGTTCAAAATGTGCTATAAGAACAATGAAGTCATACACAGGTTATAATTAAGCAGATCAACCCAGTCTATATCAACAGCACACCCTCATTCTACAATTTTCGTTGATGGTCATGGTAAGAGTCGGAACACTAACGTAACGTTTTGTCTTCAAATTCGTTTCGTGTTGCTGATCGTTTTAAGATCCCAAAGATTTTTTAAATGACCAGAATTGTAAATTGTTAAGTACTGTTTTACTGTGAAATAAAATATTGTCACTTTTTACTTGTGTTGTGATTTTTGTTAAAATATGTTCTTGTAGATTATAAAGATGCTGATCTTTAGAGCGTTTTTACGTTAAGCAGTAGATAAAAATGGGTAGGTAGTAAGTTGCTTTGGAATAATAGCATTCTTAGATTAATCATTGTGGCCTGTGGGTGGGAGTTTTGGCCTGTGGGCTTAGTTTCATATCATTACTATACGGATTCCGATAGGCTTTGAGGGAATACATTTTACAGTCTCTTATTTATAGAAATACCTAAATTACTTAAATTGCGACAATTTAAATTAAATTTTAGCCTAAAACACCGATTTCATTTTGTCCTATTTTGGATTGTCACAATTTAAGTAACATTAGGTATAAATTGTCTTTTCCATTGTTATGGTCCAAAAATGCCATTAAAGCAAGGCAGGAGCAGTTCAAATCGCATCACTTAGTTTTGTGTTTTTGCCTTGGAGTTTCTATGAAAATGATCTTTAAGACGAGGTGAATAAGGTATGACCCTAATGACCACGTGTTACGGATCATTATTTGGTACAATATATATATTTGGTAATTATAGAACAACGAACTGAGTCAAGGACACGATATTACTAATTTAGTGTCAATTATTTCAAATTTTAAAATGAAAAATATCAAACAAGAAACAATGATTTCGAATGTAAGGACGAAGCCGGAGTCCCTCGAAATATTTACAAACGAGTGTCTATTCTAAAAGCTAATATTATTTTAGGCCGACTACTTAAAGAGCTTCACTTAAGTTTTAACGGCCTCTCTAGTGTCCGGAAAACATCTAAATTCTAAGCTAACTAAAAGTTTCGGAGCTCTAAGTGAAGTATTCTGATACTTAATAATTATAAAAATGCGTAGTTTCTGAATCGGCCGAAAGTCTTGTCACTACTGGGCGCAGTGTAGCTTATTAGGTGCCATAAACGTATTTTTCAGATCTCGTGAACCTTATGCTGGCTTCTCACGGCGCGTAATTTGAACGAGCGAGCACGAGCCAATAGGTGAGTTCGCGCTACCCGTTCTCACGGCGCGTAATATCACGAGCCGCGCCGAGCCACGTCTTTGAAGTTATCGACATAAATCGGATTGGACGTGCCTGCTCGAGCCAGCCCGCGCCACCTTGAGCCACCTCTTGAGTGGCTAGAGCTGGCGCGGCGCGGCGCGTGATATTACGTACCGAGAGAAGTCAGCATTAGACTGCTGATAGAGTCGTTCCATCGGGGCAATCACGTCAAAATATTTAAAATAAGTAGATAAGACCTTTCCTTACTTCAATAATACCTATACCATGTAAGTTGACAAAATAGACATAATATTATAATTCTGTCTACTCTGCATCAAAATGTATCAATAAGCCTGTTCTGCAACGCGAGGTTGCCAGATTTACAGAGGAACGTCACATGTACCGTGCGGAGAGGCAACAGCGCGCTGCTCGCGAATTTTTTGAAACAATAATAATTTGTTGCAAGTACGGATAGTCTCGATTCAATGTGTAAAGGTGCTCCCTCACCGGGAGCGTTTGCGTGTAATGTAACATATTTATAGATTCGCATGGGCGTAGCCAGGATTTTACAATTATAGGAGGGCAAATTAAGAAAATCCTTAACTTCGAATTCTAATTAAAACCGACTTCCAAGTGAAAACAATAACATTACTTATTCAAATAAATAGTAAATCAAATAATTCTTACACTTTAGTACTCTAATATTTCGTACTTTTAATACTCTTAACTAATAATTCGTACTCTTTAGTCTCAACTATTTCTATAATATACACTCTTCATTACATAGAGAAATATAAGACAGTATTTCATTATTTTGAAGTCGGTCGGTACCAGCTCAGAATCGTGAATTCTATGACAAAATATATTTAATTTTTGGGACTGGTACCGACTTTCACTCTTTTTAAAGCCTTATATTTTATAAGGCTTTCTGTATAAAGACTGTGTTCTGCGTAGTGATGATGATGATGGATGTAATTTGCATAGTATGTAAGTACCTAGTATAAATTATTTCAGTTATTAAAACAGCGCCCCAACCCCCATACTTGTATCTTTAATTATATAAACGAACTTGTGTCTAAGGTGGAGAATTCACTGGAGAAGGTCTACGAATGGGGTGGACGTAACTTGGTCCAATTCAACCCCCCAAGACACAAGTCTGCGCGTTCACCACTAAAAAGTCACCAATGGTCGTATATCCTCGTTTAGAGGGCACATCTTAAATCATCTCCCCTAGCATCGAAATACTTGGCGTTAACATATCGAGCGAAGTCCAGTTTCGATACCATCTCGAGGGTAAGGCCAAGTTAGCCTCGAAGAAGCTTGGTGTTCTGAACAGAGCGAGACAGTTCTTCAGTCCGTACCAGCGCCTACAACTCTACAAGGCGCAGGTTCGGCCTCATATGGAATATTGTTCTCATCTCTGGGCATGGGCGTCAAAATACCAACTGCTCCCTCTGGATCGTATCCAACGAAGAGCCGCTCGAATTGTTGACTGCCATAGTGTTTCAAACAGCTTGAACCCTCTGGAATTACGCCGAGATGTAGCTTCACTCTGCATCCTCTATCGGCTGTATCACGGGGAGTGCTCTGAGGAATTGTTCGGAATCATACCACCTGCAACTTTTTCCCATCGTCCCACGCGAAAAATATACCATCCTCATCACCTTGATGAGTGGCAGTCTTCCACCGTGCGTTTCTCGCGTAACTTTCTGCCGCGCACTGTAAAACTCTGGTACAAACTGTCACCAGCAGTATTTCCGGACCTACACGACCTACAAACCTTTAAGAAAAGAGCGTGTTCCCATTTCCCTATTAAAAGGCCAACAACGCACCTGCAGCTCTTTTGATGTTGCAAGTGTCCATGGGCGACGGTAGTTGCTTTCCATCAGGTGATCCGTTTGCTCGTTTGCCCCCGTTTTATTTCATAAAAAAAATTGAATCCGGAGTTCTCTTAGTATTTTCGGAACCATCTAGCATGCCTTGGTGCAAAATTTTACTTTTTGGTAGCAAATAAAATATGCTTGGGATACTTCTCATAAAGTCAAAATCGCCCTCTTGTGCTTTCATAAATTTTTGAGAAGTTACCTCGATTACTCATGAAATTAACTTTAATACGTGGTAATAAAGGTTGACCTTATTGACCACATCTTAAAGATCATTTTCACAGATACTCCGAGGCGTACTTAGGTGACATACAGGCGAAAAAGATCGTCGAGCCATAAGTCCGCGTACTTCTACGCACGTCTGTCACCCCTTTTACACCCCTTTTAGGGTTCTGTAATTAACAAGACGTCCTCGTTGACTATGGAACCCTAAAACATCTAACCAGCAGATTTTTTTTTGTATACTGAGAGGTATACAAAAAACTAGCTACTATAGTTATATAATTTAACAATAACATTTTCCTACAAATAGAACAATCATATTTTAGGACCATCAAATCGAAATACTTATTAACTTTCGAGAATTTTTGCACATGAAATTGTTGTTCGTCTAATCAAAAAAAAAAAAAAGAAGCTACTCACTAATCACTATGCTACTCACGAAAAATTTTCTTTATAGCAATCAATATCCTAGGCCCTAGGGAATCTGAACCTACTACTTACTATTCATTTTTATGTTTTGCGTAATGTAATAAAAACGCTCTAGAATTATAGATCAACATCTTTCTAATCTACAAGAAACCATAAAAATCAGAACACACTTGTATAATATCGTGAGGATATTTTAAAACAATATCGAAAAACGTAAAACTTATAAAATCATTATGAACTCTTAGGTATTCTTCTTGAGGTATTATTATGAACTCTGGGTTGTTATAATAATCAGCAATGAGAATATAATTCAAAAACATAACTTAAGTTTTACTTAATCCTTCGGGGTAGCCTTTTCCAACTTACCAACTCATGATAATATTGATTGACGAAGATATTGGGAGTAGAATTAGGTTGGCCAGTTTGATCTGCTCAACGATTTGCTGTTAATAAGTCCATTGTTTTGTTGCACATATTGGATGGGTTATAACTTATAATGTTTCAATAAACACATTTTATATAATATTAAGTATATATAGTACTTAATATTTTTTTCAAAGATTGTTCGGATGAGAGAAATAAAATAGTATATTACTTATTTAAATCAATTCCCAATATTTGCAAAACATTTTTGAAGATGACCGTGTCAAAAACTTCAAAATGTAAATACTTTCGTTGCTAAGGCGGTCGCTAAGTAGATTATATTTTGTCAAAAGCAATGCGACCAATAAAATACGATTCTATCGTGAACGAGCATAGCCGAAAGATAGCGACCAATAAACCTATCGTTGCCAAGGAGATCGCAATGTTGATATTTTGGTAAACACAAAATGATCAAGATGGAAATATAGAAATACGATTTTGTCCTGTTCTTTTTCCCGACTAACACTGACCACTGACCAGTTTAAGTTGACCCGCGACATGCATAGGAATCAACTTCCTCGAGTGTACATAAAGAAAAAGATTAAAAATTCCAAAAATAAAATTAAAACTACTTGGAAGGTAATAGCTGGTGAGACTGGAAACGTCACCTGTCGTAGCTCGGATTTTCAACTGTATTTTTAAAATAAAAAAATTACCAATGATTTAGAAGTTGCGACGGCCTTTGAAAAGTTCTTTGATAAAACGCCTTCGTAAATTTGATGTAACATTACACATTTCAATGTCTAATTAACTTACGAAAATGCTGCTAAAACTATTTTAAAGTAGAGTTAATATTTCAAAAGTTATTATAAAAAAAAGGACCAAATTGTGAAATTTTTGCGTGTCGTTTCGATACTGCCGCTTACAATTTATTATTTATAAAAATAAATGAGCTAGAAAGGATTAAAAACTTTATGTTAATTTGAAGATAAAGAACTAATAAGCTATTCGATACCAACAAATAACACATCAACTTACATTAAATAACTAAAAATTCTATTTTTAAAATGTTCATAAAATTCGCGTCATTGTCCTACGCATTGTTTGTTTTGAATGCCTTGCCGATATACTCTACGTGACGGGTTGAAACCTATTTTGCGATAAAATCTGCTGGCTCACTTTATTTGATCGCAGTGCTTTGGTGTGGATAGAGGTCTTCGTTTTATGCAGGTGAGTCTTTGAAATACGTTCTACAAAAATTTCCAAATTAGACGTCATTTACCTTTCTCGATGTGTGCCAACATTTGTCTGTTTTTCACTACTTTTTTTTATACCAAGTTATAAAGGCCCGCAACATTTCTAAGTTCTTGATAATTTTCTTAGTTTTCTTTATTTCAATACTTAATTATTAAAAGAATTTAGTGAATCCGTCATTTTCCTGAACGTCATTTTCCTGACTAGCCCTAAAAGCATAATGACGATCATTCAGAATAATGACCAAATCTGTAACTGTATTTCTGGAAAACAAGGATAAATATATCGAATCGATGCAATGTCGATATTACAATTAGGTAATTATTTGACACCTTTTCGAAAAGTAGTAGTAGAATAGTAAGAAAAGTAGTAAAAATGTTATCTATACTTCAATATTATAAAGGAGGAGAGGTTGTTTGTTTGTTTGAACGCGCTAATCTCAGGAACTACTGGTCCGATTTGAAAAATCCTTTCAGTGTTAGATAGACCATTTATCGAGAAAGGCTATAGGCAATATTTTATCACGCTAAGAATAATAGGAGCGAAGAAATAGAGGAAAATGTGGAAAAAAAGGAGAGAAATTATTTGAAAGGGCTTATTTGAACGCGCTAATCTCAGGAACTACTGGTCCGATTTAAATAATTATTTCAGTGTTAGATAGCCCATTTATTGAGGAAGGTTATAAGGAATATTTTATCACGCCAAGAATAATAGGAGCCAAGAAATAGAGGAAAATGTGGAAAAAACGGGGGAAAATTATTTGAAAGAGGGCTTATTTGAATACACTAATCTCAGGAACTACTGGTCCGATTTGAAAAATTCTTTCAGTGTTAGATAGCCCATTTATTGAGGAAGGCTATAGGTTATAATTTTTCACGCTAAGACTAATAGGAGCTAAGATATAGAGGAAAATATGGAAAAAACGGGGGAAATTATTTGAAAGGGCTCATCTCACGAGCTACTGGAACAATTTTTCTGTTATTTGGTACAGATAACTGATAAAAATTTGAAATTGACCACGTGAAGGATCATACGCTATTTTTTGTGGACTAATTTGTCTGTGAAATATCTAATTTACGCGAGCGAAGCCGCGCGAAACGTTTGGTAATAAAATATTATTTGAGAAATAATAAATATCAGAATTATTATTTAACTGGTGTACATTTTTTTATTGCAGGTGACTCGAAAAGGTAGAATATATTTTTTTAAAGGTAGGTTTTGGTATTAGCTATATTTTAGGGAATACATTTTTATAATAAATCAATACTTTTACTAACATACAAGTTTTATTGAAAATCCTATTTTTTACTTATAATAATAATAATAACCCCCACACCGGTTTCGGTGACGGTGGCTGGTTTCATTGAAACCAGGCAAGTTACGCAGGAGTAATTTTATAGCGCCCAAGTGTGTGCGCAGTACACATGAGCACTCTCTATTCCTTTTAACTCTCATAACCCAGTGGGACGGACGACTGACACGACTGGCGAGAGATCAGGCGCAGGACCAACTTTTACATGCCCATCCGTGATCCGATGCATTGATCATCTTACTTGTCAGACCATATTTTCCTGTTCTGAGATTCAGACAATCAGGTGATCAGCTTGCAATGTCCTAACCAAACTTGGAAATAACAATTAACAATATGTTTCCAACGCGGGAATCGAACCCACGACCTCTGAGTCAAGAGCCACGCTCTTAACCACTGGTCCACGGAGGCGTTTATAATAATAATAATAATAATAATATAATCAGCACGAATATGGATAGGATTTTTAAAATAATCATTATTCTCAACAAATTGTCATTATTCTAAGTAAACACGTCATTTTCCACAAATTTCGTCATTGTCATGAACAACAGTTTTTACTTAATATTAAATATCTCTTAAATTAATTAATTTTTTTTCGTGACTTACAGAAAGGGAATTCTATTTCGGTGCCTTTTAACACCAGAAACATTCAGAGCAATATTTAAGGGTTTTTTAAAAAACACAATTTTTGGCCTAAAATAACATTTTGAGTAGATTCACCCAGCTGCCGAAAAACTACTCAAAGATAATGTAAAGGAATGTAATGTCAATTTTAAGTTTAAAGAGATTTACCCCAAAGACATTATTGATACTTTTAAATTATTAAACATTAAGAACACCACTGATCTTTGGGGCATGTCTACAAAAATTATTAAATCTATAATTGACATCATAGCTCCTCATCTAGCAATGATTTTTAATAACTGTATAGAGAATGGTGTTTTTCCTGACTTAATGAAGCACAGCAAGGTTATACCTTTATTTAAAGCGGGAATTAAGTCTGATCCGACAAATTACAGACCTATATCGATTTTACCGACCCTTAGCAAAATATTTGAAAAAATAATTTTATAACAGCTATTGGTACACTTTAATACAAATAATTTATTACACGAAAATCAATACGGTTTTACTAAGGGTCGTTCCACAACGGATGCTGGTATAGGTCTTCTATGTAGTATATTTGAAGCTTGGGAGGAATCGCAGGATGCCTTAGGTGTCTTCTGTGACCTCTCTAAGGCCTTCGACTGTGTCGAACACGCTACATTAATTAGGAAATTGCACCACTATGGCATAAGGGACTCGGCACTCAACCTTTTGACATCTTACCTCAAAAATAGGACTCAAAGGGTTGAAATTAATAATAAGAGATCTAATGGAACCAAAATAGAATTAGGTGTCCCACAGGGATCTATTTTGGGCCCATTTCTTTTTCTCATCTACATAAATGACCTACCTTATCTAGTTAAGGACAATGATAATGAAATAGTACTTTTTGCTGATGACACTTCACTTATTTTTAAAGTGAAGAGACAACAGTCTAATTACGACGAGGTAAACAGTACTCTTTCAAAAATAGTACATTGGTTTAATGTTAATAATTTACTTTTGAATTCTACGAAAACTAAATGTTTAAAGTTTACTTTGCCCAATGTGCGGCAAGTTCAAACCAATATACTATTAAATGATGAGAAAATGAATTTGGTGGACACTACTGTGTTTTTAGGTATTACACTGGATAGCAAATTACAGTGGGGTTCTCATATTGCTAAACTTGCAGATAGACTCAGTTCTGCAGCATATGCAGTCAGAAAGATTAGGGAAATTTCTGACGAAGACACTGCACGGTTAGTATACTTTAGCTATTTTCACAGTAGAATGGCATATGGTATCCTTTTATGGGGAAACGCTGCCGATATAAATACTATTTTTGTGCAGTGCTGCAGAAGCGAGCTATACGTTCGATTTACAAAATGTCTACATTTGAATCTTTGAGAGAAAAGTTTAAAGAAATTGGAATTATGACAGTAGCTTCTCAATACATTTTGGATAATGTATTATATGTTAGAAAAAATATATGTAAATTTAAAGCCAAAGGTGACATTCATTGCAGAAACACCAGAAATAAGCACAAGCTAGATTTGCCAGTGATCAGACTTAGTAAAGTCAGTAAATCTTTTAAAGGTCAATGTATACGCCTTTTCAATAAAATCCCAGAAAACGTTCAAAATCTTTCCATTAACAAATTTAAGAAAGTAGTCAAAGAGCGTTTGTGTGCCAAAGCCTATTATAAGGTCTGTTCCCGAACATAGTTTATGAACGCGATTGTAATGTCAATGTCATGTTAGTTGTCTATCATACTTGTCATGTCTCCCGGCTTTGGTACACCACTCTGTGCTAAAGAATTAAACCTATATTTCTTCTAATAAATAGTGTTTTAATTATACATATTAAATTAGAAACATGGTGTCATAAAAATGGCTGACGAAAATCTGATCCGTCTGCTGGAGCAGCAGACGCAATTGATGCGTACTATGGAGACGCAGATGGAATTGATGCAGCAGCAAATTACTCGGATGTCGGCGCCATCCAGCGACGCCGCCGTCGGATCCACTTTAAAATCCAGCGTAAGCGTGCCCTGGCCCCAGCCTCTTGAAGTGGAAACTGGAGACCCGTACGAGAATATGGAGTTTTTTCGGAACAGATGGGAAAACTACTGTATAGCCACTGGTATGAACAATTGGGGCCCCGAGAAAGACGAAATAAGAGCGGGCATTCTACTAAATGCCATTGGCAACGCAGCTATGAAGAAGTACATGGATTTTAACCTGTCAGAGAGAGACAAAAAGAAAGAAAAATCTATATTCATTAAAATAGAAGAAGAAATCATAAAGAAGACTAATATTATTCACTCCCGTTATGTTTTCAATATTAGAGGCCAGAGCACGGACGAAAATTTTGATGATTTTTTGCTCAGTTTAAGAAAATTAATAAAACCTTGCCATTATCCCGACACTATCAAGGAAGAAATGCTGCGGGACCGGATCGTAGTAGGTATTAAAGACAGCAAAGTCATGTCAGAACTGCTGCGGAATGAGAACCTCACCTTAGATGTTGCTATTAACATATGCCGTTCAACGGAAAGGGCATCAGCTCATGTGTCAGACTTGCAGAAGGTTAATGAGGTTAACAAGATATCAAAACATGTGAAGAAGGAAGCTACAGAAGGACCTAAAAAGTGCAAGTTCTGCGGTAATATGCATGTGCTTAAGAAGAAAGTTTGTCCAGCTTGGGGTACCCGATGTGAAGGCTGTGGAGGTCGTAACCATTTCAAATCTGTATGTAAGAAGAAAGGTGTTTTGGTGAAGGAAATAGAAGTAGAAGATGATTCATCGGACGACAGCGTGTACATTTCAGAGGTCCGAGCAAATAAAGTATCTGGTCATATGGAAGCCCCTTTGTTATTTAAAATGGGTAATGAATGGCATAAAATTTATTGTACTTTAGATACCGGAGCACAAGTTTGTGTCATGGGAGCCGAGCAGTATAAAAAAATAACTGGCAAAAATAATCTTTCTTCTCTTGCTCCAGCTACTCAGAAGTTGAAATGCTTTAATGGCTCTCCTATATCTAATTATGGTGTTGCCATATTTACCTGTAAAAGAAAGAACACAAACTTTAAAATTAAATTCCATATTGTTGATGTTAAGCATGAGCCACTACTTTCAGAAAAGGCCTGTGTTGCCCTAGGTTTCATTAAGTACTGCGACACTATTTCATCTCATCATAATACTGACATAAATAAGATTTTGGAAAGTTATGCAGATGTATTTGAAGGTTACGGCAGTCTTCCTGGCGAAGTTTCTTTGGAAATTGATGAAAGTGTTCCTCCCCGCATACAACCGGCTCGTCATGTTCCAATCTGTCTTCGAGAGAAATTGAAAGTGGAGTTGGAGAAGTTGGAAAAAGATGGCATCATTGTGAAAGAAAAACAGCACACGGATTGGGTAAATAATATTTTGATTGTTAATAGAAATGAGAAGTTTAGAATTTGTCTTGACCCTATACCTTTGAATAAGGCGCTGAAACGACCCCATTTTCAATTTAATACCCTGGATGAAATGTTACCTGACCTGAAAAATGCTAAGATATTCAGTACTGTCGATGCAAAAAAAAGGTTTCTGGCAATGCAAACTAAATGAAAGTAGCAGCAAATTAACTACATTTTGGACCCCTTTTGGCCGTTTTAGGTGGAAGAGATTACCCTTTGGCCTCAGTGTTTCACCCGAGATATTCCAACAACAACTCACAAGTCTTCTGAAGGACCTGAAAGGAATTGAAATCATAGCAGATGATATCCTAATATATGGAGTAGGAGACACCATTGAGGAGGCTACGGTAGACCATAATAAAAATTTTGAGAAATTGTTGCAACGATTACGTAAAGTTAACTGTAAATTAAATAGAGAAAAAGTTAAGTTGCTTCATAAGTCTGTTAAATTTTATGGCCATGTACTTACCAATGAAGGTCTAAAAGTAGATGAAACCAAAGTAGATGCCATAGTTAATATGCCTACACCAAAAAATGCAAAAGATGTGCTTAGATTCCTCGGCATGGTGGGCTACCTCAGCAAGTTCATTAATAATCTAAGTTTCCATGCACATAAACTAAGAAATTTGACTAAAAGAGATACAGAATTTGTTTGGACAGCTGAAGAAGAAAAAGAGTTTCAAGCTTTGAAGAATCTTATTAGTAACTTACCTACCTTGCAATATTTTGATGTAAACAAAGAAGTAACTATAGAATGTGATGCCAGTGAGTTTGGACTTGGTGCGGCTATGCAGGGCCGGATTTAGAGGTCGAGAGGCTTCGGGGCAACAGAGGAGTGGAGGCCCCCTGGCCCCAAATTATTTTCCAAATAAAGTGGACAATTTTTTTCAGTTGAGTTTTTCAATAAATAATTTACTGTGGAACCAAGTATAGATTATTTTATTATTCAACAAACATATAAATATAATCGGAAACGAGAAATATCTGAAATTAAATTTTAGCGTTAACAAATGGAATCTTCCGAGCTTTTTTCGTCGAAAAATCGTTGATTATTTCGCTGAAATCCAGTTCCCGGAGTAGATCACTTTCAATACTCAGGAGAGAAAGCTTTGATAGACGATTTTGTCCCATCGTGGTTCGAAGCCTATTTTTTATAATTTTCATTTTTGAAAATGAGCGTTCTCCCGTGCAATTTGATACCATCAAAACCAAATACATTCTCAATGCAATTTCAAAGTTTGGGAATGTAGCTCTGAAATTTTGATCTTCGAGAATTTGGTAGTAAAATAGTTCCGGAGATTGGTCTTTGCCATAGTCCTTTTTGTATGAGTCGATCAAAGATACAAATTGGACCAACTCATTACCAAGACTAGGTTCTAAATCATCCTGATAAACTTTCACCAATGCCTCTGCTGCAGCGTGCAGATTTTCAGCATCCATCTTGTCGATGTGATTGAGAAATCCAAATCTCGAACGTACAGTTTCATAAGCATGCAATCTTTCGGTAAGCGAAACGCATAGCTGGTCGACCACTGGGATAAAGGCGGAAACTTTGTATTTCTCCTTCGGTGACAGATTTGCGTCTTGTGCTTTCCCGTAATCAAGCGGATTCAACCTCACGTTTCTCGTTCTGGTCCTGGTGCGTGATTGTACGTATTCGTCAGTCTGAGATATTTTTTTGGCAGCTTCCTCGTATTTATCGAAATCATTCCTTTTAGATTCCACGAATGATTTCAATGATTCTAATGCACGCATTGCCGATTCAAGAATCATTTGCGGGTCTTGCAACATCTTGTTTGTAGCGTTGAATCGCTCCAAGATATCGTTCCAAAAGATTGCGAATAAAGCGGTTTCGAGACTACTCATCTTCTGTAGAAGGTGCGCTGCTTCATTCCTCGCGATGTCTTTTTGCTCTTTATCGGAAGATATGCTGGTTAGAGCTTCTTCGATTTCTGAATAGCCGTCGACTATGGCTTTCGTAGCTTCAGCTCGACAAGACCAACGAGTGTCACTTAGCTTTTTCAAGACGTAAAACTGTCCGCTTTTTTTCTTCGATAATTTCTCGATCAGAATTCCGTATCGTTCTGTACTTGTTGTACAACAAAGTTGGAAGTGTCTCGAGGTTGATCTTGAGGAAGGGAATTCTGCAGCGATACTTGATCGCAATTTTGAAGTTCCGTGGAACCTTTTTTCGCCCAATAATCGATCATTTGCTTTGTTATATTAACAGGCCAAAGACCTATGTCATTTTTGAGACCGCTTAATTCCTCGCTTAACTCTACTTCTTTTTGGGTTTGAGATTCAGTTATAGAAAATTGTGTGGTGTCGCCTGATGAAACTTCAGCCTCCGGGCCCTCAGGATTATCTTGGATATTATCGACATCTCTATTTATTGTTGAATCTCCTGTTGTTTTTTCAGGATCTTGAGGGATTTCTTCTTTATTCAACGACGTAAAAAAACTGGTCAATTTGGGGGTTTTAGCTAAAGATTCTTCGGATTTCTTGACCCGTTCTGCTTGCAATTTCCTCTTCTGAGAGCCACTGGCAAAAACTCGAGGAGTTTTGTGACGATCACTCATGATTCCATTATAAAAGAAATGTGAATGAAAAGTTAAGAAAACATGCGCCTGAAAAAGCCCTTAACCAATAGGAAAATAGTTCTGGAGATGATAGTCGAGCAAACAAAAATATTAGCAGAAACACAAAAAAGAGTTACGTAACATGGAAAATGGAAAGGATAGAGAAGTTGCGAGCTATGTATCGAAACCTGGCCAGTTATGTGCATGCTCTCAAAAATAAGAGACAAAAACAGGAGTGAATTGAGGAAAAGTATTTCAAAATTGAATGAGCAAGCGTTAATTTACCTTTTAAATATTGGCATTTGATCATGATATTCCAGTCGCCTAAATGATTAAATAATTAACTTACGCAGAACCAAATAAACGCATGATAAACAATAAATCATAACCTCTCCGTAACCGTTTTTTATGTTCTTGTTCTTTGCATATATTTCGTATATTTAAATGTTGAGAAAAACAACTTTTCGTAATTGCACAATCAACTATCACATTCAGTTTGTATTATAGATTACAAGATAAAGATGAAAATACTCACGTCTGTCCGTACAAATTCGAAAGAATTTACATTTGTTGGACAATTTTCGCAAGTTCGTAGCTTCTTGGACGCACGACGCACGTGGCACGTGAATGTATAAAACTCCGGGATTCCCTGCTACAAGCACGCCGCTCAGCCGGCTCAGCGGACACTTGGCGACGCTAGCGCTACGACGGAGCGTACAGACAAAAAACGGGGGAAACGGGTACCGCTATACGCTGTATCGACACGCAAATACGGGGAATAGGCTGCTAAAATCCGCAGAATATACTATCAATTCCTTATCGAATTGGCAACTTTTATTCTATTGTGGATAGCCAGGAACAGGCAAAGAGCTTTTGAAGATTACAAGAAAGAAAACTCACACTTGCCACTTGCAAGGTAAAACAGCGAAAGAAAAATGTCTAAAAGCGGAAACAGCGTAAAAAATAAATAAAATAATCTCGTAAATAAAAAAATTTTTACGAGTGTTTACTAGTTGGAATTTGAATTTTTTTTTTGAAGTCTCCATTGTGGGGGAGTCTCCATCCCCGGGGCCTCCCTCTTTCGTGGAGGCCCCGGGGCTGTAGCCCCGGTTGCCCCCCCCTAAATCCGGCCCTGCGGCTATGTATCAGGATAACAAGATAATTTCTTTTGCATCCAGATGTTTAACTTCTACAGAAAAAAGATACGCGCAGATAGAAAAAGAGATGTTGGCGGTAGTTTTTGCATGTACCAGATTTAATCAATATATTGCAGGAAGCTCAAGGACTATTGTTAAAACTGACCACCGACCGCTCATAAATATTGTTAACAAGCCACTGGTAGACGCTCCAAAACGTCTGCAAATGATGTTATTAACACTCCAAAAATACAATGTCCATCTGGTGTTTATTCAAGGTAAAGACAATCAAGTTGCAGATACTTTATCAAGAGCTCCTGTCACGTCAGAGATAGATAAGAATTATGAGTTGGAAACTAAGTTGAGGGAAAGAAAAGTATTCAAAATTATAGCTAACATATCCAGGATTAAGTATTTAAAAATTTCAGATCAGTTATTGAAAAAAATTAAAGAAGAAACATTGAAGGATGATACTTTGTTAAAGTTAATAGAATATATAAAGTATGGATTCCCTAAATACATCTCTGCATTACCAGAGTCTCTGAAAATATTTAATGGGATTAGTCACGAATTATCTACTTCTGATGGCTTGATATTTCGAAATGATCAAGTAGTTATTCCGAAATCATTACAAAGTGAAATGATACATAGACTACATGTATCTCACAATGGAGTATCAAGTACACTTCGTCTGGCTAGAGCTAACATTTACTGGCCAAACATGTCGGCAGACATAAAGGATTTTATTCAGAAATGTTTAATATGTGCAGCTCATTCACCAAGTTTACAGAAATTAACTCTGGTGTGTCATGATGTTCCTCTATATCCTTTTCAATATATTTCTATGGATGTTTTCTCAGTTGGCGATCTGCGATATTTAGTATCTGTTGACCACTACTCAGATTTTTTTGAATTAGACAGCCTAACTTCACTTACTGCCAGAGAAATTGTACAAATATGCAAGAAAAATTTCGCAAGACATGGTATTCCTCAAAGAATCTGTACGGACAATGCTACAAATTTTGTTAATGAACAATTTAGATCTTTCACACAGGCATGGGGAATAGAACATGTGACATCTTCGCCTCATCACCCAGAGTCTAATGGCAAGGCTGAAGCAGCTGTGAAAATAGCAAAGAAATTAGTGGTTCAGAGCCTTCAAACTAAAAAAGATTTGTGGTATAGTCTACTTCACTTAAGGAATGTTCCAATTGAAATGGATAACACCAGCCCAGCACAGAAACTGTTTTCTAGGCGTACACGTACCGGTCTACCTTGCACACTACAGCACCTCAAGCCTCAAGTTATCCCTCAGGTTGCAGAGAATATTAAAAAAGGAAAAGAGAAGATAAAGAGAAATGTAGATAAGCATTGTAGACAACCAGCCCTTTTAACTATTGGCCAGAGAGTGATCACTCAGCTACATCCTGAAGTTGATAAAAAGTGGAGCTTTGGTGTTATTACCAAAGTTATTAATGATAGATCTTATATAGTCACAGTTGATGGGAAAGATTATAGAAGAAACAGGGTCCACATTAAACCTTTCGCAGGGGATCAGCGTCCTGAAAATAAAACAACTAATGCACCAGTTACTGAGCAACCACCTCCTGACCCTCCTGTACATAGTGATGCTGCTGGATTTCATCTGTACACACCATGTCAGCTTTCGGAGCCCTATATCAATGAAAACGTTCAAGAGCAGCTTTCGGAAGAGCCACCTCACAGAAGCAGAAGTGTTCGTACTAGAACTAAACCTAGTTATTTAAATGATTACGTATGCTAAGCTTATTTTTGTAAAGAAAGGGAGATGTTCCCGAACATAGTTTATGAACGCGATTGTAATGTCAATGTCATGTTAGTTGTCTATCATACTTGTCATGTCTCCCTGGCTTGGTACACCACTCTGTGCTAAAGAATTAAACCTATATTTCTTCTAATAAATAGTGTTTTAATTATACATATTAAATTAGAAACAAGGTCAATGATTTCATAAATGATGGCACATCTTGGGAGTAGGATGGCTGCTTGCAAGGCTACCTACACTATTGTATGACTTACAATTATGTATGTATCTTGACATTGTATATTTTAAGTTACAGCATTGTAAATTTTATTTTAAAACATTAATTTTTTCTCACTTTTTTTGGTAAAAAAGTGGGCCCCTTGAGAGTTTCTTACGCCGGTTCTTCTCGCCGGGTTAGTTCCCGAACCGGTGGTAGGCACCAGTAGTATCATCATTCTGAAAGTATTTTTTTAAAATCTATTCAGAAATAAAACAATTTTTATGTATTTATTTTATTGATTTTACAATAAAAATTATAAGGACTAAAGTTGTAGAAAATCAAATTTTCTACAAATTTGATCCTTATCATTTTCTTGAAAAAATAAAAAATAAAGGAGATATGGCTAAAAAAAGATTGGACCTTCAAACCAATATGGCGGCTAACGCACACGTCGTGGCTGGTCGAGTTTTCGAATTTAAGCTATTTGTGACCTCCTCTAAATACTGGTGCAAAAAAATTCTGACTATACCTAATTAATTAAAAAAAATCGAACCCTACTGGGGTACATAATAATATTATACAGATTGTCGCACCTATTGCGAGGGACCTTACATTTTTCGCAACTAAAGCTATCCCATGTAATTTCCTGTTTCTTAGACTAAGGTTACACGGTCTGTCTGGCATCAGTTCAGTTCATTAGTTAAGGACGACGCCAGAATTTTGTTAGTGACGCCAGAATAATGGCTGAAAAGTATCTACATCATAAAAAATGATCAGTCCGTCAATCAACCGGTTAGAGCTTAGACAATTATTCTCATTCATATTCATATCACGTAAAAAATCCAAAATATGTACATAAAATATGGACTAAGAAATCGAAAATATGGAAAAATATGGAGTATAAAATAGAAATATGGAAAAAATATGCAGTATAAAATTACAATAATTAAACGTTGTTTTAGTGTAGGTAAGAAAAGAGTCACTCGTGACAATTAACAAAGAGATAGAGGCCAGAAATATGCTATGCTGGCTTTGCCTCTGCATATTTGGTAGGCCAGAAATATGCTATACTGGCTTTGCTTATGCATAGTTGGTTTGGGAATAAACATACGTGACAGTATTAAGTGTGCAACTTGCATGACATGCCGATCATATTGTAAGCATGACAGCACGTAACGCACGTCTTGCTGCATGATTTGACGTGGGAGAGCCATGATTCGGCACGAATGGGCCGGCTCAACCGGAGAAATACCACGGGCTCACAGAAAATCGGCGTGAAACAGCGCTTGCGCTGTGTTTCGCCGAGTGAGTGACTTTACCGGAGGCGCAATCCCCTACCCTTTTCCCTTCCCTACCCTCCCCTATTCCCTCTTAAAAGGCCGGCAACGCACCTGCAGCTCTTCTGATGCTGCGAGTGTCCATGGGCGACGGAAGTTGCTTTCCATCAGGTGACCCGTTTTGCTCGTTTGCCCTATTATTTCATTAAAAAAAAAGGTCGTCTTGGGTTCGCTTAATATTGGCTAAATGATCCCTGCACGTCACAACTCACAATTCACGATATTTTTTTTTTACTTCAGTTTTTATTTAGCCATGTCAGTAACAGGACCTTCAGCATCTGAAACTTTATTTTCTATATTTCTTCAATAATCTTCTTTCAAAACAGAATACGACGATAAAACGCGAGAGGAACGAAATACGCAGCCGCATGGTGGCGGGAACGTATTTTTTTTTGTATTTTTGTGAAAATATGGACGATTGTGACATTTTCTTGCAAAATATGGACTTATCTTTGTAAAACCCTAAAATATGTAAAAATATGGAAAATAAAACTTGGTTTTTCACAGTCTAAACATGATAATTCGTGTAAAAAAACACATTCTAGGCCGGAAATTGCGTAAAATAAAAATATGTATTTACATATAAATCCGGGCCCTATTTATATCAAAAGCACACGAGGCCCTGAGTCCTGACAAGTAAGCGTTGCAGTGTACGGCTAGTGCCTGGAAAACATTATGATGTGTTATTTTCGTTCACCTCGTGCAAAAATCTGAATATTAATTATGGAGATGGAAGCCATAGGCATGTTTATTATATAACACTATATAATATTATTCTTACTTTAAACCCGTGTTAATAATAAATAATTATTTCATTCCACTCGTTTTTTAAAACAAAAAAATGTGTTTCCTTAGTCTCTCAAAAAAAGTTCCGCTTAGTACCGCTTTCTGTCCTCAATATTTACATTTATGCGTTTGTTGTCTGTTAGTATTGCGAATTCTAGGAACTCAAACCAACTCATTGTGACACTAGACCCTTTTTCACAGGTAGAGTCGGAGTAGACCGAGTCACGGAAAAATGTACGGTTCCCGCGCGATAAACAAATTTTGACGCAACGGAGTTGCGGGTGACATCTAGTTAGTTAATATATGAATAATCGATAGTTTGTATTTTAAAAAATATACTCAATTTCATTTTTAATACAATTTTGATTCTATATAAATGGATTTTTTGGATTAAAAATTTTTTCAAGTCTCAACATAAGTAGCCTTTATAGCTCAGAAACGTTTCCACTTTCCAAGCATAAATACACATATAATTTACATCTTTGATTTTTGACGCCCTAAAGTAGTGATTTTGCCGTATGTGCATCGATTCAAAAAAGAAGCGATAATGAAAACGTGTTGCTTTGGACTAGTTTGGACTGCATTTAAAAAAAAAATTGTATTGTGTACTGCTCCAATCCAACATTAATTCCATACTAATATTATAAATGCGAAAGTGACAAGTGTTTCTGTCTGTCTGTTACCTCTTCACGTCCAAACCGCTGAACCGTTTTTGCTGTTTGGTATAGAGATACTTTGAGTCTCGGGAAAGGACATATTAAGTCAAAAAATCAAAATCAAAATATTTTATTTCCAAATAAGTTAACAAAGTTAACACTTTTAGAACGTCGTGTCTACATGAGGCCTACCACCTGTTCGGGAACTAACCCGGCGAGAAGAACCGGCGTAAGAAACTCGCACGGGGCCACCTTTTACCAAAAAGGTGGACCCGTGCCCGATGGCGAGCCGTGGAAGATAATTTTTATCCCGAAGAAACCACGCGATAAAAATTTTTAGCGTAACGGAGTTGCGGGCGTCATCTAGTAGTATCTAGTAGTTATTCATACATAATAATTTTTGGGGATTTTCCGATCAGAACTAGCTTCATACACGTTTTGATCAGACTCAAATCAGAAAATAAAGAACGAGAATAATCTTGCACTTACACAGTTTTTATTACCGTTAGCAGTATTATTATACCTTTAATTAATATTTAGCACAATCGCCCTATCTGATGGCGATGAAATTGGTGTTGACTCTTCGTCTTGCAATCTTGTTCAAGAGTCAAGAATAATTTGCTCTATCTGATAAGGATAATGGATAATTTAAAGCGCGATCCACTCGAACAATATTAATATTTTATAATACCGCGCAAAAAAAAATTCGTCATAACTCATAATATCAGTTCTATCATAAAAACAACTTCCTAACAAACTTGTTCTCAGTCAATAACAGACACTGAGTAAGATGGACGCTAAGACATTAGTGCTGTTGGTCTGCCTCATAAAACTAGGTAAGTACCAAATCTATTTACTTGCTAAAATTGTTTTAAAGTGGACTGCATAAAAGTGCCAAAGACAAAGACTTCGATGTCTGTCCGTCTGTCTGTCCGTCTGTCTGTCTGTCTCCAGGCTGTATCTCAAGCCGATTTTTTAACTTTTATTTTTAACTATTTCAGCCGCATCCAGCCCGTTCGGAGACGGATCCAGCCCGTTAACATTAGACGGATCCAGTCCATTCGGTGTATGCGGCGAGAACGAATGGACGAACGGCTGCGGCTCCCCCTGCGAGGCAACCTGCGACGCTCCCCATATCCTGTGCATCCAGGTCTGCGCTGGGAACCCGTGCAGGTGCATCGAGGGACACGTCCGACACAACGGACGATGCATCCCGCTGCAGGACTGTCCCAAAAGTGGGTGAAATGCGAATGATAATTCAGAATTTTGGGCGTTTGTTTCCAACACTTCATTTTACGCAGAGTAAAGGTTTTTCAGAATTCCCACTTGCCGGGAAAATTGAAGTTTATTTTACCTTCCAGGGGGGTCCTGCCTGCCCTACCTGGATACGCCCATTTGCACAAGTTAGTTTATATCTATCCTTCTTCAATTTTATTGAACCGTTTATTTGACAATAACATTGAAGGTTCAATAATCAATATCAACCCTAGACGGTCAATAATATTACGCAATACGTGATATTGCGCAATTGCTCGTCTAGTAGTATATAATAGATGAAGTATAGGGGCCCGCTTAGAAACCTCCATGTGATGTCACAATAATTCACAATATGTATATAGGTATTATGTACCTGTATATGTATTATACAGCTGTACACAGGTACAGCTGCAGCGACGACTATTCTTTTGATTTCATGAACACCGGTGTTCGTAAAATTAGATTAGTTTTCAATAAAATGTACTTGATCTCTGAAATCACGTTTATCATGCTTGACCAAGTAGGTATAAAGGTATCCTGTATAATGTATATTGTGTTAAATAGTGGTATGCATAAAAATTAACATCACTTTAATATTTTATGGGTGGAACTCCGATAATACTTGAGTGGATTATGGATTATGTCCCAACCTTTGGTCCCAAGTCCCAACACTACTGTGTTACGATAAATCGCACCCTTATTCCAACACTGGCACTAAGTAAAAATTGCAAATTTTACAGGAGCCGCATTTAAAAATTTTAAGTGAGCAGAAATGTACATAAATTACGATTGACGATCGTTTACAGAAGCATTGGTATTTTTAAATTAAATATTTAAATAGTATTGGTATCCACAATTGTTTTCTATTTTTTTATTATTATTTAATGTTTTTTTTTCATGCAAAATGTTTCTAAGTGACACTTTTCTTTTCATAAGTTTATTTTAAATTTTTGTTAGTGTCATTTTGGTTTTTAATATTTGTTGGAAAGGCGTCACAATACATAAAAATACACTTTTCTGGTAAAAATCCATTAGAACTTTAAATGAAGATTGTAATTTTAGGCGTTACTAAACAAAAAATGACGTTTTGGAAAAAAACTTTTAATAAAAATATTTAAGTAACCTCAGCGCAACACTATACTTAACATAATAATGCCACTATACGAATAAAAAAAACTTAAATTTTCAACTTAAAATTCACAAAATTGTGTTTTTTTCCGCTTAAACACAGTTTAGCCATTAGGCGAGATGAAGATATCGTTTAGTGTCGAAACAATTAGCAATGCCATCTAGGGCTTAGAGTAGGAATTAAGAAACAAGAGTCAGCGCCAGAGATAGGTCCTCGAGTTTTTAACTAGATGGCGTTGAAAACTCATTTTACGAAAATTTTGGATAGTGCCAGTATTGCTTGTTCTGTTGTAAGTTGCATAATTCCAAACGTACCTAAGGGCCTGTTTCACTACTTCCTGATAAGTGCCGGATAGGCTATCCACCACTTAACTTGACAGAGTATGGAGAATCTGTCAAAAAAGTTGTGGATAGCCTATCCGGCACTTTATCAGGAAGTGTTGAAACAGGCCTTAAACCTTTTAAATGGATGACTCGACTTAGTTCGGCAATTATTGATAAATGATTGAAAAGCTCGTAAGTCGTGAGGCCATAATAAAGGTGAACGCAGATTTGGCCGCACCGCACGCACCGCAGTCGCCGCATTTAGAATTCTTTATATGAAGTTATAGGCAAGCTCGCATACCTACCCGCGCCGCAGTCTTCGCAACTTCTACATTCTTTATATGAAGAATTCGAAATGCGGCGACTGCGGTGCGTGCGGTGCTTCCAAATCTGCGTTCACCTTTATACTCCACTTTCTTAATAGTCTGGTTCACAAGTGCAATTTTCCTCAAAACCTGATCTCATGCACCGAAAATTATGATTTTAGGCTCATTCGATTCGGAATACCATCTAGATCATTCTATCAAAATTCCAAGAGGGGCTGAAAAAAAATGTAAAAGTTATAAACAATAAAGTAAACAAAAAAAGAAGGGTTTGTTTTTTTTTTAATATTTCAAAACCTATTTGAGATAGTCAAAATTTAAAAATAGACCTTAAAGAGCAGGAAATTTTCTAAAAAAAGTCCTAACTCCTGGAACTGTACCTACAATACTTATAACTTTAATTGAGCGGCGAAAGTAACGGTAAAAACGTGTAGTCGTGTTTCGCGTGATTTGCCGCAATCGGCCACGTGAACTAAAAAAATATTTTAAGTGATTAAATATTAATATTAAGGATCTGTACGGAACCCAGCTGCATATGCACAGAGGGGCACGTGAAGGACGCTGCAGGGAACTGCATCAAGAAGGAGGGCTGCCCTCAGGTAGAGGTGAGTTTTGTTAAATAAGAGATTCGTACCCTGAAGTTGCTTGAAAGAAAAGCACATAATTAGCTGTTTCCCAAAACTTCGTCTGCGCCAATTTTTGTTATTATGATTGCGATTATGAAGGTTTTAAAACAATAATATTATAAAATATAATAAGTTTTTATAATACTTCTGCTTAATTTCTATTGTCTTTGCTTGTTTGCGTATTTGCATATTATTATGCTTTGCTCATGTTGGCATCGCAGCGTAATGCTATGTAGCTAATAAAGCTTTCCTCGAAGGACTATCCAACACAAAAAAATTGCGCACGCGCACAAAAGTCCAAAAAGTTTCCGGGGCTCCGGGATGAGTCCGGACTCATCATCACGACCACGCAACACTGCCTCGAGACTCGAGAGTCGAGACGCGTATAAAATGGCGAACTGAGCTGACAGAAATGTTCAACTTGCTGAAGTTATTTAAACTACCTACCCGAAGATCCGTTAATTAATATTATATTATGCATTGATCGGATGTCGGAACACAAATTTTTTAAATTACTTTTTATCAGAAATACAAAGAACAGAAATAATTATTGTCGTTGTAAACGATTACTAAAACTTTAATTTTTTACAATTACTTAATAAAATTTAAATTTCGAACGCATTTTTTTTACATGATGTCTTAAAAGTTAAGTTCCCGGTTTAAAAGTTCAAGCCGAGTTCGAATTTTTCAGGTCGCAACTCGCAACTCACAGTCAATTTTAGAAGCAGGGGCGGACCGTGAGTTTAGGGGTCCCTTTTTTTGATGCGCAGGGGAAACCCATCATGGGTGCCTCGGGTTGGAGATGTGCCTCAGTTAGCTGAAGCACCCCGGAGGTATGTGGGGCTCTTACCCACTAAAACCACCTGTGGTTTGCCGTATACGGAGGGATGTCCTGGATCTGTCTAACACAGGACTCAGTTTAGGGGTCCCTGGGCTAATACTACTTACTCTCTCCGCTGCACTCCGGAGACGAATATTAATTGCTTAATTACTGTAATTATTAATTGAAGAGTTTGACAGATAATGTAATGGGCTTATGCGAATTCTCATTTAATTACAGTTAAGTAATTAAGTTTACCAACACTAAAACGTAGACTTAAATTAAACTAATTGTATGCGTTTAAATTTTAATTGATCGTGGGAATCGCAGGTCTGCAAACCACACGACCTGTTTAAATTAATAAAAGTACGGATTGTTTTGCACTATCGTCTATTTTTGACTTTGACTTCTTAGCTGGTCTCGTCAATTCACGTGGCCCTGGGCGCCCAAAAAGTCATATGGTAGAACCGGCCCTACTATTAAAGGCACGCATGCCAACACGGCAACGTGTCGCCTTCGCGAAGATTTTCATCAATTTAACGCTTCCGTGTCGACTTTATCTCCAAAGAATAAGAGGTATTTTGCTTTGACATGCCTCATCTAGATATGCAATATACCTACAGCCCTATTCAGAAAAATTGTATCGATGGATCGTGCCTCCATTTCCACGTACGAAAGTTTTCACATCAAGTGAAAACTTTCGTACGTGGAAACGTTTTCGTTTTCGTTTTCGTTTTCGTTTTCGTTTTCGTTTTCGTTTTCGTTTTCGTTTTCGTTTTCGTTTTCGTTTTCGTTTTCGTTTTCGTTTTCTCGAGAGGGACAACCAGAGACGACCGTTATATCGGGGGGCGGCGAGGTACTATAAATATAGAGAAAATAGATTTTTTGCAATATTTCAGTTACGGAGGTCGGCACGAACATGTTTTTTATGTAAAATTATAGCGTAAGGAATTGTATAAATAAAACCAATGTATATTTTGTGAAATAATGTAAATTTAATGGTATTTAAATAAAAACTTAATCTGAGGGGGTGAGGCATGGAATGTTCTGGAAGCTGGGTACCAGGACTCATATAAATATGGGTCGGCCGCCATACTGCGGCACTCGCACTACAACGTTACCCAGCTTCGGAACAACTTGTGTGCTTGACCTCTGAAACAAAAGTGAAAGTGTGGTTTAATTTAACTTCATCACCTACAGTTCTACATCTTCATCGCTGACCTAGGCGATCTAGGGGAATTGGCGCAAGCTGGTCCCCCACAAAAGTGCTCAACGCCGCTAAAGAAGTTTTCACTTCAAAAAAATTTTTTTTTTCAGATAAGCGGAAAGCAGCCGATAACCACAGTTAATTGAAACCAAGAAAATAATATGTGAATGTGATTGTAATGTAAGTATTAGACTTAAGTTAAACTTTTTTTTTAAATAAATGATTCTAATAATACAAAATAGTATGTTATTTAATATCACATAAAAGTATAAAGCCTTTTATGTGATATTATTAATATTAAAGCCCTTGCCCCCTAGGCCCTGCTCCCTAGCTACGCTTATGACATCACGAATAGTAATTACAACTTACAAGAGTGAAATAATCGGCCAAGTGCGAGTCGGACTCGCACACGAAGGGTTCCGTACCGGCATAGCGCGAAAGTAGACAAAAAATTGTGTTTTTTTGTATGGGAGCCTCCTTAAATATTTACTTTATTTTATTTTTATTATTAATTATTAAAGAACAAATATAATTAAGGATTTTGTGAAAATTTCAAGTGCCTAGCTGTCACCATTATTGATTACGAGCAAAAAAGGCCAAAAAAATCACGTTTCTTGTATGGGAGCCCCCCTTAAATATTAACTTTATTTTATTTTTAGTATTTGTTGTTATGGCGGCAACAGATATACGCAATCATGCAGAAGTCTAGCTATAGCGGTTCTTGAGTTACAGCCTGGAGACAGACAGACAGACGGACGGACAGACGGACAGACAACGAAGTCTTAGTAATAGGGTCCCGTTTTTACCCTTTGGGTACGGAACCCTAAAAAGGCCGAGTAGTGAGTACCACTGCTTTAGAGGCTTTTTAAAAAAGTCAACTAGGCTTAGGCCTAAGTTACCTTATACCTGAGCGCATATAAATTACATATTATAATATTATAATAATATAATAATTTCATAATATTATTATAAATTATATACTTACCTAATTAAAATGATATAATAAATTTTATAATATTATAAAAATTAAAATAATACATTATAAATCGAGCCTAAACAAGTAAACACTGAGAGGATGATATATGCAAATCTACCATTTTTTTTACGAATCTACATCTTTGTAGGGCATTCGCTCATGGGGATGCATTCGCCGTTATGTCTGACATGTCCCTCTATACACTCGCACTTGTCTATGATACATTGGAGGGTACAGAATTCCTCAGTATCCTCGCACGTGAGGTCGCAGGCTGAGCCGCAAGAGAGCAGCTCCTCATTCTTGCCACATTCTTTGCCTGAAACTGAGAAATATACTTTTTAGGTATGTTTGAGGAAGATAATCTTAAAAAAAAGCAATATCAATAATAGAGAAAAATAATAACAAGCTTATTCATAAATGGTGACGTGGCAATTTTATACGAGTATAGATAATATAAACAGGCATCAAAATCATGTGAAGGAAGTCACTTGGGTTAAAAAGCCCCAAAATTTTGTAAGACGAGCTGATGTTAATTAATAATTGCGACTTAATCTACCTCTGAAATTTAGTAATGATAAATTGTCTATGAGGCCTAAGTCCTAAGTCCTAACTTGTAACAGATGGTCTGAACTCTGATGCATTAAGAACACTAGCTATATGACCGAGCTTTGCTCGGTATTCAAAAAATTAAAAAAACACATAAAATGACATTTTATGAAAATGATTCCTAGCTAGATCGATTTATCGCCCCCGAAACCCCCTATACACTAAATTTCATGAAAATCGTTGGAGCCGATTCCGAGATTCCAATTATATATATACATATATAGTATACAAGAATTGCTCGTTTAAAGATATAAGATGATTCCTAGCTAGATCGATTTATCGCCCCCGAAACCCCCTATACACTAAATTTCATGAAAATCGTTGGAGCCGATTCCGAGATTCCAATTATATATATGTAAGTATTACTGTTTCACATAAAACTATCAATGCATCATGTGAGTAGTCAAAAGGGCCATGTTTGGGGCTATAATAAAAACCACATTGTGTATTATTTACAGAGATAAGTTTGATTTTCTCAACGCTATGATAGCCTCTAACGCTATCATTTTGGTGCTCCAACGTCATATTTCTCAACGCTATGATAGCGTAGAGGAATAAATTCGCTACAATTTTGGTGCTCCAACGTCACAAGCAGCGTAGATATTCGCCAATTTTCTTTCTCTCGCAAAATTTTTCTGCGTTATATCAGCAAAAATTGGCGGCCTCACCCTTATATTAATATAGAATAAGTACCTACATTATTATTTCTTACCATTTCCGATCACAAAGCACAGCAGAAAACCAAAAACAACGAATCTAGCGACCATTTTGTCGGTATGCAGCGGTTAAAATTACTTAACTTTTTTAGTCAAAATCCAAAATGTTCTATTTAAGTAATTTAATTTTAAGTGTGAAATTAAATATAAAAATGAAAAATTGTATTTTATCGCCAAGTGCGAATGATGCTACTCGGAGTTGGTTCTGTACGACCGAAATAATAATATGATTTACAGGTAGCAATCTAGTACAGACTAATTACTAAATGTTGTCGACAACTTTGTATGTCAACAATGAATTTGTCATACTGTATTCACATTGATAACTGATAAATAGGGCCCGGATTTATATGTAAATACATATTTTTGTTTTGCGTGATTTTCGGCCTAGAATGTGCTTTTCACACGAATTATCATGTTTAGACCGTGAAAAACCAAGTTTTATTTTCCATATTTTTCCATATTATTTTAGGGTTTTTCAAAGATAAGTCCATATTTTGCAAGAAAATGTCACAATCGTCCATATTTTCACAAAAATACAAAAAAATACGTTCCCGCCACCATGCGGCTGCGTATTTCGTTCCTCTGGCGCTTTATCGTCGTATTTATTGTTTCCAAAGAAGATTATGGCTTCAGGATTCAAGCCCCATAAGAGCACCGGTGATCGCGACAACAACAGAATACAATAGCATTTCCAAGAATCCGCGATCGAATGATTAATAAAGAAATAGAAAATAAAGTTTTCAGATGCAAAAGGTCCTGTTGCTGACATGGCTAAACAAAAACTGAAGTATGTTTCGGTGTTCGGGTAAAATAAAGGGATTAAGTACGTAACATACAAAGAAAAACAAAATTATGTGCCGATTATTAGGGTTCCGTACCCAAAGGGTAAAAACGGGACCCTACTACTAAGACTGTGTCGTGTACTGATGTCTGTCTGTCCGTCTGTCTGTCACCAGGCTGTATCTCAAGAACGGCTATAGCTAGACTTCTGAAATTTTCACAGAATGTGTATATCTATTGCTGCTATAACAACAAATACTAAAAACAAAATAAAATTAATAATTAAGGGTGGCTCCCATACAACAAACGTATGGCGCGTGCCATGCGGAATGTATGTAAGCCGCAGACTTTGATCGCACAAAAGTCTGTCGTCTGCGATCTCCCTAAGACTAATAGGAGCGTGGAAATAGAGGAAAATCTGAAAAAAACGGGGGAAATTATATGAAAGGGCTTATTTGAACGCGTTAATCTCAGGAACTACTGGTCCAATTTGAAAAATTCTTTCAGTGTTAGATAGCCCATTTACTGAGGAAGGCTTATAAGCTATATTTTATCACGCTAAGACTAATAGGAGAGTGTGGAAAAAACGGGGAAAATTATTTAAAAGAGCTTATCTCGCGAACTATTGGAGCAATTTTTATGTTATTTGGCACAGATAAGAAGTAGACCACGTCTTCACGTCATGAAGGATCATATTAGGCTATCGATTTTAATCATTTTTTCAGTGGCTATAATATATTTTATACCCGTGCGACGCCGGGGCGGGTCGCTAGTACTTATTATAAAACAAAGTCGCTTTTTTTTCCCTCATGCCCCTTTGTTCCTTTTATCTTTAAAACTACGCAACGGATTTTGATGATTCTTTCAGTGCTAGATAGCCCATTTATCGAGGAAGGTTATAGGCTACATTTTAACACGCTAAGACTAATAGGAGCGAAGAAATAGAGGAAAATGTGGAAAAAACGGGGAAAATTATTTAAAAGGGCTAACTTGAACGCGCGAACGCACGAACGAGGAACTACTGGACCGATTTGAAAAATTCTTTCAGTGTTAGATAGCCCATTTATTGAGGAAGGCTATAGGCTATATTTTATGACGCTAAGACTAATAGGTAGTGTCCGACCGAAGGTCTATTTTTGGCCGAAGCCGAAGCCGATTAATCGGCAATCGCCGCAACCTTCGGCCGAAGCCGAAGCCGAAGGTTTATAATCTTAATCGCTCGACTCTCAGTAATTAATTTTTAACCGACTTCAAAAAAAGGAGGTTATCAATTCGACGCGTTTGTATGTAATACTTCCAGAACTGCCCAATTTTCGTATATGTTAGTCTGTAATCTGTATCAGCGTCTGAACAAATGTGCCAAATTACAAGTGTAATATGTATGTATGTATGTATGTGTGTTTTTATGTTTGTGTTCGCATATCTCTGGAACTACCATTCCGATTTAGGTAATTCTTTTTTTGTTGTACTAGGTAGGTTTTTGTAGGTACTGTTCGACTTAGGGAATAGTGCAAGTTTCAACAAAATCAGCTCAGTAGTTTTGGAGATACGGAGTTTTAATTCTCAATTACGTATAATTTTGCAGTCGGTTTTATCTTTTTTAAATACAGTTCAATATTGTCTATAAGCTACAATTAATATTAAAATTAAGTATTTCAAAACTTCAATATTGAAGGTTTACCTCTATATTGACTGTCTCATAGAGAAGTTGACTTAGAGATGGTAATAAATGATTGTGATTTCGTGATTTATATATTACTTAATAATTTGTGGACTACAAATAATTAATTAATTAAGTTTAAGGAATGACTCAAATGTGTAGTTCGAAAACGGATGAGAATTCGGAAAAAGTGTATAGAATCAAAATTATAGAGAATTTAATAAGTTTTTTTTCATCGTAGAATGTTTTTGCTACAACGCATCGTTTTTTAGTTATTAGCAAAAAAACAAAAATTGAGATTTTGGCACTCTCCCCTCACTCCGGCTCATCTCCTAGACTTCAGGACTTTTAGAATGTTTTATCCTTAAGCACCCTGAATAAGTTCCAGCAGAAATCTCTCAGATTCCCCGCTCACGCATTCTACAACTACTTTATTGAGTGAACTATTGTAAAAAAATAATAATTTCTTTATTATTAATTCACAAATAACAATAATTAGACCAATCAATCAGTCTTTGTTTTACTCGACTAGACCGAAACTAGACTAATCAATAAAATAAACACAAATAATTCCTAATAAATAATTAAATTATTTATTAAGAAGTTAGTGTTTGTTTATTGTATTTGACGTTACTCCCAGCGGTCTCTGCATACACGACCGGTCAGTCGCTCTCTCACGAGTCACGACTCAAATCAGTATTTCGTAACAGTTTACAGTTCGTTCAATTTCGACGGTTGCTCGGACCTTCGGCAAAGCTTCGGCTTCGGCCGGGTTTTAGGCCGAAGCCGAAGGTTTCGCCGAAGGTGGTTTTTTTGGCCAAAGGCGGCCGAAGCCGAAGCCGAAGCTTCGGTCGGACACTACTAATAGGAGAATGTGGAAAAAACGGGGGAAACGTGTATATTCTTTGCTGACGTAATGTGAAGCGTCCATCAGATATTATTATTAATGCATTTTGATTAAGTAGAACTACCTCAGTGATTTTGATCGAAGAGAAAACGTTAAGGGTGCGTCCACATTTGTATCATTTGCGCGATCAGATCTCCGATCAGATCTCCGTCCCGTATCATCGAAGCGTGTCAAAATGATACGCGTATCATGATACGCCCCGATCGCTATTAACCGCGTATCTGATACGTGTCGTATAAAATACACGCATGATCGGCAGAATGATCTAATAGGCGTCCACACTATGATACGCATACTTGATACGGCGCGATGATCGCGACGGAGATCTGATCGGAGATCTGATCACGCAAATGATACAAATGTGGACGCACCGTAAAACTAGCTAGGGGCTCTGAGACTGAATCTCTAAATCTACGTGTAACAAAACTAAGTGATAATAATTACTTTAGGCTGTGTATGGCTAGCCTATATTATAGAGTTAGATGTGAAAGTAGCAGCGCTGAAAGAGTAACTTCTTTTTAAACTTTTGTATGAGAAAATTCATAATATTCGTGCGCTTTCCCATATAAATCACAAAAAAGTTGCTCTTTCAGCGCTAGTATTTTCACGGTGAACTCTATACAAGGAACACCTACACATCCTATAGTACTCGTAATTCGTATTATCACTTAGTTTTGTTACCCCCCGTATAAGACCCCACGTTCAACGCAGACCACTTTGAGAAGCTCTGACTTAGCTTGAGTGATGACAGTATCAACAGTCAACACATCAGCGTGTCCACTGTTGTCTGACACTGACCTTCGTCACAGATTTCCTCATTCATTTTCTGATTCACGGAATACGTTTGTGGTTTTTTAATAAACATCATTATCAGTCTGTATCTATTAGGGCATCGAGTCCGGGTTTTCCCGGTACTTAAAAACTCGGGTAACCCCCGGTAAATGGATTAAAAAAAAAAAAGATTTAAAAATGGATACTCGGGTTTTTCGAGCTTACCGAGTTTTTTAAGAGCAACAACTGATTTTACCAAAGGACTTCAATTAAAGCTGCACTGCACTTTACCACGAACCACTTCGAGAAAACGGCTGTGTCCGCTTAGGCTGTGTTCCACTGAAGCGGAGCGGAGCTTAGCGGTGCCCGAATTGACCAATCGTGCTATTTCAGCGGAATGACAGCGAAACGGAGCGAAGATTTGATTGGTCAATTCGGGCACCGCTAAACTCCGCTCCGCTTCAGTGGAAACACAGCCTAAGGGTGAATTCAAACCGCAATGCGAGGCGTAGATGCATTTTATGGATTTGTCAGATTTGCAAGACGTCTCACGCAATTGAAATCTGTCAATCTCTTGCCTGGGGCACTGCGTAGTCCCCCAGACCATGAGATTTAAAACAAAAAGTCAGATACTTAGGTACCTACCGGCCACGGTACTGCGTACGTACGGACTGACGTGGTGTGAAGCGTCAATAATAGATATTACCCAACTAACAAAAATTGTTCTTGTAGTGACTTGTATAGCCAAAAATAATATTCTTATAGGAGTCGTATTATCGCTAATAATATTAATTATAAGGATAATAACCTTATACCCTCCTTATAGTTGCTTTATTGTCCGCTTTTTTCCTTATACGTGTTATATAATGACCAAGAACAAGGTACTTCAACTTATAAGAAACATATAGAAAGCGTTAATACGGGCGATCACCCTTATACGTGTTATATTATTGTCCGATACAAGGGAGTTAAACTCCGTTTGCCCTTTTTGCCGTCATAAGTGATTTACATTGGGCGTTTTCACACTGCGACGATAACGACACGACACGATACCACAGAATAGATAAGGGCCACCGCACATATTATACAATTTCAAGTTGGCCGACTATCGTACAAACTAAATTGCGTAGTGTCACAATTTAATTGGACAACTTCATCTGCGGCTGGCAGTGTAGCCAGCCGCAGACTTTTAGATTTAGTTAGTAACGGTGTTGCTAGCCTAGCGACGTGCGTATTAAAATGCGTAAAAAGCACGCTTTTTACGCATAAATTTTTACGTGCCACAATTGGCACTAATAAAATGAAGGCGAAAAGAAAGGAGAATATTTTAGGGGCATTCAATACTAAGTGACAGATTAGAATAAGGAAAACATCATTGATCATACCGTGCATTTTAAACTTCGATATTATCCACATAAATTTTAATGAAAAAATCCAGATAAAAAGGTGATAATAATCCATATTTCCATACTAATATTTTTTTTATTATTATGTAATTCGAGGCTGTCTATGGGCTATTCGCCCATATCCTTTTTTTGCTCTCTTTTTATATTGGTTTTTCGCACCAAGGATAATTATTGAAATAATATTATTAATTGTAATTACATTTAATTCCATATTTATATTATAAATGCGAAAGTGTGTCTGTCTGTCTGTCTGTCTGTCTGTCTGTTACCTCTTTACACCCAAGCCGCTGAACCGTTTTTGCTGAAATTTGGCATGAAGATACTTTGAGTCCCGGGTTTTTTTTTTCTGGGATAAAAACTATCCTATGTTCTTTACATAGGATAGTTTTTATCCCAGAAAAAATATGGTTTCCACGCGATAAACAAGAATACGTGAAACAAATAAAATAAACTTATTGATCATGATAACTGTTTGAGTTTTTATCTGCGTAGTTAGTTTGTACGATAGTAGCCAACTTGAAATTGTATAATATGTGCGGTGGCCCTCTATTCTGTAGTATTGTGGCTTGTCGTGGCCGACTATCGTACTAATTCTAATATTCTGTCACTTAATATTGAATGCACCCAAAATATTCTCCTTTCTTTTCGCCTTCGCTTTATTAGTGCCACAATAAAAGCGTGCTTTGTACGCATTTTAACACGCACGTCGCTAGGCTAGCAACACCGTTACCAACTAAATCTAAAAGTCTGCGGCTGGCAGCGTACACGATGAAGTTGTCCAATTAAATTGTGACACTACGCAATTTAGTTTGTACGATAGTCGGCCAACTTGAAATTGTATTATATGTGCGGTGGCCCATATCTATTCTGTGGTATCGTGTCGTGTCGTTACTGTCGCAGTGTGAAAACGCCCATTTTCGCAACAGCTTGGAGAATAAATAGTAACGTCAGCCATTTTACTGTCAAGTAAACGATAAGTCATTATTTTATGTATAGTTTATTTACCTGATTTAGTGCTCGTTTATTTTGAAAAGTGTATGGGAATTAAAATGCATGATAAAATGTGAAACGCTGTGTGTTTTGGTATCAACTCGCCCTTGAATTTAAGCTGTTTTTGTGCTAAAAACGTCATTAATTATTTAGTCAAGTTATATACAGTGCTTTTAAAAGAACAACAGGATTCATACATCGTCTATAAGGAGTCTATGAGAGTAAAGACTTTATAACGGCATCAATTGTTTCTTATGATATCGCCATTTTACATATCGTTAGGGTTCCTTTCACACTAACAAAATCGCACCTAGCTAGTGTTATTCCCGTATATTATATATAAAAATGTTTTTTTCCACTGTAGTTGGGTTGGCCGAAAGAGACCTCTTTTTATGGATACTTTAGCTCACTTTTGCGCACTAATTTTAAGTTTGAAATATTATTAAAAATACGTGATTATCAAATTAAGTGTTTTATTTTTTACTTTTCTTCTGTAACCATCGCTCCTTTTCAACTTCTTCCACAGTTTTGAATCCCTTTTTAGGGTTCCGTACCCAAAGGGTAAAACGGGACCCTATTACTAAGACTTGGTTATCTGTCCGCCTGTCTGTCTATCTGTCTGTCTCCAGGCTGTATTTCAAGAACCGCAATAGCTACAATTTTGAAATTTGTCGGGATTGTATGCATTTATTGCCACTATAACAACAAATACATAAAACAAAATAAAATTAATACATATGATATCTAAGGGGGTTCCTCTGCAGCAAACATGTTTTTTTCGCTTTTGTTGCTTGTCATGGTAACAGGTAGGCACCTGAAATTTACACAAAGGCCTAAAAACTTAAAAAAAATTTTTGGCCTTTTTTTGTTCTATGAAAGTACGGAACCCTTCGTGCACAGGTCCGACTCGCACTTGGCCGATCATTCCGCTCCGCAAGAAATTCACACAATCTGTTGTACGTTTAAAATGGCGAATTTAGTTATGTAAAGCATTTTAATGTGACCTTAAAGAGAATAATATCTTTATAATCATTGTTTAAGGGAATGTGGATTGCTTTCATCCTTGTTAAGGTCATATAAAATGTTAGCTTTCGTTTGTTAGATAGATGTCTTATTAAATGCCCCTATAAGTTAAAAGCATTATTAATTACCTTGTGCATTACTTTTATAAGAATAATTGACCATATTGAAAGCTTTTATATGTCTTTGAATATTATAAGGCTAAAAAGCAATGTAAATAGCCACTATAAGATGAACATATTTCGAAGCCTTATAGTTGCCGTATAAATTAGAGTTATTAACGTTTACCCAACCAAATTATAAGAATAAAGGTAATATTAGCCAAATCCCCTAATAGTGTGCCATTATAAGTAACATTGGCATAATGAATGCTCTTTTATAACAAGTATAAGAGTTTAGACCTTATTGAGTTAATTTTATAAGGTTAGTTTGTTTGTTGGGTATTATAATACTTTTCATTCATAGCAATCTTTCCATACCTTTATACTACAAAACCGTTAAAATATGTACAGAATATTATAGCATTGTTGTTTTATGTTGACCACCTATGACAAGGAGGGGGGGAGCCGGGAGGGGTCTAAAGATCATAAAATTCGTGTGACTTACTTATATTCGGATGGTTCCAAAGTCTCTAAACTAAACGACAGACGACTATGAACTTTATCTAAAGATTTCCTTTCTAGTTTCCTTCAAGGTCAATGTGAGTGTGAGTGTACAGTCAACATAATTTAGCTAATGCATCGAGTTTTGTTCGTACACAGGCAATACTAAAGTAACCACGCTGCAGGTGATGGTAGGATAAATAGGGCTTAGTAAGAAACTAGCTGGGCCCCGCGGTGTTACTCGCGGCTTATTAGGATAAATAAATTATTGTGATGATTATTTTCCTGCAGTAAATAGTAAGCCTATGTGTTTATCCAGTGTCTCAACTAACCCCATACCAAATTTTATTAATATCGCTCCAGTCGTACAGACATGAAGAAGTAACAAACATAAAAGTCATTTAGCGCCCCCGATGTTTCAATTTAAAATGCATCCAGATGAAATAAATCACCCCCCAAGCCTCTACACAACGCCACCATTTTATTTTCTGGGTCCCACACCGCCCCTCTTAAGACCTTCAGCGCCCACAAGGGGGCGTTATCGCCCATTTTAGGAAAGACAGCTCTAGAGTCTAGTTTAATCACGGGACTATAAACATTAAACAGTATAATATGATATTTTGTGACAGATGGACAGACACATCGACATGCTTAGTAACTACAAAACATTCGTTTTTCGTATGATAAGTTCTGTTAAAAACAAAAAAGTTGTCAACCTACTGGGTACTGCACTAAGCTATCTCACATTATTGTCCATATAAGTATGACGAAGCTATAAAGTTTAGAACAGAGCTTTAGCTTGGAGCTTTTAGTTTATGAAACAATATGGTAACTGGTAAGTGGTAGGTACTCCTTTATTCTAGTAGTGAGTTGAAGCTTTCGGTAACTTTATTTAAAAAAAGTTTCATAAAAGGAAAGAACTAAAATCACTACTACGAGGGCTGCTATTTATGTATCCGGAATTAAAAAAAGAAACAAACATATATCATTGAATATGGTTTTATTGCTTTTCAAAATATTCGCCGCGATGATCGACACACTTTTGCATACGCTGGAACCAATTTTCATAGCACTTTTTCCATTCTGATTGAGGTATATCCAAAACGTGCATTTTGAACGCATCAACAGCCTCTTCGCGGCTCGAAAAACGTTGACCACGTAATTTGTTCTTCGCGTATGGAAATAAAAAGAAATCGTTAGGTGCCAAATCAGGGCTGTACGGCGGATGACCAGTCAATTCGATCTTTTGACCCTCCAAAAACTGAGTTGTTTCAGCTGAGGTGTGACAGCTAGCATTGTCGTGATGTAATATGATTCTGCGTTGTCGGTTGTCCTTTCTTATTTCTTCAAAGACTTCTGGTAAACAAATGGTCGTATACCATTCAGAATTAACCGTTTTACGATTCTCTAATGGCACTGTAGCCACATGTCCATTAATTCCAAAAAAACAGGCGACCATTTGCTTCAAAGTACTTTTTACACGAGTAACTTTTGTTGGTTTCGGCTCATCTTGGAACACCCACACCGTTGACTGTTGTTTAGTTTCGGGGTCATATGCATAGATCCAAGATTCATCACCTGTGTAGATATTATAAACGGCTTGTGACGTACCACGGTTGTATTTTTTTATCATTTTTTTGCACCAATCGACACGAGCCCGTTTTTGATCGATTGTCAAGTTGTGCGGAATCCAACGCGAACATATTTTTTTTACAGCCAAATGTTCGTGTAATATCTTATGTATGCTCGTCATACTTATGCCTAAGGACGCCTCTATCTCGCGATATGTAACATGACGATCACGCGTTATTAGTTCCCGCACAGCATCTATATTTTGTGGGACAACAGCTGTTTTTGGGCGACCTTCTTTATTTTCATCCGTGAGCATAGACCGCCCACGATTAAACTCACTGTACCAGTGATAAACAGTGGTTTTTGATGGTGCTTCATCTCCAAAAGTTGCGGTGAGTTGAATAAAGCACTGTTGTTGATTTAGCCCACGCCGAAAATCGTAGTAAATCATTGCACGAAAATGTTCACGCGTTAAATCCATGGCAAATGAAGACACGCAATTTTCAAAATGACGCCACAATGGAAAAATAATTGACAGTCACATGAAACAAAATGTATTCTTCAACCAAAGAGTTCTATTTTCAAATGTTGTAATTACTTTTTAAATATTGTTCTTGTAAGTGGCCAGTTCCGGATACATAAATAGCAGCCTATGTATACAGTGATTCCATTTTTGTTTTAAATAGTATAAGATGTGACATTAGGTGGCGTCGCGATGCGTCACGTCGTTTGTGTACCAAGTGTGCCATATAGCAATAATTCCATAAGTACTGCTGATTGGAGATTTCCAATCAGGATTTCAGGGTTATAGACTACAGGCCCACGTCGAAAATGGATGGGTCAAATGAACCACCTGGGGACGTATATAGGACGATATTAGAGCATAAAATAATAAGATTTAGCACTATGCCGTCACTTGTAAGCTGTCAAACTGAGTGCTGGTGAGAATTCAAAAGTGCATGTAGGGTGAGTACATTTTGGTCATATGATCCTGTACTGCATTTTTACCATCGATAGACACATGAAAAATAATAAGAAAGCCCGCAGTGCCGTACAAAAATAATGCGCCAACAAGTCGGTATTTTTATTTTATTTTCAGCCAATTTCCATGGTAAATTTGGTCATTTGATTCAATACGGCATACGTTTCATACTGTTCGGATACAGCTTGGAATCAATTATTCCGCAACGCCGTACAAAAATAATGCGACAATAGAAAAAATATCGAGGGCTACAAACCCCCGTTTTTCAGGAGTGGGGGGGGGGGGGGGGGGGGTGGGTTCATTTAAACCAACATAAAATTAATTCATTTTGAAAGTATGCTATGCATAGATCAAATTTTTTTGTACGCCGTACATTTTTGTTGGTCCAAAGGTTTGTAGGAGAAAAAAAACTCAAGCAAATATCCATAGAACGAAATGTAAGAAAAGTCCATACAACGAAATATATCGATTTTTTTCTAAAAAATAATTGTTTTATTAGGGTTCCGTACCCAAAGGGTGTAAATGGATACCTTTACCTAAGACTTCGATGTCTGTCTGTCTTCAGGCTGTAACTCAAGAACGGTTATAGCTAGAGATTTAAAATTTTCAGAGATTATGTATTTCTGTTCTGATTAAGTGACTTACCAGTATAACCTGCCGAGGTCAACGTTGATACCAGAATCGACCAAATAGGGCTGAAACCCTCTATTTTATACCCAGGTATTCCCGCCAACCCCCGCCAACTGCTATCAACCTCGAACTCTACAAGGGAAGTCAAATGCAACTTCCTTTTTTTTATTTAATACATTGTTTTATTTTAGCACTAGAAAAATCCTAACATACTCTCAATAAATATTAAATAAATATGAAATTTTAATAAAATAACTTCCTAATTTTTACATACCCTTCAATACAATTTATAGAAATGCAATAAAGCTTTATTTCCTTTTAATCAACAGTTTTACAAAAATCCAAAAACAACCTTAATAAATATACCATAATTATTCATCGTTTTGTAATGACATTTCTTGATTTTAGCCATCTTATTTTAATTTATAATCATTTACTTTACATTGCATACTGTTAGTTAATTCAAGTTAAAGATTAAATCAAAACAGAATCATATATAAACTAAATGACTACTAAAATATTGTTTTTAATTTTCAAATTAAAACATACATTTCTAAAATAAAATTGACCTAACACTCTGTTCATATTGCTAATAATAATTTTATCTTACAAATTATAACTGATTAAATCTTACTCTTTTATAACTAATTAAATCTTACTCTCTTACGAGGTCTTCTCGATTACGCTGATCGTCTTTCGACCTCAATTATTACTTTACAAATTTCAAATCTCCATCATTTACAAGGTCTTCTCGATTACGCTGATCGTCTTTCAACCTCAATTACTTTACAAATTTCAAATCTCAATCATTAAGAAGGTCTTCTCGATTACGCTGATCGTCCTTCGACCTTTTTACTTTATAAACTTCAATTCTCAATCATTTACAAGGTCTTCTCGATTACGCTGATCGTCCTTCGACCTTTGCAAATTTAAAAAAAAACTATACTTAAAATGTAAAATTGGTGAAATGAAAAATAATATTACTAAAGATAATTAATTCAATTATCATCAATACTGTTACTTTCATCACTACTATTAACATCATCAGCATCATTATGTACATCAAGGGCAGCAATATTAACCCAAGGTAACATGCGACTTTTACTACTAGTTAAGCCTGGAATTGCTGTTATCTCATACCGATCATTTCCTAGCACGGAGACCACTCGAAATGGCCCTATATAAGGAGGCACCAGCTTTTTACTTTGACCGTCGTTCTTAAAAGTTTTTGTTATTTTTACTAAGTCACCCTCATTGTAAATTCGTGCTGGGCGCTTGTGTTTATCATAATACTGTTTTTGTTTTATCTGTTCATTATCTATTCTATCCTTAACTTCATGCCTTATATCGGTAACGGCAGTATTATCACGAGTTTCAGATCGCACTTCATTAAGAATAGGTTCTATCTCACTATTCATACGGGTTCCAAACATTATTTCTGCAGGAGTTCTACCAGTAGTTTTTTGGATACTATTATTAAGGCCCCATTGAATTCTGCCCACCTTCTCATCCCAACATTTTTCATCGCAATTTAAGTTTTGAGCTGTAAGAGCATTAAGAACAGTCCTGTTGTAGCGCTCTACCTGACCATTCGATTGAGGGCTTGCCACAGCATTTAACACGTGTTTGATTTTCCTATCTGTACAAAACTCTTTGAATAATCGCGAAGTAAAACAAGTTCCCCTGTCACTTATTATGCGGTCAGGAGTTCTAAAAACATTAAAAATTTCATCCAAAATTGCAATAGCTGTTCTAGACTTGGTATTTCTCACTGGCTTAATAAAAGAAAATTTAGTAAAGGCGTCTATGATTAGTAATATATAAGAGTTTTGTTTTTTCGACTTTACAAAGGGGCCGAGATGGTCAATATGCAAGGTATGAAACGGATCTTCAATTTTAGTAATGGGGTGTAGTAATCCTTCAGAATTAGTAGATTGTTTTTTAGCATAAGCGCATTGAAGACAGGCAGCCACGTATTTTTTTATAAATTTTGTCATTTTTGGAAACCAATATGTCCCCTTTATTCGTTCCATTGTTTTACCTACTCCAAAATGACCAATATCATCATGGTTTAGCTTGCATATTTGCCATCTCGCTCCCTTTGGCACAGCCCATCTTAAATTATTCTTATCACCATCTATTACTTTGTAAATCCTATTATCTTTAATAACATAATTATCACTTATGTGTTTTACTTGTTCTGCGTCTATTTTAGAAGTTAATATATCCCTAACTCTTTGTAGCTCTGAATCACCGAGCTGTAAAGTTAATAACCAATCTTCATTATTTATTAACATGACAGTAGGGTATTGTTCTAGCTCATCAGGAATTACTAAATCCGTTGGGTTACGTGACAGGGCATCTACATGTGACATACGAGTACCAGGACGATATTCTACTGTGCATTGATACTCTTGTAATAACAACCACCACCGTGCTATTCTTGGAATAAGATCTCGTTTAGAGAAAGTAGTTCGCAGAGCACTACAGTCGGTAATTATTTTAAATTCCTTACCAATTAAATAAACCCTAAACTTTCTAAGGCAACATATAATGCCAGGGTTTCCAACTCGTAAGAGTGAAAATTCTTTTCCTCAGTAGAGGTTTGGCGACTGTAAAAAGCTACTGGTTTAAATGTGTCATTTTCTTTAAGCCGTTGCATTAAAATACCACCTACACCAATTTTGCTAGCATCAGTATGAAGTTGAGTTTCAGCTGATGGGTCATAAATAGCTAAAATGGGTCTAGTAATAAGTCTACGCTTGAGTTCGTTAAAGCAATTGTTTTGTTCATCAGTCCAGACAAAAGCGACATCCTTTTTTAATAATTTACTAAAGGGATAAGATAACTATGCAAAATTTTGAATAAACTTGCGGAAGTAACTAACCAATCCGAGAAACTGACGTATCCCGTGTTGATTTACAGGCCGAGGAAAATTTTGAACGCTTTCTATTTTCTGATTACCGGGCCGCACTCCTTCAGAGCTAATTTCATAACCTAGATAATCGATTCGATCACATAAAAATTCGCATTTTTCTAAATTAAGAGTCAAATGGGCGTTCTCTAGTAAATAAAGGACGTGTTTTAATTTTTCCAAACAATCCTCAACATTCATGCCATAAATAAGAACATCATCTATATAGGCAGTAGCTTTAGTAAATCTAGAAGAGCCTAACACCTTATTCATCATTCGTTGGAAAACTGCTGGTGCATTTGCAAGGCCAAAAGGCATGCGGTTGAATTCATATTGCCCATCAGGCGTGACGAATGATGTAAGGTATTTAGAGTTTTCTGATATTGGTATTTGGTAATATCCCGAAGCCAAATCAAGTGTAATAAAACAAGAATGTCCGGATAATCGCGCAATTTCATCTTCAATTATAGGCATCGGGTAACGTTCTTTAACGGTTATAGAATTTAGCATTCTATAATCTACACAAAGTCTTTGCTTCGAGTTTTTCTTTCTAACTAAAACAATAGGGCTTGCGTATTCTGACGTTGAGTCTCTAATGATACCGGCCTCTAACATTTCGTCAATCATTTCCCTAACCTTTTCGCGTTCTGCATGGGAGAGTCTATATGGTCTGTACACTACTGGTGTTTTACTTTCAGTTGCATTTGTGCATCCTAAATCCTGAAGAGACTTTGCAAAACAATGTTTGTACTTGTTTAAAATCTGTAAGAGTTTAAGTTTGTCCGACTCACATACAGAATCTCCTATGTGTAGATCGTGGATGTCTATATTATTTGTAATATTATTGGCACAAAATTTGGAAGAAGACGTAGGAGTAACGCAGTTAATCACTTCAACTGGAAAAGCTCGAGCTATAACTGTATTCTTAACAATTTGACATGATAATGATTCTGGTGCAATAACAATATGCAATTCATTATTGACACAGCGGTACAAGCCACCATTGACAATATACTGCTGTACTGGTTTACCTATTATTTTACTATCCAACAAAATATATCCATCGTAATCGCCCTGAACCACAGCCTTAACAGATGAAATTCCGAAAAATGTAACAGTTTTATTTGCAACTACTTTTATGAGTTTCGCTTCCGAGTCAAAAATATCCGAAAAAGGCAACTCGTTTTTAGTACTAAAGAATTCCAGTTTATTACTACACTTTCTTACTAAATTGTGAGGCTGCTCTGTAAACGACTGACCTATTCTAAAAGTTCATCTGAAACTACCTTACAGTCAACCTTGGCAGAAACGCCATCTACCACGAGATCTGCCTTTACACTACCAAGAGCTAGAACAATCTCTTTTCCAAATCCTTTCATAGGGTGAGAAATGCAATCGTGTTTTAAGCCTAAACGAGTTAGTAACGTATGTTTCATAACCGTAACTTCACTGCCAAAATCTATGAAAGCATTAACTTGTAAATTATTTATGTTTACACTCTTATAAAACTTTGCATTGGGGGAAGAAGATGAAATGCACATAGTTTTAGGAGTGGTATTATTATTTTCCTTATTATTTGTAAGTTTGATAACACACTTTTCAGTAGTATGACCTATTCTTGAACATCGCGAACACTTAATTAAGGGTTTAGTGCAGCGAATGTAACTATGGCCCTGTTCCTTGCAATTAATTAAAACAAGTGAGAGTTTGAACCTGATTGGTACCCGTACGTGTAAATGATTTTTCATTCCCTACTCTAGGCTTCATAATTGAACGGTCTTAGAGAACTGAGTTATCCTTATTACTCATCAAACACTGTAGCAACTGATCGGGATGAGAACAACGCAATGCCAGAGCACTAGATTTCATTGTTCTATCACTTATTCTGTGAATAATACAGTCAACCGCACGCTTTTCCGTTATGTCACATTGATTTACAAGTGCTAATTTTTCATAGAAATAATTTTGTATTGATTCATTAAACCTGCTCTTACGTCTAAGCATTTCTTCCAAGGATTGGCCATAGTTATATTCATGTGGGAATGCGCTAGTTAATTTGACTTGCCATTCGTCCCAAGTAAATAATATAGTACTAAGGCTTTCATACCAACGCTTGGCCAATCCTTGCAATTTTTGCATAGCGAAATGGATAGTAGTCTTTTCATCCCAGCCATAGACAGCAGCGCATTCGTTAACCTTTTTTAGCCATATATCTATTCTTTGATTGTTAGATGACGGATCAAATTCCGGTAAAATATTTTTGTAATCGTTACTTCTATTGTTATTAGCTGGTGTCTGTGGCTGCGAGGTAATTGATTGAATTAACTTTAAAACAATCGTCCGTGGACATACGGGGGCTCACTGACCTTCTGTTCAACTCGTTTACATCTCGCTCCTGACGCTCTTGGCCGCTGCGACGCGAGGACTCGCGGTCGACGCGCTCCCGGCTGCTGGGGCGCAAGTACTCATGGTGGTCATGCTCGTGGCGCGTCCTACTTCTGCAGCGAGAGGACTCGCGGCGCGGCCTGTTGCTGCGTCGCGACGACTCGTGGCTATCACACTTGTGGCGTAGACTGCTGCTGCGTTGCGAAGACTCGCGGCTGTCACGCTCGTGGCGTGGCTTCCTGCTGCGTCGCAGGGACTCGCGGCTGTCACGCTCACGGCGTGGCCTGCTGCTGCATCGCGAGGACTCGCAGCTGTCACGCTCGTGACATGGCCCGTTGCTACGGCGCACGAATCTGCCGCACTCTCGGCGCGGTGTTTGAAGTCTGCGTGGCCGTTTTTTATCCTGACTACAGCTGCGACTTCTGTGTCTGTCGAGTCGGGACCTCTTCCCTTGTAGCAAACGCTGATGTCCACGACGTCGGGGATGGTCGCTTTCATTACTCGAAGTAGACTGGCTTCTCCTGTGGTCCTCAAGTCGTCTTTTTCGCGATTCGTGTTCCATTGCGTCTCAAACACACAAAAGTAGAATGCTTTAGTATATTATGATACCACTAAAAGAAAAGAAATACGGTTGAAGTTTTTAAATAAACAAAAGCAATTTTGTAGGCGTGTACGTGTCACTTCTGATATGTAATAAAATTCTAGATCACAATTATAATATTTTATTTATCAGACATCTATTAATAATAATTATTAAATTCACCTCCACCTAACAGTAATTAACATTAGGTCTAACACAATGTGAGCACGTTATATCAAAACAGTAAATAATTAATAAGTATAAGAAATTCTAAAAGTGACTTACCAGTATAATCTGCCGAGGTCAACGTTGATACCAGAATCGACCAAATAGGGCTGAAACCCTCTATTTTATACCCAGGTATTCCCGCCAACCCCCGCCAACTGCTATCAACCTCGAACTCTACAAGGGAAGTCAAATGCAACTTCCTTTTTTTTATTTAATACATTGTTTTCTTTTAACACTAGAAAAATCCTAACATACTCTCAATAAATATTAAATAAATATTAAATTTTAATAAAATAACTTCCTAATTTTTACATACCCTTCAATACAATTTATAGAAATGCAATAAAGCTTTATTTCCTTTTAATCAACAGTTTTACAAAAATCCAAAAACAACCTTAATAAATATAGCATAATTATTCATCGTTTTGTAATGACATTTCTTGATTTTAGCCATCTTATTTTAATTTATAATCATTTACTTTACATTACATCCTGTTAGTTAATTCAAGCTAAAGATTAAATCAAAACAGAATCATATATAAACTAAATGACTACTAAAATATTGTTTTTAATTTTCAAATTAAAACATACATTTCTAAAATAAAATTGACCTAACATTTGAGTGCTAAAATAATGTTTGGAACCGAAGCCGTACTGTTTCAGATGACCCCCCGGACCCCTGAAAAACAGGGGTTTGTAACCCTCGATTTTTTTCTATTGTCGCATTATTTTTGTACGGCGTTGCGGAATAATTGATTCCAAGCTGTATCCAAACAGTATGAAACGTATGCCGTATTGAATGAAATGACCAAATTTACCATGGAAATTGGCTGAAAATAAAATAAAAATACCGACTTGTTGGCGCATTATTTTTGTACGGCACTGCGGGCTTTCTTATTATTTTTCATGTGTCTATCGATGGTAAAAATGCCGTACAGGATCATATGACCAAAATGTACTCACCCTACATGCACTTTTGAATTCTCACCAGCACTCAGTTGGACAGCTTACAAGTGACGGCATAGTGCTAAATCTTATTATTTTATGCTCTAATATCGTCCTATATACGTCCCCAGGTGGTTCATTTGACCCATCCATTTTCGACGTGGGCCTGTAGTCTATTAAGTCAAATCCCATAAATTGACATACAACTTCGCAGCAAAGCATTCAGGCGGTTAATGGAATAAAACAATTTTGACAATTCCTGTAATTTATTTATACAGAACATATTAATATAGTGCTATATACACATTTTCATACAAAACTCTAAGTCGGTTATATTTCCACACGTAAAATAAAAGGTAACAAATAAATGACATACATCCAAATAATTGTACATAAAGGCACACAAAAGTTAAGTACCTAGTAAGTAGTAAGTCTAAGTCGGTTATGAGTCGTGGCAGTCTTATAAGTTATAAGTTTATAACTTATAAGCAAAAGTAGTGACTTAGAGACAGTGGCCTCTTTCTTTCATTTGTTATCTCGCTTGCACCACTGACAGTCTATGACAGGATAGACAGATAATTTTTTTAAACATAAATTGTGATTTTATCGCATGGATTAAACTTATAAGATGTATGATCACTCCTTCCATTTTTGCCGAGCGATCTTAATAAGATTTTGCGCGGCCTATTAATTAAGTAGTATTTTTGTAACTTCTTATAAAACTGCCACTGGACTCGCATAAAAACAATTCAAAATTGTTTCATCTGCCGCAATCTGTTTGGCACACTACTCTAAATTCGTCGTCTATACACTCTATATACATTATACATAGGAACAAATATGTATGATGATAGATGATAAAATGATTTTGGACGTTATCGCTTTTACAAAAAGTCCAAATTACATCAACATCTGTTGATGCTAATCGCTGATGTCATGCTTCTCTTTCACACATAGGGATCGTTCAACAATAACGTGATCATTTTTGGACGTTTTTTTAACCCCTCCCCCCCTTTGTGATCACAGCGTAATATTTTGTTTTAACCTACCCCCCCCCTCGCCTTGATTACGTAATCTTCGTCCGTGCTTAAAATGTTTGCTGTTTATTAGCACTGACACTCGACTGACACGTATGTCATGTTTCTATTCCCCCAATATACTTACCTATAAAAATACTGATGCTTGGAAAAGTCGATAAAATATGCCGAAAAAGTATAAAAATACTGAATCTGGTCACACTGTTCCACAGTTTGTCTATAGCAGGGGAAATCCCGTTCCATCTATCTAATATTTAGGTTTACCAGTAATAGACTTCAAAATTGGACGTAAATATATTTTAGTTAATTAAAGTTATACAATGATGATGACGTAATCATAGATTCTCTTCCCCCCCCCCCCCCCCCCAAATAATCCAGATGAATATACAAGCACTCGAACCCCCTCTTTCGGTGATCACGTAATTGTTGAATGATCGCATATGAAGAAAAAGAGAGAACATAATATTTATCGGCGACTAACTTTAACAGACGTAGATGAAATTGGCACTAAAACTCTTTTTAATGTATCTAGTCTTGTAACACTTGACTAACAAAAATACTCCTGCAAATAAATAAATACTATCTTTTTAAAAAATTGCCTTTCGAAAATATTTTTTAAATGAAGGCACAAAAATGATCAATTCTTGTGCTGCTTTATCTGAACAAAATATATCCGAAGTATCAGAATTGGGACCAAGTAGTTTAAATATACAAAGGAATGTGTTTTTAAATAAATGCAAAAAAATATTATGTTCAAGTTAGTCAAGTATTAACAGACTTTATAATATAATATAAAATAAGTAGTTACACTCATAATATAATTCTTATGTTACAATGTCATTCCTATAACGCTTTGCAAATGATAACATACATTATATTATTAAGTATATGATATTTGCACCTATTTCATGATTTTAAAATTTCTAAAAAACACAATTTTAAATAAAACATGTTAAAATTAAACAAACCCTAAAATTAAGCGACGTTTTTCATTTTAACATTTCATAAGACTAGCCTGCTTTTATCATTTCCAAACTCTAAGATTTCATGCTTTAGTTCTGTCAATCAGAATTTTAGTTTTTCTGAAACCTGAACAGGTTTCAGAGAACCTTCCCAGGCCACAACACTGGTCACTGCGTTGCGGCGCGGCGTCGCGTCGCAAAAACGACGTTAGAAAAGCAACGTAGTTTTTTGCGATGCGACGTCGCAACGCTGTGTCGTGGCCTGGCCCTAACTGCCGCACTCAGACGAGAACTACTTGCTTAACTGTTATCAATCTTTCGATCGCGGAATCTTGGAAATCTACTGTTATGCGGGCTCTACACTCGCAGTGCGAAAGCCCGGGAAGGCCGCGAGCCGCGAGTGTGGAGGGTTTCGCAGCTTCGTGTTTGCGCTTCGCGGCTTCGTATTTGTACGCATCGTGTTCACGCCCCGTAGCATCCGTGAATCGCGGCCGCAATTCGCGCGGCGAGTGTAGAGCCCGCATTATTCGCGGTCACCGGTGTCCTTGATGGGTTAAATGAAGATTTTGACATGAGCCCCATACATTATCTGTCAAACAGTTCATTAAATTCAAGTTTAATCATTTGCGGCAGTTATACAACGTTTACAGGTTCCTGCATACAGTATCAACCATAATTTGGTTAATATACACACTCTTTAATAAAAAAGTCACAGTTAATATTTTAATAAAATATACTTTGAAGTATTTACTGAAGTCCGGCTACAGTAACTTAATTTCAAAAGCCAAGTATTTTAACGTTTAGCTCAAAAGTAGCATTGTCCTACAGTGTTCACGACTTAAGCACATAATATTAACCTTAAATACATTTACTTAACTTTAGAATTTATATATTTTGGGGCCAATATAAAAATAGATATGTACCGAACATGTTATTCGAAATGTCTAAGCTGTTACAAAATTGTCTCATGGTTGTATGTTTTATAAAATGTCTAATAAATGATTCCTAAGCGACGTCCAGAGGCCCAATTCTCAACAATCAAACTTCTCGCACGTACGATATTGTGTACGCGAAGTGCGAACCTACAATCATATAAATATCGCAGATACGAAAACTGGGCCTTTGCTGCACTAACGTTGTTTATGTTGGCATTATGATCATTCATCGGTCCGATTGTATCTACAAATTATTATTGTACACAAATGTTAAAAGTCCACTTAATTTTAAGGAATTACGCAGACTTTGAAATATTGTGAATGACAAATTATAAAAAATAGTCACATCTTTATGTCAAGGATTGCTGACGATTAAGAGCCTGCCCACACGGCGCGTTGCGTCAGCGTTGCGTCGACGCAGCGCTGCCGTTGCGTTGTTTTATATACAAATAACCAAGGTGTTCACACGGCGCGCTGCGTCGTCGCAACGTACACATGACGGACAGCAGCCCCCGAGACGAAGCGGGAGGGGGTGTCGACGTTAAGACTGTGTGGATAGGCTCTAAGGGTCATATCAGAATTTGTATTGAATTGACAGACTTGCATGACATCTCACGCAATTGAAGACTGTCAATTCAATACAAGTTTAGAAATGCATCTACGCGTCGCGTCTGAATTGACCCTAACTCATCACTATGCAATTATTAATCCGATTAATAACTATGTCCGATATATCGGTCCGATATCGTCCCGACTAAGTGTCGCAGACCGACGCGAGCGCGGCGCGGCCGGCGTACTCTCGGCCCGAGCGCGGTCGCGCGGCGTGCCGGTCGTCGGAGCTGAAGGACGACACCGACAACGACTCCATGTAGTCCGATGTGTCGGACGCCGAGCTGCTCTGTCGGACCGACTCGCAGTCGCCTGGAATGAAAAAGGTTTTGTTACAACTTGGCAGGGAATATCAAAGATTTAAAATGAACGACTGATTGAAGTAGCATCGTAGAAATTGATTCATAGGCAATTGACGGACCTATGTCATTTGGTCGGATTATGGCAATTCCATGTAAGGGCGAAGCCAAACGAGCGTAATTTGTGAGTTGTGAGTCGCAGAATTTCGGTTCGGCAGAATTCTGCTGCATTCTGTTTCATACAAAAGTCCTGTTTGATTCACACGAGCGTAATTTTGTGAGTCATGATTTGTAAGAAATTCTGCGACAGACAACTCGCAAATCACGCTCGTTTGGCTTCACCCTAAGTTGGTTTCTTTTAGCTGTGTTTGCCATAACTCTACCATACTACGTGGGACTGCCGTGCTGTGGGTGACGGGTAATAAAGAGAAGTTGATTAATAGGCAGATGATGGACCCACGTAACTCGGTCGCGTTATGTCAAGCCCAACTAACAGATCACGACTAATATTGAATTTATATAGTAACCAAATAGCCGCGTACTGACCAAGCGAGCAGCCTCGCGGCCTCGCCGAGCGTGCCGCGGCCGAGCCAAAAGTTGTCGGTTTTTGTCGATGCTCAAAGGCGCCTCGGTACGTTTGCCGCGCACTAACACGTACTGACCGACAGAGCAACTGCGCGCGAGGCTGCCGCGGCGAGGCGGCTCGCTTGGTCAGTACGCGGCTAATGACGTAGGTCCACCAAGACCACCATCTGCCTATGAATAAATTTTTTTGATGGTACATGGCTTTATTAATCCTTCGATCGCGGTTTCTTGGAAATCTATTGTTATTCTATTGTTGTCGCGATTACCATCGTTATGGAGCTTGATGGGTTAAAGGATGTTTGGTTGAAAAATGTATGGATGGTTAAATATCTATTTATTGGAAAAATCTTTCACACATTTTAACATAATACAGATAAAGTATAACTTGGCAAACTTATTATGTACTTTGACTGAATAATAACATATTAATTTTACATCATTACCATCCTGATTAGTAAACAAAGTTCGAGCTAAGATGGGAACTCGAGACTTGCTACATAATACGCGCTAATTAAGGATTTAGAGTTTATTCGCGTTAAGTTTAAAGTAAATCATCAGGGCTATGGCGAATTATAACTAAACCATTCTAGATAGGATAATATGGCGTACTTTTTTATTAATAGGCGTCCTAGATAAACTTGGCACTTGAAAGTATTGTTTTTTTAGTAGTACGAGTATACTTGCTTACCAAGAAATGAGTTTCTATCAGTTACTTTGCGACGGATCGAAGTGATCTATGGCAAAATTGCGAAAAGACCATGCTGTGTTTATTTTGGAGATAACGATCTACTGCAATTGTCTCTGTTTGTTAAATTTACCAAAATTTTAACTGATGGAGTCTTGATGTAAATCATAATATTGCTGCATGTTGACGCCAATAAACACTTTTTTGCGGTTTATTTAATTTAGGTTTTTACTAGGATTCCGCAAACATTTACATCAACCAATAAATCCCGTAAAAATATTTACTAAAATGGATAAAACATAACAAACTTACCATTAGTCTTTTTTCTTCTCGTCAAAGTGTCGACGTCGCAGGAGTTAGATTTCGTCATCGTCGCGACTTCTTCAAACTGGAATGTCAGGTTCTTCATCGGATCCGATGAGTTGGACTTCACGAATGGTCCATGAACTGGCGTGAGGGAGTTCCTCATAGTCTTGTTCTTTAGATGCTTCTTGTAGGACTTGGCATTCGTCACTGGCGTTTCAAATTCATTGAAGTCTCCCTTGTGATGTTTCAACGACCCAGTGGATACCCCGGAGTCATTGGAACTGGACGAATCTCTGTTCTTGTCAGATTTGCTGGGCACGCTCGATGACCTTCGGATTTTAACCACATCTTTAAACCGCGCCACCAGAATGTTCTCAGTCTTCGGTTCGGGAACCTTGAAGGCATCTTTATCTGTCGGGATACCCTCGTTTATGCACTCTGTTTTGGATGTCCGCCGTATAACAGTCGGCGTCATGCACACGCGAGGGTTGTAGTTGAAGTCATCGTCGTGTCTTTTAGTGAAGTCTGCTGAGCTGGATCTCCTAGTGCTCATCGTGTTGTCTGTGTCTGAGTGCGTTGGGTCTGAGACGTGGCTGATTCTGCTGATGTTGTCGGAGTAGTTCTTACTGGTGCTCGAGTAGCTGTTCTCAAGCGGCTCCATGGGCATATAGTTGAGATGATCGGTGCAGCACTCTGTTGGATGGACGGTTGTGGCTGTGGACATATCGTCGTGTTCGGGTATATCCTCTAACGCGTCCAATTCTTCTTGACTGAATCCGGCGCTTCGAAGGATTCTAAGGGAGCTTTCGAATTCTTCTAGCGTAGCTCTGTCGATGTTGGCATAGTTGCTGAGGTCTAAGGTTTTGGCTGGGGTGACGTTGACGTAGTTGGAGTTGCTATCGCTAGTATCACAATTGTTGTTTTGCGTCTGGTTGTCGTCTGGCGCGGGTTCGGCGCAGCCGCAGGGTCGACCGATGAGGCATTTTAGTTTCTTTGGTGTGTCGTACAGGCTAGCTGCGGAGGCATCTCCAGGATGCTCCTGAAAGTAAAAATTTGATACATAAGTTACATGTTAATCAGAAGGTGTAGAAAAACTTAAAATATATATATATATATATATATATATATATATATATATATATATATATATATATATATATATATATATATATATATATATATATATATATATATATATATATATATATATTTTAAGGTAGTCTATTAGCGTCTGGACAAGGTATCAAAGTATCTAGAAAATACAGGATCCAAATCTTATAACCCTATTTTGAATGCAGGACAATTAAGATGTGTAGTTTACCTGTATTAAAGGCATTGGCATCTTTGGCACGTCATAATTCTCGTAGGGTCCGTTGAACTTCTTGCGGCAGCAACACGGCTTGGGCTGCTGCCAGCACTGGCAAGTGTTCCCGGTCTTCACTGGCACGGTCGGCGTGCAGCAAGCTACTGGACTGGAGCGTTTGGAGTCGAAGCTCTTGTCCAGCATGCAACCTCTTGGTACGGAGTACTCTGAGGCGCTGCCGCTGGATCGCGAGTATATGGACGCTCTGTCGGAGTCGGACCGCTTTTCGAGGATATTCTCCATCGTCCAGACCGGTGACATGAGCGAGCCTGGCGTGTTCATTGTTGATGACCTGAAATTGTTAGTTTAGATTTTTATTCCAAAATGTTTTGTAATGATTTTCAGAGACAAGTCATAGATTTCGGTCGCAGAAGATGTTGTTAACAAAGACCCACGTCAGGTCTTAAAATTTGTTATTCATTCTACCCAGCCTGTCCTAAATAAAAATAAGCTTATGCTATAGCAAACTGCTTGAGCTTTAATCTTTTTGCTGTTTGACATCTTCATTATACTCTACATTTCAAATTACTAAATATTTGACGGTAAATCTTTAATGAGAATAATGTTAGGAGACACGCATCTCTTGGAACCAAGAAGCGCAATGGGGTGGAAGTAGAACTGCAGCTAACCATGAACCCTTATCTATTTATTAATTATTCATTTACCTCGTCAAATGGCTGATCTTGCCGATGCAGCTGGAGCACCTTGGCAGGGAGGTAGGTCGTCGTCTATCCTCGCTGTCGATGCTGCTGTCCAGGTCTGACAGGCAGTGCATGGTCTGGCTGTTGGGCGCCCACGGAGATGAGGAACGGAGGGACTGGTTGAAGTCCTCCATGCAGGAACTGGTGTCCGAGAACCGCTTTTCTAGGACTGAAAGAGATTAAGTAGAGTTAGCGATTGAGTATGCTGATGTTGCCAAAGGTGGTTGTAAATTCTGGGTGAGCAATAAAGTGAGCGTTGCTGGGGACCAATTCTCGTACTTCAAGTCTTAAATCGTTTCTTGCGCTGTTCTGCTAACGGTAAACAGACAACGGTACGTGCGAAACGCCGTTTTCTTTTCCTGTTGGATACTGTGATAATCTCTTTGAACATAACTCCAGAGGAACATCTGTGGTTGTTTTTTCAGCAGTTGCATCTTTAGCCCTTGCTATGAACGGACCATAAAATATCCCGAACTTCCCAACCAGCCTTACCTGACCCGCTCCTCGACGCAATGCTCAGGCGCGACTGGGCCTCATGGGAGTGGACGGTGAGCAGGTCTGTGAGTTCCTTCCCCCCGTCTGCCGCAAATACGAACAGTCCCGCCCCCCGCCCGCAGCGGGAACCCCCCTCCACACAGAATCGGGAGTCCACCACGCCGAATTTCCTGGAAAGAGAGCGGTTTTGTGAGTTTGATGATGGTAGGCTAAAAGTATGCATAAAATTTTAAAGGTTACAGTGTGTGGACTTATGGGTGGGATAAAAAGTACCCACAAATAGCCACAAATAATATTATCCGCTATCCAAGGATATTTCGTAGGCAGATGGTGAATCTGCGTCATTTGATCAGGTTTTACCTAGTCCAGTCGATTGATTACAGCTACTAACATATTACTGTCATTGACTTTACATAACCAGACTTAGTAACATAGGTCCGACATCTGCCAATGAATCTCTGATTGTACTTTATGACGAATAGGGAAATTAATCTTTTAGAGGTTGCTCTTCTGATTGCTTCTTGCTCTCCTTCTTCTGCTGAGGAGTACTAGCGTACCAGCGAAACTGATTTATGTTGTCTGTCTTTCATGATCAGTTTCGCTGGTTTGACGCTAGATGGCACTACGTGTACGTATCCGTAACAGTATGTTACCTTTTCTCGCTTAAGCCCTAAACAGATTTTGATGGATGTAGAGATGCTTTAGGTCCGAGAAAGGAATAGTCCTTTCTCGGACCTAAAGCATCTCTCGGACCTAAAGCATCTCTATAAGTAATATTATCATAGGATAATTTGCACCCCGAAAAACGAGCTTCAATGCAACGAAGTTTTATTTTATAGAACGAAGTTGTATTATTATTTTATTCAACATACATTTCTCGCATCAAAACGTTATAAAAAGTAACAAATGGAAAAATAATAAACGACGCAAAAATTTGAAAAATATTTTATCAAAGTGTTTGAGCCGTTAAAAAAATACTCTTATCGAAACACGCCAATGTTGGCAGCGCATAAAATCGATCAATTAAAGCACGCGGGCAGATTATATTATAACAACACAATCCCATCAGACAATTAGCTACCGTGTATGACGGGTTTATACACCGTGTGAAACTGCCTTTATAAAAGTACTGAAAATTTTGATGAAATAAAAATACGTACCTACCTACAAGTTCAAGTACTTATTACAGAAATAGCGAGCAGCACCGTGTGTAATATTATATTACTTACATTTTCAGTAGTTTTTTTAGCACGCTTTTATTAGCTTGGGCTGTATGTAGGGGAGAGAAGGGCTAGTTCTAACAGATTTTATATATTGTCATTTATCTTCTTAATTTGAAAACTTTATGTTATTATTTTTATACCCGAGTAACGGAAATTTATATGACTTGCATATACTAAGCTAAAAATTCATCTAAATTACTTGGATTCGAAGGGAGACGCATTTTTTTTAAAAAAAGTCAGCGGTTAATACTTGCCCCGTTTCGGGGGCAAATATTAACAGTTACGGGGTAAGTATTAACGCTAGCAAAACTTGACAGAATTTCATTTAACCATGGAAGTAAAAAACAAAACAATATTAAAATGGTAATTTATTTATTTTTTGACATACAAATGTTAAATAACAATAAAAACTTCTCTCAAATAACATAAATTTCCTTTTCTGTCATCCACCCTGATCTGTTTCCAGTCCCTATGGATTCTCGTGTCCACGAGAATCCATAGGGACTGGAAACAGCTCACAACAGCGGTCCCGCTTGCAACAAAAATTTAATCTGCTCCTCGGATATATGAACATCGTTGGTGTGGTGTTGCCGATAGCGTGTACTGTTGCCGCCAGAGTGATCGACGTACCTCTTTCGGCAGATGTGGCAGCTCCAAGTGGCTTGTAATACCAAATATTAACGGGTTAATACTTACCCCGTTCCTTTTGTTAAAACTAGCCCCCGGGGACCTTTTTGGATATAACTAATTATTAAAAAAAAACTTTAGGTATATTTAATAAAATAACACGGAAATGTAATTTACAACTAAATAACCATTAATCATATAAAAATCTACAATCGCAAAACCAAATAATCAAAGCATGAACCAAAAAATTCGAAACGTAAAAATGTTCGAATACCTGTATTTTTGCACCGACGTTCAATAACTTCACAACGCGGCGGCCGGTGGGCAACTCAATTGTCGCAAATCGTTCGCCGACATCGCCCGAACTTATAACATTGAAAGTCTTACCGTATCGTCATTTAATTTAGTAGTTATAGGCTTGTTAATACTTAAACCTGTTAAATCTAGCCCCCCTCTCCCCTACGTAACGGAATCTTCAAACACGATTTTTTCCTATCTTCAGTAGTCTAATATTAATTAGAAACTTTGCAAACGTATTGAGAGCCACTGACACTAAGAGTTTTTTTAACTGAAATATATTATTTTGCTATACTTCTGCTAACTCCCTTAGAACTACAAACTAAATATTTTCAGAGCGAACGACTATACAAATGCTTGTTTTTTGTATAGCAATAAATTGTGATCGGACATATTTTGGAAAAAGACAGTGGTTTGATTAGAACTATATCTTGCGTATATAATTCAAGGGGTTGTGGGGTGTTTCACGCGAAAAGTTTCATCCACTAGAGTTCAGAATTTGGCAGAGTCACTTGTCGAACCGTAGAAGTAATTTGTTCAGAATCGAAAATAGTCACAAAAAATAAGAAAACTAGAATGCTTGCCTGATTTTCTTGGTCGTTGTTTAACTCATACGAATTGTATGAATGTAGAGTTGCCGTGTTCTCGTTTAATGTAGCTTATGTGAGGTTAAATATAGCGTGTGTGTGGTGTGCGGTTTAATCTACCTCCTGTTTCGTCAGGCAGTTATGAGAAGTTGCGGCTTACATTTTGCCTGTGGCTTTATTTGCGCTGGTTTTAGAATTAAAAACCTAAGAAAATTGTTATTCGTTAGTTAAGAAAAAGAGCTATTAATTATTACTATTCTGGAAACGCTTGTAGATATCGAGTTGATATTGAAACAATAGTCTACTCAGTTCTACGAGGTTCTACGTAACTATTTATTATTATCTGTGGTTCTAAGGTCCCTTGACTATGTGAACTATACGCAGGCCTGTCCCACTCGCGCGAATAGGCATCGAACTGTAAGCACCACCCGCGGGTGGCAAATCAGTAGGGACTCACAAGCGAGCGGTGACGCACGCGCACGAGTTGTTCGTTGCATACCTGCGTATTGCGTAACTTATTCGATCGCTATCACAGAATTGATATTAATCTCACAATGGACAATAAAAAGAAAAGGGCAAAGAAATATTGCGCGATGCTTACTATTCGAAACCTCATTTGTTTACAAAAATAACTAAGTTATACAAACACTTTAAGTAGGTAATATAAGACCGGTTTCAATAATTAAGATACGGTACCCATCGAATCTAAGTACGCGTAACTAGTTACACGCGAATTTATGATAATTACATCTACATAGTACTAAGACTATTTCGAGTTAAATAAAATGTAGTTAATTAAATATAAAGATTATAATATTATTTTTAAAAAGAGACAACCCTGATTTCTTCAGAAAAGGTACGAGTTATGCGATAGAAAGAGAGCGGAGATGTAGACAAATATAATTGTAGGCACCTAGAACTGCGCGGTCGGAATTTGAACTTTATAGTATCGTAGCATGAGTCGTTAATTCTTTATACGGGTTTCGTTAGTGGGAATTCTGTTGGTACAACTAATATATATTCTGTGCTATACGTCTTCTACAACTATAATTTACAGTTATTAATACCTACATTTTTGTTCCAAAAACACCGACATTTAAGGAATCAAAAGTTGAGTTAAGTTTTATTTTATTTTACTAATTCTGTTTAGAAATGTCACGAAACCGTCCATGCCCGATCCAGCTCGCACTTTGCCGTTTTACCTTCACGTTTTTATCGTAAAACTTCCTAATTACCTCTCTAATAAAATTGGAACTTTCGTCAATCAAATCTTAAACTCGGATTAAATTAATCTGCACTTAACTCGGAAGCGTGTTTCATTAATTATATTATTGTCATAAGGGTGTTGTCATTAGTTTAACGGAATTAATTAAAAGTTATTAAATATACATTGTAGTTGATGGGTTTGAGTAATAGCTCCCTGAAGCCCACTTAATCTGGGCTTAAGTTAATTGTTGATTAAATATAATGTTAATATATCGTATAATATATTATGAAAGAGAGAATATTTTGAGAAAGGATTAGATATTACCCAAACTGGTGACTGCCTCATCCTTGTGAAAAAATTGACGAAAATAATAAATTATTGTGCTAGATGACGCCCGCAACTCCGTTGCGCCAAAATTCGTTTATCACGCGGGAACCGTACATTTTTCCGAGATAAAATGTATCCCATGTCCTTTCCCGGTACTCAAAGTATCTCCATACGAAATTTCACCAAAATCGATCAGGCATCAAGATTAAAGCATGTCTTAATAATTAATACTTAATTTTACTAATACCACTGAATTTTAATTAAGCCTAAAGTCGTTATATCAGGTTACAATCCGGGGCTAATCAGTGAACTACCCTTAGCCCCGGCGTAATCCGGGGCAGCCCCGGAAGTTAGGGGAAGAACTCACATTTCATTTTTTATCTCCTTTAGGTACGCCAATTAAAGGTTCGGGCACTTAAAACTTTTAGGCTGATCATCAGCTTGGCTTAAAAATAGATTATATTATTACTATGTGATACGACTGCGTGAAATGACAGATAAGAGTGACTCATTAAAAAAAACTGAAGGGATTTTGAAGTTCGTGATTCGTCAATGTTTTCGCTTTGATATTCCTATGATAAACCAAAAATAGGCTATGGTTGGCTAAAATCTATTTTGACAGTGATAAAATTGGTTATTTTTTCCATTCTTTCATAGGAATTTATTTTATTTCACGTGAACTCAAATATCTTATGATGAGTAAATATGTAGTTTAATATTAAAACTAGCTATTTGACCGAGCTTTGCCCGGTATTCGATAAAACACGAATAAAATGACATTTTCTAAAAATGATTTCTAGCTAGATCGATTTATCGCCCCCGAAACCCCCTATATACTAAATTTCATGAAAATCGTTGGAGCCGATTTCGAGATTCCAATTATATATATACAAGAATTGCTCGTTTAAAGATATAAGATAAAGCAGTTTAGAAGTAATTATAGGACAATAAGAAACCTAGTAGGGCTTAATAAGTAGTTAATATCTTATTAACTTAAACTTTAAATCTTACTTTTTAAGATACAAAAATAGGTTTTGTAAAAGATTTTGGAGCAGTAATTTTATACTTTAGTTATTTTATATTGTATAGCATGCATATGCATCGTCCTGAAGCACCTTCACTGTGATGCAAATCATGCAAACACTCCAGCACACACTGGGCAGGCCGATCGCACACAGCCAGTGTATACTCCTTATCGGCACTTGATATTCACCAAAACCGCATGGTTTTCGGTCACTATTGTGTTTACCTCAGCTTTTTTGTAATATAATACAGCAGAAGTCTATGTATAAAATGTATATTATTATGTATGTTTTGTTATCTATACTTCTACTAATTATTACTTAAACTTAATAATATTATAAAGCGGAAGAGTTTGTTTGTTTGGACTTTGGAGGTTTGAACGCGCTTATTCTCAGAAACTACTGGTCCGATTTGAAAAAAAAAACAGTCTCAGATAGCGCATTTATCGAGGAAAGTATAGGCTATAATTTATATTATAGCCTATAGGCTATAATATAAATTATAGCCTATAGGCTATATTTTATCACCCTAAGACTAATAGGAGCGAAGAAATAGAGGAAAATGTGAAAAAAACGGGGGAAATTATTTGAAAGGGCTTATCTCACGAACTACTGGAGCAATTTTTATGTAATTTGGCACAGATAAGAATTAGACCACGTGAATGATCATAGGCTATTTTTGTGGACTAATTTGTCTGTGAAATATCCAATTTACGCGGGCGAAGCCGCGCGGAACGTCTAGTAATAATAACTAATTTCGGCGAAATATTGCTTGTATTTCGCCGAAATTAGTTTATCTCGCAGGAACCGCACATTTTCCAGAATGTTCAACGTCTTTTCCGGGAATAGACCATACAATAATTTCATTTGGTTGAGCGATTAACGCGTGACAGATAGTTTCAATCTAACCGTCTCCGATGCTTTCCAATTTTGATATAATTTGGCAAAGTTGTAGATAAGGCAAACGAAGCACTTTTTCGCAATATTTAGCACATAAAGTCGCGCGTAATATCAAGTCAGTTTAGCTTTTCAGATTCGCGGTTTTCGTTATTCAAATATTATAACGTAGATACAAATTTTAACGCACAAATGAAATAAAGGTACAATTTACTGAAATGTAATTTTAACCCAATACAATAAATTTCTACACAAAAAAAGAAATTAAAGCTAGCAAAAATACCGAATTTCTCGACACGGCGCGCCTGATCGAACTTTTTCAACGGGGTTTTCATTTTAACAATCGGCCATGTTTTATTCATGTGTGTTGGCGGGAAAATTATAATTTGCCGCCAAAACTCAATATTTGCGACTCCATGTTTGATTTTCGTTAATATTCGTTCTTCTATACTTTTTTGCGCGTTATATTGGGCCTTTCAACACACGACACTGAATAAAGTTACAAACTTGTTATAAGCCCAATCTTTCTGACGCTTTTCATTCCATGTGAACACAGCCTAGTGTCGCAATGTTCTGTATGGAGATAGAGTGACGTTTACTCATTTATTTCGTCCTACGTGAACGTAGCCTTATATTTAATTACTTTGAAACTGTGTGAACAAATCCTAACGCTTATTGATTTTTTCGCTTCACGTGAACATAGCCTTACGTTTACTGATATCTATGTGTGGAGATAGCCTTATAATCGTTTTTTCGTCCCATGTGAACGGTGGCTTACGTTTTAATGACCCGTCGTCTCATGTGAACATAGCCCTATATTTTTTTGGCCTGATCGTCCTTTGTGGAGATAGCCTTATAATCATTTTTCCGTTCCACGTGAACACAGCCTCACGTTTTAATGACCGCCCATATGAACACGTCGTAACTCCGTAATCCGGGATTAGCTGGTGCTGTGACTTGAGCCCTCGTGAAATATGCGCGAAGAATATCTATTAGCACAGGATTATGTTGGAGCAAACAAAACAATTTATGGTATACTGACCTGAAGTTTTGGTGATTAAGGGCCTGTTTTACAACTTTTTGATAAAGTGCCGGATAGGCTATCCACAACTTTTTTTGACGTATTCTCCATACTTTGTCTGTCAAGTTAAGTGGTGGTCTGGTGGATAGCTTATCAGGAAGTGGTGAAACAGGCCCTAAATATGTTTAATTTTCTGGTGGTGTCAGTCTTAGGGTCAGTTGACATTGTAAGGTGAGTCGTGAAGAAGCGATACGTTGTATTGTTTTAAACAAACTATTTAAAATTGGAACAGACGTTCAGATATTGCGGCAGGCAAGTCAATTCAATGCCAGTAACTTTTACAGCTTTGCCACTTTCACAATGAACTTCATATACTTACGGGATATACACACCCTAAAGTGTTATCACTTAATTGTGTTACACCCTATATATCTTCCTGTATCACAGTAAAGTTTCGAGTAAGTTTAAAAATTGAATTTCCTCAATGTAAACTGACCCTTAACTCTTAAGGTTCCTTTCGGCTATTACAAAGTAACATTTCCAATATGGCCACAATTTCAAAGCGCCAAAACCAACATCTCTCGCCAAAATCGGCACTCCTCTCACGTCCACCCAATATTGCCCTCATCCACTGAATAACGATTTCTGATGACAATTTACAAGATGGCCACGACCCAGTTAGCTGCACTTTATTACCTAATTTGGCATAATGGTGGTCACTTTTCATGGAAATAGCTATTTCAAGCGTCTACTAATTTCTAATGTTATTATCAAGATGACAGTTTAAGAAATTTCATAATAATAGTAAAATTCACGAAAATCTCATTACGAAAATTACGCCACCTATGTCAACGTCCAAACGGCCCCAAACTAGAATGATGTGGGGCCAATTTGCCCAAGCTTTTAGTACGCTTTTGACTCAAATTTCAAATGCATTTTTGTTTATGAGTTTTGACTTTTGACGTTATCATAAATACCCGCGGTTCTAAAACTTTTTTGGTAGCGGACCGCGGAGCCCTCTTCAAAGCCTAAATTTTTGACGAAAGCCCAAAATATTTTGCGTAGTCAATTCATGAAAAACTAAATTGGGACATTGATTAATAGCAGAGGAGCATTTTTATTATTATTGCTAGAATTTACCCTGCGGAGCCCCAGGGTTCTGCGGATCACACTTTGAGAATAGCTGTGCTATACGAAGCAACAAAATGATGATATCCGTACGGTCCAATTTTGATGTAACATTCAATTATGTTAATTAGCATCATAATTATTTCTCACTAGCAGATGATTTACACGTTTGTTCTAAACACAATAATTGCTTCATTTACAGCTATGTTGAGCCAATTAAGTTGCGGAAGTTAGGAATTAATATTCCAGAAACTAATAGTATCTGACACATACAGATCAGAGAAGAAAGAGGTAAGAAAAGAAAGTGGTGTATTTATTTTTGACGAAAAGTTTACTTCATACTTTACTACACTGTACAGCGTGCAACAAAACAAAATCACTGTAGTCTCAAAAATGACACTACAGTAAACAGCGTGCAACAGAACTAAGTGATAATTAATAGTTAAGGGTGTGTATGTGTTCTTTGTATAGAGTTCACTGTGAAAGTAGCAGCACTGAAAGACTAGTGACCCTCTGACTACCTTAAACTTAAACCTTACTTCTGGCCGATGGATGTAGTCTATCGGAGGTTCCGGGGGAGACTCCGGAACGAAGCGAGTCACGTCGCCGGCAACAAATGACAGTGTTAGTTTTTAAGTATATATAAAAAATATATGTATGTTAGTTTTAAGGTATTTATTATATAATTAATATGTATGTTAGATATAAGGTATAGACTGTTATATTATGAGCCTTTGATGCCCGAAATAAATGATTTGACTTGATTTGATTAAACTACCTGGGAGTGCCATTCCCTGGGAGAACTACCTTCCCTGGTAGATACTGCCTAGTACTCAGTTCAGGAAATACTCGGGGTGACTTAATGGAACAGTAACAAATAATAATTATAAGTTATAACTTATAACCATTATTTTACCCTGCATTTGATTCTATTCTCAACTAGCATAGAGCTATTCAAAGTTGAATCTAAGTTATTACTTATTATAGAAATTAGAAACTTTGTAGGGAACGAGATAATGGTCATTTCTCAAAGTTAGATTAGACCAGTGATTCTCAAAGTGTGCTCTGCGGAATCCTGGGGCGGTGATTTCTCAAAGTTAGATTAGACCAGTGATTCTCAAAGTGTGCTCTACGGAATCCTGGGGCTCTGCAAAGGTTTTGTAGGGGCTCCGCGAGCGATATATGAATTGTTCTTTAGAAGTGTCAAAGTGTACTTATCATTCGCGAAGTCCCTATAAAGAGGGCGACTGACCCAAAAAATCAAACATCGTCCTTCTCTCTTCACACTCACGCCCGTCTTTCATATGCCAGGCGAAAAAGGACGACGCGGAATCATCGCCAAGTTAGTTTTTTCTTAATAACTCGATAAACATACAACATTTAAAAAATCCGCCAGGTCAGTGTCTCAATGATAGAAGTTTATACAATGTGTTAAAAAATTAACTTAGTTTAATACACGGTTTTGGTAATAAATGAAAAATTCGCAAAAATTAGATGAACCTTTGTGATTTTTCTCTATCGAGAAACCCTTAAGAGCTGGTACACATTGGTACAAAACGCGCGTTAGCAAAGCGCGCGCCTGACGCGCGCTTCTAAACGCCCAATGTGTACCAGCTCTAAGGGCTTTGCGTAGCCCCAGGGAGCACACTTTGAGAATGCCTGGTCTAAAGACGAGAGTGATTGACCCTTAACCTGCGAACTGAGGGCTGTCAGCACATTAATCTAACAACAACGATGCATTATTGTCTTAGACAATACGGGCTTCTCTGTGACCGCGATGGACTTCCGCCCGCTTAGGGAAACGGAAACAAATGACTGTATTATGATGGCAGCAGTGTTGCCAACTGCTAGCCTTGCCGAGTAGCTAGATTATTGTTCAAAAGTTGCTAGATTGTCAGTTTTCGTTCCCCCAATAAAGGTGAACGCAGATTTGGGCCGCACCGCACGCACCGCAGTCGCCGCATTCGAATTCTTTATATGAAGTTATAGGCAAGCTCGCATACCTACCTACCCGCGCCGCAGTCTTCGCAACTTCATAATAATATGAAGAATTGCGAATGCGGCGACTGCGGTGCGTGCGGTGCGGCCAAATCTGCGTTCACCTTTAGTTGCTAGAAGTAGCTAAATGTAACGGACACTGTTTTGCCAACTGCTACATTTACCAAGTGGCTAGATTGCTCCTAAAAAGTTGCTAGATTTACAGTTTTTGGCGCTAGAGTAGTAAGTCGGTATAGGTCTACCAGAATCTGATGGCAAAAAGTGAGAAAAGAAATCGGCTCTAGCAATAGCAGGGTAATTGGAATAAAACATTTTGATCCTTTTTTTCCTTAAAGCGGCTATTATGTGAAATAGTTAGTGTGAAATATGTATATAAATATGAAAATTTATCCAATGATCAAGGATATTTTTTGAAAATCTGCCATCCGCCATCAGATCCTGGAAGACCGAATATACATATAATAGTAGCTTAACGTATCTTTTAGTTGGTGACCAAAAAAAAAAGATACTTAAACAAAGTAGCTAAGTTGGCAACACTGGATGGCAGTGAATGTGTGCAAGTGTCAAAAATCAAAATTGACATAATAATAATATTATTGCGTTCAACATTTAACTCAGAAAGACAACTTACTTATCTATCTTCTAATATAATATATTATAAAATTTAAAATTTTTTTGAAACGGCTTTACTGATTTTTACCAAATTTTATATGCATATTCAGTGGGTCTGAGAGTCGGCTACTGGGTACTTTTTATATTGATAAGTGCATTTGTTGAATAAATAATAGTAAATTATTACAACTCGAGACTGACGGCGACCATTGTTTGTGCGAACTGCGATGGGATAGAGATGAACGTTGCCATGGTAACATACTTATTTAGTCACTTCAATAAAATAATATGGGCGAAAATGGCAAAGCAACGTTTGCTGGGACAGCTAGTATTTGCATAATATTTGGACATGAGGATTGAGGAGGCACGCGAAGCGATGTATTTTAGCCCCCAACGAAAAAAAGGATGTTATAATTTTTGACGTGTCGCTCTGTCTGTCCTTGGCATCGTAGCATTTAAAAGGCCAACTAGTCGGCTGAAGATACGGATAACGGAACCCTCAATTAAACTACAATGACAAAACAATTCAGGTTAAAGTAAATACACTAGTTCCACTACCTCTTATCCTGTCCTGCGGGGGTTCTATAAGAGTAAACTCATCTGCGAGCTCTGTGTATAGCAGATAATTTCATTATTAGGAGACGGGCGTGCCCATAACAGGACCCAGGAGATTACGCGAGGAGTAAATAGTAGGAGATAGCGGGGATAGTGGCATTAGAAATTAGAATCTTAGAGAAACTGTGTGCAAATACATACAAATAATGCCAGAACACTTAGGCACAATTAGGGAATGCAATCCCGCAAGAGAATTTCAATCCCGGTATTTGCGGGATTGAACCATCAAAATCCCGCTGGATCCCGGTATTTGCGGGATCCCGCTGGGTGGATTTAAACTTTTAAAATAAATCGTTATATAATGACTTTACTTGATAGACCCCGTTTTATTCTTAGAATCTAAAATAAAACAAACTTTGTCGGACACTTTTTTCAAGGGTTTAATTATTAACACCTCCATACTTCAGACTTTATAAAAAAATGAAAGAAAAACTAATCATTTTTTTGGAAATGGCTTCGTAATAATAATAGTTAAGAAAAAACTAAAAAAAAAAATCGCTTATTTATGTCCATCTTTTATCGATTTTTTTTTCGAATCATCAAAACACATTACTTATCCTGTTATTACTTTTGAAATATTTTAAGGACATTGAAATGCGCCAAAGTCGATTAAGAAAATAGAAGAAAATACAAAACAGCCTAAAGCCAATAACTTCTAGTTCTATCGCCTAGGGCTCAAGCAGCCCTAATGAGCCCTTTAGATCTTCACCTTTGATCTAAATTCTATACCTTTACACTATACAGTATACAGCCAATTAATATTGCAAACGGAAATATAATTAACACTTTTCCAATTACTCTGGTTAACAAGTGCCATTTTCGTCAAAACCTGATCTCATGCACCGAAAATTATGATTTTGGTCTCATTCGATTTGGAATACCATCTAGAATATTCTATCAAAATTTCAAGAGGGGCTGAAAAAAAATGCAAAAGTTATAAACAATTAAGTAAACATAAAAAGAAGGGTTTGGTTTTTTTTTTTAATATTTCGAAAACTATTTGAGATAATCAAAATTTAAAAATGGATCATTAAAGAGCAGGAAATTTCCTAAAAAAAATCCTACATCCTGGAACCTTAACAATAATCCTTATAGCTGTAATTGAGCGGCGAAAGTAGCGATAAAACCGCGTGGTCCGGGTTTCGCGTGATTTGCCGCAATCTGCTACGTGAACTAAAAAAATATTTTAAGTGATTAAATATTAATATAAAGGAATAAAAAAAAAATGGGTACTAAGTAGACATATCAATACACAATAATCCGTTAACAAAAATCAATTATCACAATTCGTTTAATTAATATGATTTTCTTAATTTGTTAATAGTCACCATTTTAATGTTAATATAAAACGCTGATTATTTCAAAACAAGAAATCCAGATTTTTTTATTATTCTTTTGAGCTAATCTTAAAAGGCCTTATAAGAGATCCCCGTTGAAAAAATTCAAAATTTTTCATTTTTCACTTTTTTATTAACATTCAAAGTCATTCCAAAATTATTCATGTAAATAAAGCAATTACGGTACTTTTATATCCCACCAAAAACATACCTGTAAAAATAGGGCCAAGTTCCTATCGGCAAATTATTGGTCTAAAAAAAGAGTTGAAATTCAATCCAATGCCAAGTTTAGATACACTTCATCGATCGTTATCATTTTCATCAACAGCTTGATCCATAATACTTCTAATTTAAACATGGCAGGTTATTTTATTAAAATATTATCTAATCTTATATCTTTAAACGAGCAATTCTTGTATATATATAATTGGAATCTCGGAATCGGCTCCAACGATTTTCATGAAATTTAGTATATAGGGGGTTTCAGGGGCGATAAATCGATCTAGCTAGGAATCATTTTCATAAAATGTCATTTTATGTGTGTTTTTTGAATTTTTGAATACCGAGCGAAGCTCAGTCATATAGCTAGTTATTTTTAATTACGTATAGCACGAAAACCTGCCAAGTTCAAATTTAGAAGTATTATGGATCAGGCTTTTGATAAAAATGATAACGATCAATGAAGTGCATCTAAACTTGGCATTGGATTGGATTTCAACTCTTTTTTTAGACCAATAATTTGCCGATAGGAACTTGGCCCTATTTTTACAGGTATGTTTTTGGTGGGATTTCAATACTTTTTTTCAAGAAATCATACCTATTTTTTCTTTTTGTGCCACACCCGATTTAAAAAATACTTTCTATATGGCGCTAGTTGTATTTGTTAAACTATCAATACAAGCCAATTTTTTAAGTAAACAGTATTTATTTAATAAGCTATACAGTATGCATTATAATTTATACATGATGACACCCTCCTCATCGTATTCTCATTGTATCACTGGCGTATAAAAAGTTATATCTATAGTTCGTAGAGGAACCGACTCACGCTTGACCGAATTCTTAAAATTATTAATTAATCCACATATAACACACGACCTGAGTGTCAAATTTCATTACGTTAGGAAAATTGGAAGTGGCATCTAAAGTTCGTAGATGAACCGACTCACGCTTACCAATTTCTCAAATTTCTCAATTTTTTGTTAATCTACATCAGAGGGGGGGTAGCTGTGGGGTCCAGCCCCACAGCTACCCCCCCCCCCCCAGTTCAAGGCCGGTTTAAAAGCGTATTCATCCAAAAGTTGGATACCTTTACTTTTTTGTAAGTAAGTTTGACTCACAAGTCACAGTATAAGGAATAACCAATAACCTTCACTTCGGAGTGGTTAAACGCAAATATTTTCTTAGTACGAGACCCATTTGCAAAAAAGTCTTCAAATAACGATTGCCGTTCAACTCATCTCCGCCATACGAATTATTGGTATGTACTTATTAGGCATATTTTCCTGAACACCAAAAGTGCGGTAGTCACTTCCTAAGTGTGTGGAGGGGGTAGCTATGACGTCATAAAGATGGCCGCCGGGCCTATTCTATTCTGCAGATTATTTAATATCTACTGAACCGATTTACTTAAATAGGGTGTCAAACAAAAGGTTATTAAATAAGAATCATTTAATTTCTTGTAACTATCAATATGAATTAAGTACCAAGGGAAATATTTCGTAAAACATAATTTCAAAAAAATATTATTTCTTTCTTATGTACATAACTTGGTAACCGTTAGGGTATTGGAAGTATAGGTTATTATAAAATATTTGGCTACTTTTATCAGCTTTCTAACGAACTTTAAATCATTACAATAAAGCTATAAACGACGGAACTGCAGCCGTTTGAATTAGCCTCGGTAGCGCTGAACCCATAGCGGTAGCTAAGCTACTAGGCTGGTTTTCTATAGAATGATAATAGAATTTTGAGTAAAACGCATGAACGATAGAAATAAAAATATATAAAAGTAAGCTGGTACTTATTCATAGGTTGTATTTACAGTTTTTTTTAATGTGATCAACATAATAATAGGTTATAGGTAGGTATGTATTGCACTAAACTTACTGATAAAATTATTAAAAATATTTAAACATTTTTTTTATTTTATTAATGTCCTTAACCTGATCTGTATCTTCTGAATAATTACACTGGTAACAAAAGTATTTAGAAGGGCCATTACATTTATAACCGACATGACAATATAATATCCAAATATCCACAACGGGATGAACGGCAACAAGCTTTACATTGACATATTATAAGTTCTTTCAATGAGATTGATTTTACGGATGAAATATCTGGCAATCAATAAAAGATTGGTGTCCTCGATCTTTTAGCCCCAGCCTATGGGTTCAGGAAGCGTGGGCCTTGCTACTTGAGCGTTTAGTTCGATCTTAGCGCATGCTGTCGAAAGGCTTGTCGTGTCGGCGGTAACTTATAAAGTTGTGTCAAGTTTTAAAGCTTGAAAAACAATTTATTTTGATAGGAAATCGGAGAAACTTTCTTAAAGTATTAGACGTTAATAGTGTCTGGAAGTGGGAAGCACCTGTCAAAAATGTTTGGCACTGGAAGACGAGATTCCTCCACTTACCGCGAAGAATATAAACTAAAAAATTGAGCTTTACTCTTTCTCGAAGGTCAGGTAGCCCTTCAGAACTGGAAACCTCATTAAAGAACCGCGACCGAAACTTCATAGCTGCTGGTTGTTTTTACCTCTTTAAAGGTCACAAACAGATAAACTTTCAGCTTTTCTAAAAGGAGGAAAATCTGGCCGTCGCAAGCTCTTGGTCCAAAAGTGTTTCTGAATTTCATTAGTTGCTCAAAAGAAATAACAGCATACATTACATTTAAACATCAAAACTTTACAAAACACAGGAACTTTCAACTTCAGGTGGATATTCAGACGAAGAACATGATAGTTCAAATATACAAAGAAACTTGGATCATTTGAGAAGTACTCAAGAAGAAGCTGATACGGTCCGTTTCATACTACATGTGATTGATTGTAAATATTTATTCGGGTTTTTTACGGTTAATAGTAAATTGTCGCGACACTGTAGTGCACTCGTTATGCACTTCTCTGAGAAACTACCAAGTGTTGTGTGGATGAAATCTGGCACTACCAAAAAACAAACAACCGATAAGAGGAAATCATTGCTGGCTTATCACACTCTAACTGGGTTTTCCAGTACGTTGTCAGGTCACACAAAAAATCAAGCTTGCCGATTTTCCAACAACATTATCAACTCCTTTCAAATTTTGGTGTTAGCTCAGCTTACAGAAGAACGATTTTGTAACGCTGAAAGATTTGTCACTCTTACGTATACAAACGTATACAAACGAGCCCGCGACCCCCGGCTTGAGCTGCCACACACTCAACCAATTGAGCCACGGAGGTCGTCGTTTAGTAAAATATAAAGTGGAATAAGAGCTAGGAAAGTTTAAAGTTTTAATTATTTAATTCATTGAAAGATCTCAAACTTGTAATATTATCATGTCAATGTAAAGCTGGTCCCCGTTCATCCCGTTCACCGTTGTGGATGTGTCATGTCGCCTGTCGGTTACTAATGTTATAATTGGTATAATTATTCAGAAGATCAGATTTAGGACATTAATTAGATACAATTTTTTTGAATATTTTTCAATAATTTTATCAGTAACTTTAGTATAACACATACCTACCTATAACCTATTATTATGCTGGTCACATTAAAAAAAAACTGTAAATACAACCTATGAATAACTACCAGCATACTTTTATATATTTTTATTACTAACGTTCATGCTTTTTATTCAAAATTCTATTATAATTCTATAGAAAACAAGCCTAGTAGCTTAGCTACCGCTATGGGTTCAGCGCTACCGAGGCTCATTCAAACGGCTGCAGTTCTATTGTTTATAGCTTCATTGTAATGATTTAAAGTTCGTTAGGAAGCTGATTAAAGTAGCCAAATATTTTATAATAACCTATATTTCCATTATCCTAACGACTACCGAGTTATATACATAAGTAGGAAAAAACATATTTTTGAAATTATGTTTTTCCGAAATATTTCCCTTGGTACTTCATCACATTAATAGTTCTAAGGAATAAAATGATGCTTATTTAATTACCTTTCGTTTGACACCCTACTTAAGTAAATCGGTTCAGTAGATATTTAAATAATCCGCACAATAGAATAGGCCCGGCGGCCATCTTTGTGACGTCATAGCTACCCCCTCCACACACTTAGGAAGTGGCTACCGCACTTTTCGTGTTCAGGAAAATATGCCTAACAAGTACATACTAATAATTCGTATGGCGGAGATGAGTTGAACGGGAGTTTACTTTTTTGGTCTTGGGGACCGTACTATCTTGTCTTGTAGCTATTTTACACAAAAATTACCACAATTTTACTTATTTCTAAATTTCCTCGCTCCGTAATATTTAATCTGCTAATATAATATTGTCTGCCTATATTCATAATATAACACACAACTATATTATTTGTATAAAAAATTATGTGTATAAAAAATGCAAAAGTTTATAACTTTTGCCCCTCTTGGAATTTTGATAGAATGATCTATATGCTATTCCGAATCGAATGAGACCAAAATCATAATTTTCGGTGCGTTAGATCAGGTTTTGAGGAAAATGGCACTTGTTACTCAGACTAAATAGGAAATTGGCATACCTAGAGGAAAACTGATTTTCCGTAAACGATGTAATATCGTGAAAATATGTGTCTCTAAACACACTATGCCGAATTTCCGCGGAGGAAGTTCTGCTTGATTCCGCCTGCAATGTATTTTAAACTACCGATGACACACCATGCCGAAATTCCGTCGCGTTATATTGTATGCGTTTGACATTGCTGACGTAATCATGCGGAATTTCCGCTGCGGAACTTCGGCATGGTGTGTTTAGACAGTAGACACTAATAATCACAGGTTTTTTATTAATTATCATCATCAGCCCGTCGCCTCATACATAAAATCTCAATTATAGAAAGTAGCGAAAAATGCCAAATGATGTGCCAGCAACGCATTCGCAGAAAAATGCGCGGTTTTTGTAATCAAAAAAATTCGAAATAAAGTTTTATTTGTACCTACAATACATCTTAACGATTACTGCCTTCAAACATTTCAAGCGTCTTGAAAACTTTAAAATTTTAATAACGTGGAACTCATATAAAGTGGAGACATCTCAGAACAAATAGCCCCGAGCTAAGGGGAACTTGTTCAGAACTCCTCGATACGACATCTTTTGTTTTACTTGTGCCAATGTGAATGCAGATTGTGATATTACTTCTGTTATTCCCATATTTTGATTCAGTATTATTTTTTGTTGCAGGGGTCCGCTAACCACAAAAGCCGCCACATCAAGCTAGAAGCCAGTGGTGGCCACTGCGAGGCCCCGGGCGGATTGCGAGGCCCTGAGAGGCAGGTCTTTGCGAGGCCCAGCTTTGTCTAACAAAAAAATACCTCGCGAGGACCCTACAAGAGCGACGCCCCGGCCGATTGCCCTGTTCGCCACTCGCTAGGGCCGCCACTCCTAGAAGCAGCTACAATGGTAGCTAGCTATGTGCAGCTAAAAAGCGAAGCGAGGCAGCCATTAATTGTGGCCGGTGGTGTGAACGGCGAATATAATATGGTAAGAATGGGGAATCGCGCCGTTTCGTGTGGCAGTAGTTAGTGCCGCTGCAGGTCAAAAGAAGCGAACAGCGTATTATAGAGTGTAGCGGCCGTGTAGGTACTTTTCAGCCATCATTCTGGCGTCAGTCTCAGATTGAAGGATTGAGCTGATGCCAGACCTTCGTCTAAGGTTAAGCTGTAACGAAACTGCGCAGTTTTATCTTTATATCCAGCGAGTACAAGTACGTAAGGCCTAGCAATAAGGTGATTGTTTGAGGAGTATGACGCAGGCGGGTGCGCCGGCAAACATCGCATGATTTATGAAGACGGTCAACAAGGGCGGAGGGTTGGTCCTCGAGGACAACATGTATCTGACCTGAAGGGCAGAGGACCAGAGAAGTTGACAATATTAATGTTCGAAGCAGACACTAGGTCAAAAATGCAAAGCTGTCGTTATTACTTATTAGAGGAAACTGTTACTTTTTTACGAAATCTATTCTTACAAAACCATGTCCTCTCGCAGTACACTAGCTAAGTTTTGTGGGAGAGTCAGATAGACAAACATATAGACAGACACAATTTATAATATTAGTAAATTGTATTGTAAATTATTGCTTAACTTATACGTAAGTTTCTCTTCATGGAGTAAGTATTACCCAATAAATAATAACAAATGTCCCTTCATCCATTACAAATAAGGAGCCCTTAAAACCATGTCAGTCGACAAAATGACAGACAAAGCCACACATATACACAGACAAAACTCAGTCATTAGTGCATAATTGGTGTCACACGTCATTTTCCAATGACGAATGCCCAAAACTGTTCAAATGTTAATTTGAGCAATTAACTACGATACGAATGATCGATCGCTTCACTCGATCACTCGTTCATTCGTTCATTCATCACATTGAGCATGTCGCAATGGAAATTATGCGGGAACAAAATAATGACTCCTAAAATGCTGATTACGTAGTATTTAGTAATCTGTGACAGGAAGGCATACGCCAAAAGAAGAACAAAATAACGTACCTAAAACTGAGTGTAATAACTCAAGATCAGCAATACATTAATAGTGACAGATAGCAGCGATAAGATATCGATTCTAGATTACGACGAAAAAGACAGACATTACCATATTGGTACTTTAGCAGATTTGCTTTTCGTAGCATAATGTTTTACGAGATGCTCAAACCTCAATCTATGTAAAATTATTATAAAGAGATAAAGTTTACGACTTTGTGACGTTGTAGGGGGTTAATTTCTGGATCTAGACGATTTTAGTATTCATTTACCAAAAGGAAGCTTCGTTATCTGAGAGTGTCATAGTATATAAAATTTAAAAAAATAAACACGAATGGGATCAAAGTTTCCAAGCTACTAGCTAGGAGTAGTATTTTTTACGAGTAAATCCGCGGGTAATAACTAGTTGTTAATGATAATGAGTGAGAAAGGAAGATTAAACGATTTAAAATCAATTTATGCTTAATTTAATTGTAATTACAAGGCACACAACGAAATTCGTTAAAATTACAACCCGCGATTTTCCTTACGATACCTGATAAAGTCTTTATCAGAGCAATTTGGTTGATTGTAAATTTGTTATGCCTTTCATCGCAGCTTTTTGGTCATTCGTTTGAGTTTCTCCACAGCCTTTTGTTGTAGAGAAAAGCCGTTTCGCATTCCGCAAGAACTGGCGACTGCCACGGATATGTAGGACTCTAGATGGTATATTTAATAAAATTAAAAGGGCGTCGCCAAGGGGGGGCAGGGAAGGGCAGCTGCCCCCCCCCCCTAGAGATTCTAAAAAAGATTTGATATACCAGGTTGGAAAAACCAAGGAACCTCTCCTTTATGATTAAGTAACAGTATTTTCGATCCTCTTTGTAGGAAAAAAGGAACCTTTCTCTAAATTATGACATTTTTAAATGAACCAACTTACCTCAACAGCTTCACATCCCACAGTGCGACGATCTCCGGCGGTCTGGAGACCGTCAGCGCGAGCCGCGGGCCGCACGCGTGGAGCCGCACCGGCCCCGCCTTGACGCCAGCAGCTGATGGCGCGGAGATCACCACGGCTGCGAACTCCCGACTGCTGCCGAGGTTGTGTTGTACCTGGGGGAAAGGGTGGATTAGGGACCTATCAGACAGAGCGTTCACGCGGTCAAGCGTTGAACGTTGAAGCGGTCAGTTTTGCGTTCTTTGTGTTATATTACGTTACGTAGATGTACTCACACAGGAAGTTTTCTGACCGCGTCAGAATGCCTTCTGTGTGATAAACTGATAACATAAAGAACTGACCGCTTCAAAGCTTGAACGCGTCAGCGCTCTCTGTCTTATAAGTCCTTCAGGGTGCGTTTCTACTAGATCAGAACTTTCCGAGGAATGAAAAGATACGATATATCTATATATATGATACTGAGAAAAACAGATTTCTTTTTATCGCGGGAATGTATTATAGGGTTAATGCGAGATCAATTTTATGCACCCCCCCAAAAACATGAAGGTTTACGTTGACATTATGGGTAATTAAGGTTTTTTGGTGATGGTATTTTCACTAGCGCTTTTATTGGCAAAATTTTAGTAAATCAACGTTATTGATAGGATCTCCTGTTAAAAAACTAAGAACCATTTCATAAAACTCACCTTAACCCTCCATTGTATGAGTATCTCCCGGGTATCAAACGCCAGCACGGGGACCACGTCTTCGCAGAGTATAGCCAGGGTGTTGGACTCCTTATCCAGGGTGAACCCCGACTCGAAGCCCAGGTACTGCTGGAGGGAGAGAGACGCCTTCGTCTGGCCGTTCTTCTGTCTCTCTTTTAGATCCTTGTACAGCTGTATGTGGACGCAGTCTGGAAGAGAGAGGTATTGTTAGTTCTATGTGGTAATGGGTGGTAGTTGGTACTGTTGACATTGAGGAGAAAAGGTAAGAAAAGAGTGGTTTTTGGACACTGTAATAATATAAGTGAATTCTTCACTTTTTTTTTATGAAATAAGGGGGCAACCGAGCAAACGGGTCACCTTATGGAAAGCAACTTCCGTCGCCCATGGACACTCGCAGCATCAGAAGAGCTGCAGGTGCGTTGCCGGCTGAAGGTAGGGATGGGAAGGGAAGGGAAGATTTCTGTGAGGCCGTGGTATTTCTCCGATCGAGCCGGCCCATTCGTGCCGAATCATGGCTCTCCCACGTATAAACGTCTTTATCGTTTAGTCTTTAGACTTAAGAGTCTGATATTAAAACATTTTTAAGGATAAAAGCATTTCCAATATAATTGATAGTTTCCATCCATACACTACTTGCTTTATGAAATTGAGCCTTATGCCACTATTATAAGGGACTTTTCGAAGGTAAAATAACCCCAACTGTCACTCTTTTGACACTGGAGTAGAGCGAGTAATGATGCAATGGCGTCCTCCTTAATCTGCACGATTTATCTGATCCGATTTACAGACAGATTTTACTAATAGGTGTACGTGTAAAATGCCAAGTGCGAGTCGGACTAACAAAGAGTAGCAAACAAAACTATTTGGGCATTTGTTGTAGAGATTAATCCCTCGATCGCGGAAAACGAGACGCGGCCCACTTGGGCCCTACGGGAGTTGAAGCGTTAAATAGATAACAGGAATACTTACATCACCTCTCACCAGAGAAAATCCGTCTAGCTATCATAGTTAAGGAGATAATATACTATATTTTAGTAACAGACAGTCGGACAGAGTCACAATATATGTACATTATAATTTATAAGTACGGTAGTTAAGTATAACTTTAATCGAGTTGTCACTTTAAAGTTTAAAGTGATTAAACAATACCTACATGACCTACAGGCTACAGCCTATGTTTTAACTTTTAACGTAATTAGAGCTTGCCAATATAGTTTTGCACTGTTTAAATCCTTAAATGCCAAAAATCAACTATCAATTTTAAATTCCAAACCGAAAGACAATTGTTAATTAAAACTATCAATTCGAATTTCGAATCGAACAAAGCGCAAAATCAAAATGGCAAAAACACAAATTACACTCGCTGATTAGATCAACATGGACGAGTCACGCGCCAATTAGAACGCCGAATTCGAAAATGGAACACTCGATTTTGACGTAGTGTCATACGTCCTTTGTGGCGCCCCGCAGGCGACTTTAGATTTAATTACCGGAGTGCAAAGTTCAAATCACTTTACACAAGTTTCCCTAGATAATATCCCTAGAACATTGTTTGTTTCGGTTAATCTGAATTGTGCTCTAAGCGTGGGAGTTAAGGTTCAGTTTCTATTGCTGCAGTATTTTTAATTGAAAGGTTACAAAATAAATATAGAGTTGTTGTTTACACAATTTATTAGAAGTTGATTGCGTCGCGTTGTGGACAATCGGACAGTTAAATCTAACCAACAATTAGTTAAAATTGACTTAATTGTTAAATTTGATATGAAAAGTTAAATGTAACGTTATACGTAAACTTAATTTTTTATGTAAGCTAGAACTAATATTGACTTAATAGTTAAAACTAACTATGAAAAATGAAGTTTCTCTTTTAGTAAACAATAGTTGTATGTTCTTTGAGACCTAAAGACTTAAGTAACTGAAAATAATGTGTTTTGCATATATGTTATTGTATGTATATATTTTTTTCAAAACTTATTAAGTAATATAATTTATTATAGTTACAGTAGTATAATTTAAATTTTTATTCATAAAAACGAAAAGAGAGAGACAAAACGATATTTAATCTCTTTTTAACCCATTACCCAGGCTTTATTCCGTACGCGGTGTTAGAACAGAATGAAATAGGTGGTAGAAGCAATCTAGATATTTGTCAAGTCGCATTAGCAGCACTTTGGCTGAGTCAGCTTCAGGTTAGGGTTGTCAATACCTAGAAAAATGATTTTTCTGAAATATATTTTGTAAGTAGGTACTTGAGGCTGCTCTTTCGAAAAAAGCGTGCAGATTCATCTGCACGCTTTTTTCGAAAGAGCTTTCATGAAACAACTTTTCATCGGCATTACCAAAGAAATTATATCTGAAAAAAATAATTAGTAATCTACATGATATGATACGTAATTTGGTTTTGCCATATTTTTTCTATCGGTATCACATAATAAAGAAATAAAAAACCAAATCACCTCCAAATCGTTGAATGAAACCACTTTACTCCTTCATTATTTATCAAAAGAATATATAAAAAATATATACTGCTTTGCAATACATAAGTTAATAATTTGTTTTTTTTTTTTACTTTTTTGTAATATGTATTATATTAAGCCAAAAGGTTTTTTCTCCTATTTCGCCCTATCATGGACGCGGCGAGCGTCGTAACCGCCACCGTACAAGGCGCGCTATTATGAATGTTATTTTAATATCATTTACGGCGATATTCGCACTGACAGACAATCGACCTGATAATTTAGGGAGAGAGGGCCCTTAAGAGGCCGGGTACACTTGGAATTTCTCATACATACGTAATTCCAAAATCATTTTCTCATACGAAAATATTTAACATGTTTGAGTTGTTTTTCAGTTTAAAATAGTAATTACCTAGGTTCCTGCACAAAAATTTACTTCAAAATATTTAAACACAATTTTTTTTTTGCTTTAAAATTTTTTTTAGTAAATTTACTACTAAATATTTAAACACTAAGAAATAGAGTAAAACACTAAAAAATGTATAAATAAATAGTTAATTTACTACAAAATATTTAGTCTAAAAAATATTTTTTAGTATTTAAATATTTTGTAGTAAATTTACTATTTATTTATATATTTTTTAGTGTTTTACTCTATTTTTAGTGTTTAAATATTAAGTACTAAATTTACAAAAAAAAAATTAAAAACAAAAATTTTTTTTTCAGTTTAAAATAGTAATTATCTAGGTTCCTGCACAAAAATTTACTTCAAAATATTTAAACTATAAAAAAAATTTTTGTTTCTAATTTTTTTTTAGTAAATTTAGTACTTAATATTTAAACACTAAAAAATAGAGTAAAACACTAAAAAATATATAAATAAATAGTAAATTTACTACAAAATATTTAAATACTAAAAAATATTTTTTAGAGTTTAAATATTTTGTAGTAAATTAACTATTTATTTATATATTTTTTAGTGTTTTACTCTATTTTTTAGTGTTTAAATATTTAGTAGTAAATTTACTAAAAAATATTTTAAAGCAAAAAAAAATTTTTTGTTTAAATATTTTGAAGTAAATTTTTGTGCAGGAACCTAGGTAATTACTAATTTAAACTGAAAAACAGCTCAAACATGTTAAATATTTTCGTATGAGAGGATGATTTTGGAATTACGTATGTATGAGAAATTCCAAGTGTACCCGGCCTCATAGTCAGCGGCTACACGGTCAATTTTTCATCAATCTGATCCATCAATCTGGTACGGATTGACGAAAATTTGATCGTGTACGCCACTGATTGATGGATTGATCGTATTTTTAATATGAAATTTTATAACCGTCAATATTCCGTCAATCAGATTGATGGATCAGATTGATGAAAATTTGACCGTGTAGCCTGTGACTTAAATTTAAAATGTGCTGTTGAAATGTTATTGAATACTTTTAAAATTTTGTACGCTTTGGCTGCCCAAATCATGTTAGTGTCATCATCGTTGGAGCATTTTTGTATATTTTGGTCAATCGAAAATTTAATTTTGGGTATTATATTATTATTAATTACTTATTCCAAAATATTTTTTAACCATTTATTCAAACTCAAAACATCTGCTATCTATCTACTTGTTTAAAACACTCATATAGCGAAATAAACCTCTTTAGTATCTCGTTTTAGTGTTACCAAATTTTTATTTTTATTTTAACCTCTTTAACATACTTATTATAATACTTATATGTAGTTTTAGCGTTACCAAATTTCATTTAAAATTCTCTCGGTCGTGTCAGCCCTACGCTCGAGGACGGACGTGAGGTTTTTGCCAATCCCTTCCCCGTGCGAGCGTGGACCGACCACGGTACCACCGCTATCTCAATCTCCTAAATATCCTGAAGGGGACTGATAGGGAACGACGTACGCCGATGTATGTTCTGCTGCCCAAACGCAGATAAGCAAAAGATTGCTCGAAATTTCACATTTTTTTTCACACCGTATAATATTATAATACGAGCAGCTGATATAATATTATTTTGCAAAGATCAGTCGACGCAAAAATAAAAAAGCGGAGTCAAATAAAAGTCTCTACTTTAAATCTACTAAAAGCACAGAATACATAATATTATTAACTAGTACACGTAAAAGGTATGTACGTATTTGGGACTATATTAACATTAAACAAGTAAAGAATTTACGTAGATATACGTTTACGCGTTTTTTTCTTACAATAAAACAATATCTTTAATAATTTCTTGTCACAAATAACTACATATTATTATTAAGTATGATGGCATTTGCGTCTTAAAATTTTTGGATTACCAAGTTTTTGCATTTCCATTGTAAATGGTAATACCGACTGTTTTCACCGACTTTAAAAAGGGAGATTCTTATCTGTCCAATTGGTATGAATACCACGACACCCATTACTCCACATCAGATGTTATCACTGGTATGTTTGTGACCAACGTCCATAACATAAAGATCTAACAAACGTATTTACGCAAATGTATGGATCAAGTACATTTTGGAATACAAATTATGGTCAATAAAATATAGTATTAACTATTAAGATTAAAAGTCCGCTACTAGAAAGAATTCTCGAAAAGTTTAAGTAATAGTTTTAACTTAGTGTCTAAACACACTATGCTGAAGTTCCGCGGCGGAATTTCCGCATGATTCCGCCTGCAATGTATTTTAACAAGGGTAAAAAATGTAGTAACACGCTGCAAATTTATAATTAAGTTGTTTTTACCGTTTTCTAACGTATATCAAATTTGCAGCAATTTAGTAATAAACAATGTTTCGTATGTCGCAAAACGCTGCAAAATTAATACACTTTACAAAACGGTAAGAACAACTTAATTCTAAATTTACACCGAGTTACTAATTTTTTTTACCCCTGTTATTAACAAATTTTATAGTTTTTTAATAATAAACAATGTTCCGTATGTTGGCAAAACGCTGCAAATTTAATACACGTTAGAAAACGGTAAGAAAAACCTAATTCCAAATTTGCAGCGTGTTACTAATTTTTTTACCCCTGTTATTAACAAATTTTATTGTTTTTTAATAATAAACAATGTTCCGTATGTTGCAAAACGCTGCAAATTTAATACACGTTACAAAACGGTAAGAACAACCTAATTCCAAATTTGCAGCGTGTTACTAATTTTTTACGCAATGTTATTAACAAAAAACCTTTTTCACCCCTTTTCAACCCTTTCCGTACACCCCAGAACGCTGCAAAATCACACGGTAAGTTATTTTACCTTCTTTAACAACCCCCTAAAATTTTATCAAGTTACTATTTTTTTTCGGGTTTTGGCTTTAATGACTGGCCTATTAAACATCTATTGAACAGTTGTTTTGAGACCATTTTGTATTGATTTTTTTCAAATCAACTGTTCAATTCAGGTGTTTAAATTTTACCACAGAAACCTTGCAATTGACATACACATCCTTACCTACTAATATTATAAATGTGAAAGTGGTCTGTCTATCTGTTGCCTCTTCACGCTTAAATGCCTGAACAGATTTAGATGAAATTTGGTATGGATATACTTTGAGAGACGGGTAAGGACATAGGTTAGTTTCGGGTTACCGAAAATGTGATAGGCGAACACTAATTTTCATACCCGAAATAATACCAAAACTTTTTGTCGGGTCACTTATTACAGGGTACAATTAAACCTTCCTGCCAAATTTTGATATAATATATTGATCCTTCTTAAAAATACACATATTTTTTCTTTTATAATCACTCAGTACTAAAATGTTGAGAAATAGCTTCCGAAAGTTACCCTGAAAATCACTACGCGTCGGCCGCGCGTGACGTGCCCCTGCGCGCGCGCCTCTCCCCGCGTCACCCCCGCTTATACCCTCCGCCGCGAGTGACCGTTCTGCAACGATTTTAAATGGGATAAAATATGTCATTAAAAAAAAGAACACCCAATTTTTTTTGGTTTAATGGACTCTCCTAATGATACCTAAGCCCTGGAAAAAATTGTCAGGAAGGTTTAATTGCATCCTGTATTATGTAAATAGAGTTAAAGGTTGCGTACTACACCTGTAAAGCCATACCAAATACTTGGATTCCGTATCTTAAACGTAATATTATCAGTCCCTCCGTTTAGGACCCTTTGGAGATTAGGGACACCCTTCAAGGTAGTTTATAGTTTATCTTCCAGAATTTGACGTGTTTCTGTAAAAATAGTTTCACTAGGGGGACTTGGGTTGTTAGAGGGGTTTAAGGGGTTTTAACCCCCTTAGTGATAAAATGATACACATTGTCGTCTTTCTAATTTGTAAGAAAGATTAACATAATATACGAAAACTGGGCAGTTCTAGAAACATTTCTATACGGGTCGAATTGATAATCTCCTTTTTTAAAGCCGATTAAAAATATCTGCAAATATAAAGCCAAAAACTTGAAAATAATATTTTGTAATTACTTATGTAAAAGTTTCTAAGGAGTAAGGATTACTGCATACTGTATTTTAAGGCTTTAAAGAGAATTTATTCTTTTTTATACACAGAATAAAATTACTTAAAAAATACGCTCATACGCTTCATACTTAGATAATAAACACCATATTTGACATTCTGAGATCATCTGAGAACATTCTGAGATCTATATACTTAATTAGTATAGATCCTAATAGTACAATAGTAGTGATGATGATGATGACTAATGTCAATTGTTTACACGTTTAACTGTTAATTAAGCCTTGTTTAAACAATGTGTTGGTCGTTCCGGAGCTACGTGACAGACATACTGACACGTAAACATTGACATACTGTCGTCAAATAATAATAACAAAACGTGTCAATGGTAAGGTGGGTAGTCTGATAGTAGGTGGTCAGAATTTTCCAGGATTTTCTTGTTAGTTGTTATGCTCAATAGGTACAAGGTATGAAAATAAAATATGCTTACTTTGTAAGGTGCACGAAAAATAGTGTCGTATTTAAAAAGATATTCTTCGGTGAAAAATACTAAATACATAGTAACTAACGCCTTAAATATATGAAGTTTATGTCAAAATTTTCATTAAATTAAAGTTAACAACTCATTTAACTTCTCTAAGTGCGGTTGTTAGAGTATTAATAATTAAATGTATATTGTATATCCTTAACGAATTCTAAAGTATGAACTTTATACTTTGCTGTTATACCACTTTCTAGCTCGCGGGCGTATTCCACCTTCACAAAGAACACAAGCACCGCCTTCAAATTGCTATAAGTAATGAAATTGAGCTAGAAATTAGTTTCAGAATTATTTATTAACTAACTATAACAATCTGTCAATATAAAATTTAAACTAACCCTCTTACTAATAAAGATATTATATTAACATAAAGACTTTTTAAGAGAGAGAGATTTCGATCGTTGGCAATTGGCATGTAGAAGATAAACTACGATAACATGGCGCGCCCCTCCAAAATTCAAAACGTTTGAAGTGCGTTGTCAAAACGTTTGATGTGCGCGGTTGTCTTGCGCGATCGGCTAGTTATAATCATAACTAGCCGATCGCGCAAGACATCTAATCAGTTGACCAACAAATCTTGGTAATAAGTGACATTAAGTGAAATACAGTGGCGTTGCAAGACCTAAATTTGATGTGGGCAAGATATATTTTGCGAGGCCCCCTAAAATATATTTTGCGAGGCCCCATGATGGATGACGCAAGAAGACGGATTTTTGAAGAGAAACAATTTTTTGATACTCAAACTTTTATTTATGAAGCTCTTTTTATGAATATTTGAGTATCAAAACTTGTAAATCCATTAAAAAAACCTCGTGGTCCAAGGGGCGCGAGGCCCCTTAGACCGCGAGGCCGTGGGCGGTCGCCCACACCGCCCACGCCTTGCGCCGCCTCTGGTGAAATATTACGAGTACTGGTTGTTGAACTAATATGTATTCGGGGGTACTGGTTGATTGGTTGAATACTAACTACATACAAACTCTTTCATAAGGATGTGACTACACACATTGAAACAGTAAATTGGAGGGGCGCGCCATGTTATCGTAGTTTATCTCTAGGTTGTTATAGGTATTAGACATCCGTAGGTACTCATGCTAATTTGAGTTTTCATGGATTTTGTACTTTTTAACTCCTTAATACTTTTTAATTATTGAGGAGTGACAGAACAAAACATGATAATTCCATGATTTCTAACTTTTCACAAAAGGTCAAAAACCTGCAACTACTTTGGTTTCGTGCAATTAAAAAAAATATGAGATCTTTTGAATAAATAACTATAAACACTTTATAAATATGTTTTTATTTTATTATTTTAATTTGAAATTGTGTATCTATTCTTATGTAAAATATGGAAATATCATTTTCTGATCAAATCAAAATATGATCTGAAATCTGACTAACTTTATGGCAAAACCGTTACTACCTAATTATTAGTAACGGTTTTGCCATAAAGTCCAAACATTTTCTATCAGTCTTTATTATGTTACTACTTTAGTAATCAATAAATGTCTCTACTCTCTAAGTTCTTCCTTAAGTTATGATTATAACTAGCCGATCGCGCAAGACATCTAATCAGTTGACCAACAAATCTTGGTAATAAGTGACATTAAGTGAAATACAGTGGCGTTGCAAGACCTAAATTTGATGTGGGCAAGATATATTTTGCGAGGCCCCCTAAAATATATTTTGCGAGGCCCCATGATGGATGACGCAAGAAGACGGATTTTTGAAGAGAAACAATTTTTTGATACTCAAACTTTTATTTATGAAGCTCTTTTTATGAATATTTGAGTATCAAAACTTGTAAATCCATTAAAAAAACCTCGTGGTCCAAGGGGCGCGAGGCCCCTTAGACCGCGAGGCCGTGGGCGGTCGCCCACACCGCCCACGCCTTGCGCCGCCTCTGGTGAAATATTACGAGTACTGGTTGTTGAACTAATATGTATTCGGGGGTACTGGTTGATTGGTTGAATACTAACTACATACAAACTCTTTCATAAGGATGTGACTACACACATTGAAACAGTAAATTGGAGGGGCGCGCCATGTTATCGTAGTTTATCTCTAGGTTGTTATAGGTATTAGACATCCGTAGGTACTCATGCTAATTTGAGTTTTCATGGATTTTGTACTTTTTAACTCCTTAATACTTTTTAATTATTGAGGAGTGACAGAACAAAACATGATAATTCCATGATTTCTAACTTTTCACAAAAGGTCAAAAACCTGCAACTACTTTGGTTTCGTGCAATTAAAAAAAATATGAGATCTTTTGAATAAATAACTATAAACACTTTATAAATATGTTTTTATTTTATTATTTTAATTTGAAATTGTGTATCTATTCTTATGTAAAATATGGAAATATCATTTTCTGATCAAATCAAAATATGATCTGAAATCTGACTAACTTTATGGCAAAACCGTTACTACCTAATTATTAGTAACGGTTTTGCCATAAAGTCCAAACATTTTCTATCAGTCTTTATTATGTTACTACTTTAGTAATCAATAAATGTCTCTACTCTCTAAGTTCTTCCTTAAGGGGCCGGGTACCCTCGAAATTCTCATACATACGTAATTCCAAAATCATTTTCTCATACTAAAATATTTAACATGTTTGAGTTGTTTTTCAGTTTAAAATAGTAATTATCTAGGTTCTTGCACAAAAATTTACTTCAAAATATTTAAACATAAAAAAAAAAATTTTGTTTTTAATTTTTTTTAGTTAATTTAGTACTTAATATTTAAACACTAAAAAATAGAGTAAAACACTAAAAAATAGAGTAAAACACTAAAAAATATATAAATAAATAGTAAATTTACTACAAAATATTTAAATACTAAAAAATATTTTTTAGAGTTTAAATATTTTGTAGTAAATTAACTATTTATTTATATATTTTTTAGTGTTTTACTCTATTTTTTAGTGTTTAAATATTTAGTAGTAAATTTACAAAAAAAATTTTAAAGCAAAAAAAAAAATTTTTGTGTTTAAATATTTTGAAGTAAATTTTTGCGCAGGAACCTAGGTAATTACTATTTTAAACTGAAAACAACTCAAACATGTTAAATATTTTCGTATGAGAAAATGATTTTGGAATTACGTATGTATGAGAAATTCCAAGTGTACCCGGCCTCTTAAGTATCCGAACACTAGCCATAACAATATATTATTAAGATTAACGTAATTATGTCCCATCCCTAGTCAACTAACCGGCGCTAGACGTGACATTTAACGTTAACGGTCTAGTGATGGGCAGACGCTCCTAATTAGTTTTGTTTTAATCGCCTGACAAGATAGGGATGTTCTAGTTTCGATTTTGTCTATCGATTATAATTAAATATTTTGAGATTCGTTCGAGTGAACTGTTATACCTACTACTTAAATATTAATGCCATTTTATATATTAAAATGGCATTAATACTTATTTGCCATAAGAACCATAAATGTTTTGCCTTAAAATAATAAATTAGATGCAAAATTTAAAAAATCTGTGGCTCATACTTTAATTCAAAACAGTTTCAACCAAATAAATGGTTTTCAAAATAAATAAATGGGTTTTCAAGTTAATATAAAAGTAAATCGAAAGTTGCGAAAATTTTTCCCCGAAATTTTCTATTTCTGTACAAAAAGCCATTCTTTTTTCTATGGTAATAGCAAGTTTTAGGGCAACATTTGCAAGTTGTTTTAGCGGACGTAGCGAATAACGTATGGAATAAAAGGTGACGTAGAACGACGTCTCGTAAAAATGCTTTTCAATCAGCTATTGAGTATTTACGATGTCATTGCATTAGTTAGACTCGCTGTATTCGAAATTAAACCTTATTGAGCTACGATAAAACACGAATTGTCCTGACTCTGATTAAATAGTCAAGATAAGTGAAAAACGCTTAAATTTAAGTAATGCCCAGTTTAAGACTATATTCTAGAAAAAGAACTACTGTCAATACCATATCCTAAACTTTCAGGTCATAAGTACTTAATAGAACTAAGAAATAACCTACTTTCAGTATGGTTTCGTTAAAACAATTACATATAAATTATAGCTTGACCTATTAAATATGAACATTGAACATACATACTATTAAATTAATTAGTTAATTCAGACTGTGGGTTACAAGTACAACTTACATTATTTAGTTATCTATTATATTAACCTATTACTATTCGAGTATTTCTTTAGCAAGTAAACTATTGTTATATTTTATTACCTTAGATAACTTTTGAAAAAAAAAAACTATCTCAATACTCAACACAGTCTCAAGTTTGCATAAAATATTAGTAACAAAAAAAAAATAAATGTCGCGCGTTCGAAATATGACGTTGCTAGTGTTGTGGGCGGTTGTCGATAAAATTGACTTGACGTGCATTAATGACTCAGCTGTCACTGATCGACAGATTGATACACACCGGCTACAGGCGTACGGCATAATAATAATAATGAATACTTAACTTTTATTTAATGAAGACTGACAGAAAATATACTATAGTTTATTTTTTCAAAATGTTTATTAAAGTTAGGTTCCTTGGTAAAACTACTTTTTCGAGATAGAATGTAGCCTATGTGAATATTCAGAGCTTAAATTACTATCATGATTTTGCTAAGAAACTGAACTTAGTAGTTTTGCGCGCAGAAGTAACCAATATATTCTATACAAACTTTTGTTTTAATAGAATCGAGTGATATGATAGTGTAATCTTTATTCAAATCGACTTAATAACCACTAACATAATAAAATAATAACACGATACATAACGAACAAACATACAAACTTACGAAATCCTTCGTCAGCTTCGCCGTAGACGTACCTATAAAACAATCTTGCAAGTTGCAAATTTCAACAATCGATCCCAAATCCCTTTAAAGGAAAACGAAGGGAAATTCTTGGCAAGTCAGCGAAACATAACAATGTACAATTTCACTAAATTTTCCGAAGGGGAACCCGGAATACCCGTTTATGGGAAAAATGTCCGAACTAAAACAACGTAAACTACATTTTTTGGGTGTCAGTTGTCACAGGTGTACCCTGATTCTATGAAGTAGCTTCGGTTATGGTTCGATCTAAATTCTAATATTACACAGACGGAGCTACTGGCACATACAATACAGTAATCCGACTGAAAATAGATTACTATGTTGTGTAGAGTTATACAAATATAATTATCTACTTATTAATTTAATAAAGAAGAAAAGTCTTTGTTTCTTTGTACTTTTGCCTGAAATAAACTCCGCAAACGGACCAATTTTCTCAAAATTTGGCATAGACATGGAGAAGAGTACGGTTCTCACTGTGGTCTACTCCATGTCTATGCCAAGACATGGAGTAGACCACGACGGTATCCTGTGTGTCCTTACACAGGATACTTTTTAGGGTTCCGTAGTCAACAAGGAATCCTTATAGTTTCGGTCTGTCCGTCCGTCTGTCTGTCCGTCTGTATGTCTGTTCGTTCGTCCGTCTGTCCGCGGTTTTGCTCAGAGACTATAGGACCTACAAAGCTGTAATTTGGCATGAATGCACATATAAATGATGCCGACAAAATGGTACATGAAATCTTAAAAAAATATTTTTTATGGTACCTTCCCTACACATCAAGCGGGGATAAATTTTTTTTTCGCGTCCACCCCATCGTGTGGGGTGTTTTCTAAAAATATTATGAATATTCATAGATCATTTTCCGATTTAGGGATCCGTTTGTGAAATATTAAGTTTTAAAGTGGAAAAATTCGTTAGAGTCCAGTGTCCCCCCCTTCTACCAGCTAAACGGTTGCTTCTGGAAATGTGAAAAAATTCACGGAAGTAGGAAATATGCTGAATTTAAAAGGAAAACTATCACGGCAAAGAAGACTTCTTAATTTTTTGCGTTATAGTCGATCAACTAAAAAAATGTATTTGGCAAAGTATAAAGGAACTTTTCGTTCAAATTCTTTTGAACGTAACTGAGATGATGTTGTTAGTAGTGTAAAACACGTTATAAATGTACATTCATTGACCATACAAAAATTATCAAAAACTAGCGGTACTACGGAACCCTATATTGGCCCGACACACACTTGGCCGGTTTTTATCACAGAAAAAAAGGAGCGAGTTTCTGACTTCTGTTTTCACGCAAAACCGCGCGCAACTTCTAGTTCGACCGTTTGATAGAAAACGGACTGGGTTGAACAAGGAATACAGCTGCATTATATAGCAGAATCGAGGTTCCGTTTATATCGAGAAAATGGTCGAACTAAAACAATGTATACTCAATTTTTGGGTCACACCTGAGCGACGATAAATTACCAAAACCGAATTTGCCGGTAAACAAAATGGCCGATTAAGGTGCTCTCGAAAAGGTTCGGAAAAATTACGTACAAAAACCTTTTAAAGGGAACTGATACAACTTTTTGGGGTTCCGTACTTTCTTTATTGTTATAACTTGTGTTAGTACTTACTACTATGAAGAAAATTAAGATTTAGTTTTAACTAGTGAGTGGTAAGCAAAATTACTTTAATTGCATAATACAGTGGCGACCAAATTGGGAAATACACAAACATCTTTAACTCATATTCTAAAATCTAAGCCTTTGTACTTTTGTATGCAACAATTGATTTAAAAGAAATGCTCTAAAAACTAAGTCTGGCTTCTCTGACTAATAAACTGAGGTTTATTTTTGGTCTGAATTTCGACATGGGTATTGGGTTCTAATTTTTGAAATTAACTAATAAGAACTTATTTTCATTAGTGCTATAAATCAAGTATTTTGTTCTTAAAATATCATAGTGATCGTCTAATGAATCTCCGGGATTCCCCGTTCCCGGGCTAAATCCCGGAATTTTCCGGGACGCGTCTCCGGGATTTATCACCGGCTCAGACATTACGTCTTCAATTGAAGACACGAGGGTAACTAACATTTTACAACATGAGAGCACTTAATTACTCATTTTTTCCCTTATAGTTAATTTAACCAAACCTTATAAGTTATAACATACCGACTTCAGCATCTAGCTATAATATCTATACATAGAATCGACTTTTTTTTAAAATAATTTTCCCGGTCCTAAAGCCTCCGTTGTTGCAAAAATCGTCAGTTTTCAAATTGTTACTTACCCACTTTACCCACTCGTGTCTTCAATTATCAGACTTAATGTGCCCCGCTTTTAGTGAGCTGTTTTGAAAGGAGAGATTTGTCGGGGAGAGATTTAGAGGTTTTGCTTCGAAAACAACTTAAGCACTCTCCTATTTTCATTTTCTTAAAGATAATCCCAAATTTGCTTTTTAGTGAACAGCGCTACTCATCCTGGGACCTGGGTACTTAGCAACGTGTTCGATAATTTCGAAGCTAAGAAATCTAAAAACTATTCTAAATTGTTCAAGACATGGCAATTCCTTACGATTTCTTTATTTCTAACCTCGCTGTAGAAATTATCGAATGTAAGGCTAGGCACCGAGTAGACTAAAACGGCGAGACAGTACTCTCATACTGACTCTCTGACAGTCCCAATTTGATTGTCCTTGTCCCGAGCACTTTTTCGTCACTTTACTCAAAAGTCTACACTAGATAAATAATAAAAATACTTAAAAGTTTTTGCAGATTGAGCAGTCTATGTTTTAAAGTTTAAAAAACAATACTTTATGCGTTATTAATTAATTAAAACGCTGTTCGTTCACTGATTCCAGAATAATTGCTTTATTTTGATATTGCCAAACTTTATTGTTACAAAAATTGTGTTGAGATTAAATTTTCAATCCCGGTGCGTGCTAGCGCCTAGCATACTAGAGCGGTCAGAAATATTTTGCCTCTGAATTCTAACAAAACTAAACCTTATCTCCTCAGCATAAAGGTACTGATAGAGGTAGAATATACCTGAAAGGTTTACCCGGAATTCGTAATCGATTTTCACGGATGCCAAAACGTTTCGTAAATAAAGTTTTTTCTGGAAGTTGCTGCTCGATGAATGCTGGAAAGTTTACCGGATTCTAGTACTGAGTTTTTTGGAAGTTTAAGTTTTTATTTACCGTAAGTACTCGACACTCGTCTTTTTACTAGACTCGTTGAGCGATTTTGGTAGTCGTGCTAGTGTACCCTTCTGTTCTGTAGCGTGCAGCTCATAATCAATAGGCTATTTTTTAAGTTTGAATCGAGATTCGAGGCATGACATGTATTTTGAGTTTTGACTTTTGACTGCAATTTTAATCTCCGAATATTTAATTTACTGTGACCGCACTCAGATGTAATTAATGCTTCACTTAAATTTAATGAAGATTGAACTCCTACGAAGTTATTTGTCAAACTCTACATTAAATAAATTTTGACTTATCATTAAATTACTTTGAACGCGGCTGCAGCTGTTAGAATCTATAATAACGCCTGTAAAAGCAGAAAAAAAAATGATGTTTAGACAACGATAAGCTTTACTTATTCTCAATATGAAGAAAAGCAATAATATTTTGACAAACGATCAACATTTACACCATAATATTTCCCTCATATCCAATTTCATACATATTTCGCATGAATCCTTCCAAAAGAAGACGACAATCGCTTCAGATCGGGCGATATCTCTAACGATGTCACATGACGTCTCGTTAGCGTCACGTGATCGCGACATATTGAGATCCGCGATAACAAAATGGCGGTAATGATGTTCGGAATTCGAATGTTTTGGAAAACTTTTTATTTGGATTTTGGTTATACTATAGTTAGAGTAAGTTTTATGTGATGTATGATGACATCAGTACCTAACTCCATTGCCCCAAAATTCGTTTATCGCAAGGGATTTTTTTAATTGTGGGTAATTCGAAAAGAATCGCGGTTCTAATACGATTGGTGTCCAATTTTTTAGTTGTACAATTTAGTTGGAAAAATGTGTTGGAATAAGTCTCTATAGCTATTGGTTTACTTGTGCGATTTAGTTGGCCAACTTGAAATTGTAAGTCTGCGGTCGCTCTTATTGTGTAGAGAACTAGTAGTCCCCAGTACAAGGAACTAACTTTTTTCTGATACATACAAATTTACCAATTTGTGAGTGCCTTGTTTACGATGAGTCCGACAAACTTTTCTATGCGAATCCCTCAAGCCCCGTAAGGCCCATATGGGCCGCGACAACAAAAGATTTCCTGGAATTGGTGATCGAGGGATTAACGGCGCTGCTGCGTTTGCGAATGCTTGACTCCTGGAATTGCCGATACTTCGTCACCATGGCTCTTCGTACATACAACTTTTATTTTTTGGAATTTGTTTAATAAAGTTAATTTAAAAACTGTGGTCAACTTGTCCGACAAGAATCACGCAGCATTTGGAGTGTCCGACACCCTAAAGATGTAGCTATTACGTCACTATGGCTCTTCGTACATACAACTTTCATTTTTTGGAATTTGTTTAATAAAGCTAATTTAAAAACTGTGGTCAACTTGTCCGACAAGAATCACGCTGCATATTGGAGTTTCCACCACCACAAAAATGTTGATGTGACGTCATTATGTCTCCCCGTACATACAACTTTAAATTTAGTAGTTTTCGATTTAAAATAAAGTAAGGTAAATGACTACTGATTGGACAGTGATTTGGCCAGTCATTAGAAAAAATACAAAAACACAATATTTATTAAGGTTGCTTTAAAAACTGCCTGTTTTCAAAGTAATAGAACGCCTGATTTAAAAAGAAAAACAGGCCATTTTTAAGCAACAATAATAAGGGGAAGGGGAAGAGAAAGCCCTTCAATATTTAATTAATCGGCCAAGTGCGAGTCGACTCGCGCACGAAGGGTTCCGTACCATTATAGAGCAAAATTAGACCATAAACTGTGTTTTTTGTATGGGAGCCCCCCTTATTTTTTTATTTTATATAAATATTACTATTAAGTATTAAAGTAAACATATAATTAAGGATTTTGTGGAAAATTCAAGTACCTACCTGTTGTCATTATTAGTATAGAGCAAAAAAGGCAATAAAAATCACATTTGTGGTATGGGAGCCCTCATTAAATATTATTTTTTATTTGTTTTTCTTACTTGTTGTTATAGCGGCAACAGATGTACATAGTCTGTGAAAATTTCAAATCTCTAGCTATTACCGTTCTTGAGTTACAGCCTGGAGACACACAGACGGACAGACGGACATACAACGAAGTCTTAGTAATAGGGTTCCGTTATTTACCCTTTGCGTACGGAACCCTAAAAAATGCCAAAATTCAAGAGGCTTTCAAACCAACACCACAACCACAGTTTTTAAAGTTATTGAAGAGCTCGCCTGTAGAATGTATTCGTTCAAAACCAAAGACGACGTCAACAAAAAGTTTGAAAATCATAGAATAAAAACTGCAATGATTCGGAAAAAGTTTTAAAAAAGATAATTTAGTCCTGCGATACGTCAACCCATTAAGCAAGAACTTTTGCAGCATATTAAGGGTTGGACCTCATCTGGCAGCACGGAATCGCCTTTTTCCGTCGCCCTTTCTCTTTCTTTCGCTTAGAACTGCCATTTGCTAGACCGAGATAGAAAACATAATGCGATAGCACGCGGCAGAATCCTCGAGGCGATCGGCATCACGGACAAAATGGTCGGCAGGGAGACTCCGAAATGCTGAAGCGCGCGATAGCATGCTAACGCATTCTTTCACCGACGCGTGCGATCGCCTTTTTTGCCTGCGGAATGCGACAGCGCGCGTTCGCATGCGACACAGCACACTGCAGCACGTGGTAGCACAGGCGGAACAAATGCGATTCCGTGCTGCCAGATGGGGTCCAACCCTTAGGGTTGGACCTCATCTGGCAGCACGGAATCGCCTATTTCCGTCGCCCTTTCTCTTTCTGTCTCTTAGAACTGCCATTTGCTAGACCGAGACAGAAAGCAAAATGCGATAGCACGCAGCGGAATCCTCGAGGCGATCGGCATCACGGACAAAATGCAATGGTCGGCAGGGAGACTCCGAAATGCTGAAGCGCGCGATAGCATGCTAACGCATTCTTTCACCGACGCTTGCGATCGCCTTTTTTGTCTGCGGAATGCGACAGCGCGCGTTCGCATGCGACACAGCACACTGCAGCACGTGGTAGCACAGCAACCCTTGGGTTGGACCTCATCTGGCAGCACGGAATCGCCTTTTTCCGTCGCCCTTTCTCTTTCTTTCTCTTAGAACTGCCATTTGCTAGACCGAGACAGAAAGCAAAATGCGATAGCACGCAGCGGAATCCTCGAGGCGATCGGCATCACGGACAAAATGCAATGGTCGGCAGGGAGACTCCGAAATGCTGAAGCGCGCGATAGCATGCTAACGCATCCTTTCACCGACCCTTTCACCGACCTTTGCGATCGCCTTTTTTGTCTGCGGAATGCGACAGCGCGCGTTTGCATGCGGCAGCACACTGCAGCACGTGGTAGCACAGGCGGAACAAACGCGATTCCGTGCTGCCAGATGGGGTCCAACCCTAAGAGGATACAATTATACTTAAGCAGCATAATACGGTGCAATTCACATATTATTCGCAATCCGTCGGAAGTAACGCCTGAAGATTATGGCTGGATTTTAATCGAATATGAATTTATAATCTGAAATTTCATCAGAAATATTAGGCACTCTATTAATATTTCATATCAATTTAATACTCATTCAATAACCTTCTTATTTTCCTAATATTATTGTAGTATTGTCAATAGCAGCGACGATAGTGGTGAAGAATGAAGATGACAATGACAATGATGATGATAACTTTGATGATTATAACAATTATTATGATAATGATGTAGATATATAGTATTCTGATGTAGATTTTTTTGTAATCCATACTTCCATACTAATATTATAAATTATATAATATTGAAGGTGTCCGATTTGGAAGTCTCCCCACATGCTTGGATGCGATATCTGAAATAGTTGATACTTGCGGAAATGCAAGTGGACCAGTTAGAATGTAAATTTATTATTAATTGTTGGTCACTGCTAAAAGAATCCATATATACATACATACAAATACTGTATGTAAAATGATAATAAGGTTATTTTTTAATGAAATTTTTAATAATGTTGACTACGGAACCGGAAAAATGGCGTTTAAATAGTATGATATAGTAACGTTAATGGAGCTTGCCCGCTTGATATGTAGGGTAGGCATCATATACATCTATACATATTCTATACTCTATACAAATAAATTAAATTGGAGTGTCTCTGTGTAATATTGAAAGAAAGTCTGTCTGTCTGTATGTTCCAGCTAATCTCGGCTGGAGCTATTTTGTCGGGACTTTTTATGGTAGATAGCTGATGTAGTAAGGTGTAACTTAGGCTACTTTTTAACCGACATTCAAAAAGGAGGAGATTATATTTTACTTTTTCCATATTTGTTTGCGGACAATCCATCTTCACGCCACGGGCAACAGCTAGTATTATAGGGCGTAACAAAACTAAGTCATAATACTTTAGGGTGTGTATGTGTTCCTTGTAGAGAGTTCACTGCGAAAGTAGCAGTGCTGAAAGACCAAATTTTTTTTCACTTTTGTATGGGCAAGCGCTCGAGCGTCACGAGTTTTCCCATACAAAATGAAAAAAATATATACAAGGAACACACACACAAACACACCTGAAGTATTATCTGTTACACCCTGTATATTTTTTAGATTATAAGTATGAATTCATGCCGAATTACGGCTTTGTAGGCCCTATAGTCTCTGAGCAAAACCGCGGACAGACAGACGGAAAGACAGACAGACGGACAGACATACTGAAACTATAAGGGTTTCTTGTTGACTACGCATTACGCAACCCTAAACAAGACGTTATCGTCGACGGCAATTTAACCCTTAATCAGGCATAGTACGATTTATTGACCACCTAGGTAATTGGAGTTTTATAGTGATCTTCTTTTATAGTCTATCACCAGTGCACATGGGTAATGGACCCTGATTAAGGGTTAAAAGCATCTTCACATATCTCCATACATTTTACTTCCCAGGGAATTCTTCTTCTAAATTGTTACCACCCAGATAGTAAATTGAGAACAAAAAAGTCCTTTAAAAGTTATTTGTTTGAGCATAAAATAGTTTTTATATTCCTGAAAATTTTAATTTGAGTGACTGAAGAGGTTTTTGAAATGACCGATTCAATGATTGTAGTAGGGGAGACCAGGGTGCTATTCGTGTGGTCACTCGAGCGTCATGGAGACCTATAAGTAGGTTTTTTATATTAGATGAAACTGATACAAAAATAATAAGAGCATTTTTTATTTTAGCGGTGTGTTCAGAAACTGCAGCCATTTTAAAGTTATGAAAAAGAAAATATGTTCAGAAAATTGCTTATTTAGGCAAGTAATTAACAAGATTTTAAACAAAATAACTAAATCGTTTAGTTTAGTGCAACATAAAATATCTGCGAAGCTTAGTTAGGAAAATATGAATTTTTTAGGGTTCCGTAGCCAAATGGCAAAAAACGGAACCCTTATAGATTCGTCATTTCTGTTTATCTGTTTGTCTGTCTGTCCGTCCGTACGTCACAGCCACTTTTCTCCGAAACTATAAGAGCTATATTATTCAAACTTAGTAAGTAGATATAGTCTGTGAACCGCATTAAGATTAAGATTTTGATCATCTAAATTCTAACCTTTGCGTGTGGGGTATCTATTGATAGGTATGTAAAAATCATATTGAGGTTTTTAATATTATTTTTTCCAACCTGAATAGTTTGCGAGAGAGACTCTTCCAAAGTGGTAAAATGTGTCCCGTCCCCCCCTCTAACTTCTAAAGTAAGAGCATGATAATTCTAAAAAAATATATGAGGTCAAGGTCGCGTCCGCGACTTATCTCAGACAAGAGCCTAAGTGTATTTTTAAACGACTTCAAAAAAAGGAGGTTATCAATTCGACGCGTATGTATGTAATATTTCCAGAACTGCCCAATTTTCGTATATGTTAGTCTAAATCAGCGTCTGACCAAATGTGCAAAATTTCAAAAGTGTATGTATGTATGTATGTTTTTATGTTTGTGTTCGCATATCTCTGGAACTACCATTTCGATTTCAGTATTTTTTTTTGTTGTACTAGGTATTGTTCAACTTAGGGAATAGTGCAAGTTTCATCAAAATCGGTTTAGTAGTTTTGGAGATAGAGTTCTAATTTTCAATTACGTACAATTTTGAAGTATGAGATAAGATGTATTAATCAGATAGAAACAAGCCGCATACGATGAAAACATTTGATAATTTGTTTCCAGCTTAAACATCATCTATATTTATATTCGAAAATAGTTTTTTTTGAACTCACCACGTGAGAAATCTGATTTCTATACCATGATAACTAGAGACATGTCGGAAGCATATACAAGCTTAATCTGACATGCTCGAACTTGTCGCGAAATCCCCTCTTCGCCTCCCTAACTATAATATAATATTTAAATAATACAAGTGAATACCTATTATTTAAAGTTTATTCAGTCAGAAATTGACAAAAAGAAGTTCACCATTAGTAATGATTTTTTTTTCATTTTCTTGTCGGACTGACTATTTAACTCAATATATTTGTCGGACAAGTTGATATTAGCATTTGGAATAACATTATCTATCATTGCTATTTTTGTCCGACATGTATGTACGAAGAGCCATAGTGACGTAATAGCAACATCTTTGGGGTGTCGGACACTCCAAACGCTGCGTGATTCTTGTCGGACAAGTTGACCACAGTTTTTAAATTAACTTTATTAAACAAATTCCAAAAAATAAAAGTTGTATGTACGAAGAGCCATAGTGACGTCATAGCTACATCTTTGGGGTGTCGGACACTCCAAACGCTGCGTGATTCTTGTCGGACAAGTTGACCACAGTTTTTAAATAACTTTATTAAACAAATTCCAAAAAATATAAGTTGTATGTACGAAGAGCCATGGTGACGAAATATCGACAATTCCAGGAGTCAAGCATTCGAAAACGCAGCAGCGCCGAAATTTTTCGCATAGAAAAGTTTGTCGGACTCATCGTAAGCAAGGCACTCACAAAGTGGTAAATTTGTATGTATCAGAAAAAAGTTAGTTCCTTGTACTGGGGACTATAGAGAATAATATAAGTATTATACAATTATTGCCTTGAATGATGAAAATCGATTGTTCATGCTAAAGACAGCATGGCCCAATGTGGAACAACAAGCCTTTAAGGACATAAAATAGTGGTTCCCAAACTCTTCTTCATTTAATCTACATAACTTTTAAAATTCACTACATTGACTTTACATAATTTTAAAAATTCATGTCATTTATGGAAAAAACTTACAAATGACTGTTTAAAATACTTATCTGTTAATTATTTTCTATTTATATTCAAAGTGTGCGTAGTTTTTCCGCAATTCAATTTCAGAATATTAATAGAATCGTTTGTCAAATGTTTTTTGTTTACTGGCTATATAGATATTTTAATACTCTCGCGCGCGAACTTTATTCGTATTCCAAATTCAAATAATCTTTTGACACTATTTTTAACAATCAACAGCTGAAACTAAAAGCTATCCACACTAATTACTAATATTATAAATGCTAACGTTTGTCTGTCCGTTACATCTTCACACCCAAACCGCAGACCGATTTTGCTGGGTATGGAGATAGTGTGAGTCCCGGAGAAGGAAATAGGATACTTTTTATCGCAAAAAATGTGCGGTTCCCGCGCGATAAACTAATTTTGGCGTAACGGAGTCTAGTGTACAAATAAGCCAAAAAATCAGGTCCCTAGTTAAAGGACACTTTAAAATCATCGTCTTATTATACTTGACGTTGATAGACGAGGAGCCGTCAGTCGCAAGCCGGCGCGATTAATTTAGCGCCGGCTCCTGGACTACTCCACATAGACCGGGAGACGAGCATTTTATAAACTTAACGGGATAAAAATTGAGATTCTGTCTTAGCATTTTCTAAAGATTAATAATACTTTGTACAGCAGCATCATATTATAAGTTAAAGGACTTGATTACAGCCTGCTTTGTCGGTCTTATGCGCCGTAATAAGAAACAAAAAAAATGACTCTATTAATTAAAACTCCTGAAAGATTTACTTTGTTATCGCTCCCGTACACGCTGGGCAATGTTTGGCAAATATATATATTTTTTAATGAAATAAGGGGGCAAACGAGCAAACGGGTCACCTGATGGAAAGCAACTACCGTCGCCCATGGACACTCGCAGCATCAGAAGAGCTGCAGGTGCGTTGCCGGCCTATAGAGTAATAGGGGAGGGTAGGGATGGGAAGGGAAGGGAATAGGGGAGGGTAGGGAAGGGAATAGGGGAGGGTAGGGAAGGGAATAGGGTAGGGGATTGGGCCTCCGGTAAACTCACTCACTCGGCGAAACACAGCGCAAGCGCTGTTTCACGCCGGTTTTCTGTGAGAACGTGGTATTTCTCCGGTCGAGCCGGCCCATTCGTGCCGAAGCATGGCTCTCCCACGTATAAATTGACAGGGCTAAAACGCTGTGATACTTTTCTAATTTGTATAATATGTAAAATACAATATATTCAAAGTGTGAAATATCTAGAAACTAAATAATCGATTTTTCACCCTTTCTGAATGACTCGTACTATGTCGGAGGGGACTTGGTCATCCCGCCCAGAGAATCGGAAATTAGCTCTTAGGCGGGGGTTCGGATCCCGCAAAAAATGGCGTCTGACGTGAGTATATTGTCTATGACATGAGTGAAAATCTTATTTCCTTTGTTTTTTTATACACGACCCAGACTTTTGATCCAAGTTTGCACAAATTGAGGGTGACATTGTACAAAGCGTTGGTTAGATACTAGAAGACTCCCGCAATCCGTTGGACGAAAATTCATTTATCGCGCGGGAGCCGAACATTTTACGGGATAAAAAGTATCATACTTACTTGTCCTTTTCCCGGGACTCAAAGAATCTTCATTCCGAATTTTAGCAAAATCGGTTCAGCGGTTAGGGCGTGAAGAGGTAACAGACAGATAGAAATACTTTCGCATTTATAATATTGGTGTGGATTGTGTGAGGCTCATGATCCAACAATTGGTGTTGGAATATTTGGACGTGTGTGGCGGGCATTATACCTAGGTTGACGTGTGTGTTGAATTGCGTAAAACAGTACTCGAATTACCTGCAACAAGGAAACATTTCATTAGTTGTTATTGTGGCTGGCGACTTGATATCGTATTACGATCGTGGTTGAAGCAAAAATAGATCTAGTGACTATAATATACACGTTTACGCTTCAAAATATATTTCTTATGTACTTACTATACAAAAATCACATAATAAGGATTTTAAATGTTAGTAGAGTTTGGTACTACTAATATATATTCTGTGGTAGAGTCAACATTTTTCTTAAAATATGTCTAAACTTATAGGACAAAATATTCCCTTATTCCTTCCTTAGTAAGTAATAAAAATATTTCAATGGCGAATACCTATACTTGGTCTGCTTGTCTTTGTCTTGTACATTAAAAAAACACATTTAAGTCAGCGGACTTTGAATATTATATTTAGTTTAAGTCAGGGGTTCCCAAACTGTGCGCCGCGGCGCCCTGGTGCGCCGCGGAAAGGCAAGAGGGGCGCCGTGAGTCGATCCTCCATCATTATCCATAACCACAAATATTATAAAATAAAATTATAATATGAATTGCTTATATAAATCAGGCAGACGATTAAATATATTTTGTTTATTATTATTTACTTGCTTAACCTACCTTTAATTATTATTAAAGGTGTTTATATATTATGTATCCTTTTGTAATAGCTCTAGGTAATGTAGGGCGCCGTGACAAAATATTGACTTGTAAGTGCGCCACAGGCTGAAAAAGATTGGGAACCCCTGGTTTAAGTAATAGTTATTCCGTGTCAGAATCCGGAATCGATCCCATGACCCTGACCTTCATTAGCATACAATACGACCTCTGTGGCTCAGTTGGTGGCACATTGGCAGCGCAAGCCGGGGGTCGCGGGTTCGAATCCCGCCGACGGAACAAAAATTTTTCTATGTTCCTGGGTCTTGGATGTGTATTAAATATGTGTATGATATAATAAAAATCTTAAATATATGTACACTATAAAAGTATTAAATATATTTTCGTTGTCTGGTACCTGTAACACAAGTCCTTCAGGTACTTAGCACGGGGCCAGACTGACGTGGTGTGAAACGTCCATAGATATTATTATTATTATTATACGGAGTAACTACTACGCTACATCTGCAATTTTAGTCTTATGGCGGCTCTACATTATTCCAATCCAGGGATCCATTCCAGCGCTAGATAAATATTGGAATAATATAATAGGGTACTGGAATGCAATTTTACAGAAAAAGCGCTAGATTGGAATAATGTTAACCGGCCGTTATGTCAAATTCAGCCAAAGCCTGTTTGGGTTTCTAGTTAAAGTATGAAAGAAGATGAAAATGAACTGTTTTTTTTTCCAGATGAAATATACTTAGTAATTTTTAAAATTTCACTTTCATTAATATAACGCTAAAACTACCATTACTCAAGAACTGCAAAACAAGTCTTACGGATTGTTTTCAGAAAAGCAACTTAAAATTACTTCTGTGCGCGAAGTGCGAAATTATACACACGATTATCACTATTAATGCCTTAGTATAAAATGTAGTTTGCCATGGCAAAGAGGAATTTCTGTGTTTGATACTACTGGTAAACAAAATCATGAATGCTCTAGCCGGGAATCGAACTGGCAATTGGCATTAGCATTGTAAGATGAATCTACACCCAACTAGCGGTAAAAGATTGCTTGTGTATAGTGCTACAAAACAGAATTTAGCTTACAATGTGTCATTTTTTTATAAATTAAGGGGGCAAACGAGCAAACGGGTCACCTGATGGAAAGCCATCGCCCATCAGGTGCTACCGTCGCCCATGGACACTCGCAACATCAGAAGAGCTGCAGGTGCGTTGCCGGCCTTTTGAGAGGGAATACGCTCTCTTCTTGAAGGTTTGTAGGTCTGTAGGTTTGTAGTCAGGTTAAAATCAACTACGGATGCTTTAGGGACGGCTGCTTGACTAAATTAAAAAAAATGTCATAAAGACTCACACTTCTGATTTTCTGACCGCAAAATTGCCCAAATAAAGGAAAATTTTGTTTCTCGAGCATGGAAATTTTAGACAGAAAATAAATGAGCCAAAGTCCAGAGAGATTATTATTGTTTTTCTTTCAGTAGGTATGATCATTATTTCTTTGCCTAAGCGTCATTACAAAAGTAAAACAAAAACGATTTTCTGCAGTCACTTGGATCAAGTTTAGTATTCGACCGTGTGTAGGATCCTTAACACTGATTACCTAAATTAAATTGTATCCAATATCCTTGATTTTAATTGAGGCAAAAAACCCTATAAATTTTGACTAAAACCCATTATTTCTATAGTTAAAATACTCTAAACTGGTATGCAGGGTTATTGACCTGGCGCGTGACAGGTGTTTAGCATGTATGACTCATACATACACACACTAATGGTGTCCACCGTCTGCATAACTGAGGTAATTGATGACAAGTATAGGAAGTTAATATTAAATGCGAAAGTGTCTCTGTCTGTCACTTCTTTACGCTTAAACCGCTGCAGCGATTTTAATGAAATTTTTAATTTAGTGTAGAGATCCTTTGGGTCCAGACCACAGAAATAAGATCTAGATAGAAGCGCCATGTCGCTCCATTTGTATGAACACGATCGTGTCAATTTTTTCATACCTACTGTGACGTCACAAGAGCGCTTTGGTGATGGGAATGCCCGTACGCGCGGAATCGATTCAAAGAAATCGCCGCGCCCCGCCTCTTTTGCCATTTTAATAGGTATATCGATTTTTTTATCGATTATTATTCGAGGAAACATAACAGAGGAATGATAAATCTTAAGATACGTGCTTGCCAGGACAGCTAGTAATATATTATATTATTCTAAATTAAATCACTAAACAGGAACATAAATACATATTACATAACTAGCTGTCCCGGCAAACGTTGTTTTGCCATTTAAAGTATTTGTACTTCATCAGTTGATACAAAATCTTACCCCCTCTTTTGTCCCCTAAGAGGGGTGGGGGGAAAAATTTTATACACCAGATGTTAAGTTGGAAAAAACAGTTAATAATATGAGGCAAGTCTATTAAAGAAAAAAGTTTGATACAAAATCTGACCCCCTCTTTGGTCCCCTTAGAGGGGTGGGGGGATTTTTTTTTATACACCAAATGTTAAGTTAGAAGAAGACAAATATATCTGCGAAAACCGCATTCAAATCGGATCAGTAGTTTTCGTGTGATAGTGGAACAAACATACAGACAGACAGACAGTAGACAAAAAACTAACTACAGTTTTGGCTTCTATAGCGATGTAGTGACACCCCCCGCTTATTATTTTTTTAATACCTTTAATGTACAGAATTTTTATTTCTACAGTTTTATTATTATATGTATAGAAAATGTATCTATATTAATAATTTCGTGCAGGGGTAGACTCGATCGAAACCTTATGTGAATAATAGAAAATAAAAAAATATTGATTTCGAGTCGACAACTTATATCCGCAAAATTCGGATTTTGGAGTATTTCGTTAAAATGTAATGGCACTGACACTGAATTCTAAACAAACTTCACGCGCCATCTTGCTGTAAACTGACACATGCCGCATCATGTGTCATTGACGTAAAGAGTAAAGACAGAGTTGCCAACTTAAAAAAGCAGTGAGTTAGATTTTCTTTTTCTACCTGCCCAGTGCGCAGTGCCCAATGACAAAAGAAACAAGTAGGTACCTGCCGGCCGCGGCAGTGTGCACCCTTTTTTTTGTAGTTGATAGTTCCCAATGGCTAATGTAACTACTATGAGTGTTCTGACGGTGTTATAGTTGAGGACGATTTACGATTATAATGATGTTTTAAATTATCCTGTAGAGTTCCTAAATTCTACAATGCCTGCAATAATCCCTAAAATAACATATAGTAATGCTTTTAAGAAATTTAAACCCGACTGTCGGGTTGTGCAACGGGGTTCGAATTGTTAACCTAATTTTTTTGAAGTCGGTTAAAAATACTATACTATTTGTTTTTAAAATTAGTAAGCACTCAGTACTCACCCACCAGTGCCAATGTAGAGGAATCAGAAAAAGACTGAATGCAAGAGAAGTTATTTGAAATAAAAATGTTTTAAATGTACTATCAGAGAAGTTGATTCCTATGCAGATCGGGGACCTACGTAGTTTGGTTGCGTTACGTCAAACCCAGCCGACAGATCACAATTAACATTGAATTGACATATTTGACCAAATAACGTTGGTCTATCAACTGCAGGAATCAATTTCCTCGATGGTACATAAAACTTTTGCAGTTTATTTACCTACTATTTTTAAATATTATGTTTAATGAACTAAGCCAGGGGTCACCAAATGGCGGAAAGCGATCCGCATCCGGATCGCCGACCCATTGTGTGCGGACCAAGCATTTTCGAAGATGAACTTTGTTAAAAATAAATTTCGGTCTCGACTTACTGATGGTCATCTCCAGGATTTTATGTCAATAGCTTCAAGCTTGCACCAATATTTCACTCCAAGCTTCAGATAGATAATAATTAGGGCCTACAAAAATAAAAAAATTGTCACTTTTCTCATTGATAAGCCTTTGTGAATTCCGTAACTATCCTGACTTAATATTTTTTTTAATGTGTGGACCGCGAAGGTTTTTGCATTTCTCTAATATAGACCCCGAGCGAAACTAATAGGTGACCCCTGAACTAAGCTATGTACGTACTTATGTCTTGCTTACCTTTAACATTTCTTGAGAAAAGATGACTACACAAAATATATTTACCCAAATTTTGTACCTAGATGTGTATTGAGTTACAAGTTTACCCGAGCGAAGCCGGGTTTTCATCTAGTAGAAATATAATTACCGAGTCACAAAATATCCCAAAGCGAACATTATCATTCCTCTGTTTCATGTATGTTTCGAAAATCGATTAATTAGAATCGAGAATATGTACAACACAATTTGCTTCATTTGACAGAAAAATGAGAATATTGACTGTAACTCGAAACTAAGCGATGAGTGAAAGTATCGATTGTTTTATTTCCATTGCGCGCTCAATAGCGGACAAACAGAACGGGCTCTATACTTTTCTAACTAAAGCGGCAATGTATTATGAATCATGCGGTACACATGCAGTTACGTAGATTTCATGGTAAAAACTACAACCACCCACGATTAACATTAAATAATTGATTTTAAAATAAAGGACACATGATTTAATAATAAAATTACTTACCGATGATAAGAAACGTGTCCACTATTTAGACCAACGTTTTTATTCCAATTTCCACAGCCCAATACGGCACAACTAGGCATTTTTAGAATTCCGATTGACGTCCGATTCCGATAACGGTGGAGCGCAGACTAAAGAACAGACTTTCGAAAGAATGAAGTTTGTGATCGTTTGGGAACGCGATGGCACGCGAAGTACATACACATGCGGTATCTAATTAGATAGGAGATCTGTGGTCCAGACTCTAGAGAAAAGACAATGTTTTCATAGCGAAATACAGTACGGTTCTCGCGCGACATCAAATTTCAGTGAGACTTAAAATATTGTGAACAACATATTTTGCTATAAGTAGACTAAAACCAGTATTTATGACAGTACTTTGTCGATAGTTTAATTAGTTCAGGATAAGTAGTCCAGAGCCTAAAAACTGCTAGGCGAAATTTGGTCAAAATTCCAAATTCCAACCCAGTAATCTAATCCAGCGCTGGATTGGATCACTGGATTGGATTAATGTAAAGTGGCCATTATGAGTAAGTAATGTTACAAATATATTTTGTATACTGTACTCGGTGAAACATGGCGGTAGCAGTCATTGGCTCCCTGTCAAAAACTTGTCATTTTCTATATAAACCGCGATTGACAATGAAGTGTCAGATGTTGTCAATCGCGGTTTTGTATAGAAAATGACAAGTTTTTGACAGGGAGTCAATGACCGCTACCGCCATGTTTCGCCGAGTACAGTACACCTAGCTTAATTAACATACTATAATTATATATAGATAGAATCGAAAAAATTCAGAAACGATTCTTGCGATGTGCGAGTTACCGCCTCAAAATTGTCTACAACTCAGAAAACTACCTTGCCCTCTGCAGACAATTTCACATTTTGCCATTATCTAATCGAAGAATTATTAATATATGTAATGAGGTCGAATGTCCAGACCTTCTCCAAAAAATAAATTTTACTGTACCTTCCAGATCAAGAAGATACAATCCTCCGCTTACTTGTGAAACCTACAGCACTAACTATGGAGGTAACTCATTCCTGGTGCGAGCTAGCAGATCCTTTAATTCTGTTTGCAAAGAACTTAATTTAGATCCCTATACTACCAAAAGTACAAAATTTCGATCGGATTATAATAAGAAGTTCTTTAGTAAGAGACTGATAGGATTTCTATATCACAAAATTATTATTCAAGTTTCATGTATTTTTGTTTAGATAATATTATAATAAGGTGTAATACTTAATAGTGATTAAATAAGGAATATATTATATATTAAGATTATGGATATAATGTTGTATCAGTAGATAATGTTGTGTGTGTATTGTAAGGTTCTAACTATGTCATAAGTATCTATCTATTAGTGAAAACCTGTTATTGGCTTTCTTTTTATATAGTATTGGTTCTATTTCATTATAATCATAAGCTGTTGGTTTTCCAAAACAAATAAATAAATAAATAATACACATATAGTACGGGAGCCCTAGAACAATTTTTTTGTGATAATTAACAAGCTAATTTTTTGTGAGTAGCTACATATTTTATAGACGAAACACAATTTTTAATTTCGAAAAATCTCGAATGTGGTAGCTAACAGAGATAGAAAGGATTTCATACTTTGACTTGATGGTCCTAAAATATGGATTGTTTTATTTGTAGGACAAGGTTACTCTTAAATTATATAACTATTAACCTACCAAATTAACTACCTATACAAAAAATCTGCTGGTTAGGGTTCCGTTTTAGGGTTCTGTAATCTGCAAAACTTGGTTGACTACTGTATAGTGTATACATATATGTACTTATCAAAATGTAGCTACTCACAAAAAAATAGCTTCAAGTTAGTAATCACAAAAAAAATTGTTCTAGGGCTCCCTCACTAATAGTAATAACTAATAGGTATCAATAATATAATAATTTTTAGCTTAACTGTCTATGTGGTTAGACAATAACCAGTTTCCGTTTCTGATGATTAATGTGTAATTAATTGAGATAACATAATGTATTAGGTAATTGAACAATGAACATTCACACAATAATTTAGATTAATTTAATTTTGATTAGTAGTTAAATTAAGTTTATCTTGCAAAAATTCAGAAAAAAGAGTTAGGAAAATCTTGAAAAAATATATTAACACTGTTTGGGCTTTTTAATTCTTATCCAAAGGCTCAAAACTGAACATTATAACTCTACTATCAGTATGTCTGTCACCAAGTTGCACTTTATGTCTTTAACTGAACCGTAACCGTAAATGAACCGTAACATGTATATGTTACTATAAAAGCTCGAACTGCAGTAAATCCTAAGATTTTCTAGTAAAACCTAAGATCTACCAATCCCTAATGGTAAATGTCCGAAAAGGTTTGCGATACGAAATTTTAGCACCATATAGCTGGTAAATCTTAGGATTTACAGTAATGGCATGGTTTATGTTGAAAAACAACGGCCAAGTGAGATTCGGACTCGCGCACGAAGGGTTCCGTACTGTTATAGAGCAAAAACATTAAATCTTTATTTTATTTTAATATTATTATAAATTATTAAAGTGGTATAATTAACCGTGGCACGAATGGGCCGGCTCGACCAGAGAAATACCACGGACTCACAGAAAACCGGCGTGAAACAGTTGCGCTGTGTTCGCCGAGTGAGTAAGTTTACCGGAGGCCCAATCCCCCTACCCTTCCCTACCCTCCCCTACCCCTATTACCCTATTTCCCCTTAAAGGCCGACAGACCTGCAGCTCTTTTGAAGTTGCGAGTGTCCATGGGCACCGGAAGTTGCTTTCCATCAAGTGAAATATTTAAATATAAGGAGAATACTGATTGAATTATAGTAGCTTAGGTAAGCAATAAGTTAACTATATGTACCTACCTGTTTAGTCTTATAGTTTATTAAGGTAAATAATTTAGAATTACTCTTTGTTTTATTCCTAAAACCGACATTTACCAGTTGACAGTAGTAAAACCTAGCATATACCGAATTTTAATAGTAAATGTTCGAAAAAATCGACGTATTATTAGAAATACTTACATATACCAACTCGTGTCGGTAAATCCTAAGATTGACACTTAAACTGCAACTTTGCCCTTGCGAACGACTTGACACAACTGGTTACTACGCCTACGCGAATCCCAAATGTGGATGGTCAGAATCCTTCCTTGTTGGACCTGCTGCTGACTTCAAATCCTGACGGCTACCAAATATCCGTAACCGCACCACTTGGTTCATCGGATCATTGCCTTGTTAGGAGTTCTGTGTCACTTACGACGGTGTTAAGACAGCGTGCTGTTAAATACCGTCGTGTGTGGCACTACAAGTCAGCAGACTGGGATGGGATGCGGTCGTTTTTTGCATCCTATCCTTGGGGGGAAGGTGTGCTTCTCACCGGATGATCCCGACAACACTGCCAACTCTGTTGCCGATGTGGTGATGCAGCGGATGGAACTTTTCATTCCGTCCTCTGTAGTGCCAACTGGCGGCAGATTTCGTCCCTGGTTTGGTTCATCCCCCAAAAAAGCTTCTCGCCGGAAGCAGGAGGCTTACCAATCCTGGGCCAACGCGGTATCTGCTCGGGATTTAAATACCTGCACATATAAAAAGGAGTACAACCTTGCCTCTAGGTCCCTCAAGAAAGAGATTACTCGGGCAAAGCAACAGCACGTCAATAGAATTGGCAAGAGACTTGAGTGCCTCCCCTCGGGAACCTTGCATTCTGGTCTCTGGCCAAAGCTATTGAAGGAAATTTCTGCAAGCCAACGTAGGAAATGGGTCGTTGGCCCAGGACGCAAAAGACAAAGCCGATCTTTTGGGCAAGCTCTTTGCGTCAAACTCGACCCTGGATGACGGGGGACAAAAACCGCCGATTATACCGCGATGCACGAGCATCATGTCGGATATTCGGTTTCATCAGCGCTCAGTGCGAAAAGCCCTCCATTCCCTTGATATCCAAAAGTCGAGTGGGCCTGACGGAATCCCGCCTATTGTGTTGACAAAGTGTGCTCCAGAGTTGGCTCCGGTCTTGACGCGTCTTTTTCGGCTCTCCTATTCTACTGGCATCGTCCCAGCTTCCTGGAAGACAGCCTTGGTGCACCAGATCCCCAAAAAAAGTGATCGCTCAAATCCTTCCAACTACAGACCAATCCCTATAACCTCTCTCTTCTCGAAGATAATGGAATCCATTATCAATAGCCAGCTTCTTCGATACTTGGACGACCAGGGATTACTAAGCGACAAACAATACGGGTTTCGTAAGGGTCGCTCGGCTGGTGATCTCTTGGCGTACCTGACTCATCGTTGGGCTCAGGCAATTGAGTCGAAGGGAGAGGCATTGGCTGTTAGTTTGGACATTGCGAAGGCTTTTGATCGGGTTTGGCATAAAGCGCTGCTATCAAAGCTTCCATCATACGGGCTGCCCGAGAAATTATGTAAGTGGGTCACTGGTTTCTTAGCAGACAGAAGCATAAAGGTCGTAGTTGACGGCGAATGCTCGGAAACTCAGTCTGTTGAAGCTGGTGTGCCTCAGGGCTGTGTGCTATCGCCTACTCTATTCTTACTGCATATCAATGACATGTTGCAGACCAGCGGCATTCATTGCTATGCGGATGACAGTACAGGTGATGCTGTGTATACCGGCTCCCCCAATATTTCTCGGCAAAATGTCACTGAGAGTCGAAACGAACTTGTGTCTAAGGTGGAGAATTCATTGGAGAAGGTCTCTGAATGGGGTAGACGTAACTTGGTCCAATTCAACCCCGCCAAGACACAAGTCTGCGCGTTCACCATTAAAAAGTCACCAATGGTCGTATATCCTCGTTTCGAGGGCACATCTTTAACCATCTCCCCTAGCATTGAGATACTTGGCGTCAACATATCGAGCGAAGTCCAGTTCCGATATCACCTAGAGGGTAAGGCCAAATTAGCCTCGAAGAAGCTTGGTGTTCTTAACAGAGCGAGACAGTACTTCAGTCCGGACCAACGCCTACAACTCTACAAGGCGCAGGTTCGGCCTCGTATGGAATATTGTTCTCATCTCTGGGCAGGGGCGCCAAAATACCAACTGCTCCCTCTGGATCGTATCCAACGAAGGGCCGTTCGAATTGTTGACTGCCATAGTGTTTCAAACAGCTTGGACTCCCTGGAATTACGCCGAGATGTATCTTCACTCTGCATCCTCTATCGGTTGTATCACGGGGAGTGCTCTGAGGAATTGTTCGGAATCATACCACCTGCAACTTTTCGCCATCGTCCCACGCGAAAAACATACCATCCTCATCACCTTGATGAGTGGCAGTCTTCCACAGTGCGTTTTTCGCGTAACTTTCTGCCGCGCACTGTAAAACTCTGGAACGAACTGTCACCAGCAGTTTTTCCGGACCTATACGACCTGCAAATCTTCAAGAAAAGAGCGTATTCCCTCTTAAAAGGCCGGCAACGCACCTGCAGCTCTTCTGATGTTGCGAGTGTCCATGGGCGACGGTAGTTGCTTACCATCAGGCAACCCGTTTGCTCGTTTGCCCCCCTTATTGAATTAAAAAAAAAATCTTAAGATTTACCGAAGTTCGAGCTTTTACAGTAACATATACTTAAAATTAACAAAGAGTAGGTCAGTCATAATATTATATTTTATTGAAAAAAAAAAACTACTAGTGTTACCCATTATGATAAGAGCTTAGAGCACCATGAACCATTGCTATGTTAATTAAATGTCATTAGTCATTATCTCATTACTCATTAGATGTGTCATAATATGTGTAAGCATTATAATATGTACTTGTTTTTATTAAATATTAATTAGATTGGCCACACAAGAAACTACAAAGCCTAGATTTTTTCGGACTTTTGTATGGGCAAACTTGATTGAAATGACGCTGGGGCGCTTGCCAATACAAATCACAAAAAATTGCTTTATCAGCGTTGCTACTTTCACAGTGAACTCTATATAGGGGACTCATGCACAGTGCACACCCCAAAGTAGTATCACTTTGATTTGTTACACCCTGTTTGTGATTATTTTCGTTACTGTTCTATTATAAGCAGTCTCCGGATACTTCAAAATAGGATATTAAACTTTTCTAAGAACTATTCTAGATAGATTCCAGGTATTCTACAGTTAACCTTAAGTAAACCCTGGTTAAATATACCCCAGGCTATTGGAGATTGGACAGCGGCTGCGGTTACAGGTTATTTACGAATCGCTTTGGACACTAGACTAGATTTTAGTTAGGTACGCTTTTAGGACTTTCACTATAACTATTGCAGTAAATGCTTGAAGTAAATTGGTGCACTAAAACTTATAATTTTAAGATGGCCATGTTTTTTCGTTTACCTTTTTCAAATCCCATTACTGTTGTAAGGGTGATTTAAACTCAGGGCATGAAACCCTTACTAATATTATGAATGCGAAAGTGTGTCTGTATGTCTGTTATCTTTTACCTCACGTTTAAACCGCTGAACCGATTTTGATGTACCATCGAGGAAATTGACTCCTAGGTAGTTGACGGACCTACGTCATTTGGTCGACTTATGTCAAATCAATGTTAGCTGTGATCGATCGGCTGGGTTTGACGTAACGCGACCAAATTACTTAGGTCCTCCATCTACCTAGAAATCAACTTCTCTGATAGTACTTTGTATGGAAACATTTGGGTGTCGGGAAAAGCCATTTATGAGGGGAGGTCCTAAAGTCCGCGGAATAGCAACGAAGCAATCACGGTAGATATGTCGCAGTCATCTGGTTCAATCTGCGATTCGATTGAATGACTAGCGCATTCATTGAATGACACCATTCAATTGAATGACTCGGCCGAACGTCGATTGAACGATCGTCCCTCAACGTTCAACTAGTTAGCGATTTGTAGCATAGCGTTTTGAAGATAGCGGACATGAAATCAGTCAGGTAATTGAACGTGTTTCATTTTCTTCAATATGATGTGTCCATATGGCGTCAAGCAGCTCGCACAGCTGATTGCACTGTGTTTATGTTTGCTTTATTTCTTATAAAATAATATGACAGCGTACTCGTATTACTACCCCGACAACGGCTACTTAAAAAAATTATAGCATCCCATTTAACAACTTCACTATATGACTTTTAGTCAAAACGTTAAACGTCACACTCAACGTCTTGACGAGTTGTCCTTTAGTGTGGTGTCATTCTATGAAAACGCTAGTCATTCAATCGAATCGCAGATTAAACCAGATGACTGCGACAGATACATCTTTTAACACCCTCGTGCAGGTGATCCCATCTCATTCTCATCACCTTGATGGGTAGCAGTCTTCCACCGTGCGTTTTTCGCGTAACTTTCCGCCGCGCACTGTAAAACTCTGGAACGAACTGTCGCCAGCAGTATTTCCGGACCTATACGACCTGCAAACCTTCCAGAAAAGAGCGTATTCCCTCTTAAAAGTCCGTCAACTGCAGCTCTTTTGATGTTGCGAGTGTCCATGGGCGACGATAGTCGCTTTCCATCAGGTGAACCGTTTGCTCGTTTGCCCCCTAATTTTATTAAAAAAAAAAAACAGAAAGAAGCATAACCATACTACAGCAAGAGCCAGTAATAAAGGCACGCTGGGATGCAAACTAGTGTTTTTATTGTGCTTGCCAAATAACGTAAAGTTTTAGCTCGTAGGGAGGGGACCGCTTTATTGACATTTTATTATCGATAAAATGTTACAACTTTGGGACGCTCTATCATCTCTATCTTATTTTTTATTATGAACCAATTTGATCTCATGAATAAATGATAAATAAATAGAACATAATATAAATGGTTACTTAATAATTAAAAGCGCAATAAGAAACATAGAAAAATTAACTTGGCCGTATATATTTATTTATTTACGTTTGTTATTATAGAAAGGAATGTAATTTTTAATTTAAAAAGTTTTGAAGAATGCCATTTTAGCAATCATTGTAGATACATCGCTCTAAAATCTAAAAGACTTTAATGCAATAATGATTAAAAATGTTTCGCAAATCATTTTGACTAAGTATAATTAAGATTCATTTACAAATCATGTAATACACTGTTACCTCTAGCTTCATGTGTCAGGAACAAAATATCATTCATATTCCATTATCAATTCATTCTATTCCAGTCTCATTTCGCTCCGTTGCCATTCGAATGAAGTACCGATTTTCACAATTAAATGCACAATGATCAAGTGGCACTCGAGCATCGATATAAATAGCACAACACTACAAGTGTCTAGGGTATCGCTTGATATCTGTAAATTTATGTGTAGCTCTGCTTTGTATTCTGAATATTTTATTAGTAGTAAAGTGATGAAGTATCTTAAATATTCCAGAATTTAGGTTTCCAGTGCGATGATATAATATGTAAGTATACTGTTGCTGCTTGAAGGAAATTCATGCACTATTCAATTCATATAAACACACTATTTTTTGGTCAATTTTGACGTGACGTGACAATATATTGTGACTGCAATAAAAATTGTTTTCCTCTTTTTCTTATTGTTATAATTTTATAGTTTAATGACACGACACGAATAAAATACACGACAGAGAACAGACGTAAAACTTAAGTTTTCTTAGTGTTTGAGTAACTAATCCAGCTGTCGAAAGCAGTTAAAGGCAGTTATTTTTATACAATTTTCAAAATTAAGTCCATTTACAAGTGTTTGACGTGTTATGTAAACTATTCATTCAATTTTTTTAAAATATCGATAGACTTATATCTCAAATATCGACAAACACCAGCACATCACTCGTACCGGGGGACTGTCGGATCGATGTAACAGTGAAAAACATGAGTTAGACTACAGCTAGCGTAAACTTTATACTTCACTAGTTTAACTGGGATTTCGGGAGTTACAATTTCATTATCATTTTGTAATTGTTTGGACGGATTTAGCTCTGAAAACTGAGCTTTTACCATAAATAAAATGATACTATTTTACAAAATTCTGCCTTTGCTGCTTTTGAAATTTTGCAATTTTGAAATAATTATATTATTACTTACACTTTTTAACTCTTAATCCTTCAATCGCGAATTCTTGGAAATGCTATTGTATTCTATTGTTGTCGCGATCACCGGTGCCCTTATGGGGCTTGAAGGATAATCTCCCATATTGATAGTAATCATTGTATGCATGTTTGTTACATCATAGCGCCTTACTTGCTCCTTCAATTTCAATAAGGTATCATACATAGAATTATAATAACCAGTATTGACATCGTTGCCGGTATCATACATATTAATTTAGATTTTATTTTTGATACTTTAGCCAACCAACCTGCGAGTTAAAAAGTCCATAATAAATATCAACATTGGTTTTAAATATGGTAACTACTAACTAGTTTCATAGTTCCGACCATACACAGTAATACTTTTGGCATCGCCACTGTGTTTGTCTAAGTTTAATCTCCCAAAGTCTTGAATGTCTGAGTGAGCTGTCTACTTCTGTCTAGCTCTGAATTACTGTAGACGATGTAACAACTGCTAGAATTATTAATGACCACTAAAACCACTTTAGGGTTCCGTGTTAAGTTTGTACTTGTGTATTAAGTATAAGGTAGATGGAGATAAGTGATAATGTCACTTGAAATCTATACTAATTATAAAAAAGTACAAGTTTGTTTGAATCAAAAAGGTTCCGAAACTTCAGGTCCGATTTGAATATTTGGCCTGGACAAAGAGATCGTGGGGAAGGACATAGGATACTTTATATTGTGAGAAAATGTATGATTACTTCTTGTAAATACATAAAGAAAAATCCGATAGGTTTGTCTGAACAGAGTTTTACAGGTTAGGCGCTTTGATTGGCTAAAATGTCAAAATGTTAACCAATCAACAACGCTGCTGAATCAATAAACTACTGTCATAGGTTTTTATCCAATAACTTGACTATATCCCTAGTCACAATTCACATCGCGCTGTAAAACAATGTCTGATACTTACAGAAATAGTCTGGCCTTATTGACTTACATTATTAAATTCTACTTTAGTTTTGAAGTCAAATAATTTTGTTGTTATTCTAATAATATTGAATAACAACGAATACCAAGTACTCATTAGTCATTACTTAGTTTGACACACATAAGCTTAGACTTTAGACTCTATGTTTGAGTGCCTAAATGACAGTGTTATTTTGATTGAAATGTTTTGCTATAAATAATAGCTTGTAGGCAACGATACTTTGCAAGCTCGGTTGTATTTTTGTATGTAACATCTGATTCGTTTTAGTCGTGAGACGGACAACAGTAAATTGGCACTACCAGATGTTTATCTTTAAAAACAAAAATGAATTTTCAATTTAGTTAATCTTGTTACTCGAGAACTGCTGAACCGATTTGGCTAATTACTCGTAGTCTTGAAATATTCGTGCAAGTCTAGGGAAGGTTTATATTAGGAGATAAGTGAAACGAAGTTCGCCGGGTCATCTAGTAAAAAAGCTTATTGAGATGGTTATAATATTACGGTGTATCACAGAATTTATTGCTCTAGCATACCACCGTCCATATGAGCTCACTTGCAGTCACAATTGGTTCCAATAGAGACGCGTTGTGCGAATCAATTTTACAACTTTAGACATACCCAACTACCTATATGTATAAATCTGTCTATCTGTCTGCAAGTTCATCTTTTATTTAATAACATGAAACAGAAGAGTTTGTTTGAACGTGCTAATCCCAGGAACTACTGGTTCGAATAAAAAAATGTGTTGGATAGTCCGTTTATCAAGCAAGGCTTTAGGTTACAACATCACGCTGCGACCAATCGGAGCGAAGAATCAGTGGAAAATGTGGAAAAAAAAATAATTCTCTTTGTTATTTTTTGTACGCAGACAAAGTCACGGGCATCAGCAACGATCTCGATTTATATGCATCCGCACGAACGAGCGGTTTGGCCGCCACACAGTACTGAGTACACATAACACAACGAAATAATATTAATTATTATTATGATTTAACGCGGACGAAGTCGCGGGCTTCAGCTACTACAGCTGTAAACGTCTATCTGCAATTTAACAGAACTAGAACAATATCGAACATCGATTTCGATAAAGTAGATTTATGGGCGAAGATGTGAATGCACTAGACTGTATTGTTAAATCAAACTCTAAATTCAATGATTTTAGGGTTAACTTTATCGATTTATTAAAAATGTAAATTATATCTAATGATTTTTAGATTGACTATGTACCTATATTATCAAAATGTGACTATGTTACGAGTATCTTAGGTGTGTTCCAATATAATTATCGTAACCCAGTTTACTGGTCAGTGGTCAGTACATTTAGTATTGATATCATGCTGTTGATTGGTTCGGAAATATACATTAGTGCATTGACTTTATAGTTTATACCATCGAAGAAATTAATACATAGGCAGTTGACGAACCTACGTCATTTGGTCGGATTATGTCAATTCAATGTTAGTCGTGAATCGTGATCTTTCGGCTGGGTTTGACATAACTTGACCAAACTACGTAGGTCCCCCATCTGCTTAGGAATCAACTTCTCTGATAGTAGGTACAGATGGGGGACCTACGTAGTTTGGTCGCGTTACGACTTACGTCAAACCCATCTGACAGATCACAATTAACATTGAATTGACATGATCCGACCAAATTACGTTGGTCTGTCAACTGCCTAGGAATCAATTTCCTCGATGGTACATTACTTTGTTATGTAATGATATCATTATAAGACGTCACACTAATTGTCGGATACAATGTAACGTCTTGGCCAGTCCGGCCAGTATACTAGATTTTATTTCAGAACCTAGGCCATTTAAATGGTTTCATATAGATTTAGATAGTACTGCAGTGTATGTCCAGTTCATAATCAGGCCAAGTACATTTATTTCTGCATGCTGTGACAACTATTGCATGATGCAATCGGAATATTTTTAGATCAAAACATTTTAATATCTGTTAACCAAATTTAAATTGATATTTTTCATTGGTTTAAGTCTTGTAATTAATTAGTTAAGAATACTCTTCTCCTTAGTATATCTAGTGATATACCACATTATACGAGTACTAAGTCGCTTCCCGCTGCGGCGATGCCTGACGAGTGACGTCCCTATACATAATCTAATTATTATTATATTATGTATGCTTGTTCACATGCTTAGATCTTAATCCTTCGATCGCCACTTCTTGGAAATCTTTTGTTATCGCGGCCCACTTGGGCCTTCGGGGATTGATAGGTTAAAAACTACGGACTGGATTTTGGTCCACCTTTTTTTTTTAATAAATAGGATGTTCAGAATCTTTTTTAAAGGTCATGTTAATGTTAAAGCGAGCAAAGACGCGCGGGTAACTTAGGTCCTAGTATATCTATAAGTACTCATAAAATAATTACATATTGTCCTGACTGACTGACTGACTGATTCATCATCGCTACGCAAAAACTGTTAAGTTACAGACACGAAATTTGGTGAGTAGGGTTGTTTTATTAAGTAGACACCCACTAAGGAAGGAATTTTGAAAATTTTACACCGAAGGGGGTGAAATAGGGGTTGAAAGTTTGAATGAAAGTCCGACATTTCTTGAGTTAGAAACATGAAACTTTATTTTTGGGTAACTGATTAAAAATGAATGTATACATATTTAAGTGTTTTTGGAAATTCTACCCTCAAGGGGGTGAAATTGGGGTTGAAAGTTTCAATGAAAGTCCGTTATTACTCGAGTAAGGAACATGAAATTTTATGTTTGGGCTACTGATTAAAAATTATTGGATACTTCTTTAAGCGTTTTTGGAAATTCTACCCCTAAGGGGGTGAAATAGGGGTTGAAAGTTTAAATGAAAGTCCGTCATTTCTTGAGTTAGAAACATGAAGCTTTATAGTGCTACTGATTAAAAATGAATGGATTCGTTTTTAAGCGTTTCTGGTAATTCTACCCCCAAGAGGGCGAAATTGGGGTAGAAAGTTTCAATGAAAGTCCGTCATTTCTTGAGTTAGAAACATGAAAGTTTATTGACGTCCCGTTTTTACCCATTGTAATAAGGAACCACAAAAAGGGGCAACTGCTAGTATAATATAAATCTTAACCCATCAGTCGTGGCAAAACGAGACACAATAGCTTTTTCATTGTTATCGCGGCCGGATGTGGCCGCTTGGGGCTTGATTAATAAATAAAATTGCAGACTATTAAATATAGAGTAAAAAGATTAATAGATGTGTAGATAAATGTCCACAAGTTTTTGGCCGCAGAGGTAATCGAACTCTGAATTACTTATAACCTTGGCAATTTAACTGGCAATAGCTGGCAAAAAATGTTACACTTCGCCGCCGTTACATTTTCCTCAACACAATGGTGCCAAGTTTTAATAATCTGCTTCGAAATACCGTTTGAAATTCTACTTATAATGGTTGAAGATGCTAGAAGTAATATTTTAAATTTAAACTTTAAAATTTTAATATACTTACCTTCATTTTTAAAAGCTTTATTTTAAATGCATACATAGAGTACCTATAATTGTAAAATACACTCAACATTTAGAACATGATATAGTGCTTAAGTATCTAAGACGTTTAGGCAGTAGGCTGAAAAACAGTTACAACAAAAAAATCTATTTAAAATTATTGCTATTGTTTTCAAACTTAGGATTGCAGTTGCCGCGTCAAATGTCAATACTGTATACCTAGTATCAAGTATGAATTATTGTGGATGACTATAAAAGACGTCCGCAACGTCATTACGGCAAAATTCGTTTATCGCGTAAAACCCTACATTTTTCCGGGATAAAAAGTATCCTATGTCCTTTCCCAAGACTCAAAGTATTTTCATTTAACGAATTTCAACAATATCGGTTCAGCGGTTTGGACGTGAAGGGGTCACAGACAGACAGACACACTTTCGCTTTTATAATATTAGTATAGTATGAATATACTGCTATGTTGATTGTAGCACAGTCCACACCTTTGGCAAGTTTAAAATAATTAGCCAATTTAGTGTTTAAACTACGTAATATACTAACGTAACACTCTTGAATATAACTCCAAAGCAAATACTTAAACAAGTGTTTAAACAAAACTATGTTTGAACTAGCCTTAAACTTATCCTATTGCCCACTTAAATATTTACTCTTAACTGTTAAATGTATTTTGTGTGGGTTTGTTTGGCTAGAAATCATACTGACACTTATTATTGCTTTTGAAATACATTTTTTATTCACACGGGAAGTTTTTTTCTTTAAAATACAGCCTATTATAAACCAGATACGGTCTAGCAATACATAAGTTATAGTCCTACGAAATCTCATTAAATTAGTTCACTTGTTTTTGCGTCAAGGGGTAAGTACTAAACACACTAACATACTCTCATATTCTTTATTATGAATGATATTTTAATATTTCATTCTGCAATAAGGTTTTAAGGAGAAGCCTTAGAATGGAGCTCGGATGGTAGTGATGTGGTAGTGATGATGATGATATAGGTTGACGTCATTAGTTAGTATGCAGTAAACCAGGGGTCACCAACCGTTGGTAAACACTTGAGAACTGGACCAGAAAAAATAAGCAATACTTTGTTTACTCACATACAATAAATATGTAAAACATTGTATGATTAATAAACTTATGTTTATATTTCCCGGAAGTTTTTATACATAACTAGATGATGCCCGCAACTCTGTTGCGCCAAAATTCCTTTATTCTATCCTATGCCCTTTTTTCTCAAATATCAAAGTATCTCCATACCAAATTTCAGCAAAATCGGGACAGTGGTTTGGACGTCAAGAGGCAACAGACAGACAGACAGACCGACAGCCACACTTTCACAATAATTATAATATTAGTATAGTAAGGACACTCAAAATATTGAAGTATTTTAAGATAATGATGATTTTGCATCCATATTATAAACAACAAAAGGTAACTAAAACTTCACAAAGGCAAACTAATGTTTGGAACAAGTGTATTGTTATATTCTTTACACATTAGAAACATTTAAAAGCTACATTAATATATACAATGGACAGGAACAGACCAATAATCGGGGAACAACACGATGAAAACCTCACGACAGGCCGCTAATGTCCAACAGTTGACGGGCCCTGGGGTACAACCCTCTTTTTATGTGTGGTACAAGTTAGAGAAAATAGCGATTTCATAAAAAACCTTTGTCTTGATGCAACTTCATCTTAAAAGTAGTTCAGAGAAATCTAGCTTTGTAAGTCTGTCTAAGAGTGGAGGTCTGTTTTATTTCAAAACTAATGAACAGGTTTTAATTAGGAAGAAAGAAGAAATAAAGAAGTTTATTTTCAATGCACACTAGACACAATAAATATAATACAACAGACACAGTACTTAATACCATAATTGTCTACACTTAGCTGTGCAGCTTTTACAGCAAAAAAAAGTGAATATCCTGAAAAAGTACACTGTTATATTGACACAGTATTCCTGAATTCCTAGGCAAAGCGTTTAATAATAATTATTATTACTCTTGTAAAAATCTTATTACAATATCTACCTAGTCTGCTTCTGTAAAGTCTATCGTTTTGTGTCTAAATGCTTTGCCTTAGCAGTTGGTTTCCCTGCCTTACAAGTTACAACCAAAATTAACTTGAATAGAATATCTTATATCTTTAAACGAGCAATTCTTGTATATACAGGGTGCAATTAAACCTTCCTGCTAAATTTTGATATATTGATCCCTGTTAAAAATAAAAATACACGTATTTTTTCTTCTATAGTCACTCAGTACTAAAATGTTGAGAAATAGCGTCCGAAAGTTATCCTAAAAACACTACAATTAATGGACACGATGCGTCGGCCACGTGTGACGTGCCCCCGCGCGCGCGCCGCATCCCGCGTCACCCCCGCAAGCACAGTGGTCCGAAATCGCTAAATAGTGGACATTCGCAAAAAAGTTCGATTTTGGTGTGGAAAAAAATACCATCCGATAGACTTTAAGAGGAGTAACAATAAATCCTTATTAAGTTTTTTATAAAAATGTATATTTAAGGTGAAAAAAAATAATTACAAAAATGTTGTATGGGAAAGAATCTATAAATAGACTTTTTGCAAAAACTACTAAGTCGTTCTGGTTCATTTTTTTAACAAGTAAAGTTCTAGTAGTATATAAGGTTCAGAAGAAAAAATACGAAAATTTACGTGCAGCTTTTGGCAGTAGAGGGGTTCAAAATTTTGAAATAATTTTACCAACTTTTTAGGCGTGGAAAAAAATACTATTCGATAGATTTCCTAAAGCGTAACAATAAATCCTTAATAAGTTTTGTACAAAAATGAATTTTTAAGGCGAAAAAAAAATATTTACGAAAATTGTATGCGTATAATATATTATATAAAACGAGTCCTTAAAAAGCAACAATACTTAAATTTACAAACATGGATAGCAAAAACAAAATTAAACTAAAACTAACTACTTGCTGACTAAACTATTGTAATTATAATAAAATAAAAATTGTTACACAAACCCTTATAACTCAAACAATTTCAAATGAAACTTATAAATAAACAATAATAAATAATAATCAATTAAACCAACGCGCTTTACAAATATAGTGGATCTCCAATGCTATCATCGCCTTGTAATGACACAACTTCACTTTCTTCGTAATCTTCTGATAAAAGAGGTCTTTCAAGCAACAGGTCGACTGTGTCTGGATGAAATTCTTGGTGTTTATTTTTAGACAACTTTGGACGAATGTGAGACAAATATGGATCAGAGCTTATTAAGAAGTTGTGCAACGAATCTTCATTAGTTCCTGCTCGACTCGTCTTTCTAGTATGCATCTCTCTAGTATTTCTAAATTCTTTACTCCTTGCCTCTGAAGCTTCTTCACTCAAATAGCCAATTGGAATAAATCCAAAATGCTTACAAATATCAGCACCATGTATAAGGAGTTTGTGAACACTTGCAGGCATGTAGTACCATGGATAAATCTTTACATACAGCTCTGCTGTTTCCCTAGAATAATTTCGAAAGTGATCTATATTGATAGGCTTCCCAGAAGAAACTGTCTGCAATACAACGTATAATCTCTTTATTAATTCTAAATCTATTTTCGTTATTTCAGATGTTGTCCTAAAGTCCTGAAAAGAGAGAGATTTAGAATTAATAATAAGTTATGCAACGAATCTTCATTAGTTTCTGCTCGACTCGTCTTTCTAGAATGCACCTCTCTAGTATTTCTAAATTCTTTATTCCTTGTCTCTGAAGCTTCTTCACTCAAATAGCCAATTGGATTAAAGCCAAAATGCTTACAAATATCAGCACCATGTATAAGGAGTTTGTGAACACTTGCAGGCATGTAGTACCATGGATAAAGCTTTACATACAGCTCTGCTGTTTCCCTAGAATAGTTTCGAAAGTGATCTATATTGATAGGCTTCCCAGAAGAAACTGTCTGCAATACAACGTATAATCTCTTTATTAATTCTAAATCTATTTTCGTTATTTCAAATGCTGTCCTAAAGTCCTGAAAAGAGAGAGATTTAGAATTAATAAAGAGATTATACGTTGTATTGCAGACAGTTTCTTGTAGGAAGCTTATCAATATAGATCACTTTCGAAATTATTCTAGGGAAACAGCAGAGCTGTATGTAAAGCTTCATCCGTGGTACTACGTGCTTCAAGTGTTCACAAACTCCTTATACATGGTGCTGATATTTGTAAGCATTTTGGCTTTATTCCAATTGGCTATTTGAGTGAAGAAGCTTCAGAGGCAAGGAATAAAGAATTTAGAAATACTAGAGAGATGCATACTAGAAAGACGAGTCGAGCAGAAACTAATGAAGATTCGTTGCACAACTTCTTAATAAGCTCTGATCCATATTTGTCTCACATTCGTCCAAAGTTGTCTAAAAATAAACACCAAGAATTTCATCCAGACACAGTCGACCTGTTGCTTGAAAGACCTCTTTTATCAGAAGATTACGAAGAAAGTGAAGTTGTGTCATTACAAGGCGATGATAGCATTGGAGATCCACTATATTTGTAAAGCGCGTTGGTTTAATTGATTATTATTTATTATTGTTTATTTATAAGTTTCATTTAAAATTGTTTGAGTTATAAGGGTGTGTATAACAATTTTTATTTTATTATAATTATGTACAATAGTTTAGTCAGCAAGTAGTTAAGTTTTAGTTTAATTTTGTTTTTGCTATCTTACTTGTTTCAAAAATGAACCTGAACGACTTAGTAGTTTTTGCAAAAAGTCTATTTATAGATTATTTCCCATACAACATTTTAGTAATTTTATTTTCCCCTTAAAAAATACATTTTTATAAAAAACTAAATAAGGATTTATTGTTACTCTTTAGGAAGTCTTTCGAATAGTATTTTTTTCACACCTAAAAAGTTAGTAAAATTATTTCAAAATTTTGAACCCCTCTACTGCAAAAGGCTGCACGTAAATTTTCGTAATTTTTTTTTTCTAAGCCTTAAATACCCCTAGAACTTTACTTGTTTCAAAAATGAACTAGAATGACCTAGTAGTTTTTGCAAAAAAGTCTATTTATAGATTCTTTCCCATACAACATTTTCGTAATTATATTTTTTCACCTTAAATATATATTTTTATAAAAAACTTAAGGATTTATTTTTACTCCTCTTAAAATCTATCGGATGGTATTTTTTTCCACACCAAAATCGAACTTTTTTGCAAAAGTCCACTATTTAGCGATTTCGGACCACTGTGCCGCGCCGCGAGCGACCATTCTGCATCGATTTTAAATGGGATAAAAAATGTCATTGAAAAAAAATAATACCCAAATTTTTTTTGGTTAAATGGACTCTCCTAATGATACCTATGCCCTGGAAAAAAATTGGCAGGAAGGTTTAATTGCACCCTGTATATAATTGGAATCTCGGAATCGGCTCCAACGATTTTCATGAAATTTAGTGCATAGGGGGTTTCGGAGGCGATAAATCGATCTAGCTAGGAATCATTACTAGAAAATGTCATTTTATTCGTGTTTTACCAAATACCGAGCAAAGCTCGGTCAAATAGCTAGTTTATATAATAGTAGTAATAGAATATTATATTTATTTATAATATCTCTGTGTCATTTTATATTCTAAACTTAACTAATTACATAGTGAACTGCATTGTTTGACTCCGTTCTTGAACCGCGACGCGATTTACATACAATGAGTGCGTTACTCCAAAAAACTTGTTAACATAACATATTGTAATCACTTCCACACGAAGTCATCATTAACATTCACATTGTATACAGATGAACGATTTTATTTTATTAATTATGTATTTAAAACAGACAAAGAAGACAAACGACCAGAGCTGATTTTCAGTATTTTGCTGTTACACAATATTAAATTTTGCTGTTACATACAATCAAAAGTTTAGATCTTACTACAGAATAAATACTCGTTCATAAACAGCTAAATTATTGCGTAATATTACAAGGAACCTTGTTTTTGAACTGCATAAAGTATTAAAATGCAACCCTCCATAAGCCTGTCACTTAGCCCAAATCAAGTGTACCCACTTCGAAATAAAACGTTCAGAACATTAAGCCTGAACACACCTGCGGGGAAGCCCCAACCTGGCTGGGGACAACTGCCCGGCCTGGGGGACTCCCCGTCCGCACCACTGGTCAGAAACGTTTTATCTTTCTCCAAACTCTTGCTTCCGCTGAACATGCTGTTTTGATGCAAAATCGGCATTTCAAATGGAAATGTATTATAGAAGGGGTCAGAGAATAGTTATGTTAAGCTTGTAGTAATTTTATTTTTTACAATGTATTTTTAATTTATATTTATATTATTATTAATTTATATTTAATTTACAAAATATATTATTAATTTATATTTAATTTACAAAAAATATTCAGGAAAGGATTCTCGGGGCTTAAAATCAATAGCAATACTACTATAATACCGGTATTGTTTTTATAAATACCTTACACATATTATTTACAATTATATAATATTATGGCCATGGTACATTTATTAAATACAAAAAATATTCAGGAAAGGATTCTCGGGGCTTAAAATTAATAGCAATACTACTATAATACCGGTATTGTTTTTATAAATACCTTACACATATTATTTACAATTATATAATATTATGGCCATGGTACATTTATTAAATACAAAAAATATTCAGGAAAGGATTCTCGGGGCTTAAAATTAATAGCAATACTACTATAATACCGGTATTGTTTTTATAAATACCTTACACATATTATTTATAATTATATAATATTATGGCCATGGTAATATCATAACTGATATCCCTTCAGCTGTGGCGGCCATATTGAAAAAAAAAGCGCATCTGTGGGGCTACTTCTGGGTGTTCACGCGTGACGCGTTAAAATGACGATAACTCTAATTCCTTATGGGGGATGCATATTATTACTATGTCATTGGAATCTGTATGAATTAAGCTGATATAATAAAAATAAATTAATCCAATTTTGCTATGTTAAGTTTTATTAATTTTAATTTGAAATCGGACTTACAAAAAAAATCAGTTTTTTGTCCTTTTAATAAAAAAAAAAAAGAAAAATTATTTAAAATATTTTTATTAAATTTACATAAATATACGTTATTTAACATTCATCAATAAGAAAAACACAGTTATCCATACATTTTTTTCAACCCACAAGCTTTACAAAAAACAAAAATCGTCAAAAAAAACAAATTTTATGACAAGGGTCAAGTTTGAAACTTATAGCAATCGTCGTAAGTGTGTGTTAGAGCCATTAGAAGTGACTATAGCCCGTCTTTGTTATATTAGGTACACTTTGTGCAAGTTAGAGCGGTAAAGATATAGTTTACGATATACTGTGGTTAAAATAAAACACGAAGGTGATAATCGGACTCCAGGAGAGTGGTCAACAGATGCGCGCATTTTTGACATCGAGCTCCTGGAGCGCGGTCAACAGTTGAAGGGTTATTATGGTTTCTGAGATTGTTTTAAACTTATCTATTTATGTTCCATAACAAAACACAAACAAAAACAACAAACTAAAATTATTTGTTAACGCGCAATCAAGGTAAATACAAGAGTAGATCAAAGATTTCATGTTTCAATAAAGTTTAATTTGAGCCGAAAACGGGGAGGGTGAGGAAATTAATATCTAATTTTATGGGGTCCAACCCCTTTTGACCCCTTATTCGACCCATTTTGCTAAGATTCGAAAAACAATTGAAGATTTAACCTTTTCGTAATTAAAAATAATGTAAATTTACAATCAAGGTGGCTTTCATAGACAATTTTGTTTATGAAAAGGTGTTAATGAGAACGAAATAAACCTAAATTCAGTTTAAATAGAAGTCTTTGAGTATCAAAAGCATTTTACATTGATCTCTATAATTGCATGCAACCAATAATTATGTTGTATTTTAGTACAATAATTTTAATTGCAATAAAAAAAAGTTGGTTACAAATGCTTGAACTACAGATTCCAAAATCTTAGCCAATTTTACGCAGAAGATTGACGTTTCTTATAGTATTTAAAATAAAAAAGTTTTTTACTTTAAGTACCTGGGAGAACAGGCTTTCTTGAGTTTAAGTATTAAAAAATACGAGGGTTCCCTGAGATATTAGCAAGGTTTCATTAAAATATAAAGTTATTTTCAAAACGCATACATAAACAAATAGGGAAGGACTGTCTCGTAAGTATAAGGGATCTCACATAACAAACGAACTCCCAATTTCGCAGTCGGATAGGGCTCTAAGAATTTACCCGATACTTATCAATGACAGCGCGTTTCTGAAATTGCATTTTTCCAGATAAAGTCTTTGTTCGTTTCCGATCTGTCCCCCTCACAAAGGCACCCTGAGATACCTTTGTACTGGGTTAGCACTAAGCAACAGCTCCGTATTCGTAGCACAAACGAATGTCAAATGTACGGGGGTTGTCAGAATTTTCGCACAAAATGCACTATTGAAATGTTTTATTGCATTTGGGTCAGCGTTCTTTACGAATGATCCGGTGGCATAAATATCACGGCCTCCGCGAAAACCGGCGGGGATTTTAAGGACACAACTCACGGTTTCTAATGCGGCTATCGGTTATCATCAGCTCATGTCTATAAAAAATTATATCTTTCGATAACGTTACGAACACGTAGCCGTCAATTGTTTCTGCTTACCCCACCAAGATACTTTCGCACTCCCTTGATTGAGTTGAAGAAGATAAAATGTTGAAGTTTTTACCTGTAACAAAAAAATATTGATTTTATGAGAAAAAGTTTCTAGAATTTTGAGAAAAAGTAAATAAAGTTTGTTACTACATAATGCTCCACAAATTATTATATTCATATATTATATAAACGAATAATCTTAGATACCTTATATTATCATATTATATTATTATTGTGCTAAAATAGTAGGTAACAGATAATAACGATTATTATTAGATCATCACAATTTAATCATCTCCGTCAAAGAACATTCATTAGTCGAAATCAATCAACGTGTCCCAAAAACTGGGTCGTCCTGTTAAGAGTCCGTGTACGAAATTTGCCGATTTCGCTGATTTAACAGACGTGATTTAACAGTTAAAATACAGTATTTCTATAAGTTTTAATGCACAACATGTAAGATCATTTCAATTATAATATAATGTTGGAGCTACTTTTTTTTAAAGTATTTTTAAATAATCCAACTCAAGCCCGCGACAGTTTTGTGTTTTTTGCTGTAAAAGGTTTACGAGTAGAATATCACCTGTTTATGGATTGTATTGACGTCTTAACGGTATGAAAAAAATACAATGTACTGTTGAGAAAGTCGTCTATACAATGTTGGAATTACTTTTTACCACTTTAATATGAAATAGTTGAGTAAAAAAATATGTAACTCGGCAAAATTTTAGAGAAAATCGGCAAAGAATTGCTGTTAATTTCGGCAACTTGGAGCTGTAGTTCATAAAAAGAAAACGACAGAAATAATCTATAGATAAAATTCTATCCAATTCGAGAAAAAAGAAAAAAAAAAACAAATTGTGCCAAAAAACACGATTCAAAACAACCTAAATCTCACATTATATTACTCGCCGCAAGGCTCGAGTCGGCTTTCCGTGCTTAAATATATTTTAAATCTAATAATTAATATATATTTTTTTAAGACTAATAAGGGGAAAAAACCTAATAATATTTCTGTAGCGAACCTTTGCAATTTCATATTCATCGGCAAAATTTCGTATACGGACTCTTAATGCGCTCAGCTATGAGTGAATCTGGGTGAAAATGGATGAAAATAGGTGAAAAAATAGGTGAGACTGAGTGAAAAAGTCCTTTGGTGTACAAATGTTTGTGTGTAGATGAAGTTATAAAGATTTTGAGAGAATCAAAATGAAAGTGCTCTTACTAGGCTCAAAAGGATGCTGGGATCTAATGACCTATTTTTACAGAAAGTGTTGATTGAAATGTGGGTTTTTGGGGTGAAAACTTGAAAAGCATGTTGTTAAAGTGATTTGGAGTTAAAAGTATATTTAAAGTATAATTAACCTGAAGTATGGAAATGAATCGTGATTTTTAGATTCTATTTTGCTTTGTTCTCTAATTTCGGAAAAAAAAGTGCAATAATTTTTCTACTCTACCAAGTTTTTAAAACAAAGATTATGTATTCCGCTTTATATTTTATTAATAGCCCTTATAGGATTTTTACACATTTATGTTAAGTACATGTCTTTGTAAATTATACAAATTAGAAGAATACAGTATACAGTACTGAAACAGCTAGAAAGCATGTACAAAATCGTTTTAAGGCCTAAATAATGCAAAGGCACTCCCAGTGACAAGTTTCTTTCACCCTCCCCGTCAATCACATCACATTGACAACCGGAAGGTAGTTTTAAAAACGATATTTTGACAGCCATTAATGTCAATTTACTATCATGAAAGGCGCCATCAGAGTATACAGAATTATAGAGTATGCCGACTTAGAACTGATGTTGAAATTTTTAAATTTGACGTATTATGACGAAAATCGTCGCTAGGGTTGTTGACTTGTTACCTACGAATTTAAAACTTTGACATATTCGCTGGACGTGTTCCTCTTTGGTCGTATTGTTGTTTGTGTTTTGGCACATGCGATTAAAATTGTCAGAATCCAATTTTGAAATCTTTATTTTAAATATTTGAAAATAAATTATATCAGCCAGCGCTAGGCACATTCCGTTCATAATCCTAGTGAAACCCGACGAATTTGACAGATATTGAAACCTGTCCGTTTCTTTGCAGGCGAACTACTGGTAGTTATGTCTATTGTGGCGCCATCTTGGAAAAAAAATCGATATTAATCGGTTATAAAACACGCTTGTAACATGCTCCTTGCGTGTTTGTTATTGTCGATAAAAAAAACTGCATGTCAAACGATACTCTGTGGCAGTAAAAGGCGGGAGTTTTGACAGCTCCGCTTGTATGCAAGTGAAAGTACTCACGAAGAGGGGAACGATTTTATTATAAAATGCACTCTGGCTCATTTTATGACTAAGAAAGGAATCTATATCTATATTCTATATTATTATATAAAACTCAAAGGTGACTGACTGACATGGTGATCTATCAACGCACAGCCCAAACCACTGGACGGATCGGGCTGAAATTTGGCATGCAGGTAGATGTTATGACGTAGGCATCCGCTAAGAAAGGATTTTGATCAATTCTACCTCCAAGGGGATAAAATACGGGATCAAAGTTTGTATATAATAATACTTTTAACGCGAGCGAAGCCGCGGGCAAAAGCTCGTTATTAATATGATTTGCATAAAGGGAAGTCTGTATACATGGAAGTGTTACTAAATATAATCTTGTTTTTTACATGGACGTATTACTAAATATAATCTTGTTTTTTACATGGACGTATTACTAAATATAATCTTGTTTTTTACATGGACGTATTACTAAATATAATCTTGTTTTTGTTTAAATAATTTTCTCTTTATTGTGTACATTTCCTATATTTGTCTGTTTTTAAACGTTAGGTTAATTTTTATTTAGTCTTAGCATTTTCAAAACGGGTTAACCGTATCAAACTCCAAAAAACAAACCACCAGTTTTTAAACGTAATTATTTTGCTTACAATTTAGTCCGAACTCCGAACTCATAAACAAAACCTTCCACCTACCTTTCTACCTAGGAACTAGCCAACATGAGGATACGAGGTAAAAACTAAACCGTACACAAGTGCAATAACTTTAAATTGAAAATTTCGCAACTACCTCCAACCGCGAATTCCTTCATAAGTTCGAATTTCGAATAGGAAACGGAAGCGTGTTCTATATTCGAACGCAGTGTTGTAATTGGTAGGCGACTTCAAAGCGAAATGCTCTAGTTAGAGTTAACTTGTGGTTTCGCGTGCATTTAACTTTTTTGAGCATTTTTTCTTATCGTTTTACACGTGGATCTGGTTACGCTAATGCACTTTTTATTTACCTTTTTAAAGTTCTGGTAGATTTGATTTCGTCATTTTCTTAATACTGAGCCTAATTAGACCCGAACTAAAACTGGGAAGTTATAAATTAAAACACCAAATTATTGGTATTTTAAGAGTTCATTGCTACAAAAAGTCCCATTATTGGCATTCACAATATTTAAACAGAAATCTAAGGTGCTAATAATAGGATGACTGCCAGAAATACGCGTCTGCGCTTAATCTAACTAGACTGCCATACATAATTCCTAGAAGTAATCTCTATGCATCCATATTTAATCCTATTACCAAATTTCATCGAAAAAGCTACATGTTTTCGTACAGAGTATAGACTATAGACAAACAGACTGATAGATAATATTCCAGCAAACGAGGCAAAGGTGCAAACTATTAACTGAAAGCTATCAATCATAATGATACACTAATAATAGTAATATTGATGGTATCGGTGTTATCATTTATTTTGACTTGACCAATGATTTGACATCATTAATCATTATTTCCATTATTAGCTACCTAATTTAATGGAAATAACGATATTATGTCTACTAAAAGGTACTTATTTATTATTATTATGCTAATACTATGTTCAAAAATATTTAAATATTGTTTCGTAATTCGTTGCCCTCTAAAACGGCTGGACTGATTTCCATGAAATTTTTATGTGCTTGCCCATCTTTTCATTGCGGCAAAAGGTTATACCGCGTATTAGCTTGTGTCCTACATAAGGAATTCCTTATTTTTATTTTGTATTCAGAAGAATGGACATAGGTTATATTTCATGCGTACCGGACTTAGTAAACAAACAAATAACTCTTTCGCGAAGTACGAGTATTATGTCTGCAGGCCGGAAAAAACAGAGATTTGTTGTGCTCGGGAAGTCTGGTGTGGCGATTGTGTTGTAATGATCTAGCGATTGTTTTTATAGGGTTCATAGTTTTTTAGTGCGAAATACAAATCTTTATTTTTAACTATTGGGCCCGACGGACGTCTTTCGGCCGTATCCATGAAGTTTACATTGTCAAAAGCGGTGAGGTTGCTTCTATTGATATTCTCTAATTCTTCGTAACAATCTTCCTCCGACATTAACAAACACAATAAAAAAAATAAGCGAAATAGGTAGGCTATTTTCGAGATTAGCGCTTAGGCACAGAATACATAATTAGTACCTTACGGTAGCTTAGGTACATATTTAGCGATTCATTTTTTATATAGCAATCCTAGTTTTGAATGATTGATTTTGGAAGTCTATAAGAAAGAACTCTGATAACGAAATTGTTTCGAAAACATAATTCGTAAGTTACTTTCAATATTTGGTCTCCGGCGTGGCCATAAAACATTAACGATTTTATTTACGACTACAATTACAACTTTGTGGCTCCACAGTCTAGATATTTTATACGCAGATGGGAAGATAAAATTGTATTGTCTCTGAATATTAATCATCAGGTTCCCTTGAGCTTTATTCTCTTGTATTACAAGCTTTGATAAAGCTTGGTTTCTGTTTTATTACTGTATCAGTCAATAGAACTTTATGTGAAAAGAAAAAGTGAAGCGGATCAACTAGCCGCCAGTTGATCCGCTTCACATTTTTTAGCTATTTACTAGTGGGCCAATTCTAAATCGCGCTATAAAAAATTTCTAAGCACGGCGCGGCGGTATAATGATTAATGTCTACTAAGTAGAAGAAGTATTCCAAAAGTTAGCAGTACCATGGGAGGCAAAAGGAATTGTGGTGGGTGACAGAAGGCTGACAAACCTTCGGTTTGCCGACGACATCATCCTATTCGCACCTACAGCCTCAGAATTGCAAAGCATGCTCGAAGACCTAAGCACTACAAGCCTCGAGGTGGGATTAGCGATGAATCGGTCCAAAACTAAATTAATGACCAACAGCAAAAAGTGTAAGGTTGAGGTAGACGGGCAAGAAATACACTATGTCGACGAGTACATCTACTTGGGCCAGCTAGTCTCTTTTGATAACAGACAAGGGAAGGAAGTCGATCGACGAATCGAAAACTCCTGGAAGAGCTACTGGTCCATGAAGACGCTGATGAAGGGAGATTTACCAATCTCCCTGAAACGCAGACTCGTCGACATGTGTATTTTGCCCGTCCTAACTTACGGTGCTCAGACCTGGTCATTGACCGAGTCGCAACGGTCCCAGCTCGGGGTTTGTCAAAGAGCGATGGAGCGCAGCATATTAGGGGTCAGACTAGCCGACCGAATAAGAAATAGTACACTGCGCTCCAAAACTGGTATTGCAGACGTCGGCATAAAAGCTGCCAAGCTAAAATGGGACTGGGCGGGCCATACAAGCCGTATGCATCCTGACCGCTGGGCAAAGATCACCACAGAATGGGTACCAAATGATGGACGACGCCGCCGTGGCCGGCCTCGAAAAAGATGGCGCGATGAGTTAGACAAATACGAGCCAGGTTGGCCTACGGCTGCGTTGAATCGAGAGAACTGGAAGACTTTGGGGGAGGCCTTTGCCCAGCAGTGGGACAGCATAGGCTCTTAAAAAAAAAAAAAAAGTAGAAGAAAGTAGAATACACAGTGGTTTTCAGCCTGGCCTCATCACCTAGGTCGGTCGGAAGATCTTCGTTTAAACTTTAACCCATCAAGCCCCGCAAGGACACCGGTGATCGCGACAACAATAGAATACAATACATTTCCAAGAATCCCCGATCGAAGGATTAATGCACTATCTTTACTAATATTATAAGTGCGAAAGTGTGTCTGTATCATGTTTGTCATCTTCACTCCCAAACCGCTGAAATAATTTTGCTGAAAGGTATGGGGGTTGGGGATTCTTTGAGACCCGGGAAAGGACATATAAAGTACTTTTTTACCCAGAAAAAATGTACGTTTTCCACGTGATAAACGGAGAATAGATATACGGAGTTGCGGGCGTCATCTAGAAGAGTACATATTTTGTTGAAGGCCTTATTAGAATTTCAATGTAAAATTGAATAAAGGCGCTACCGAACTGCGCTCAAATGTCATACTCGTATGTTAGTGGAATACTAAGTGCTGTGTGACAGTGGTGGCAAACTGGTGCTGGCAGATTGCCAGGATCACTACTACGCAGTACGCATGTCATTTAATTATTACTTAACTTTAATTTAATGAAGAGTTTGACAGCTTATGTCAAAATCTTCATTAATTAGACAGTTAAGTATTATTCGCCTGGCAGAATGGTTTTCTAACCTTTCTTATAGTCAGGGGCTCCTTTAAAAAATCTTATGAATTTTCCATCAGGTGCACAACGCCGCTATTCCTTAGCAGTGTTTTGCACTTTTCTTGTGCATTTTTACTTCAAAAAGGTTTAACTTAGTGGAAATGACGTCTGGCTAGACTAGTCACTAGACCTAGAAAGACGACGAAGTTAGAATTCTTGAAGATTATTTTTGTTCCACCATAAAGAAAATCATCTCAAAACTGTCACATGAAGACCTTAATATTGATATCAAAATATGGAATTTTATGACAAGCCGTGGTTTAGAGTTCAGACCTACCAGTGTTTATTAGCATACGATATCAGACACCAGGTCGTTGACCCTACTGCAGCTAGAGGTGACATCTTTAACCGATATGGATTAAAAAGGTTTTTAGATTATACAGAGTGAAAATTTGAATCGTTTTGAGACTTTGTACTATCAGAGAAATTGATATAGGCAGATGACGGACCTAAGTAATTTGGTGACGTAGGTCCGTCAACTGCCTAGGAATCTATTTCCTCGATGGTACAATGAGTACTATCCTTTTTGTGCAAGCGAATAAAGAGCCTGCAAAGCCATAATAAAGTTGTACGTACATGTTATGCTTCATCCTTTCGTTCTTGCTTGCTTGATCAAAGCACCAAAATCCGTTAGGTATCATTTTGAAGAAGTTACAAACATACACGCTCCTATAGGCAGTTGAAGGACCTACGTCATTTGGTCGGATTGTGTTAATTCAATGTAAGTCGTAATCTGTCGGCTGGGTTTGACATAGTTCGACTATACTACGTAGGTCTGCCTTTTGCCAATGAATCAAATTCTCTGATAGTACAAGCCATACAAAATACAAATTGACATAGTTCGACCAAACTACGTAGGTCTGTCTTTTGCCTATGATGCAATTTCCTCCAAGGTACAACTTACAAGCCGTACAACATCCAAGATCAAAACAAGCTTTATGTTTGAACGGCGATTGTTCCTGAAACAATGACCAATAAAATATATCGATTTACGGCGTGGAGTTACGCGTTCATTAAACGACGATTAAACCCGCTACAAGACTGCTAAATGACTTGAAGGGAACCCAGAAAGTATAGACACAGAATACATATTAGTTGGAATGGATAAAAATGTCGTACATAACAATATGTTCAGTTAATATTAATCCTTCAAGCCCCATAAGAGCACATGTGATCGCGACAACAATAGAATGCAATAGCATTTCCAAGAATCCCCGATCGATTTTTAATATTATTACATTGCAAACAAATTGTCTTGATAAATACAAGGTTATTTAAGGCGATGTATCACGGATTGCATTTAAAGCGTACGTCCCGCAACAATATTAATAAAATAAACGCGTCTGAAACGTTACATTACACGTTACAATTAGCATTTAATGTTTCATGAGAATATAATTTTTAACCGACTTCCAAAAAACGAGGAGGTTATATGTTCGGCTGTGGATATTTTTTTTTGTATGTTCAACGATTACTCCGCCGTTTGTGAACCGATTTTCGAAATTTTTGTTTTGTTGTATTAGGTTTCACTCCAATTTGGTACCATGATCACAAAAGTGGTGACCTGATGATGGGATCCATGAGTAATCGAGGGAACTCCTTGAAATTTATATGGAAACATATGGTGATTTTGGTTTTATGAGAAGCATCCTAAGCATATGGTACCAAAACGCAAGATTTTGCACCGAGGTATACTATGGTTCCGAAGATACTAAGAGAATTCCGGATTCCTTATAGATACAAGTTTGGGGGTTTAGGCGCTGTTTTAAGAACTAAAAGCATATGCTACTATGCAAATTACATCCATCATCATCATCATCATCATTACCACATCAGGGTCACCAATGTCACCAGAATTGAACATAACAAATTCAGCCTTAAGTCCAGAGCATAAGGCACACATTTGACATTACTTCTGAGAAGTAAGCTGCTTCGATAATACAAGTAACATGCCTGTCTCACAACAACACATGAAAACAACCTAATTTCAACCTTTTGCATTGCGTTTAACGTTCATAGTACAATAACTGTCTGCAATGCATGCCGTCTCGCTTGCTACAATCTGCTAGGGCTGTCAAGCGAGCGGCGCGGCGACGCGGCGCGGGGCCGGGTACCAGACCGGGCGCGCACTAGCGGCCGAGCCGCAGCGGCGACGGCCATCGAGATAGATATAATATTATACCTTATAGTCCGCGCGGAACTAGTTGGCCGCGCCTTAGGTAAGGACGGGGGTGAGGGGGCGGGTTGCTTGCTGCTCGCAATGCACATGAGATTAGACAGTGACGACCAATCTCGCGATATCGTGATCAATAATATTATTTAATTATTGGAAAGAATAAATTAAAGACATTAGACAATTTATCAGTTTTATATTCTAAAGTCTAAACTATTGACATCGGCTTTCCGTTTTTTAAAAAACGTATGCACTTTAAATATTATTTCCTTAGATTGTCTTTTTATCGGCGGACTCATCTTGCTATTGCAATCTCTTGTGCGAAGCGCCACTGCCTCTCCGTCCCACCGCTCACATACCTCAGGCGCGGCCAACTAGTTCCGCGCGGACTATATTTTATGCAACCGCCATAGACCACGCGCACCTGGGGCCCAATTCTCAGAATGTGAGAAAAGTTCATCTTCGAATAAAATACCGAATTATGAGATTTTTATGAGCGTAACACAGTTTGTGTACTCTCAAAACTTCACATTCAAAATATTTCGCTCGAGTCGAACGAGTGGGACCGGTTATTAATAGATGTCCGAATTCGTATAACACCACAATTTGGCCGCTTGGGAGTTGAAGCGTTCGAGATCGGTTTCCTGCACGATACTTATAATTTGTTGCTAATAGTTTGTATCCTTCGATCGTGGATTCTTGGAAATCTATTGTTATTCTATTGTGTCTCGCTCACCGGTGAGCTTGTAATAAGATACGTAGAATAATTTAATACAGGTGTATTATTCTATGTACATAGTACGCTATAGTTTACTAGGTAAATAAAAACTAAAAAGAGTGAAATTATTATTTTTAACAAAAAATTAAAACCGACTTCCAAGGTAAAAACAATAATAACATCCCTATAATATGAACTAAAAAGTATTAAATAAGTTTTCCTATCTAATAGTGCCTTTTTCCGAATTCGGCTAAAACTCAACTATTTCTGTACTCAATCCTCATAATTTTGAAGTCGGTGCCAGTTACAAATGTTTCAAATATTTTGGCAGACTGAAGATTCAGCTATATCTGGTACCGACTTCAAAATGATGAAGATTGAGTACAGAAATAGTTGAGTTTTAGCCGAATTCGGAAAAAGGCACAATTAGATAGGAAAAATTATTTAATACATTTTAGTTCATATTATAAGGATGTTGTTATTGTTTTTACCTTGGAAGTCGGTTTTAATTTTTTGTTAAAAATAATTTAAATTATTAATGTTAGCGACACTGTATCGAAACTATATCGAAAATCAATAAAGAATTTGTACTTTAGGAATCAAAATATGTCTTAAAAATTAAAACGTTAAAAGCTGTACAATAACTTGGTTTGGCTCATTGTCACCAAATCGATATTTAAACCTTAAGAGGGGGTAGTTAGGAAGACAGTTAGGTATTTCCCAGTCTAGAAACTTCGGTAGACCCTGATTTAACACGACAAACCCATTAACACTCCCCTCGCATTCATAATGACTATATTTTGGCTCTTAAATATCTTATCGTTGGTAAGGTAAAGTATTTTTAGTATTTTTACCCAAGGGGAATAATAGGATGATTTAATTTTTAGTATGGATGTAAAATATTTTGTTCTTGTAAAATTATATCTAGTATTCGTCTAGTATTAAGACTTATATGGTACTGTAGTAGTAAGTAGTACGAGGGCTGCTATTTATGTATCCGGAATTAAAAAAAGAAACAAACATATATCATTTAATATGGTTTTATTGCTTTTCAAAATATTCGCCGCGATGATCGACACACTTTTGCATACGCTGGAACCAATTTTCATAGCACTTTTTCCATTCTGATTGAGGTATCTCCAAAACGTGCATTTTGAACGCATCAACAGCCTCTTCGCGGCTCGAAAAACGTTGACCACGTAATTTGTTCTTCGCGTATGGAAATAGAAATCGTTAGGTGCCAAATCAGGGCTGTACGGCGGATGACCAGTCAATTCGATCTTTTGACCCTCCAAAAACTGAGTTGTTTCAGCTGAGGTGTGACAGCTAGCATTGTCGTGATGTAATATGATTCTGCGTTGTCGGTTGTCCTTTCTTATTTCTTCAAAGACTTCTGGTAAACAAATGGTCGTATACCATTCAGAATTAACCGTTTTACGATTCTCTAATGGCACTGTAGCCACATGTCCATTAATTCCAAAAAAACAGGCGACCATTTGCTTCAAAGTACTTTTTGCACGAGTAACTTTTGTTGGTTTCGGCTCATCTTGGAACACCCACACCGTTGACTGTTGTTTAGTTTCGGGGTCATATGCATAGATCCAAGATTCATCACCTGTGTAGATATTATAAACGGCTTTTGACGTACCACGGTTGTATTTTTTTATCATTTTTTTGCACCAATCGACACGAGCCAGTTTTTGATCGATTGTCAAGTTGTGCGGAATCCAACGCGAACATATTTTTTTAAAGCCAAATGTTCGTGTAATATCTTATGTATGCTCGTCATACTTATGCCTAAGGACGCCTCTATCTCGCGATATGTAACATGACGATCACGCATTATTAGTTCCCGCACAGCATCTATATTTTGTGGGACAACAGCTGTTTTTGGGCGACCTTCTTTATTTTCATCCGTGAGCATAGACCGCCCACGATTAAACTCACTGTACCAGTGATAAACAGTGGTTTTTGATGGTGCTTCATCTCCAAAAGTTGCGGTGAGTTGAATAAAGCACTGTTGTTGATTTAGCCCACGCCGAAAATCGTAGTAAATCATTGCACGAAAATGTTCACGCGTTAAATCCATGGCAAATGAAGACACGCAATTTTCAAAATGACGCCACAATGGAAAAATAATTGACAGTCACATGAAACAAAATGTATTCTTCAACCAAAGAGTTCTATTTTCAAATGTTGTAATTACTTTTTAAATATTGTTCTTGTAAGTGGCCAGTTCCGGATACATAAATAGCAGCCCTCGTACGGATTTGCCCGTACGTAAGATCCCCTACCTGTAATATTTTAAATTTTTTTTTAAGTATATGACACTAACAGTCTGTAAGTGTCATATAAGTTACAGACAACGTGGCTTTATAATGGTCTAAGAATTTTTAGAATTGGTTCCGTAGATTCAGTTCTAGGGACTATTCCTACAACATCAGTCATCACAAACTATACAGCTATAACATCAGTATAGAGCAGCCTTTCCCAAAGTGGGCGATAGCCTACTCCTACTACTACTCCTCCTATTTTCTTCTGATTAATTTCGTTGCGGGTCCCAAGACAGTTTTAGCATGTCCCTCGGGCTCCCTGAGATCATATCAAAGGGTTTGCGTGGTTGGATACCGCTGTCGATCCTGGCGACACAGGAGATACAGTGGTGGGTATGTGTGGTGGGCCAAAGCCTTGTGGGCACTGAAGATCTAAAGGGGGGCGGTGTGGGACCCAGAAAAAAAATGGGGGCGTTGTGTAGAGGCTTTGTAATTTTATTTCATCTGAATCTTCGATCATTAATATATAGTATACGAGCAATTGCCACAGAATACATAATTAGTACCTGCTATTGCCCGCGGCTTCGCTCGCATTAAGAAGTATTGATATATAAAAACTTTCATCCCCTATTTTAACCCCTTGGGGGTGGAATTAATCAAAATCCTTTCTTAGCGGATGCCTACGTCATAACATCTACCTGCATGCCAAATTTCAGCCCGATCCGTCCAGTGGTTTAGGCTGTGCGTTGATAGATCACCATGTCAGTCAGTCACCTTTGAATTTTATATATTTAGCCTTCATAAGGTCTTTAATTTTACAAACGTTGCTGTGCCTTGGGTCAGATTTGACCCAAGTAGTAAAATAATTATAAAAAATTAACAAAAATAAATATAAATTAGTTAAAGGAATTCTTTGTCATTCTTTTTATTTATTTCTATAGAAATATTTAAAATTTTTGTAAAAACTATTATTTATTATATCTAGACTTTATATTATAAAGCTGAAAAGTATGTTTGTTTGGGTACGGTAATCTCACAAAGCGCTTGACGGATTTTTATGTAATTTACCAAAGCTATAGAGTAGACTACGGGGAACGATAATATACACTATTTTTTAGTTAGAAAATGTACGGTTCCCGTTTCCCAGTTCCTGCTGAAATTACTGACTAACGTGGACGGAGCCGCGCGAAATATCTAGTCTAATATAAAAAGAAAATAGGCAATTTTGATACATATTTTTATAAAATGTGGCAAAGCAGTAATAGAAAAGAAATGTAAATTAGGTATTTCTTATTGAGGTTATATAACAACTGTATTCGATTTTTTTACGTATGAATGTCTTACAATCTCACACCAAAAGTTTTATTGACAGTTTCAGCACATGGTTGGCAACGACTTCTTTTAGGAAGCTTCTTAGCTGTTGTTAGGAGTAAGTTGATGGAATTTTCCAAGTAGTATCGTCGTTTTGCTAGGCACCATTTCTTTAGCCACAAAAAGTTTGAAAGTATTGTAGGCTGATCTATGTACCATTTTACTTCAGGCCACTTGTGGCCAAAGTTTTGTTTTTATTTAGTAGCTTTATCCAGGACATCTAGGCCATCTTTATATTCGATGTAGTCTAATATAATCACAGATTTTTTGTAATATAAGATCTCACTTCTGAAAGAAATGAATAAAATTATTCACCGACTTATTTTTTTGTGTCGAAACAAGTGTTAGTATCTATGGTAAGAGCAAAACATGATGAATATATAGGTCGTTTATTTGTTGTTAATATTTCTAAAGGTAATCTAGGTTTATTCTAAGTTCTAACGTATAGCTGATCCAACTACAGTGATTTGTTTTTTGTTCATGCCGATTTGATATTAAAAAAAAATATATCCACCGTATGATAGAACTCTCAGGCCACGAGTCAAATCAAGGACTACATACAAGCCTAGGTATTTGTCAACATCTGATTCTTTACCCGTGTACGGTTGAATATTCCAATCTCCAATCTTAGCTGGTGGCAGAATCACATAAACCACAGTTGTCATATTATTTGGCTGGTTTTGATGGCATGTATTGTCGAAACGGGAATCCTTTTTTGAATACGACAAGCTGCTCATCTATTGTAAAATATTTTTATTTTTATTGGTCTTAGTGTTATAAATTATGATTCTTAGATTTGTATGGGTAGAACAAAAGAACGTCTCATTCAAAAGTTATACGATACCAAAACAATTAGGACAATAACAGATGCGCTGTGCGTTTGTTTTGAGTTACGGTCAATTCTGACCCAAAGACCGTTAGAGTAAAAAGAGCTATACGTGAAATATAAAAAAAAAATTAAAACTTATTCCACTAATAAGTAAATTAAAACGAATAATTAAAAGTCATAAAATATCATACTTCTTTAGCGCTTATTTTCTGAGAAAAATTCATTTCTATCTCAAAATGGGTCAAAATTGACCCGAAGACCGTATGAAGGTTAGATTAGTGATCGAATAGTATATTAGTGATCGAAGATCTGAATGCATTTTAAATTGAAACAATGGGGGGCGCTAAAACACAATTTGTTCTTAAAGTGGGCAGTAGACAAAATAAGTTTTTGAACCCCTGGTATATGTAGAGAATATTATATTATTATACACCATAATACGAGTATATGATATACGAGTATACTATAATAAATGATCAAACGAACTTACCAAGTGAAGTTCGATCATTATTATATGAGTCGCTTCATTCAAAGATATATTAATTAACCAGGTAGTAGTCCTTTGTTTATTTGCTAGGCAATCGCGTTTTTTTAAAGACGTATGTGGGTACAAAAATATCGTTCCGCTTGATAGTCACTCGGTCATCAGCACGCTTCATTATGTGTAGAGAGAGGTAATGCAAAAAATCTTTCTTTATTTCTTTGGGTACTGCAGCAAACAAAGTTTAGTGCAGACTGGGTGGGAGGGAGATTATATATTTGAATGAAGCGACTCATATAATAACATGTGCGTGCATACCATGAAGGCAAAAATGCAGTGCCTACCTAATGCATGACTTGCCATACACATATATTTTAATTTAACTTTCGTACGTTTTAGATGACTCATGACGTTAATTATTAAATATTAATAGTAAAAATATAATAGAAAAAATGAACGCATTTAAAACGCCTACATTTATAAAATAGCAACAATCAATTTGCGAGAAATTAAACATTAAGTTAGGTACACGCGCGAACCGCATGACTCAAGGTCAAGGCAAGCAGATCTCGTGCGGCAGGCTCTGGGGTCATGTGTGCGTAAAGATTTTTGTGTCCGTGAACAGTTCGTACATGCACACAGACATGCTATATTATAGGCGAACTCCTGCCGCAGTAGCTGAGGCGAGCACCGGCGCGTATATAATACGTAACAATAGATGGCGTTTTTATTTATTTTAGCTTAGCGCACAATATTATGTTGTATGGTAAATTTTGGTATATTTCCATGGAAACATCGATGAAATAAACTCTCATTGTAGTTCCAACGGGTGACAACAGATGGCGTTTTTTTATTTCTTCATAACAACGTAATTATACTAATAGTTTAGAAAACATAGTTTTTAATTTATATCCACACTATTATTATAATTTATGCGAAAATATCTCTTTCTGTCCGTTTGTCTGTCTGTTTTGCTTTCACACCAAAACTACTGAACCGATATCGCTGCATTACCAGTGTCAAAATCTTATGCACGCCGCTGTATAATAATGATCGAACTTCACTTGGTAAGTTCGTTTGATCATTTATTATATTTCTTCGCTTCATTCTTCGATATATTAATTAACCAGGTAGATTCCCAGAGTAACGAAAGAAAGATCTTTTACAAAATACAATATAATATAATATATATACATTATGAATAGTGATCATTATGTTCGAGAAAGAATTTAACGTTATGCCCATAAATAATAATAATAGTCAGTAGAAACTAAACGTCAGAGACCTCTATGGTTTGTGATTCAAATGATAACGTACTGGGATCATGGTGATTATATAACTGATTCAGCGAAACTTTGTTCGTCGATAAAATTATGGCTAAGGAAAATAGCGAAAGTATTGGAGTCGCTAGTCCTGCCTGTCGACTGTCATCTTACTAATCGTGTCCAGTTTCAGTCCCCGTGTCGACGCTCGTGTCGACGCCGCGCCGCTCTCACACAGCACTTGCTTTATGGCGCATTTTCACTGGTCTATAGGGCCCGCATGAGGGGTGCGGGAGATTTCTAAAATGCATGCCACGACCAATCAAAATGCGCCATTAGTTGTCATAGACTCCCCGTATGCTGTATACCGCACGAATTAACGACTAATGAAAATGCGCCCTTATCCAGCGACTAACCGACTGGGAGGTGGCTGTTCTGTGCAGAGCTTAAACGTTAGCAATAATAACCCGTACTGTAGCATTATCCTAATTAGTATAATCTTGAATAACCATCGCACGGCGTAATAACTTAAATATAAGTTCTTCTTTTTTAATAAAAAAGAATTACATAATTTAATAACATCATTGATCCAATCACGCCCGGGAGTTGATGTCTTTGTAATATAAATTTCGATACCGCTATTTAAACCGTAATTTTTTATTTTGCCGAGTTTTATTAGGCAGAAAGTTTTAAGCCAATGACCAGTATTCAGTAGGTACAGAGTGCAAGAAAAAACAAATAATTTATAAGCGGATCCCGGGTACTATACTACTCAGGTATGGGCTAGGATTTTTACCGGAAAGCTTCTTTCGAAAGACGCTTCACACATTCATCTGAGCCAATGTCACCAACCAATAATGTCAACATTGTTCATAAACAATGACAGTACACAGTGATGGCTGTAGAAGATATCGTATTACAGACATTGTCAAATTGTTTGGCTAAGGTTCCGATGGAGCGGACGTAGATCTCTGTAATAAGTCTATTAACTAATAAGATTGAAGAGAGTATTTATCTAAAATCTAAGTCGAAGTAAAGTATTTTAGAACAAATTTTAAGGAGTCTACTGCTTTAACTGGGTCCGGCTCTGTGGTCGTCGATAATGTGATTATTGCATATAAATATGATTGAAAGTCGAGAATATTGTGTTCTCGGTCCACCAGGCTGAATATTTTATCAATTATTATTCAAGAATAAGTATGATTCTGTTATCGTATTTATCATTGCATATTTTATTTAGTATTAAAAATTTTAATCGCTGAAAACCAGTTGCATTCCGTGGCGGGAGTCAGGAATCAGGATATGAAGGTGTCAAAACACCTCTCAGTTGAGCTAGCTCACGAATAGTACACGGATTTAACTGTTCTATATTATTTCGTTTTTAATAGGCATATATTATTATATAATATATCTAATATATAAAATTCTCGTGTCACGGTGTGCGTGGTTGAACTCCTCTGGAACGGCTCGACCGATTTTCGTGAATCTTAGCGAGCATATCGGCTAGGGTTGAGAATCGGACAACATCCACTCTTTATATTGATAAGCGCATTAATTTGTTGAATAAATAATGGCAAACTGCCACAACTCGAGACCGACGAATCATGGACTTTGCCATGGTGACACACTTATTTAGTCACTTCAACAAAACAATAATATGGGTGAAATACTTTATATGGCAAAACAACGTTTGCCGGGACAGGTAGTTATGTTATAATAATATATATTATAAACGTTAAGACTTAAATATTTACATATTTGTTGTGGATTTAATACACCCATGGCACTATTAACAATAAAACGTAAACAAAAAAAGGGGCGCCTGAGGATGAAGAATTGTCGCCTAGAACACTGATATTGTTAAAGCGTGGTAAGTCTAGTAGTGATAAAGCCCACGCCTGGTCTGGTTTCCTTCTTTATATTTTTTGTGAAAGAAAAAAAAAAGTTAGCATATCTGATAGTCTGTACTGACGTAATACGTAGTTTCGATCGACTAGTGAGTTAAAAGGAACCAAGAAGTAGGCTTTTAAATCTATTTTTGCTAGATATCCACTTTTGGGTATTGGCTTGAAAGCCGTACGATAATTTTCCAAGTTAACATGTAATTTCGAAATAAACTTACTTAGTGGTTTCAAATTTAAAATAATTCAAAAATTGTATTTAAAATATTATAATACAATATTTTTCGCCGCTTTGTTTGGGGATAAGAAAACCTTCGGTGGGGGTACACGAAGATATAGTTTTAAATTCTAATAATTTATTGATGTCATGATGTATAATATATTAAGCCAGTGGTCCCCAACCTGATTTGTTTTAGGAACGAAGTTCCCTAAATATTATTATTTTTCATGCGGGCCGCAAACATTTTTGGTCTTGGTGTCGCGGGCCGCAACAAACATTTTTAGGTTTAAAAAATATCGTTTTTCAAAATTAACGATTTGCAAGTGAAAAAGAGTTCCACGTTTTATACAACATATTATACAAACATACAAACTTTCACAATAATCCGGATTAGTAAGGACTAAAGCACAGATTACGAAATAGTTACTTCGTTAGTAAGGGATTAACTTAGCATAATACGAGTAGGTATGCTAACTGAAAGTAACAATTATTGCATAATCTTATCTTATTGTTTTAAATCCACGCTAATATTATTATAAATGGGAAAGTATGTATGTGTGTTACTAAACCACTAAACATTTTTTATAAAGCAAGTCCCGGATAAAGGATGGCAAAAATCATTTTTTTTTGTAGGAGCATTTTTTCTGTCATATTTTGTGTCGTACCGAGATCTGAGTATTGAAATCTTTGGCCTAGCCTCAAAACGTCTCTTGATAATATTTTAGTGTTTATGTCAGTTTCCACTAATTCAATTATAATTTGAGTGGCATTATACTGTGGCACCTCATTCTCAGGGTATTGTGTATGTAATCTACATAAATAATTCTTTGTAGATGGCGGGTTTTTTCGGAAAAGGTCACATTTTAAATCATTGTTTCTTAAATAAGAAAAAAACCTGTAGACATGTAATAGTGCGGATATGTTTTTTTAAACTTTTATGTTTTTAATTTTAAATATATGCCACGAAAAAACCGCGACACAAAGAAATAATGCCATTTTAATTTGGTCTACTTTTATTAAGATCTTAAATGAAACTACTAGTATAGTGGTCTAGAATTCTAGATATTACAATAGTCTGAAAATATAAAGCAGGACACTACCTGAAAATTTAAATTAGTAAAATACATTATGGATGCTAGTGCTCCGCTTAGGTTTATACTTTATACTAAATATGCTAATTAGTGTAATGTATTAGGAAGTTTCTAACATAAAATATGATAATTACTACTCTTTTATTGTGTTGGTAACAGTAGAAATCTAACTTGCTAATATTGAGAGATCCTGCAGCTGCTAAGATGCTGTAATAACGAGACCTAGAAAATTTGAAATAGAATAGGCTGTTTCGTTAAAACTTTATTCATTCATGAAGCCCCAAGCGGCCACATCCGGCCGCGATAACAATGAAAAAGCTATTGTGTCTCGTTTTGCCACGACTGATGGGTTAAAGTTTAAACGAGAGAGTCTTTCACATCCATACTAATATTATAAATGCAAAAGTATGTCTGTCTGTCTGTTTGTCTGTCTGTATATCTGTCTGTCTGTTGTTGTCTAAACCTTAAAGTTTAAACGCGGCCAGGAGCATTTCTGATCCAATATGACCTGCAAACCTTCAAGACGAGAGCGTATTCCTTTATAAAAGGCCGACAACGCACCTGCAGCTCTTTTGGTGTAGCGAGTGTCCATGGGCGACGGTAGTTGCTTTCCATCAGGCGCCCTGTTTGCTCGTTTACCTCCTAATTTTATAAAAGGCATAACATTTTAGGACGTAAGGGTTTTGAGGAGAAAATTAAAGCTTTTCTGTTATACCTGGGAAGTCGTGCATATTATTGAGTTTTTAATTTTTTTTAGCACTCCCCTCTAGTCTGAAGCTTGACTAAGCTTGGGCGACCACTATTACTACGACTACGATTATGGGCGACGACTATTTTTATCCTAATAACAAAATATAATAACAATAAGTATGTTGTTTCCATCATGTTACTAAAGATATAGATGAAGTTTAGCTAAAAACAGATTACCAACAGATCATATAGCGTTATAACTGTTAGTTCAATTTAACCACGTGTCGCAGTTAACCATTAGTTAACGTAAACGGTTATAAATAACACCTCAGTTAAAGGTGCAGACGGACGACAAACGTCGAAGCGACTGTCACTTTATTTTTTAAATTAATATTATTTTTAAGGATATAAGTGATGAAGGAAAGTACAGAAAGTATTTCTTTGGGTGTATGTCGGGATATACATTGCATAGTGTATATTTTTGGCGTGCTTTATTGATTTGGAGTAACCATTAGCTTACCAATAACTGTAACTATCCTATGTCTCGGGACACAAGCCATTTTTGCCACGCGACTTCTTTTGTAGCGGCAGCAGCGATTTTTGTGTCTCGTCTGCACCGTTCTATAGCGCGCTGGGAGATAAAACACCGACAAATCAAAGGACTCGGCTGTTTATCTTAACCTTACAAGTTTATATTTAACTTAAAGTTAAGTGGTGTTTAGTTTTTTTGTTCGTTCCGGTTTTAAATAATGTGTTACGTATGGTTGAGATAGATCAGGGAACGTTTAACTCTTAAGTGTGAAGATAAAGGTTGTTGTGAGCATAGATTCTGTATGTGGTGATTATTTTAGGAAAACTTTGCAGACTGCAGGTTGTTTGCAGGTTTAAGAGGAGAAAAGTGAAAAATTGATACCAAAAGCTAAATTGGTTCAGCGGATGGGGCGTGAAGAGGGTTACCTCTTTACACGTCTATAAAGAAAGACACACAAATTTTCATTTATAATATTAGTAACTACCAAAAATATATCATGAACCAAAAAATGAGCAAATTAATCGCTTGATGGTAGGCAATAGTCGCCAATGGATGTCGCAGTACCAGAAGGTAACCTATGTATTTTGAGTTTTTCAAATTTTTAAATTACCGTTTTCTTGTTGCCTGTTGCATATCTGCAGTTGCAAGATACAATGTTGTCGTATCGATCCAACCAACCAAATCGTTCCAAAGCCCTACCCTATACCCTTCTCTACCCTCCCCTACCCTATTCCCTCTTAAAAGGACGACAACGCACCTGCAGCTCTACTGATGTTGCAAGTGTCCATGGGCGACGGAAGTTGCTTTCCATCAGGTGACCCGTTTACTCGTTTAAATAGTAAAAGTAACAAGATGTCATAATAATGGCCCTTTAGCGACTGCACAAATTAAGGGCTACTTCGTAACATATTTACATAATATGTCATAATATTATTATGTTACCCTTGTAAACTTATTTAAGGATAACACGATCATTTAGCACCTTTTAAGGTTCGAACATTTGCGATGTTATTACTATATTACTCGTACTAATGTTGATATTCTGTTATACTTCTTGACCTTCTGATGATATCAGATGTCCTTTTATGTATGTTGGCCCATCACAAATCATATTTAATATGGACATGAAAACCTGGTTTACAAGCATTTATGTGTGTATAAAATATTTTATTAAGGAGGTAAATATTTGTTGTCGAATACACTGCGAAATTCATACTACGTGGAAGGGAGTTATAAAACGGGTAAGGAGGAATGACATAGGCTTTCTTTAAAGTTGGGAAATGTAAACGCTTGTTTGGAAGTGTTTTCGCTATTTTGCGCTAGCGAAGTAGCGCTGAAGATCTTTCGAGATGATGAAAGTTAACTTAAAACGTTCTCGATCACGTCAACTTTTGAACAATATCTAAAACTGATTTTCATTAATTTTTTGCTAGCTATGTATCAAAATTACTACAACTCTCTGTTTTTGCCGGTTAGTAGTATCTTGTTTTGACTCTTGACAGTATACCATTAACCATATATCGTCGTGTCATCAGTCTCCAATCTCCATAATGAGAAGTTTTTGTGTTGGACAGGTGTGGTGACGGCCGTACCACGAAAACTCGATGGTAATTGGTAACTCGAAAAAACAACAACGCTCCGGGAGAAAAGTCGAAAACAAAACAGCAGGAATTAAAAGGACATAATATGGTACTGTTTTGCTAACAGAAAAGAAATACATAATATGTCATCCTTGGTATTCCGTGATATACTTATCTTCTAAAAAGATTAAAATGTTGCTTATAGATTTATGTTGGAGAGAGAGAGACCAGAGAAAGTAGAGTTTAATTACAAAGAATTGTAAAACATAGTTTTGTAATAACACTTGCAGGCGTAGCATGGTCACCATTGAAACGGTTTTTTGAAGTGAAAACTTCTTTAGCGGCGTTGAGCACTTTTGTGGGATGGGTAAAAACTGTGAAACTCGCGTCAGATTCTCGTGCTGATCGAAAAACCGTAAGACGGTTGGAGAGTAGTGTTGTAACATCGAAATCGATGAATCGAACAATCGATTGTTTTTTTTCGATTGTCGATATTTTTTAATCGATTGTAAGGGTTTCGATTAATTAAAAAAATCGATTTTTTAAAAATCGATTTTCATAAAAAATGAGTTAAAAATTAAGTCGATTGTAAGGGTTTCGATTAATTAAAAAAATCGATTTTTTAAAAATCGATTTTCAAAAAAAATGGGTTAAAAATTTAATCGATTGCAAGGGTTTCGATTCATTAAAAAAATCAATTTTTTAAAAATTGATTTTCATAAAAAATGGGTTAAAAAAAAAAATGCACAACGTTAATAATCAAGTTTTCACTTCTGCCGGCACTCCCGGAGTGCAACCCGTCTTTTTTTTACGGAAGAATAGACAAAATTACAGTACGTCGATTCTTCCGTCGAAAGAAACCGTTTCTATGGTGTACTCCTGCTGTTAAAAATTTGTTTCTCATGATATTCATTTTCTTTCGTTGTTAAACTGTACAAGTTACGTAATAACTACAGTAGGGCCTCGGTAATCCGGAGGGGCAAAAACACGACGATGCAATATTTAATGTAAATAAAACACAATATGTTTAACCTTAGTTTCTTAATATCAATGCCGAATATTTACGTGCCGGCGCCATGGTCTTAGCAAACGCGCTAAATTGACACTGTACAGTGGCAACATCGTACTGCCATCCCTTTTTTTCTTAGATTGATTTGAAAGGGATGACACTACGATGTTACCACTTTTTAATTTCTTTACTTTCCTGATAGACTATACGTATTACACAAAAGGCGATAAACAAAAGACTGACTCATGACAGCCGCCCTACACTCGCTGCCTGCCGGCCTCCCCCGCGGGCCCCGCGGCTCCCATTGGCCGGCCGGATTACAGCGATCACCGAACAAGCGATTACCGAGGCCCTACTGTATTTAGTAATTTTTGGTACAAGCTTTAAGAGTCCGTATACGAAATTTGCCGATTTCGCTGATTTAACAGACGTGATTTAACAGTTAAAATACAGTATTTCTATAAGTTTTAATGCACAACATGTAAGATCATTTCAATTATAATCTAATGTTGGAGCTAGATTTTTTTTTAAATACGTATTTTTAAATAATCCAACTCAAACCCGCGACAGTTTTGTGATTTTTGCTGTAAAAGGTTTAGAATATCACCTGTTTATGGATTGTATTGACGTCTTAACGGTATGAAAAAAATACAATGTACTGTTGAGAAAGTCGTCTATTAAATGTTGGAATTACTTTTTACCACTTTAATATGAAATAGTTGAGTAAAAAAATACATATTTTTTTTATGAGTTACATAACTCGGCAAAATTTTAGAGAAAATGGGCAAAGAATTGCTGTTAATTTCGGCAACTTGGAGCTGTAATTCATAAAAATAAAACGACAGAAATAATCTATAGATAAAATTCTATCCAATTCGAGAAAAAAGAAAAAAAAAACAAATTGTGCCAAAAAACACGATTCAAAACAACCTAAATCTCACATTATATTACTCGCCGCAAGGCTCGAGTCGGCAGTCCGTGCTTAAATATATTTTTAAATCTAATAATTAATATATATATTTTTAAGTCTATTAAGGGGAAAAAACCAAATAATATTTCTGTAGCGAATCTTTGCAATTTCATATTCATCGGCAAAATTTCGTATACGGACTCTTAAGCATCAAAGGCATTTGAAATCGAGTTTGAGCAACTAGTAGGGGTGAACAGGTGGAGGAATCTGCGTACACCTGCACGCAAAAATAACAAAAAACTGTACAGGTAATTCAACTTATTGAGATTGTTCACATAACTGGATTGAAAGACATTTAACAACTATTTATAGCATAAACTTTGAATAATGTGAATAAATTATGCTGCATAATTTCCGAATATATTTTTTACTAGATATAGGTACTAGAGACCTCCGTTTCGTGAATATTCGTTTATCGCGCAGGAACTGTACATTTTCCGGGACAAAATATCCTATGACATTTCCCGGGACTGTGAGTAATGACTATTGAGTATCTCCATACCAAATGTCAGCAAAATCGGTTTAGCGTAAAGAGGTAACAGACGGACACACGTTCGTATTTATAATATTAGTTTGCATCTTTAAATATTCCAACATTTTACTGTTCCATCATCTCATTCGATACCTGCATACACAAATTTCTGAATTAAAGTAAAAAAGTTTAATATAACTTTTTTATAGTAGGTTAAAATATATTATTAGATGTTGCCCTCAGGTTAAAGCCCGTCACAGACTTAGCTATAATATGTATATATTAATATTTTTATAGCTAGGCATATTACTATATGTACATATATTTTCTATACTAAATCCACATGTCACAGAAATACCTATATATTATAGCTGAGTGTGCCTTCACGCGAAAATTAGTATAGAAAATATACAGTAATATGCCTAGCTATAAAAATATTATTATATATTATAGCTAAATCTGTGACGGGCTTTAACCTGAGGGCAACATCTAATAATATATTTTAACCTACTATAAAAAAGTTATATTAAACTTTTTTAATAATGCAGTAGTTCTATTATTTATTCAGAATTAAATCAAGTATTGAATGTCATACATGTCATATGACATATCAATCACACAAGAATCAATTTGGTTAAATTACTATGATAAATATGACTTTGTATGTCATAATCAGTCATTGCAAGTACATACTTAACCTTTTGAAAATTTTAATAATAAGCAATATTGCAATGGCAACCGAGAATATTGCAAGGATTGTGAGCGCGAGTTGAACGTGTGTTCTCGACGAATCAATTTTATTTCAAGCTAGATGACGCGGACGCCCGCAACTCCGTTGTCCCAAAATTTATTTATCGTGCGGGAACCGTATATTTTCGGCAAAATCGTTTTTTTTTTATTTTATTAATTCGTCCCCCTAACATTATCAGGGCTATTTATTTTCTATTTGTCTATAAATACAATTTGTCTAATTAGCCTTAAGCGGTTGGGCGTGAAGAGGTAACAGACAGACAGACACACTTTCGCATTTATATGAATTAGTATGGATCAGCAAAATCGGTTCAGCAGTTTGGGCGTGAAGAGGTAACAGATAGAGTACAGACATGTCGGCATACTTTGGCATAATTATAATTATTATTATAATATTAGTATGGAAGTAATTTAATTAAGTAATACATCGTGGTGGGCCTCCCTGTGTATGGGGCCCTTTAAGAAGTGTATCAGATAATTGGCTGCAAAACTCATGGTGGCATTCAGGTGTTCAATCAGATAACGAGCACTTGTTGGTAAGTGCCAGGTGGGATTATGACCTCAAAATGCAACTGCGGCTGCAACGATTTTCATGCAACTACTTAATTGCATTTTATTGCGCATTGGATGACTTGTTCGCATTGTGCATAATATCATCAACATTCCTTATCATTTAAAACTTTTGCACTGTATGATCTTAAATAGAGGTCTCATAATGCCACACTGCACCTGTGAGAGGTGGCGAATGTGAACAATATTTTTTCAAAATCCTAATTTATTCGTAATTCGAACGATTTGTAGTTTGTACCAGTACTAGTACTTAATATTTATCCGGCGCGTTCGATTAAGGTGACGCAGCGTTAAAGTAAGAAACCGTGTTGGATATGTTTTAGATTGCTTGTTTTCTATGAGAGGTCAGCCCGGCCTCTCATAGAAAACAAGCAATGGAACAGCAAAAAAATGGAAAGGGCGTAAGCGACAAAATGGTTTTTGTCGCATAATTTAAAAACCATAAATACATTTCATATAAGCTATGCACAAATTAAAGTGCATGCTTGAACCAATTTATGTACAAATTTTGGAACCTTAAATCACTCTCCTCTGTTGGAAAAATAGGAATCCCTTTTTTTACAGAGGTCTTTTCGATTGATTATTCTGTGCTATAAAAGTTGTCCAATCGTGTTATGCTATGGGCAATTCAAAGACAAAGACATGATGAATACTGACAATGAACTTCAATTTCTTAGCTTTAGTCATTGCTGAGAAAAATCGGCATCGCTACAGCCAAATTATCAAGGCGTCGCCTTAACGCCCACGCGATTGGGCCGCCGGTGCGAGCGCTATGACCATAATTTTCCTTTTTTCCTTTACGTAATTAGACCCCTGAAGATCGCCATACTGGTACAAATGGCCTAAAATTTTGTGTCACCATCTCCCGGTCTAACTGAGGTATGATGAATGATCCTAGTTTCTATCACAGACACAATCCTAAGGTTCTTGGATCTCAGAATAAAACAGTCTGAGATCCAAGTGACAGCGAGAAATAAGAATTGGAAGTTTGGAACCCAGATCTTTCTTTAATATGAAAAGAATGATATTATATTGATTTTAGCTCCTAGGTATTAAACTGTAGTCTAGAGATGAGTGTCAAAGCACTAGGTATTAGGTAGCAGTATACCTACATAGACTACTGTCCATTTGGATATCAAATCACGAGGCTGATATGTGCATAACAAAGTGCATATTGTTGTGATAACTGATAAGTGATAAGCGTTATCATTTGCGTATGAAGTAATCTAGAAAGTGGAAAAATTATAAATAGTCTGCTGTACAGTAAAATATTGATTTTCGTGATAAACTATAATGGCAAATATGTATATTATGTTATCAAGTAAGTATAACTTTTATCATGACTGTATGTCGAGTTGAATTTTGTTTATGCTTCTGCTATACAAAAATGTAAAAGGCAAGAGCTACCTAAGATTTTCATAATATTTTGTCTTATGACTTTAGTAATTTATTGCAACATTTCAAAATATCCTGCCATCGGAAAAGATGTATCAAATTATTATAAAACTTTTTAATCAAAATTCCAAGCACACGACACCTTGTACGGTCGACAAAACCGTACCTTCGCCCCTATTTTTATAGCAATAGGGTTCTAAATCACCTTGATACCTTTCTAAGAGGTATTTAAAGGGCCCTTAACGATGATTAAGATATCATAGCTCTTTGTTAAGGTGACAAGTGACAAGATCAGACGCCCATTAGACGCATAAGAATGTTGATAATGTTGCTGGGGAATAATGAATTTTAAGTAGTAATAAAAGAGTCCGTTTTTAATTACTGTCAACTAGAGGTATAGTTAAAAATTTTCTTTTTCTTTTTTAAATATCTTCTGTATAGCAGCTGCGAACAGAAGAATCTTTAGTTTGAAATAAAGCTACTGTTATGTTAATATTTGCCTATTTAATTACAATAGCTAAAGTAGCAGAATAGAAGTCGATCAAAAATATTAAATTATTGCCTCCTACTATGTAATAATCTTGAACTAACTCTGGCCAGTGGCCTGAAAGTCCCAATAAATGGAAAGGCCGATCGAAGCAATCTGACTGATCTGGATCTGACTGCAGTCCGGACTCATTTTGTGCATTCCCGTAAAGTCCCAGATCGGTCTGCGATCAGTCCGACCGATCGGCCTTTCCGTATAAGGAGGCCTTAAGGATCAATTTAAATTTCCAGCATACTTGATGATCATCTCTATGCTACTATCCTACAAAACATACATTTAATAGGTACTAAAAGCTACCGTATAATTATCAAATCCCAGCACGAATGGCTTATATGCGTTTTGAAAAAACACTGTTTTAACAGCGCATTAAAATCGTTCCAAGAATGTTTACACCTGTTAGCTATAAACACGTTTATAGCTTGACGTTCTGATAGGGATGGGACACGATTCTGTACTAATACTTTAGCTGACGCTAACTCAGAGACATTGATGATTAATTTTAATTTAGGAGAGATTTTGACACAATAGCGGGTTTACATTATTCAAATCCAGTAATTCAAAGGAAAACGGTAACTGCACTGGAATGCAATTCAGTGCATTCCAGTACCCGTTTACATTATTCCAGGTATCAGTTCAGCTCTGGAATGGACCTCTGGATTGGAATGTAAACCGGCTATAACAAAGCTGCAATGAAGATAAAATGAAAGCGTAAGTGAGACAAGTATAGAGTAAGTTTAGGTTGTTACTAATATCACTAATATTGTGTTCTGTGGCTTAGGTCTTTAACATCTTACTGTTTGACGACCGTCCTTTAGCTAATGTTGCGAATCTATACCTGAATAAAATCCGATCAGTGGTTTAGGCGTCGTGATGGAATATTTGTAGCAAACAAACAATCTACTCCTAATTAAAAAATCCTCTCCTAAACTATTCTCTCCTAACCTCCTAACCTCGAGATCTACTCCTAAACAGAAAATGCCCTGGAGAAACCCATCATAATATTATTATCTTTAAGTCTCAGGACGATTAGTCTTAACTAGGCTACCTACTACCTAGAGTAAGCCCTAGATATTATTGTTACTAAAGGAAGTTTATAGCTACTAGCACTACCTAGTACTTTGTATTGTGTACTTGAAACAATATGATGTCAAAGTAAGGGAGATCGCACACGTCACTTTTTGTGTGATCGAGTCTGCGGCTTCCATACAGTCTGATGGCGCGCGCCATGCAGATTGTATGTAAGCCGCAGACTCGATCACACAAAAAGTGTGACGTGTGCGATCTCCCTAAGGATGTCTCAAGAAGTCATAGCATTCATCGCACAAACTGAGTGCTCTATTGGCCCTAAAAGGCACGACCATTTGGCCTTTTTTAAATCAAACACAATTTTTTTTATATAAAATAAGGGGGAAACGAGCAAACAGGTCACCTGATGGAAAGCAACTACCGTCGCCCATGGACACTCGCAACATCAGAATTCAGAAAAGTTTCAGGTGCGTAGCCGGTCCTAAAATTAACTATTACAAACTATTAAACAATTATAACACTATATTATGTACCTACGTGATACACCTTTGTAATTTGTATGTGTGTGCACGTGTATACGTGTGTTTATCTATCCATGTCACGGACGTTAATCTTCGTGTTTGACATCTATTTTTGACATTACGACATGTTACACAGTTGTCATCAACCATTGATCTTTTTTAAGATGAGCGGGTTCGAGTCCGGTCAAAATTAACTGTTTTTGGGTCAAGGTGTGTGTTATGTCACAACTCACACGTATTATGACATAAGTTTTGTTTCTATCCATCTAATATTATAAATGCGACAGTGTGTCTGTCTGTTTGTTACCTCTTTACGCCCAAACCGCTGAATCAATTTGGCTGAAATTTGGTATGGACTATGGAGATACTTGGAGTCCCGGGAAAGGACAAAGAATACTTTTTATACCCGAAAAATGTAATGTTCCCGCGCGATAAACGAATGTTGCCAAGTGCTTACATTCAAGAGTGAATTTTTGTCACAACCAAAACTGTATCCTGCAAAATACCTTCGAATTTTGCAGTCTTGAATTGGAATTGGAAAAAATTCCAGCTGTATAATATGTGAACACAGATTTTTTACACCAAATATCACGTTATACAATTTAAACTGGCGTAATTATTGGCGCCACACTGTACCACTTTCTCCTGACATTATATTATTTGACAGCTGTGAAGCCGCCATCTTGACGAATAATTTCGAATTTCGAACAGTAGCCAACATGACCACCTGGCGACGAAATCAGAGCGATTAGTTCTGATAAAAGTGAATTTATGGGATATCTAAATGTATAATGTGATGCAAATTAATAAACAAATAAAAAACTAGGTCTACAAAAATGAGAAAATAAATAGAAAGCAGATAAATCTTTCTTTATCGTATCTTATAAAGTCATGAGAATCGTTGATTTTAGAAGTTCATAGATTCTTCGTTTTATTCTCAGCTCAATATTTTTCACTTGATAAATCCATACTAATAAAATGCGAAATAAGACTAACCGTATGTTACCTCTTCATGCTTAAACTGCTGAATTGATTGTATATGAAGACGAGCTTTTGCCCGCGGCTTCGCTCGCGTTTAGAAGTATTATTATATACAAACTTTCATCTCCTATTTTAACCCCTTGGGGGTAGAATTGATCAAAATCCTTTCTTAGCAGATGCCTACGTCTTATCATCTACCTGCATGCCAAATTTCAGCCCGATCCGTTCAGTGGTTCGGGCTGTGGGTTGATAGATCACCATGTCAGTCAGTCACCTTTGAGTTTTATATATTATTTAGATTATTGCACCCTTGAAACGGACACAAATTAGTGTCATTCTCATTAATAGTATAATAATTAATAGTATAATAGTGACGACCTCTGTGGCTCAGTGGGTGGGCTGTTGGCAGCTCAAGCCGGGGGTCGCGGGTTCGAATCCCGCCGACGGAACAAAAAGTTTTCAAAGTTCCTGGGTCATGGATGTGTATTAAATATGTGTATGATATATTAAAAATCTTAAATATATGTATAGTATAAAAGTATTAAATATATTTCCGTTGTCTGGTTCCCGTAACACAAGTCCTTCAGGTACTTACTTACCAACCACGGGGCCAGACTGACGTGGTGTGAAGCGTCCATAGATATTATAATTATTATTATTACAGTATCCTAGCAAAATATTCGGTTCCTGTGCAAAGAAGACGAAATGTAGTAATTTCTTAACTACAACATTTAAATACAAGTAAGGGAGATCGCACACGTCACACTTTTTGTCTGATGGCGCGCGCCATTAGATTGTATGTAAGCCGCAGACTCGATCACACAAAAAGTGTGACGTGTGCGATCTCCCTAACAATCACAAGATTAAATACAAAAGGTAGTAATTTGATAGATCTCCCTTTCCGTTTTTTTCTTAATTGCTATGTAGTGGCTACTGTTATGAGTTCATGAGATTGATGTGTAATTACAGACTTGCGTGTCTACTAACAGGTGCTCAAAGCTCTACAATAGTATAAAGAAAGTACAGTAGTTCAACTTCGTACCATACACTATACAACTAGGGGGCACACGGGCACATTAGCGTGATTTCACTATATATAACTTGAAGTAAAAAATAATCAAGTCGTACAAGTACTAGTTTTTTTTGTCCCGTCGAGGAAATTGATTCCTATTTCCTAGGCAGTTGACAGACCAACGTCATTTGGTCGGATCATGTCAATTCTATGTTAATTGTGATCTGTGAGCTTGATTTGACGTAACCATCTGCCTAGGAAGTAGGAATCAACTTCTCTGATAGTACATGTTTTCTGATGTATTAAATGTTTGTTAACATACAAAATGAATTGTTATATTATGTTTGTAAATTGTACAACATAAAGTACACGTCTGTTTGTTCGTTTGTCTCCGTGTTTAGCCAGTTTGATAAACATAAGGCTGAGTTAATCTACTGTATGATATACTGTAATACTCAATAGCCACTTGTATGTAATTATGTATTTCCTTTGCAGGGACTCAAGTACCTCTGATAAAAAACATCAAGCCCTTTTTCACCTCTGGATGGACAGCCATGTTTGCCATTTGCCACCATGATTGAGAAGCTGTCTATCATCGACGATGAACTTTTTTCAAGATTAAGCTTGCGAGAGCTTAAAATGCCTTGTAGAACTTTTCTTTGTCATGATGCATGAGCAAGAGTCAAGAGTCAAGACCATGGACAAGACCAACTCATGAGTTATCAGTTATCACTTATCATTTATCACTCCACCATGACGTCATTATTTTCATTACATTAATCCTTCGATCGCGGATTCTTGGAAATCTATAGATATTCTATTGTTGTCGCGGTCGCCGGTGTCCTTATGGGGGTTGATAGGTTAATATTATAGAGTCTTTATGATTTATACACATACAAACACACTTGTTACTAATTGTTAGTCACTCAGATTAATAAAAATAAAAAGGCCGAAAAAATCACGTTTGTTGTATGGGAGCCACCCCTAAATATTAATTTTATTTTGTTTTTAGTATTTGTTGTTATAACGGCAACCGAAACACACAATCTGTGAAATTTCAGAAGTCTAGCTATAGCGGTTCTTGAGTTACAGCCTGGAGACAGACAGACGGACGGACGGACAGACATCGAAGTCTTAGTAATAGGGTCCCGTTATTACCCTTTGGGTACGGAACCCTAAAAACAAAGAAATCTCAGCGACTTAAATCTGACTAACACCACAGAATACATATTAGTTTAACTAACACTTAAGTTGAGATGAAATCCAATACTAGGCAGTAGGCATGTTCTAAGAATATCAACAAAGCACTCATTTAGTGGAAGTTAGTAAATTAGCTTTTATCTTTGTCGCACCTTGTTGCTGTCCTTGTCTAAAGGAGGTAGAGCAGCTAGATGAAACAGAAAGTTTATTGGTATCGGATGTTAACTTTGAAAGTCTTTTTGTAGGGAATGGCACTTTAAATATACTCATAGCATTTAAATAAAGTATTAGAAGTAACTAGATGACGCCCGCAACTCCGTTGCGCCAAAATTCGTTTACCGCACGGGAACCGTACATTTTTTCAGAATAAAAAGTATCCTATATCCTTTATCGGGACTCAAAGTATCTCAATAACAAATTTCAGCAAAATCGGTTTGGGTATGAAGAGGCGACAGACAGACACATTTTCGCATTTATAACATTAGTATGGATTATTTATAATTTACACAGATTTTGCACAATCCACGGAACAATATCGAAGGTAACCAAACCTTTTCACAAATAGTTAGGGGTTTAACCGTCAAGTTACACACAAACTATAATTCGGCTTAATTTACCCCAATTTACGTCAAGTTAAACCAAACAGTAATAAATAAACTTAATCTGTTAGCAGTTAAATTTAATGGTTGTCGTAAGTAAATTATACCGATGCAGACATTCCTAGAATGTTGTCTTCCAAATACGTGCCCTATTGGGGCCAATGCGACCTGCAGGCTTATTTACAGCTGCAGAAAATATATGAATGAATTGGACTCTATAATAGTCATCAAAAGAAGTGTCTGAAACAGAAGCTTGCAGTCTGCGCCCATATGACCCCTACCTAAATCATCAGTAATTGATGAAGAGACCAATGATGATGATGATGATGATGATGATGAGAAAATATACGAAAGAATAGCAAATCCGAAAGATTTTCGGGACGACATGACATATATCCTTTGTCAGTCTGTCACTTTGTCTATTGTTAAAAGAATTCTTTATTGAATCGTTACAAAATATTCGTAATTACAGCAAGCTAAGCACGGTAAAATATAATATTTTTACTACTTTTTTAGTATAAAATATCACATCTCATATTAATAAGCTCATAACAAATTAGTTTAAATAAGTTCACACACTATCGTATTTTATAACATTACTATGGATGTTTGTTAAGGCTCATCCTTACTTCCGAAATTAATAACAATTTACAAACTATTACGACCGTATGTTTACGTAAGTTTGTTAGTTTTGAAACTAATAAAATAATTTTAATGATAATTTATTAAACCATAAATAGTTAGTAAAAGCTATGATGTTAATTAAATGTTGATAACATTTTAGTTTTCAAATGCTGAAAACATATTTAGAAATAAACTAATACCTATTAGATATGACTATGACATATAAGTATGTCTGTCTGTTGCCTCTTGACGCTTGAACCACTGAACCGATTTAGCTTAAATTTTATAGCTACTTTAAGTCCTTGAAAAGGATATAGGATACTTTTTATCCCGGAAAATGGTTCCCACTTAAAAGAATTTTGGCCCAACGGTGAACGGGGTTGTGAACAACATCTAGTTATTAATAAATATCAAATAATATTATTATTTAACGTCAATGAATAAATAAAAATATAGGTATAGAAATAATGTTGAAATATTCAAAGAGCCTGGGAATTCGGAAACGATTAAAATATGTGGCATTTCCTACTCCCACTAAAGATTTTAGGTAGAAAAAACTATTATTAACTGCAAACTAAACAAGCACTTTTTCGTGGTTTTATATTAGAAGATTATGTATTTTAATTTTGCGAATAATAGCTTGTTTATTCGGTTTTTTTCCTTAAAGATACGTTCTCGAAAAAATTAAATATTAATGTTTAAAATTAGCGCTTACACAATTTTCTATTTATCCAACATTGATCAAAAACTCTTTATAATTCGCGTTAATAGAAATAATTTAACAATTTTGTCATTTGCATTGCTGACTCCAATATAAAGCAAATAAAATGTATGAGGAAAAAATTACTAAACCTATATTTTGTCGAAATTTAAACATTTTTCTAGTATTTCGTCTACATTCCTGCTCACCTCACAACAACAGGATATTATGTTTTAGATGAATAATACATACGAATATTTGCTACACTCATACATATTAATATACATACGAGTATAGCTTTTGCCGTAAACTTTGCAAAGAGCAGTTACGTACAACGTACAATAATATTATCTTCTGGGCAAAGACCTAACCGCCAGCAGTTTATATAAAAACTAAAAAGGCTTTTAATCTTTCAAGCCCCATAAGAGCACAGGTGATGGCGACAACAATAGAATAAGTACAGTAGCATTTCCAAGAATCCGCGATATAAGGATTAATGGATTTATTCAAGTGTATGTGATTGTTAATTGACTATTTCAACGTAAAAGAAAAATAAAAGAAAATTATTGAAAAAAAATCAACCAAGACACATTTAGTTTGGCATTAACCCTTTGCTATGTTGAAACATTTCAAAGGACCCATTTTGGTTGTTTGGGGAAATTTTGACTTTTAAGATTTAAAAATTTGCTTTTCGCTCATTGATTGCTAAACATTCAGAAACAGCGACTGTACAAACATCAACGAACTTAGCAATGTCAAGTTTAGATTTATAGCTAAGTTCAGTTCAGAGAAGTGACATCACACGGCCGCCATGTAAATGCAGTTCGGAGAAAGCTCAGTCATCCTAGAGTGGATATCCGTATAATAATACAATGTATACTATACATACATTGTATAATGTATATATTATACCGTGTATAATAATTAACTACCTATTTGACCGAGCTTTGCTCGGTATTCGATAAAACACGAATAAAATGACATTTTCTAAAAATGATTCCTAGCTACGAGCGGCAGTCGGTTTAGACGTATAAAGCCTCGTAGATCGATTTATCGCCCCCGAAACCCCCTGTATACTAATTTCATGAAAATCGTTGGAGCCGATTCCGTGATTCCAATTATATGTATATATACAAGAATTGCTCGTTTAAAGATATAAGACAAGATAATATACTTACCCACTTTGTTCAGACAAAATTGAATTCAAACATAAATGAATAATAGAATCGCAAAATCAGCAACTATTTGTTACCAGCAATTGAAAATTTCGTAGGAAAAAAGTATAACGCCATCCATAATTTAAACACTAGCAGCCTTTGCAAAACACAGTAAAAATACTAAGGGCCTGTTTCACCACTTCCTTATAAGTGTCCGATAAAGTATCCACAACTTTAAACTTGACAGAATATGGAGTAGGTATCTGTCAAATAAGTTGTGGATGGCCTATACGGCACTTTATCAGGAAGTGGTAAAAAAGGGCCTTAGACTACTACTAGAAATACTGAAAGAGTTTGGCGACAAAATAACAGATTATTTGCCACTTTGCCTATTTCTGAGAGAAACTCTTTCTATGTCGCCGTGGTAATACGTTTGCCAGTGGTAAAACTTGAGGAGTTGCAAACGTGTATGGTCAATCATGCATGTCTATTAATTGGAATTAAGCCTTGGAGTGTCGCATGTTAATAAGATAACGAGGTATATTGTCACGATCACTTTTACATCGAGATGACAAGGTTAGGTTATGAAATGTTACGTTACATGATTACTACTCGACCAAGCCAACTAGACGACTGTCAAATCATGCTCTCTCGCACTTATGCATTGCTAGCGACGTGCGTAAGTGCGAGAGAGCAAGCTTTGACACTCGTCTAGTTGGCTTGGTCGAGTAGTACTGTCTAACACTTTTATTATCTGAACACTTTATTAACACCTGGATTATTATATTTACAATGAATTGGTACAAGCGCTAATCCAAGTTAAGCCCTGTATTAACATTTAAAAATATGAGGAACGAGGGAAATAATATACTGACCCAGGGTTAAGTGACTCTAGATTTAGAGTGGTGCAATTGACCATTTTCTGGTAAGTAATTAAAATAACTGTTATTGACGAAACGAATCGTCCTGATATTATTGACTTAATATCACGATTTAATAGTTTAATAATTTCAGTATGTGCACTTTATAATATTATGTTCATTCAAAAACCATTAACTGTCAGAACTTCTACTGATTGCGGTTGCAAAATTCGCAACTTACATGAATAATAATATGCAAAAGTACTCGTATTATTAAAATTAAATAATTTTAAGCATTATAAAAAACCAGAGCTGCAAAACCTTTGGCACATAAATTGTGAGGCGATAAAGACTAGTTACAAAGGTCAACGTCCACAGGTATCCTAAATGTGACCTTCTAAACTCGTTCCGAATTGTTATTGTAGCGCCAATTTAGTTGTGTATAGCGATTTCAAATATTATGATGTATATTAAGAACGTTCCTTACGGAGATTTCGTAATTTACCGTATTTCAAGCCTTATAAACTCATAATTTGAAAGCTACAGAGTTATAACAAAAACAGAGCAAAAATCTTCAGTATATCAACATTCCTTTCCCCGTTTTAAATTTTCTATTTTCGTTTATTATACTCATGATATCAGCTTCCAAAGTAAAGCCAATTTATTGAAATTCAAGCATAAATTGAGCATCTCCTTAGGATTTACAAATTACTTTTATTTGAAACACACGCCAATAGATCGACAATATCATAAACTACATATTCCCCGTTTTAATTTTTTTTTAGGACAATTTTGAACTGAGTTAAGTAAAAAAATAGGGTTTTGGTGCGATCTCGGCAACGCGGCAAATGTATGGCCAAGGTCGTTTGCTCGGGGGACGGCCTTAAGGAGGCGACTAACCCAAACTTGTCGATTTAATAATTCATTTTTAGGGTTCCATACCCAAAGGGTAAAAACGGGACGGTTTTTCACCTGGCATATGAAAGACGGGCGTGAGTGTAAAGAGAGAAGGACGATGTTTGATTTTTTGGGTTAGTCGCCCTCTTAAAACTGATTTTTTTTTGTTTGTATATCTGGATTAGCACAGGAAGTCGTTCATCACACGGGAACCATACATTTTTAGGGATAAAAAGATGACGATAAAAAGAAGACCCTTAGAATATGTCCTTTTCCGGGACTCAAAGTATCTCCATACCCATCCAAATCGGTTCAGCGCTTTAGCGAAGCGGCTGAAGAGGTAACAGACAGACAGACAGATACGCTTTCGCATTTGATTATATTAGTATGGATTGGCGGCAGTCGGTTTAGACGTATAAAGCCTTTTGATAACAATTTGAATCAAATCTCTCCGTGAGTTTTTCAATCTAGTTTTAAGTTATACATATAACTTTATTCTTTCATCTTATTACATCAATGTCGAATACACGATTATTTACTGTGCTTCTGAACTTGACATACTATATTATGTACAAACATATTGCATCAGATTTAATTGTTGAGTCAACAGTTAGGTTTTAGATCGTGCCAACGAACTGCTGAATGCAGCACATTGAGAGCGGGCCTTTGAAGTTACTAAACTGAATAATATTATTAGATATACATGTATGACGTATGTGTATAAAAGCTACCTTGTTAATGCTAGTAAGCTAATGTAAGCATTTATTTATTATGTGGGAACCGAACATTTTTGCGGGATAAAAACAATATTATGTTCTTTCTCAGGACTTGGAGAGTCTCGAGATAAAAAAAAGATGTTTTTTAAGGTTCTTCATGCAAAATGTCATCAAAATCGGTACTGCGGTTTAACCGTCAAGAGCTACGCAGACAGACAGACAGACAGAGACACAATAAAATTTAATCTAATACAGTAAAAGGAAGTCACGGGCAACATCTTGTTCTCAAATAAATCGAGCATATCTGACTCTGTAGCGCTTATCGTAAAAACGTAAAGTAGAACTAATTCGTTCGCCGTGGCCTATCTAGTTCTCGTGGGAACAGATAACAACTCATGTTATTCGGTTGAAAATAAAGTAATAGTTAATGTTAGATGTGGCAAGAATTTTGTATGTTTAGAAAATGTTTAGGACAACTGATTTTATGTGATTTTGAGAAAAAAAATGTTTGTAGTTGAATGAAGTAGTGTTAAACAAACATTTCTGAGGTAAAGAAAATTTTAGGCTACTCTCCCTCGAATTTTTGATCAGGTTTCGTGTCCCGAAGGATTTTTAGCCATTTAAAAAAAAGGGAAAAAAGGCTTTTAAAAAAGTTTTCATTTCAAAATTTAAAGGCGCTAACTTGAGTTTCGTCGAACATTTTTTTACAGGTTTGAATGTCGTGATGATGATGAATGAAACTCTAGCCAACAACTATAAATACTGTGATGATATCACTTCTCAGTAACTGTGCAAGGTGATACAGATTATTATCTGCCAATTGATCCACGATTTTCCGACGCATTGATAGAAATAATTAAAACGTAGTTCGAATACCACAGCTACTAGATTGAACGGTATGTAGCTTTTTTTTGTTAACTGTTTTACTTACTTTGCTGTCTGTTACTATACCGAATAAATAAAATAAAAAAACAAAAAAAAAAACACTATACGTAGCTTCATGTGTTGGTCTAATATTTTTTATGTTTCAAATGTTTCTCTATGGCCTATGTAAATCCATTCTAATGTTATAAAGGCGAAAGTCTGCAGTATGGAGATACTTTGAGTCTCGGGAAAGGACATAGGATAGTTTTTATCCCGGAAAAATGTACGGTCCCTGCGCGATAAACCAATTTCGGCGCAACGGGGTTAGTTTTATCTAAAATAGAAAAAAGCCTCTCGACTCTTAAATTTGTGTTTTATTCACGCGTTGAAATCACATAAATATTTTTAGTTTTTAACCGGATTCAAAGAAGGAGGTTCTACTTTTCGGCTGTGGATATATAAAGGCTATCACAAATCACAATGTGCGTAGGCTGATCACTTGATTGTATCATAAGGCTCTTTCCACTAGAGCTGAGCGGAGCTGTGTTGCGACTTGCGAGGAATGTGTTTTTGAAAACCTTGCATTGCATCGTTGATATCACTTTGCCATGACATCGCTCAGCGCGGCGATGCTTATAGCTTTGTCCACACGGGGCCTTTTTTTGTTCATCAAGGGCATGCGTTATAGCGCAGTCAACAGCGAACGTGAGGCATGCCCGTGACGCGCGTTGAAATCGTAGCGCTCGCTATGACACTTTTCTTTAGCTTTGTCCACACTGGGCCTTTTTCTGTTCATCAAGGGCATGCCTTATAGCGCAGTCAACAGCGAACGTGAGGCATGCCCGTGAGGCGCGTTGAAATCGTAGCGCGCGCTATGACACTTTTCTTTCAACGCGGGTGGATTTTGACGCATTCAATTATGGAATATGCCAAACGAAAGTTGAATAAAAAGAATATGACGAAAATTGAAGATGAAATTGCATAATACGGACATAGCTATGCTATTGGTTCTCAAAAACACATTCCTCGCAACACAGCTCCGCTCAGCTCTGGTGGAAACACAGCCCAAGACAGACGCGTCGTAAGAGCATGTCCTGTACCAGATTTCTCGCATATTATCCCACTGAGAGCTACCAAATTTCATCAAAATTTTCATCAACATCAAGCCTCCTAAACTTACAGTTTAAACCGTCGTAATCCGGTTACGTAAGGGAGAGATTTACTGCCCTTATCTCGCCCTGCGCCCTACGGCTTAAGTGATTACTGAATTTGTCCCTTCAGACTTAGTTTGGTGACATTTTGGTACCGGTTAGACGTTGCGCAAAGATAAAACCTTGAAAACTCACTTCTAAAAGCCTTGAAGCGGAAAAAGGTAAATTATTAGTACTTAGTGCCCGATTATTCGGTTACGGCTTTGGATAAATATCTACACTCAGTTGGACACTTCTAATCTATTCTTGTTTTTTTGCTTGCAATAAATACTACTGAGTACCGAACCTTTGGTGAAAGGCAATGATTTAAAAGTAGACCACGGCAAAAGCATACTCTTATTGCAGTAAAATGTGCCTTTTTTTGTGGGATACCATATCTTAAGGTACAAGTTGGAAGCCGGCTACATGAAGCGGCAGCAGACGACGTGTCGTCGCGACACTACTGGTTCCTATGTATTACTATGAATGTGTCGCTAGCTTCGTGTCGCTAGCTGCAACGTGTATTTCATGGAAATACATACAAACCAGTAGTGTCGCGACGACGCGTCGTCTGCAGTTGTCGCGTGTCGCTCGGTTCCAACTTGTACCTTTAGTCTTGACTATTGAGCCTCTACAAAATGAACGATTTCTGCGGGATGTTTCTAGCTGCAGTCACACTAGTCTATCTATATCCCCTAATTCCTCTCGTACAAATGATATGTTTTTTGTTTCTCTCCCAAGTATGGTCGCTGGCGGTCTGCCAGATCTAAGCACTCGTTACACTAACGAGATCTAAACCCTTAATTAATTTAATCTGTGCTCTTAAGGTTCATTTACACTCGTACGATTTTAAGTAGCAAAGTGTGTCTATCTGTGTGTTTGTCTGTTACATCTTCACGCCCAAACCGCTGAACCAATTTTGCTGGGTATGGACTATAATGGAGATACTTCGAGTCCCAGGAAAGGACATGGGACTTTTTATCCCGGAAAAGTGCTTTCCGCGCGATAAACGAATTTTTGCGCAACGGAATTTTATTTAAATATGTATGGATAAAATAAAGGAAATCGATTCAACTGTGTTGGTAAAACTTTTTTTCGATCAAGTCATTTTGTAGTTTGATAGAAAACGGACTGAATGTAAGAAGGAATGAAGCTGAATTGATATTGCACTAAAATAGTATAATTAGGGTGCAGTTTTCATTTTTTTACTTTAAAAATCACTGATAGGTTAAGAGAGTCAGAAAAAATATACTTATTATATTTTATAGCCACTAATTAACATGGCTGCTAATAAGTAATAAATAATAAGCAAAAAATAAAACAATAAGCTATAAAATTATTATGTTCTTATTAATAATTATAATTATTAATTATAATTATTATCGAAGGGCAAAGTAAAAAGTCCAGTTTTTTTAGAGTAAAAAAGTAATGGGTCTTATAAAATTATAAAAGTCTTACCTGCTACTGGAGACAGCTTCCTCATGACACACCATCGCGATTTCCACTGGAAAATAATAAAAAAAAATGGTAAAAAACTGATATATTATAAGCTACGATGGTCTATTGATAACCTAATGGATATAAAAAATAAAAATAGTAATCGTTTACCACATATTTTCAAGCAGAATGCTCCATTCAAGGCATTTATCATGGATTATTTTTCCGACCCAAATATCGACCAATAGAATTGCACCATTCGACGTCACGTGGTACAACCTACATGGTATTATACTGATAATTTTTTGAAAATTTTCTCTGGTCGTTGCTATATATAAAAAACAAAACATGATCCAGTCAAATTAACCACACGTCAAACTGACAGGTTGAATTCAATTGTGAAAATTGGAGATTTTGCATGAAAATGAGTCGATTTGGAGTTTGTTCTCTGTCCACCATCGATAAAAAAGTCAAAGGAAATGTTCCCATTAATACGGAGAAGGCAAAAAAAACAGTTTGGAACCAATTTACTACTTTTTGTACTGAGAGGGAATACACATTGAGTGCTGAAACGAGTGAAGCGCAATTGGCAAACATTATGAAAGATTACGCTTACAATATGAAGAAAATGGATGGAGAAGACTATAAGGAAGGTACAAATTCTTATTTGTTAACTGTACATTTCGTCTCATGGTGCAATTCTATTGGCCGACATTTGGGACGGAAAAATAATCCCCCGAATACCACACGAGCTTCAAAATTATCTGGCATTTCCCTCAAGGTTCCCTGCAAACAAATAAAGTCGTCAAGTTTTTCAGGTTCCTTCATTTGTTTGCAACGAACCTATCGGGAAATACCCGATAATTTTGAAGCTCTTGTGGTATTATAAGTGACAATTAAATGCTAAATTTGATTGAAAAAATTAATTAAATGCCCTTTACACGTTCTTGGGTTTGTCCATCATTGGTCAAATGAGGCAATGCAAAAATGATATTATTTAATTGTTATTGAGAACATGTCTTTTGCTTAGCTATTTATTGTTAGAGTATAGACGATCTTGTTCCGTCTGACCAAATCAAGAAAACTTTTGAGCGTGTGTGTATGGTTGACCGGTTCTAAACAAAGGTTCAACTTGACCTAACGATCTAACGGTTTAAGTTAAAGTTAACGTAAACAGTCTACGGTAAACGAGTAAATGAATATTTCATAATATTTGCCAATGATGTCACTGTCGTGAGAAACCGTATGTCTTTGTCTAACGCTTGGTGTTTGTATATCCGTCTCGCTCACATGCACTTGTCGGCCTTTCAATTCTCGACTTTTTGTCGTTTAGTAGGGTTGTCAAAAGTTATTGAAAATGAACTTTAAAGTTTAAAATTACAATGTCGACGATACACAGACAGCTAATGCCATTGTTTACCACACATCCAAGTCTGTCACCATTTCATGCAAAGCCCGCTAAGCTAGGAAAGTTCCTGGAAAAACCTTAGGTTTTTTCTCGATAAACTTATTTTGATACAACATACATATTTTTAAAAAACAAAGTCGTTTTTTTTCCCCTCATGTCCCTTTGTTCCCTTTAAATTTTAAAACTACGCAACTGATTTTGATGATTCTTTCAGTGTTAGATAGCCCATTTATCGAGGAAGGCTATAGGCTATATTTTATCACGCTAAGACTAATAGGAACGAGGAAATAGAGGAAAATGTGGAAAAAACAGGGAAAATTACTTGAAAGGGCTAACTTGAAAGCGCTAATCTCAGGAACTACTGGTCCGATTTGAAAAATTCTTTCAGTGTTAGATAGCCCATTTATTGAGGAAGGCTACAGGCTATATTTTATCACGCTAATACTAATAGGAGAATGTGGAAAAAACGGGGGAAATTATTTGAAAGGGATTATCTCTAATAACTACTGGAGCAATTTTTATGTTATTTGGCACAGATAAGAAGTAGACCACGTAAAGGATCATAGGCTATCGATTTTAATCATTTTTTCAGTGGCTATATATTATTAAATACCCGTGCGACGCTGGGGCGGGTCGCTAGTAATATATATGTTGACAAGTTACAACAGCATTTTTTTTCCTAATAATGTTATCGTAATCTTCAAAATAATAAAAACCCATAAAATATAAGCCTACCGTCGATTTGACACCACGAAGGTACTTTGCAGGTAATTTATAAGGTAATAAATGTACCCTTTTCCGCAAAAAGGTAAGATTTATCTCGTGCAATACTATTACGGGAAAACATTTCGGGTATTAGGTACTACACGGTTTTCGTTAGCAATTCGTCGGCATGATAGGCCAATGGGTTATTAATAATAATATAAATTACGAGCTTTTGCCCGCGGCTTGGCTCGCGTTAAGAAGTATTATTATATACAAACTTTCATCACCTATTTTAACCCCTTGGGGTTGTAATTTATTAAAATCCTTTCTTAGCGGATGCCTACGTCATAACATCTACCTGCATGCCAAATTTCAACCCGATCCGTCCAGTGGTTTGGGCTGTGCGTTGATAGATCACCATGTCTGTCAGTCACCTTTGAGTTTTATATATATAGATTATTATTGTATGACAAGACAAACACAAGTAAGTATATGTACTTAAAATATCGTTTGAAGGAAAAAAACGGTTTAACATTCCGTTTAGGGATGTTTTCATTATAGCTGTTTTGCGGCTGTACTATGGTGTACGAAGAATACAATACACTCCAATTATTCCATTGTCACTCACTTGTTCAGCTTTAAGCTGTAAAAAGTCTGCTGAACAGAGTAACAAAAGAATTAAAACGAAACAGGAGATATATTTTAATGATGGCGTTTATAATAACTGTTGATTAAAGTAACATAATATTATAAACGTTGTGTTTAAGGAGATTCGATAGGGGCAGGATACAGTGCATTATCGTGCAAAAATAAATTTATTGTGGTTATATATATGTTTTGTGATAAAAAATAAACGCGCCAGTAAAATAATCAAGGAAGAGATATTAAATAAGGTTACTAAATATGATTTTTATAGGTTAGAAATTAAAAAGTTTGAATTAATGGACGTAGAGCCTCGTTGGTGCATAGAAGGTTGTTGGACAAACTAAAAATATTGATAAATATAATAACATTAGTCTAATTTTTATGTACTCATGTTCGTAATCTTCGATTTACAAATCGATTGATAAAATGGCGACAATTTGCTAAGCAGCCTAAATTCTATTTTGATGGTCTTATAGCATTAATAGCTGTACTATGTAGGTAATGGATATAGTATTCAGCTTTAAGCGGTTGACGGGCTGTATAAAGGAATAAATTTACTATTATTGCTGTTGAAGAGAGTTTGGCTACTCCATAATACAGAAATAAGATTTGAGGACCACCATAATACAGCTTAGAGCTGTATTAGGTGACGGTATGCAAAATTCAGCTTTTAGCGGTTGATGGGCTGTATAAAGGAATAAATTTACTATTATTGCTGTTTATTACTCTCAAAGAGAGAAATTATACAGCTTTAGTCTGTAAAAGGGTGTACTATTACACCATAAAAAGAAGCTGTAGAAGAGAGTTTGGCTACTCCATAATACAGCAATAAGATTTGAGGACCACCATAATACAGCTCTAAGCTGTATTAAGTAAGTAACGGTATGCATAATACAGCTATTGTACAGCTTTAATTCATAAGCCCCAAGCGGCCACATCCGGCCGCGATAACAATGAAAAAGCTATTGTGTCTCGTTTTGCCACGACTGATGGGTTAATACTAAAATTCGGATCAAAGCGTTACAGGAAACTTAAAGCTGTACATGACAGTTTCGATACACTGAATTAGAACTTTAAGCGTACTTTGACTTCTTAATACAGACTTAATACAGCTAGAGCTGAATAATTACTCCTAAACCGACATTATAACACTACAATATCTCTTCAACGCTCTTATACAGCTCTAAAACAGCATTAAGTGCTATATTGGCTGCTTTTTAGGTGTTCATTACGCTTGGTTGCTGCTTGGGCGGTCACAAGCTGGAGAAATTACTACCTCTGCTACGCCACGCCGGCGGTCTTCCCTCGCTCAGTCTTAATTTTTATCCCAATGCATTTAAACGCCGCTTAAAAGTGATGTTTAAAAATATTTGTTGTTTGTGTCAACCCTAGCTCGAATGGTTATGATCTTGTGACATTTGCAGGTCGCTGTTTGCCGCATTCTCTGCACATGCTCAGATTCCACTCCTCATTTTTGCACTCCGGTTACTGGTTAGTGGTGTGTCACCTTGGTGACAGTAACAGTAAGTTTTAACTTTACTAGGTATCTGTCGCACTCAGGGACAAATATTAATTACTTAAATGTAATTAAATGAAGATTTTGACATAAAACCCATTAATTATCTGACAAACTCTTTATTAAATTCGAGTTTAATCATCATTAAATGGATCTAAGTGTAAGTTAGTATGTTACATGTACTATGTATGTGTCATAATAAGTACTAAACTACTGAAGGGAAAGCGTACTGCGCACACACTTGAGCACTGCAAAAATTCTGCGTAGCTGGCCAGGTTTCAACAAAACCGCCCACTGTCATCATAACCGGTGTGGGAGGCACGATAGTTATTTGATGTAATTTAGGAGCTACTTAAAAAAACTTTAAGTAAGTATTTGGACAACATCAAACTACTTACCTACTAGAGTTAAAAAAAAATAAAGTACTAGCTTTTTATTTTTAAACTCCCATGGCCCACTTTTGATTTGTCACGGCTTACTTAGATAACACTTAGTTTTAAATATCAATTAAGTTTAAACAAGAATTGCTAATGGATCAAAAGTATTTCAACAGTAATTGGCGAAAGTCATTTATCGATTAAGATAATAATATTATTGTATGTCAATAAAGATGTTATAAGAACGGGTTTTTATCAAGGAACTTGAAGTGTCAAATGCTAGGGTTGTCACATAAAATAAATTTTTAATAAATTACAAATGAGAAACTGTAAATTTCATAAGATGCTATAAGTCTAAAGACTCTAAAGAAACGACCAAGGATAATTATTGTCGGGGAGAAACGTACGGTTCCCTTGTGATTCACGGAATTCTGTTAAGTTCCGCAACTTTTTGTAGTACCACTTTTTTATCATCATCCTAAAAGGATGTGGTTAAATTCATACCTAACTATTATCATAGAAAAAAGTAAAATGAGTGAAAAGTACATATTATGTCATTTCCTAAAGAAATGTACCATGTATCAGATCCTTCATTCTTGTTTCTTATCAGCTCCTATGCAAAATCCTTGACGACATTGTTGCAAATTTTATCAATTTTATCAAAATCGATCCATCCTTCTTGACCTCAATATATCACAATACGTCAAGTCTACATCCAGATAGAATATCTCAAACTTGAGAATAACAAGGTTTATTTATACCAAAAATATAATATAGGTATACCTGTAGTTTATTTTGTCAAAAATAAAAAAATAAGGCTTCTATGTATAGCTAAATATATGAGCTAGGTGTGGGGGGGTCCACCAGATCCAGCAAAATGTTTAAAGTGGTCTATGGGAAAAAAAGTTTGGGAACCTCTGAGCTAGATGAAGAAGTAGGTAAGTTACAATGTTAGTTCAAATTATAAGGGAAAAGGGTAATTGTCCTTATGTTACAAAAGTGTTACCTACTTGAACCAAAACTTCAACCACTCAATTCATACTGGGCTGAAGATGTCTCTTTTCATCAGTAGATTCCGATGCCAGTTTTATTAGAAAAAACCCAGTTAATGGCCTTTTCCTACATCCTTGTTCAAGATGTTCCGTTTTGGTGAGTTGCCAAATACAATGGAATCGGTCTCTTCCTTGGTCGTCTTCCGCTTACTTCTGTATTATACTTATGTGACCTTAGTACTTTTTGACCGCACAAGGTAAAAAATCAACTTACAATAAAGATTTAAGGACATGATAAGGATGCTTTTCATCCCGAAAAAAATGTACGGTTCCCACGCGACAAATGAATATTAGCGTAACGGAGTTATCTAGTTCTTTATATGGGCGCTCGAACTTATCAGCATGTTTTAAGATACCTTATATTAACTATTTAATTGATCGTACCTAGGGTTCTTGGTGGAAATCTTCTTATGTCAATGGTGGAATTTGGAAATTCATTTTAACACATCAAGATTCAAGCCCCGTACTCGTACGAGCACCGGTGATCGCGACAGCAATAGCATTAATTAAAAAATAAAAAATAAATAATTTTAGTCAAAATTGTAATAATTAATGAATATACCTAGTGGAAGAAGTAACGTAATATTGTGTTTTAGAAACCTTTAAGGCTCAGAACAATGCAGTAGGTAATCTATGTGTTGCAAGAATTAAATATCAAGAGCATGACTTATTTACGCTACTAGCAGCACAAAATAAGTATACCTTTCTACCTATACAAGGAAATAAACTTTATTAAATTAGGAGGATAATAAAAATGAATAATCTTAACGAAGACTACAGAAAAAAGTAGCTGACTAATTTAAAAGGAAAATCCAGCTAAAGTGTTTGAGCGTACTAACCGACTTTGTGAAGATTTCAATAGCAGAGTGTTTGCCGAGCTCTCTGTGACAGTAAAAACTGATTTTAATTAAAGGGCCCAGGGATATAAAAGCCTGGAAAAGCTTGGCTTTATTGGAAAATCTAGATGACGCCCGCAACTCCGTTGCGCAAAAATTCCGTTCTCGCACGATAATCGTACATTTTTCCGGGATAAAAAGTATCCTATGTCCTTTACCGGGACTCAAAGCATCTCGATACCACATTTCAGCAAAATCGGTTCAGCGGTTTGGGCGTAAAGAGGTAACAGACAGGCAGACAGACAGACCGATAGATAGACGCACTTTCCCATTCATTATATTACCTATATTATGTAATTATATAGTTGGAAAAATTCAGTGAAATTTTAATGAAAATCAGCCTTAAAATATTAAAAAAAAACTGGGTGGGCCGAGAATTCCTTACACTGAAATTCGTTTGTCGCGTAACCGTAAATTTTTCCTCGACAAAAACTTGTTTTTTGACTCGGATGTCTCTCAAATTAAACATAGTAATAGGTTCGGCAACTTTAGCATGAAAAGGAAATAGACAGCTGATAGAAACACTTCACAATAATTAGTTAGTAATATTAGTTCAGAAGTTTGTTACATATAGATTACGGTTTACTTTATCACATGCTAACTCTGCCTCAATATACGCCACATTACATAGTTCGCAAAGAAATATGTTTCCCAAAAATTCCTGGAAAATATATTTCCCAAAATAATTCCATTGACTTCAACAAATGCTTTGAGAATTTCGCGTTTTCGTGGCGCATCCAGTCTGTTATATCTGCTTAGCTTTGCGACTTAAGCCCGAGGACATGGATGCAGCGACTAACGTAGCGAGTATAAAAGCAACTAAGGAATTGCAACGTATTAAAATAGATAATGTAATATACATAATGACTATGGCGGGATAGTCAGAAAAATCACCAACAGATAAAATATAATTCTCAGCATTGTTACTGATACTTTGGTCACCATAGACATAACTACTTTGGTAGCAAATTATTATTTATTTTACAACTTATTAAGGCTATGCGACTCCATTTGTTACAACTTACAAGTTTGATGTTTTTGAGGCTCTAACCAATTTACATTCTTAAATACTCTAATTCTTTCTTTACTAGTATTTTGTTTTTCCAATTGAAATGTAACTAAATACATATTATTAAGATAGTCGCTAAGTCAGTCGCTAAGTCGCTCGCTAGTCGCGTCGAAGTTGTAACATCCCTGCGAGTACACACATTGTTGTGTTCACAAATAGAATTTAATACTATTCGTTGAATACTAAATCCGTACGCGTCACGGAGAGAGATGTTTGTTCACCTCTAAGCACTCCAAGCTGTTTTGGTTTTTTAAGCTATTGCATAGCTTTTATCGCGGGCTTTGAGCGCGGCGGCCGAATCAAGAAATTCGGTAACGAAAAAACCTAACACCCCTCACTCCGACCGGCAGACTGTGCCGGTCGGTGCGGCGTTGCCAGACTTCGGCACGGTGTTTGTGTACGTGTGACTAGACGTATACAAATTATAATTGCGTGAGTTGATAAAAAATGCTATTATTGTAGCTTTACCGCGGCAGTCTCCGAGTGCAACACTTTTTTTTTAATTACATAAGAGGCGTCTATGGGCTTTCCGCCTATAGGTATCCTTTTTTGTCTGATAGTGAAGTAGCTAGGTCTTTTATTAGGATTGCATTTGATTGCATTGCAGTTAAGGTTAAAGTTATTGTTATAGTAAAATATGGCGTCTTGGCGTCCTTTAACTTTAACCTTAACTTTGACCGGAGAAATTGACAGATGACAACTGGTCCAACAAGGTTATAAATGAACGTGGGCGGGGGCGCAGCTGGTAAAGGAGAACTGTCAAAAATGGCGTTTTTGTATGATGATAGCGTTAGTTCCTTTTTTCGCCACGCGCATTTAAATTTTAAAAGGTCCGTCAGGGTAGCCTTGTCGAGCTCTATGGTTATGGTTAAATATGGCGTCTTGATGGCGTCCATTTTGACGTGAGAACGTCTTATAATTCGATGGGGCCTGCGCGCACGAAAAAACATGACGCAATATGCGGCGTTACCTCGCTCTGAGGCGTTCCATTTAAGGCTATGACGTTGTCACGTTCAACTATCGTCAGTACTCCGCACAGAGCACCGTACAGTCGGGGAAAATTATTGTGCTAAGCAGAAATGTACAGTCGGGGAAATGAGTTGTTTAGCAGAAATGTACAGTCGGGGAAAATTGTGCTTAGCAGAAATGTACAGTCGGGGAAATGAGTTGTTTAGCAGAAATGTACAGTCGGGGAAATGAGTTGTTTAGCAGAAATGTACAGTCGGGGAAAATTGTGCTAAGCAGAAATGTACAGTCGGGGAAATGAGTTGTTTAGCAGAAATGTACAGTCGGGGAAAATTGTGCTAAGCAGAAATGTACAGTCGGGGAATGAGTTGTTTAGCAGAAATGTAGTCGGGAAAATGAGTTGTTTAGCAGAAATGTACAGTCGGGGAAATGAGTTGTTTAGCAGAAATGTACAGTCGGGGAAAATTGTGCTAAGCAGAAATGTACAGTCGGGGAAATGAGTTTTGACGTGACAACGTCTTATAATTCGATGGAGCCGGCTGCACGCACGAAAAAACATGACTCATGCGGCGTTATCTCGCTCTGAGGCGTTCCATTTAAGGCTTGAAGTGCAAGCGAGAGCGCGGAACGAGCGACAAAGAGGCACGTTGTCACGTTCAACTATCGTCAGTAAACCGACTTTACAGACAACCGTTTTTAACTTTAACCAAAGATTTGACATTTTGCATTGGAGTAAAAGTTAAAGTTACAGTTAAAGTTAAAGTTGGTGCAACCCACTCTTAGTATGTCAGTGCCGTTTATGAGTTACTCACTAACTAGTGTAAATAGTTCAGTCAAATAAACGGCCGTTAAGGCCATATTTAACTATCGGTCAACGTTAGACCTTGGGATTTATGGAGTGGATAAACGAGCGTTTAGCATACCTGATGTTAAGTGACTTAGCTATAAAAATATTTGCGTAATTACTTAATTTACTATCTATAGAGCCTCTTAATCTTATATCTTTAAACGAGCAATTCTTGTATATATATAATTGGAATCTCGGAATCGGCTCCAACGATTTTCATGAAATTTAGTATATAGGGGTTTTCGGGGGCGATAAATCGATCTAGCTAGGAATCATTTTCATAAAATGTCATTTTATGTGTGTTTTTTGAATTTTTTGAATACCGAGCGAAGCTCGGTCATATAGCTAGTAATTATTTACATAAGGCGCAGCGCAGACGACAGACTATCCGTGACGCACTTTTTAGTCTGTGGGAAATAGAACCTATGCAATTATATGCAGTAACGCACACGACGCGCAAAAAGTCCGCCGCGTTACTGCATATAATTGCATAAGTTCTATTTCCACAGACAAAAAGTGCGTCACGGATAGTCTGTCGTCTGCGCTACGCCTAATATGTATTAAAGTTACTGAGGCATCTATTCTTTAATGTAATATTTAATATAGTAGATAGAAATATTTTGAGGTAGGATTTCATTATATTTTGTATTCGTTGAATGGCTCCAAACTACTGGATGGATTTGGTGATGCTTAATATTATCATTGTGATGATTATGATTGTCTACAATTGAGATTTTTTTAACTGGTAATTGTTAAATTATGCATAAAATTTGTGTTATGGCTATTCTGCCCTAACAATTATACCTACAATAATAGTACATTACGCACCTAGGACAGAAAAATAAGAAATGTCTCAATGTGAGTTGTGACTCAAAGTAATCATGATACTCAGTAACAAAATGTATCCAATCTCCATAATATGGTATAAACTCAAACTCAATTTTTTTTTATTCAAAATAATTTTTTTCAAATATTCTCTGAACGTCGGGTCTACACTGGAGCCTACCACCGGTTCGGGAACTAACCCGGCGAGAAGAACCGGCGTAAGAAACTCGCACGGGGCCATGTTTTACTAAAAAGATGGAAAATTACAAAAAGTATATAAAATTACAGTGTCATTATGACTAAATAAAATACAACGAGTGTACAATACTGTATAGTATAATATAGAAACAGCTCTGCAGGGGGCGACCTTATTCCCATGGTGTACTCGTACTATCATTCATGAAATCAGTAATAGTAGGGGAGGTAGTGCTAGCGTTTGCTAAGTCATTTCATACCGACCAAATTTTTGTCCAGCGGTAGCTTAATATTTATCAATCAATATAATCAGCGTCAGTCGCCGCACCCGTGGTGGAATGTTAACTGAGAGTATTTCAAAGTTGTAAAAAAAATAGTTGCGAAAAGTGATTTTATACCGAATGAAACTTTGATGGATGATTATTGAGGTCATGTTTAACCAAAAAATCACCGTCAGCCGTATTGCAGACGGGGGATTCACGTCAGTCGCGTTACTGAACATGTAAAATTTTTTTGAATATAAAGTAATTTTATACCGTACAAAATTTATACAGGTGAATGTAACTTTGTAAATAATAAAGAAAACCGTCAGTCGCTAATACGATGGTGGAAAAACCGTCAGCCAGCGATATAAGTTATGACCAATATAGCCCTACTTCGCGCTCAATGTATCCTAGGGCGTCGCGTAGATGACATTTCCACCTGCAAACATTCAGCTGACGGCGATTTTCGTTTGAATTAACCATAAAATTATCTCACATAGAAATTTTAAGTAATTAATTCGATAGTCAATATTTGTGAAGAAGAATTATATACATTTTACTTTAAAAGCGCCATCTGTTGTTATATACTAAAACTAAAACGACACCTACCGAACCTAAACGTGTATAATCTAGATATGAACCTTTATTGGGTGCGAATTGGGATCTTTTTAATGTCAATTCAATACGATTCCCAACAACAACTTTGAGATGCTCTCAATTTTTATTCCACCTATTATGAGGTGGCTGACGATCAAAGCTGTTATGTATTAGTGGAATACTGTTATTGTAACGATTTTCGCTCGGTATGAAATGCCTTTTTAAACTGAGCGCAACCTCCCCTACTATAACTTTATAGTACGCTTTTGTACACAAACGTTCTTTAACAACTTTTTTGAATTTATTAATTGAGAGATTTTGAACGTTTTCTGGGATCTTATTATAAAGGCGTATACATTGACCTTTAAAAGAATTTTTGACTTTAGTAAGTCTAGTCACCGGAATATCAAGCTTATGTTTATTACGAGTATTTCTCCCATGGGTATCACCACAGATTTCTATATAATTAGATCCCGCATGTGTATGTACTTCGCGTGCCATCGCGTTCCCAAAAGAGTATAAACTTTATTCTTTCGAAAGTCTGTTCTTTAGTCTGCGCTCCACCGTTATCGGAATCAGACGTCAATCGGAATTCTAAAAATGCCTAATTGTGCCGTATTGGGCTATGGAAATTCGAATAGAAACGTTGGTATAAATAGTGGACACGTTTCTTATCATCGGTAAGTAATTTTATTATTAAATCATGTGTCCTTTATTTTAAAATCAATTATTTAATGTAAATCGTGTGTGGCTGTAGTTTTTACCATGAAATCTACGTAACTGCGTGTGTACCGCATGATTCATAATACATTGCCGCTTTAGTTTGAAAATTATAGAGCCCGTTCTGTTTGTCCGCTATTGAGCGCGCAATGGAAATAAAACAATCGATACTTTCACTCATCGCTTAGTTTCGAAGTACAGTCAATATTCTCATTTTTCTGTCAAATGAAGCAAATAGTGTTGTACATATTCTCGATTCTAATTAATCGATTTTCGAAACAGACATGAAACAGAGGAATGATAATGTTCGCTTTGGGATATTTTGTGACTCGGTAATTATATTTCTATACATTTTCTATACATATAATAAAATATTCTATACATTTTCTATACTTACATATAATAAAACTGTAGAAATAAAAATTCTGTACATTAAAGGTATTAAAAAAATAATAAGCGGGGGGTGTCACTACATCGCTATAGAAGCCAAAACTGTAGTTAGTTTTTTGTCTACTGTCTGTCTGTCTGTCTGTATGTTTGTTCCACTATCACACGAAAACTACTGATCCGATTTGAATGCGGTTTTCGCAGATACAGTGGGTGGCCAAATTAATATACTCAGTGTGAGATTTTTACATAGATTTGTATTGGTTGATTGTTTGGCCATTTTGTGTTGTTAGTTTTAGTTTTTTCTTTTATTTTTTATTACTTTAGGCTGTCTTCTACATTTTGTGAGTCAGTAACATTTATTATTCAATAATAATCTTGTAATAATAACACCATTTAGTACGACAGTCACTATTGCCATATTTTCCTGTGCGAAGTGCGTGCAATAGGGAGTTAGACACAGGCGCTAAAAATGTTTTTTGCGTGAAACGTGTTATAAAAAGCAACACTTAAGTCTTATCTATTTTATTATAATGTATAAATAATAGGTATTAACACATGATTCTAGTGTTTCTTGGTTATTTTTTGTGATAATGTAATTTTAAGTTAAATTAATGAAAGATGTAGCCATTGGAAAGAATTCCAGCGGCGTGCATGAGATTTTGACACTGGTAATGCAGCGATATCGGTTCAGTAGTTTTGGTGTGAAAGCAAAACAGACAGACAAACGGACAGAAAGATATAATTTTGCATAAAATATAATAATAGTGTGGATATAAATTAAAAACTATGTTTTCTAAACTATTAGTATAATTACGTTGTTATGAAGAAATAAAAAACGCCATCTGTTGTCACCCGTTGGAACTACAATGAGAGTTTATTTCATCGATGTTTCCATGGAAATATACCAAAATTTACCATACAACATAATATTGTGCGCTAAGCTAAAATAAATAAAAACGCCATCTCTTGTTACGTATTATATACGCGCCGGTGCTCGCCTCAGCTACTGCGGCAGGAGTTCGCCTATAATATAGCATGTCTGTGTGCGTGTGCGAACTGTTCACGGACACAAAAATCTTTACGCACACATGACCCCAGAGCCTGCCGCACGAGATCTGCTTGCCTTGACCTTGAGTCATGCGGTTCGCGCGTGTACCTAACTTAATGTTTAATTTCTCGCAAATTGATTGTTGCTATTTTATAAATGTAGGCGTTTTAAATGCGTTCATTTTTTCTATTATATTTTTTACTATTAATATTTAATAATTAACGTCATGAGTCATCTAAAACGTACGAAAGTTAAATTAAAATATGTGTATGGCAAGTCATGCATTAGGTAGGCACTGCATTTTTGCCTTCATGGTATGCACGCACATGAAGAATTCAGATATTTCAGCTAGAAATAAATCTAAAATTTAGACACCTTCGAGTCATATCAATCATACCCGGAGAGAAATTGCGAGATTAGTAGGCGTTACCCAGTCTACACTTTGAAATATAAAAAAGTGATGAACCTAAAAAAATCTTTGTCCCCATAGCGAGTTGATAAATGTGGTAGAAAACGTCTTTCGACTGCTTGAACAGGAGAGGAAACAAGGTGTTTTATTGTTGAGAACAGAAGAAAACTCCTGAAAGTCATAAAAGTTTTGTTAGATGATGCTGGCGTAGCTTTATCTAACAGAATGCTAAGGCGAAACTGAAGAAACTGAATTTCAGTTGTTTTCGTCCTTCGAAAAACCTAAGTTTACCCCAGATGCATGCATGCTAAGCGATTGGCGTTTGCTACAATGTAAAAACACTGGCCTGAGGAATACTGAAAGGAGGAAAACAAGTTATTTTAATTTCATTTTTTTAATTATGAAGAAAAAGGCGTGACCTTAATATGACCCAATTGATTCAGATCCTCCAGGACAATCCCTAGTTTGTTCACCGAAGGCGACATGAAATTTTTTATAAAAACTGTGTTATTGAACGAGTGAAACCTCCTTCATCGGTTACGACATGGGACGAGATTAGCTCAAACGGGAATGGTCTACTACACGTGGTTGAAGGAACCATGCGTTAAGACCAATATCTGCTAGTTTTACAAATTCATCTCCATCCCCAGATGGCTGAATAGCAGCCAGACGGGACCTGCATATGCATGCAGGACTCTGCACCTTACCATAAGGCTAAAAAAATTATTAACTTTTTTAAAGATAAATTTTTTTCCTTATGAGGCACAAAAACGTATTGTTTTTCAAGTGAGTATAATAATTTGGCCACCGACGGTATATTTGTCTTCTTCCAACTTAACATCTGGTGTATAAAAAAATTTCCCCCCACCCCACTAAGGGGACCAAAGAGGGGTAATATTTAGTATCAACTGATGAAGTACAAATACTTTAAATGGCAAAACAACGTTTGCCGGGACAGCTAGTTATGTAATATGTATTTATGTTCCTGTTTAGTGATTTAATTTAGAATAATATAATATATTACTAGCTGTCCTGGCAAGCACGTATCTTAAGATTTATCATTCCTCTGTATAGACAGAGATTTATCATTCCTCTGTATAGAACTCGAATAATAATCGATTAAAAAATCGATATACCTATTAAAATGGCACAAGAGGCGGGGCGCGGCGATTCCTTTGAATCGATTCCGCGCGTACGGGTATTCCCATCACTAAAGCGCTCTTGTGACGTCACAGTAGGTATGAAAAAAGTGACACGCTCGTGTTCATACAAATGGAGTGACATCGCGCTTCTAACTAGATCTTATTTCTGTGGGTATCATATTTTTTCTTGAATTCATATATTATATTCTTTTTAACATATAATTACATTTGATAGGACATATTGAGAAGCAACAGTTAGGATTCCAGTTTCCTTAAATTTTTCTCTAAGTGAAGTAAGTATTACGGGCCAGCTTGTAGATTGCCCGAACAGCTCGCTTCTGCAGCACAAAAATTGTATTTATATCTGTAGCATTGCCCCACAGCAAAATGTCGTAGGACATAATACTATGAAAGTCACTTAAATACACTAGGCGTGCTGTTGTTTCATCTGAAAATTGTCTAATCTTACTTACTGCATATGCTGCTGAACTGAGTCTGTCGGCCAACCCAGCAATGTGAGGGCCCCACTGAAGCTTGGAGTCTAGTGTAATACCTAAAAATACAGCTGTATCCACTAGCTCCATAACATCACCATTTAAAAGCACATAGTATTTTTTCCTGTAGTCTATAACATAATTGATATAATAATCGGCCAAGTGCGAGTCGGACTCGCGCACGAAGGGTTCCGTACCTGTATAGAGCGAAAGTAGACAAAAAATTGTGTTTTTGTATGGGAGCCCCCCTTAAATATTTACTATATTTTAATTTTATTATTAATTATTAAAGTACAAATATATTTAAGGATTTTGTGAAAATATCTAGTGCCTAGCTGCTACCATTATTGATTACGAGCAAAAAAGGCCAAAAAAATCACGTTCCTTAAATATTAACTTTATTTTATTTTTAGTATTTGTTGTTATAGCGGCAACAGATATACACATTCTGTGAAAATTTCAGAAGTCTAGCTATAGTCGTTCTTAAGATACAGCCTGGAGACAGACAGACAGACGGACAGACAGACGGACAGACATCGAAGTCTCAGTAATAAGGTCCCGCTTTTACCCTTTGGGTACGGAACCCAAAAAGTAGCTAAGTTATCTGTTTAACCAATTAATCCCTACATTAGTCACACGGACTTTGAAACTACAAACTGAGTCACTTCCTTCCGTAGACCCAAGTGTCATAGTATAAGCTTGTGTTATTAGTTAATGGGCATTGTCCAAAAAAAATCACATGTACTTTTTATATTTTTTTTCGTTAAAATAGGGTATTTTAAGAATATAAATTAAATAATTTTGAAATTCATTGGCTACTTTTTTCTCAATAAATTTTTAAAGTTTCGCTCTGACGTCATCATCGGCGGCCAATTGACCTCTGCAGTATGTTTTTTTTCCTTTCAATCTTATTTATAATGGCTGGTTCGTCAAATGCAAGTTCTCATTATGTGAAAGCTGATACGAGAAGCTTACCAAAAGTTCGAAACGTAATGTTGGTCGAATTTATTGCTAATTTAACGCCATTGAAGGTCAAACTAAGGTTAAACATATTTGTTCAAAAAATATAAGTAACTAATGGGTATTTTTTTCGTTTATATACAGAAAAACGATCGCTGACCTTATTCCTCGAAATATTTTTGTAATGAGCAAAATTAAAAAAAAGTGGACAATCCCTCGTTGTGACCATTTAGGCGCCATGTTAGGATCTTTAGTCAAGATGCATTCGATTAAATATTTGTAAAGCGAAAAATGAATAAAAAATGTATAAAATTGTCATTTCACTTAGGGCATTGTCATTGTCATGTGCCATGTAAAGGCTGTCACAGACAGAGCAGGTAATGTAAAGATGTATATTATAGCACGATACATCTCGATACATCTTTCTATAGAAATCGTCAGGAGACCACACACAACAGCTATAATGTATATTTTTACATTATAGCTGTTGTGAACGATTTCTATAGAAAGATGTATCGTGCTATAATATACATCTTTACATTACCTGCTCTGTCTGTGACAGCCTTAACTCATGTTATAACAAATAGTAAAACACGGAATGTAATTTGACTAATTAAATGAAGTAGCAATACTTACTGACTTAAAGTAAATTCGGATTTACGGAGTAAAAAGTGAGTAAAAAATGTTTTAAATGCCTATGCCTAAATATAGCCTAAATAATGCCTAAAAGCACTTAACTAACATTTTCAGCCCCTGGGAAAATATGGAATGTACTGAAATATTTTTTACCGCCACAAGTCCTGAGACCCTTGTCAAGAAGCCACATTTGACAGTTGTAGTCGTGACAACTCCGAGGCGACAAGTGACATCTACGCAAATGACTGTGACTTGTCTAGGGATGGGACATGATTATTATCGTTAGTTTTGACAGTAAAATAGTGATTAAAATAATGGTTAAATACGCTATGGCTTTGACGATTGAAATTTTAATAATTTATGGTGGAAAGTTCTGTCAATCTTTATAAAGTCTGTCCTTATAAAAAATATTGAGATTTGTGCCGAATTCGGCATCTCAAAATGTTAAAGTACTTTAATGTACGCAAAATGCAGTTCCAGTAGTAAAATAACAGATGATTCTTAAGAACCGACACAGTTTCGACAGACTTACTGCGTTCTGCTGACTGCTGCACTCAGAGACAGTGATGCTTAGTTAACCTTGATTTAATTAAGGTTTTAACACAAAATGTATGGATTGTGGTCAAAATCTTTATTAAGTTATCATTAAATGTTGTTGAGTGCGGCCAATATTCGCATTCTAGCGTTGTATTGATTAATCGATAGTCATCAAATATTTATTATAAGAACATCGATAATTCAACGTGTTGATTATTCGTGTGGTAACCGATGGCGGGCAATAATCATGAAACGGCAACCCAGATTCATGTTATTAAACACGAAGCAAATTAGTTCCAATTAAAATTGCAATGAATTATTGGAAATGTGTATTTAATTTATACGTTCTCGTAGGTAGGTTGCGTCAAAATCCGTTTTCTGCGCGGGAACTGTACGTTTTCCGGGATAATAAATATCCTAATATGTTCTTTCCCGGGATTTAAAGTATCTCCATACCAAACAGCAAAATTGGTTCAGCCGTTTAAGCGAAAGAACAGGAAGACATTAGCAAATTAGTCATTTAACGCAGCTCTAGAATCTCTTCGGCGCGGCGCCACGATATTGGTTAATCCAAAACCTAAGTGACTCAAGCATTTATTAATGCTTCAAGCCTCCGTGGTCTAGTGGTATAGAGCGCGGCTCTTGACTCGGAGGCCGTGGGTTCGATTCTCGCGTTGGAAACATGTTATTTCCAAGTTTGGTTAGGACAATGCAGGCTGATCACCTGATTGTCTGACAAGTAAGATGATCCAAGTGTCGGATGGGCATGTAAAAAGTCGGTCCTGCGCCTGATCTCTCGCCAGTCGTGTCGGTCTGCTGTCCCACTGGGTTATGAGAGTAAAGGAATAGAGGGTGCTCTTGTGTACCTACTGCGCACACACTTGGGCACTATAAAAAACTTCTGCGTAGCTGGCCTGGTTTCAATGAAACCGGCCACCGTCACCGAAACCGGTGTGGAACTATTATTATAATCCGGTTTTCTATGACGCCGTGCTATCAATCTAATAGACAATACATTCCAATGTGTTGTTCTATGAACATATTGATTACTCACCTTCGATATTTCCAGAAACCTGCAGCGGTAGCGTGCTTTATCTGATAAGGCCTTATCATTGATAATTGCCGTGACATACGAGGTTATACCTTAACTTATATGCTAATAAAATTGATTTTCTAATGAATGTACCTAGATAGGATTGCATAGGGGGAGAATGTTGTAAATATTAATTTGTATTTCCGAGAATATGACCATAAGATGTTATAATTAAGTGTCAACGAATCTAAAATCAAGATAAGATGTGTATACTATACCACACCTACGTGGATATTAATAGGTGATAAAAGATTTTTATAAAATTTAAATAATAAGATCGTTCATTGATTCGGTTGAAAGTTCGGTAAAAAGCCAGCTATGAAATTATGTTACAGTGATACTTTTTCTTTACTTACCACACCTATAACCCTGTGCGTTTTATGATGATATGCGTCACACATAATAATTGACAATAGTAGGGAAGTTACCTAAGAAAAATTAATCGATTATTTAAAAATATCGAATCATTTCGTAAAGGAATTGCAATCGAAATTATCGATTTCGTACTGATGTTTCAGAGTGGCCCCAGTGATTGAAGATGGCCGCCCTTTTTCATCGATTTGATTTCGATTCAACTGTGTATTGCCCTATTAACATAAGTTCCGTTTCATGCATCTGACATTTTTCAAATGTTTTCGTAACAATAATTTTATACTCCTATTTCACAGTTAATATTATAATTTTATATGTATTAATAAGTAAGCATTTAGCAACTTTTCATTTTTATTCGTTTACAATTAAAGGAAACATTTGTTTTTGTAGATGGAATATAATCTATCACATTTTGATTTTTTTTTGTTTTCTTGTAAAAAAATCCGTAGCTAGGAATATGAGAGCTGTCACCCATATCATCATAAAACGCACAAACTATAATATGATAAATTACCGACAAAAATTGCAATAGATCAATTTAAGTCTATTTAAAATATTATAATTTTAAAATTTAAATGCATAGCTCCAGTCATGCACATAGAAATAAAAATATGTTGTGAAAATGATTTCTTTAAAAATATTATGAAATTAATTTTTTTACCTTTTTCCCATCGCGGAACTTCACAGTTCCCTCGATGATGGAGGTGGCGGGGCTGTCCGCCATGTTGTGACGTCACGCGCCCCGCTCCCGCATCACTCACTATCGATATCGATACCGTGTATCGACACTCGCACTGCACAACACTACCTGGAATAGAAGTTGCAGGTTAGAATAATTTCAAATTTGGACGCGGTAAAGTCTGTTTGAATTGAATTGTTATTGCTTAGACTTAATGTTACGGTGTGTTTTGGACCTTGTAACTGATTTAGTTTAGGTTTAAAAGAAATTAATGAAGATAAATAAATTGCCACCTCCTTTTTAATCGGTCAAATTAGTATACACGACTATACGCCGTATTGTAAAATTTAACATGCGACACAGAATAGACATGCGAGCTTAGTATGCTTTCACTAGATTCTAGTGAAGTGACAGAGTTTCAAAATTTTTGCTAACATCTGTCAGTGTTTCCATTCTTTGAACTTTCTAGTGACTAGAAACTTAGACTTTTCCATTCTTCTGTGAAAATAAACTTCTACTTCTACAAAGTATACATTAAATGTTAATGTGTTGAATATTAATTAAAATAAGTCTTCATGTAATTATGATTAAAAATGTTAGCTAGCGAATGTTGGTTCCCAGTCAAAACGAACTTCCAAGTCGGCTTTAACTTCCCCGGGCTTATGTCTTGAAATTTAAATGTATTCAATGTAGAGTATAAGTAGTTACTTCTTTGAGGAAGTAGGTAATATTATGTATTAATATAAAATGTAAGTTCAAAATTCTAAAAGGAGTGAAGCAGGGAGACCCACTTTCTCCAAAATTATTTTGCTGTGTCCTCGAAGAAATTTTCCGAAAACTGGATAGCCAGTGGACAGAGAAGGGCATCGAAATTAATAAGATAAGGCTGACCAATCTCCGCTTTGCCGACGACATAGTCCTTTTTGCTCCTACAGCCGCAGATCTCCAAGTTATGCTTCAAGACCTCAGCACTGCAAGCCTCGAGGTGGGACTTACAATGAACAGGTCCAAAACACAACTGATGACCAACAGCACGAGACGTAGGGTCGTGGTAGACGAGCAAGAAATACACTATGTCGACGAGTACATTTACTTGGGCCAGTTAGTTTCTTTTGACAATAGACCAGGAAAGGAAGTCGATCGCCGAATCGAAAACGCCTGGAAGAGCTACTGGTCCATGAAGAAGCTGATGAAGGGAGACTTACCAATCTTCCTGAAGCGCAGACTCGTCGACATGTGTATTCTGCCCATCCTAACCTACGGTGCGCAAACTTGGTCATTGACCGATTTGCAAAAGTCCCAACTCAGGGTTTGCCAAAGAGCAATGGAGCGCAGTATGTTGGGAGTAAGTCTTCTGGACAAAATAAGGAACACAATACTGCGCTCACAAACAAAAATCACGGACGTAGGAGTTAAGGCGGCTAAGCTAAAGTGGAATTGGGCTGGCCACGTTAGCCGTATCCCGACCGCTGGGCAAAGATATCGACAGAGTGGGTACCTGAAGATGGAAGACGCAACCGTGGCCGGCCTGGGTAAGATGGCGCGGTGAGCTGGAGGCGTACCAGCCGGGCTGGCCAACGGTGGCGCTGGAGCGAGACAAGTGGAAGACCCTGGGGGAGGCCTTTGCCCAGCAGTGGGAAAGTATAGGCTAACAATATATATATATATATATATATATATATATATATATATATATATATATATATATATATATATATATATATATATATATATATATATATATATATAAAATGTGTCTGTCTGTCTGATCCTTTTCATGCTTATGAAGACCTATTTACTTAATATAAATTTAGGTACGAATAATATGCTTTTTTTTAAGTCCCAAAAAAGAAAATAGATATGTATTTGAGTGGTTAAATATAATTGCTAAAGATTTATGTTCACATGTGTAAAAGAACAGCATAACTAATATGAAAAATGGTCACCCATCAGAAAGCAATTCGATAAACGGTGCTTAACATCAGACAACCAATTAATATACAAATCGATCGCAATGAATCATATTTGACATAAGAAGCTTAATTTGTTTGCCCATCGCCATGCCCCAGTGTGCGCCAGTGCCCAATGTGCCTAAAGTGCCCCATGTGGTGTTTGGGGCAGTTAAATGTAATGGCGGCATTGCCCCCCGGAGGACAATAGAATCCGATTCTGTTAATATTGGCCTATCGATTTAAAAATAGTATTACATACAGAATGTATTATTAGTTGTAGTTATGATTATGATTATGAATAAATTGACTTTTTGCATTGCATTAGTCTTCATAAATTAACAAAAAAACAATGCTATGAAAAGAATAAGAACAGAGAATAAACCCGATATTTTCATAAATTTGTAATACGTTTTAAACAATTCGCTAAAACTGACGCTTTGAGATTGATGATGATAATAACAATTTGCAAAATATCCAAAACAATTATAAAACAAAATAGGCACGAACATAAGATCAGCTTTCGCCGGATTTCACTAAATTGTTCTTTACATATTAGCATGTTAGGTTCATGGTCTACGATATGCCGGATACGATTAATCGGTTCCGACTAATTAGTCGGATATATTACACTTTATCGCTTCGTGGCATTCAATAATCGATTCAAACGATAAAAAGCGATACGGTAGCCTTTTAATTAATTAAAAAGATAACTTCACCCGCATATAAACAGAAATTGTTGTTTCCAAAACAAGAAGTAGTGGATCTACAATTTGGGACAAGGGATAGGGCAAAAAATATCGCCCATATGCGGCTCGTGTCTATGGGAACAAAAAACGCACACGTCCATAACATTTATACCCTTATATTACGTTCAGATGGGCTACTGAAATGGACAAAAATAAAGCACGAAAACTTTTTTCCGATACAATATATTTTATCACAAAACAAGCGTAACATAATTTTTTAATATGCGCGTAATAAATCATAAAGCGTGTCGACAAAAAGGGAGCACGCAGTATAAGGAAAAATATTTAATTCATAAGCGGCTGGATCACGTAAAGCGTGTTTGTGTAAACGATATTTCGTTAAAATAATTAATGGACACCCCATTCTATTAGCGGTAGATTGGATGGGGCGACATAAGGGGCTTTATAGGGAGTAGTAATTGATAGTAAAACCTGACATACGGAAAAGTAAGAAAACAGTGACGCAATAATCCTCTTTGGTGAGAACTGAGAATGGATGTTTTTGGAATTACTGATAATTACATTTTCTCTCTAGTTACTCTACCGTACGTCTACTAACTACTCTGAAATATGTTAATAAGTAAACGCACAGAAACTGAACTTTTTCCGGCACTGCTAAGTCTAAATAAAAAAAAATACATTTACATTGTGAAGATATTATTTCATTTCTTTTAGAATTTAATTTAATGTACAGGATAAATTCTAAGAAACGTCTAATAATATTTCTCTTTTTAAAGCAATTCTCCAGAGGAAAACAATTTAAAACACGTTAGCGTACGAAGTCGAGAAAATGTATCCAAGGTTTTTACGCAACCATGAAACGAAACCTTAATTTGGTTTTAGATGGTACCTTATGTAATAACTGTAATAATAGCAAACCTTGAGAAGGTACGGTTTCATTCACTCACGTATTAATTATGTTTGTTGGGAATATGTGAATAAAAAAATGACAAATAATATCATGACAATAAGTAGCGAAGATCTTAGTTACAAGAGTTAACATAAGAACAGTTAGCGAGCCGGAGAGCTATTTCAAACGTCGTAAAGTCAAACTACGTCTAGGATCAAATCCAGAGATCCATTATTATGAACCTTTACGATCTCTCTCGATCTAAGTTTGATGCTAATATCTTGAAATCTTTAAATTCCTTACTAAATTTAATGCTAATATCTTAAAATCTTTAAATTCCTTATCCTATAATGCCTAGGAAATATAACAAAAGTAATAAAAGACAATAAGACCACACAAAAGAAGCTACGAACATCTGCCACAAATCAATTAAGATGGACGAAAAAGAGCAAACGGTACAGTTAAATTTGCACCCACTTGGACAAAGGGCTTACAGCTGCTCGTGACAAAAGGACGGACAGGGGTGTCATGATATATCGATTGTTACTACTTGAAATGGAAGAGCCTTTGAGTGGTAACAAAAACGTAGCACGGAAGGTAACGATATAAGTAATAAGATACTTCCATGACAGCAGGAGGTACAAAGGTTTAAATTTCAAACAGATAAAAATGTTATATCAAATCTAAATCATATGAATACGGATAATACTGAACAATATTCCATATTATCATATTATTAGATAACTATAAACTACTCGTACACAGAATTGAAATACAATAAAAAGTATTGCTCACAAAAAAGGAGATCGAAATACATATACATAATTTAATAAAAACACGATCTGCCATCTGCATAATTTACAACAAGAATATCGTTAAAAAGAAAAAATAAGGAAAGAATTTAAAAGTCAAAACCAGTCAAATACAGTAATATGCTATAATTCTTGTACTTCATCAAGGTTATAAATAAATAATTTATTCATTGAGGCAATAAATAGACTGGACGCAGCCCTATGAGGGATCCCAAGGTTTTGGCCGAAGGACCAACCACCTGCTAGTTTTTGTGGCCATTACCCTCGCTTCACGTAGTATTTAAATTCAAGAATTCGCAATTTTATTTCACATTATATTCCAAAATATTCCATTCAGAACTAGATATTTTAAATGTAAATTACGTTGTTACCATAACCAACGAAGCAAGACTTTTTGCGAATTGTGTTTTGTAGATTGAAATGACTGTTAACATAATAAACAAAATTGGACCCAGATTCGTGCCCTGGGGTACACCAGCTAAATCAATATTTACATCATTCGCACCACCTGTCGCGTTCTTTTGTTTAAGATAAAGGTGACAACTTTGACTAACGAAAAAACATGTTCCTCGGTCTATACAATCAAAGAGTCTTTAGAAGAAATGTTTTTATGAGCATTCGGCGCGGGAGCTCTTTTTACCTGAATATTTTGCGCTGAGTTATATTTGCTGTTATTTTTATGTGCAAAAGCAAAATAATTGCTTAGATTCATTGCGAGAACACCGTTATGAAATGTAGAAATTCATTATTGTACACGGAAAAATATGAAATTATAATTTCTTTGATGTTGGCTGGCAAAATTACGCTCGGTTGAATAAATTGAAAAATTATTTTAATGATCTGTTGCATATTTTAAGTGAAATGTCTTTCTTTGGACGCGAGGAATTCCTGATGAGAAAACCGACCATCAGAAAAACAGCCCCATCGATCAATCGGGTAGGTTCATTAAAGGAAGGCTTAAGCAAGAAACCGAAATGGGGAACTCATTAGGCTTCCTTAATTTAGGTCAAGCTTTAGCCGTCCGTTTAAACCTCAACGAAATAAAAGCAAAACAAACAGGAGATACATACAGTTTGAGGAGGTTTAGTTTAGTTTTGGCTAACATGCCTTTGGTGGTGCTATATCTTAGAACGATCTAAAGTCTACACAGTTTTTAAAGAAATGCCTTTGAATTCTTTTAAAAGCCTTCAAAAATATACAAGATAAACTTGAAGATCACGGCAAAATGGCACACGTGGCTAAGTAGAACCAGGCGATGAAATTATTAATGTAGACAAAAACATCATCATCATAAGTAATTAAGATTCTGATGGAATGTTTTCTACGCCCGTTATATCTTAATTAACACTTATTTTTTGGCAAATTGGGACCATCATTAAATTCGTTTAATCCGCAACTTTACATCATACACAAACCGCACATCCGCCATATGCGAATCGTGGATCTCATTAAGCACGGTCGAGCAATCCTCCATCTGATTTGGTATTTCCAACCTTATTTTAATAGGATTTGGACTATTTTTGAGTAACCCAAAGACCATTCGAGTGAACGCTCTGCTCTGGTACTTGCAGCCTTATTTTCGGATAAGATATGGGTTGTTTTCGCTTGGATCGGAGTATGGTTGGCCAAAGGTTAATCAGTGCGAAATTCTAGGGATTTTTTCAGCTCGCCCAAACGTTTAATTAGACAACTGTTCTGAGACGCTGTAAGGCTTCTAAGGGGTATTTTGAAAGAAAATTTAATGTAGCACTAGCTAAACAAAGGAGAGATTGAAGCGTCAGTTTAGTTAAGATTACTAATGACAATGAGTTAGGAGTACAGATAGGCTGTTGCATACATAAAGCACAATATGGCCAATGGCCATATTATGTCATCTAATAAGTAAAAGTTAATTTACTTAACATAATGAATGAAATACATATATTTAAATAACTTTCTGAAACATCTTATTATTGAATCTTAAATAGAACCTACAACAGTTCCTACAATTCAAAAATTCTACAACCTTAAAGATTCTGTTCAGCCATTTTTCTAAGCGCGAATTAAAAGACGTCTGACAGCGTTATTATCTTCTTAAGGACGATGCTGTGGGGGGTAGTGGGTAAGACGCCATAAGATGTTACAGGACGTCAGTAGATGTAGCCATTTTAACAGCCTGCGATTTGGCAAGCGTCCTTTACAGGGAAATTAGGCGTCGCTAGTGTTGTCTATGAGTTTATCGATGTTTTTTACAGATCGACCAAAATATAGAGGCAGTAATAAAAACAGTAACTTGTAATTGTGCCATAGTCTAGGGTGAAGGGTCCAACTACCACTATTTTACTAAACTTTGGGACATGCCAGCTAAGTAAATTTTTAAAATTAAATAAGTGTCAAATGACATTCGTGGCTTGCAATAGGATGTATCATTGCAATGTTTTCAAGGTGAATGGTAGCACCAGCACAGACAGTAAACAAAAAGTATGTTCGACGTTTGACAACGCTTCTGTCGATATTCTGATACGACGCGTACCACACGTTATATCAGCACATAGTAAATAAAAAGTTATGTTCGACGTTTGACAACGTTTCTGTCAATATTCTGATACGACGCGCGACGTGTGCAACGCGTCACATCACAATCAACAGAACTAACTAAACTACAGTTTGTGCTAGTAGTTCTGCTACTGTTCAGTAATATTTCTTATTCTTTATCATTGACCCCACTGGAATCTAGATATTATTAAAAAGCTTTCGATATCGATACAAATTGTCACATCCCTATCGTGATGGTACAGTTTAGCGTCGCTCTCGGGCTTGGACGTAATTAAATATAATAGAACCTTGTCTGTCCGCTTATTATAATACTTATTAGTAGGTATTCTGCTATTCTGGAACGCAAGAAGTGGGGAAAATTTACATTATTTGCGGAATGGTCACTTAACGGGAGATACATTACTTCGGCCTTTTACAAAACCGGAAAAAAATAAAAACTATCCCAAAGTGTCTAAGGACATAAACAGCAGTAAAGGCTTACAAGTACATAATTTCACTGTTAAGTGCAGGCAATCATAGTATTCTCCAATCTCTCCCTCTCTCTCTCTCTCCAAAAAAAGCTGATTACAAAATAATTTTACGTAAAAAGTTACACTTATTTTTATTATAATCCCATGACCACAATACTCGTATTTAAGAGATATAATATAATACAAATCTGTTTGTTTGTTTATAAACTATTTAATTTCCAATGAAGTTTCAGCACTTAACATACACAAACATAAAGTTATATTAGGTTAACGGCGAACTATAAAAACGTAGTAAGTTAGTAACTATTAAGTTCGGTTAGAGTTAACTGCGACGGTTCAGTTTTATTTAACTACATAGTCCCGTATATTTTTAACCTAAACCATAAACCTAATACTATTGCAGTCATGGCTTGACTTCTGCCATGGTGTTTATTATGTGGTGATAGTCTTTTAGGAAAAAAAGGTTTAAAAGTAGAAGTCCTAAATGGCCGGTTTATATTGTTCCAATCCAGTGATCTAATCCAGCGCTGCATTACAATTGGAATAATGTAAACGGGCACTGGCTTGGATCCTTGGATTGGAATTTAGAATAATATAAACCAGCCTTAAAGAATAAAGGTTATGGGTGCTCCCTCACCGCGAGCATTCACGTGTAATGTAACATTATGGATTCAACTTTGAGCATTCCATAGCAAGCTGACTTCACTGTCACGTAGCATTGATGTTACAAGTTGTATCAAGATATTATTACACACTAGATGACGCCCGCAACTTCGTTGCGCCAAAACTCGTTTATCGCGCGGGAACCGTATATTTTTCCGGGATAAAATGTATCCTATGTCCTTTCCTTGGAATCAAAGTATCTCCATACCAAATTTTAGCAAAATCACAGACAGACAGACACACTTTCGCATTTATAATATTAAGTATGGATTGTATCATTACAAGGTGCGCATTCGGTTCTCATTACGCTCGACTTTGTAACATTACATTATAAGGTTAATTATAAGGTAAATTTAGGAGACTTATGGTCACTCTGAAAATCAAAACTCGATAATATTATGACAAGTCAGTAGTCACCTTAAGAATGTATCCCTAATCTCCAAATTTTTACGCACACCACATTCTATACACTGTGCACTGTATACTGTATAGTGTGACCTATACGCGGTCGATGATTGTCCAATGTTCCGGAAATTACTTTCATCCAAACCTTTTGTCCCATATTGTGGCCTTATTACCCAATATTTCCGGGTTTCCCCACATGTGGCTTTGCGGAATTAATAAGAGGATCAGGAGATTATCTAATGAACGCTTAAGATAAGAGCTTATTAACTTATAAGAAGAGATTAACACTGCTCCACCTTTAATGTTTTCAAATTGGGCGGGTAAAATGTACCTTAAATTGGTAGCATTATAGCAGCCTTTAATGAGTTAACATTTAAAAAATTTAAAATAATGTAACCTTAAAATATAATATAAATTTAAAAATGTAGTAAAAGAACGTTTGTGTACTAAAGCTTATTATAAAATCAATGATTTCATCAACGACAACACACCTTGGGAATAGGGTGGTTCTTACAGGCTACTAGAATATTTTTTATAATTCCTATTGTAAACAGCTCTAAGTTATAATATTGTTATATAACACGGTCAAATTAACTAGACGTACGGTGATGGCATATTGCATTCCAGTGGTGCGTCAGGTTAATGTGACCGTGTTGTACTGTGTATGTTTTTAATTGTAATTTTCCATCTTTTTAGCAAAAGATGGACCCGTGTGAGTTTCTTACGCCGGTTCTTCTCGACGGGTTAGTTCCCGAACCGGTGGTAGGCACCGTAGTATCGACGTTCGGTAATGTTTTTGTAAAAAAATTACTCCGAATAAAAATATTTTGATTTTGATTTTAGCCATCTAACTAGTAATTAATACTGTCCGTAAACGAGGCTTAAAGGGCTTATGTTTAAATGAGGTTTTTTGGCAGTTGTTCAATTCAACAGTGTTCTTGATTGATTAATATCAATTTGAGCAAATCAAGGCGATATTAAATAAATAAACTCCTGTTAAAAAAAACTCAGAAACCACGTATTTAGCGTCCGTGATGTTGATAATTTAAAGTTTGCGTTTCTCAATATGGCCTCCAAAACTTAAAAGAAACAAAATTAGCTTTACCCGTGGAAAAAACTAGCTTTTTATATAATACTAATGACTATAATGAGGATACGGAATAGTTTTCGGATTTACAAAAACTAATGAACATTGACGTAAGATATTTTTTGTAACATAATGCGAAGTCATACCATTCTTTATAGCTATGACGCCTATATTTTACTAGCTACATTTTTACAAAATAAATAAATAAGTATAATTATTATTCATACTTCTTTTGTAACTAAAGCCGCTTAATCACTGTGATGAAATTTGGTATACAGAATACAGGTACTTTGAAGTTTGAACCTTGGAAAAATACAGCTGGATAGTTTTGATACAGGATTGATAGGCGCCAGTTCTAAGGTCGTTTATTGTAATGTAACTACATACTAACTACTTATATGTACCTAGATACAAAATAATACTTTAATTATTTAATATGGCAATTACTTTAGTTACTTACTAGACCCATTAAATGTAGGACTGGATCTTGGACTATAATTATAACTTGAAGTCTTGAACTGGACTGGATTTTGCTTCGAAGTAATTTTACAGATGCAGATATGTATTGTATGTTATTAAAATAATTGTTATTAGTTCATTCACATTATGTATTTAAGGGGTTAGCCGTTAGGTGAACCAAAGTAAAAAAAAATATTGTGATTGTTCCAACGCGGGAATCGAATAAACGACCTCCGTTAAACCTTATATATAATACCTGATCCATACCAGAAAGGTAATATTACAAATGCGATGTCTGTCGTCTATCTGTTACCTTCTTTGCCATTACTTCACGTTCAAACCACCGAACCGATTTTGCTGAAATTCAGTATGAAAATACTTTGAGTTCCGGTACAGAATCTAGGATACTTATCATACCGGAAAAATGTACGTTTCCCGCGCGATAAACGAATTTGTCAACCGGAGTTGCGGGCGTCATCTAGTATGATGATAAATTTAGCTATGCAACCCATGCATGCCGTCGTGACCACAGTGGCATGTAAATGACATTTACGTATTGCTACCTGTTGCAAGAGCCTTTTACCAAGATTAAATCTATAGTCCGGGCAACGAGTCTAGACACCCACGTTTTACACGTTGGGATGGATAACCATGATTGGGAAACTGACTAAACATATACGGTCTAGTACTTACGCACGACGAATAATCGTCTTTGATTTCTATTGTAACAGTAAGTATTGTATGTAACCGTATATTTTCTGAGATAAAAAGTATCCTAGATGTCCTTTCCCTGGACTCAAAATATCTTCATAACAAATTTCAATCCCTCGATTGTGGAAAAACGAGACACAATAGCCTTTCTATTGTTATCATACTTTGATAGTCTAAGCGTAAAAACTAAAAAGGTAACAGACAGACACACCTTCGCATTGAGGAAGTATGGATTATGCCATCTATTCTACATACTTGTATTTGGCGTTCTCCGTTGGTCGCTTATCATCAGGCGATTCGTCTGCTCGTCTTGCTCTTGAGGATATTGACCTTAGTTCTCGTTTCTGCCCGTCCATTACTTCTAATACCAGCTGTCGTTAGAATAATGTTAGCCAGTTAATCATCACCTATAATCACCAGGGACTGAACACGCGAATGTAGGCTAAGTGTCGTAGATCTAAGACCTATATTCGATTGAACCCTAGGTTTCCTGGGTGGAACTCAGAAATAGGGCATCGAGAAGGAAGGAGTGAAGCTTAGGACTAATTTTATCGATGCTAATGATGACTAACTAATGGTTGTTTGTTCCAGGATGACTTTTTTATTTTTATTGTTAACAAATTATTAAATAATGCAATCCAAACTTTACTTACTTACTAATATTATAAATGCGAAAGTGTGTCTGTCTGTCTGTTACCTCTTCACGCCCAAACCGCTGAACCGTTTTTGCTGAAATTTGGCATGGAGATACCTTGAGTCCCGGGAATGGACATATGATACTTTTTATCCCCGAAAAATGTCGTGTCCCGCGCGATAAACGAATTTTGGCGCCACGGAGTTGCGGGCATCATGACGTAGTCAATAATAAAATTCGTCAAATTCGAGAGTTTCAAAGAAATCTATGCCAAGGACAGAGACACATACACACGTCTTATAAATACACCCCTCTGTTTGCGTCGGAGGTAAAAAGACAGAAAAAGTACTCTTTAAAAATTAAAAAAAAATCTGTAGGAGATTATACAGTCAATAATTGACTAAGACAGTTCTCCTGTGTAGTCTAGTTAAAAATAGTCGGCGCCGCACCGCTTGGTGTTACAGTTAAATTTTAACTTGCGGTTAAAATATACAGGTTAACTGTTTCGCAATTCCGTTTCTACATTTCGCTGTTCTGTTTCGTTTTCATCATGGTGGTCTATTCTAGTAATCATCATCGTTTTGTGGCGGAAAAAAATCGCAAAAAATATCTAAGAATCATTTTCAACTCCTACGCGGACGAAGTCACGGGCAAAATGTAGTTCGTAGGCATATTTAGTACAGATGGCTGAAAGCTTTTTATTTTCAAAATTTTAAATTTTCAATATCTAGACACCAATTTGTTGAAACAAAATCACCAATTTTTACATTATTAATAATTTTGCAGCATGGCCTCTTTTATAAAAAATCTTTTTAATTTTTTAACATATTGCTGTAATTATTATTACTAGCTATATGACCGAGCTTCGCTCGTTATAAAAAAATTTAAAAAAACACACATAAAATGACATTCTATGAAAATGATTCCTAGCTAGATCGATTTATCGCCCCCGAAACCCCCTATATACTAAATTTCATGAAAATCGTTGGAGCCGATTCCGAGATTCCAATTATATATATACAAGAATTGCTCGTTTAAAGATATAAGATATACGAATTTCGGAGACGTCACTATCAACTAGCCCCTTTTCAATAGCTTTTGGAAAATTGTCCTGATCTACAAAAGCATCTTAGATTAAATCTTCTCTTTATCTTTTTATTCTGAACAGAAGTTCTTGGAAAGATTTGTCCTAGAAGTACTAAGTTCTGAATTCTCTTTAAAAGTTAACAGCATTGTAAGGAATTGGAAAAAAAAGTTTTCTGCTCCAATTACCTTTGAGTTCACATTTAACTTTGTAGTTAGACTTCTATATTAGAACTCATGAAGTAAAAAAAATGTCATCTTATGTGACAGAAGGTCACAGGACTAAATAGCCATTGTTCGTATAATATGGTAGCATGGACCTATTTCATGTATGGTAGATTATTAATTTGTAACGTTTGCAGATATCTAGAGACCTAGACTTTATAGGTTCTCCAGCATGCTTTAAAATTCATGGCAAAACGCTTTTTACTGGGTACAAAAATAACCAAAATTTTCTTCAGATGTCATTGGTTACCAAAATGTAAAAATCAATATTCAAAAGTGTGAATCCAATAAGCTCCTATGATCCTCGTCAGTCATTAGATAACAGAAATAGAATCGAACCCCGCACCAAAATAACACCCCAAACGAACAAAAAACTAATGGACGCACTCATGGGCAACACATTATGGCAGAACCCATAAATAATACTAGTCAAGTTCACGGTGATCTATTTAGTTAAAATGCAGCTTGAACTGAAAACGAAATGTATGATAGTGAAAAGACGCGCCGTAATATTATAATAGTAAAAATTGAAACGAATGCGATAGAAAGTAACAATTTACTAGTTACAATTCTTTATCAATGTGGCAAGAACTAGAAGTAACGAAGCATTTAGCGTGAAAAAAAAACACTTGATTAAGCTTTAGCATATAAACGTTTGTAATACATATAAAGTACTAAAATACAGTGTAAATTAAGAAGAAAGAACTATTGAAGGATCAGATACAAAATTTAAATCACGAATCACGATGATTGGCATAACATCCTGCTTAAAAAATTATGCTGATTTGAGATAATGCTAAACATAAATCTTACATGATTCATGGTTTCCTTGAACTATTCACTAGCTCCTTTAGCCGACCCAAACTCTAAATTGCTGTTTTCTAACAACCAATTATTTTCATAAATCATAACAATTATCTATTCAGTGTTTTCTTTCGTGCTTATCTCCGAAATACGTGACGAGTGAAAGTATCGAATACTTTCACGAAATCCTCACAGATAATAATTATAAATAACATAATTACACTAATTACGAGATATTACACGCCGCTAATGAAGTATTTGAAATTGTATCGCCGTGATCATCATTAATGTTAGTTAATCACACCAACTCATCATGCTTTGTAGTAGCGGCTAAATTAATATCAACGTTACTAGTATATTCTGTAACGGGCAAATTAGACTCACTTGCGTTAATATTTCTCTCTCTCATTTCTAGTATGTGTAAAAGAGAAGGGACAATAATTTGGCGTAATATGAAATCTATTCAATGGATCTGCACAAGGTAAGCGTCAATCCCACGGGAATCAAAGCGTTACATCTTGACAGGTTATAAACAACCTGCGTGCCAAATTTCATGCAAAACTAATTGGTAAGATCAAGGAAGAAATATCCAATCTTATGCTTGTAAAACGCTTGCAAATGCGAGTATAAAAAAGAGTACCAAAAGGGAGAATGCTAGCCCCATTCTATTTAATATTTCATACGTTCTTTCGTTTTCTTCTATCACTTTCAAGATCTGATTTGATTGAGTAAATATTTATGTGAACATAACATTTATTGAACTCAATTTACTTACGACTTTCATGAATGTAGTAATTTATTAGTTGTGATCAGATACAATTTAGCGTCCACTAAAATTTTAACGGTTGACCGTCAATCTATTGGACTATAAAATATTTATGGCTTTAAATTTTCAATAAGGTCGAAAAACTACAATCCCGTCCAATAGTGAGGACATAGATCATCCATACAGACTTATAGGAAGTAACAGAAAATGAGTTAACTATAAACGAAGAAGAAACAAAAATTATTTTGGTGCAATAAAAACTATTTAAAGTTCTTTTTTGGAACTCAAATTCATCTACTAAACACGAAAAGAGAGGAGGTAACGTCATACAGATACACTTTCGAAATTACAATATATATGTCACCGTAAGATTGTAAACACCGCGAGATTGTAATATGACGAAGTGATGGATTATAAACAAACAGTTTTCCGGTGATTTTAAATTTATTATTTCGTATTTAAAATAACTTCAATTGCCTGAATGTTTGATGTATAACATTGAATAAAATTTAGATATATTTAAAGTGCAGTTTTAACAATAAATTAGGTTAATTTTAATAACCAAACATTCAAACAGCACTTTAAATATATCTAAATTTTATTTTATGTTATACATCTCATACCTTTTGGCATTGAAGTTATTTTAAATACGAAATAATTAATTTAAAATCACCGGAAAACTGTTTGCTTACAATCCATCACTTCGTCATATTACAATCTCGCGGTGTTTACAATCTTACGGTGACATATATAATACATATAATATTAGTATGGAATAGAAGGATTTCTCTATTGATCATGTTCGAGAAAGGTATGGACAATAAATATTCTCGACAGGGCTATAATGTTCCGAACTTGATTTCCATATTTGATCATAACTGAGTCTAGCAGCTAGAAAATTAATCTAGCTAATACGAAATCTATACTGACTGGTTTCCTGACATCATCCATTGCCATACGTAATATGGATGGAAGTGGAGATACTTTGAGTCCCGAGAAAGGACAAAGGGCATTTTTATTGCGACATTTATGTTACCACAATGGATTTCTGCACAGAATTTTAGTTTTTTTTTTTTGGTGTTGGGTGGTGGATGGGTTTAGCGCTAAAGAATTTTAGTAAATTCTTTGGCTAGTGCCAATTTTCTCTTCGAGTCAAATAGACGCGTAATATAAGCTGTTCAGATTCACCGTTGATGGAAGTTACACGAAATTTTGATATTTGAGCAATATGTACTGTCTTGGTTTGTTGTTTTCTGATGATCTGAATTCTAAAAAAATCTACCCTTTACTTGATACATGTATTCGATTTTGTGAATTTTAAGACAAGCTTCATGGAAAAACTCAAAACAATTTTCCTATGCCACATAGGTTCTCATTTATCTTTCAACGGAAATATTCGCTTAGCTAAAGGGACGTAAAGGATATAGCTCTCCCAGGCGAGTACCCTTCATACATTAAACATTCATCTATAAGGCAAATACTGTTTTCGGGTTTTATAAGCTGAGTAATTTATTGTTTTACCTTTGTTTAGGATTGGCCTTGGTATAATAATAAGGTATTATAATAATAAGGATCAATAAAGACTTTGTAAGAACTTCTAAAAGCATTAGAAAATCTCATAGCGATTTTTTTGTATTTAATCATTTAGTATCATCAAGAATGTTAAGATGCGATTGATTTAGCAGAAATTTTAACTCGTTTATCGTTACTACAAGATTTGCTCAAGTTAAGTTCAAATTGTTAACAGATTTAACTGTCAGATGTAAATTTCATCGAGTAGGGAATGAAATACTAATTTATCCATCTGCAATCGCGTTCGCATCGGCTTTTCACTTTCGCTATTGATTGTGCTTTAAGATAATGTTGCGATAAGTACAGTCACTTGCATAACCGTTTATTATGCAAGCTATTTGCCGTTTAAGACAAATTGCGTTTAGATAACTGACATGCACTTGATGTGCTCTTTATAAATTAATTGATACCAAACGAATAACGATGCAAGGCAAAGTAGAAGGAAAAGACAGGGTTAGCGTAGGCTAGGTTTCTGACAAGAGTTTATTGGCTACCATAAATATGACAAAAAAACATGGTCAGTAGGGTGGAGCGATTTTGTATGAAGAATTTTTTTTTTTAATTTTTTTAATGGCATAGCCATAGAAAGTTGCCTTGTTATGAGTAAATTTGCATACAAAATATGGTTTACTTGTCTTGATGTTTTGAGGTGCCCCAACCCAATTGAAAATTCGAAAAATACGAACTTTTTGAAAACATTGGTCTAGTTTTGATAAATAGTATTTTTCTTTATTTGCTGTATATTTGCTGTTCCTTGTAAAAAAACTTCTTTGTAATATGTTAAATAAAAGACTGACTCCTTAGCCAAGACCTTTTCTTTATCGCTTTTCTATAGAATCGCCGATCAAAATGTATGGAATTGACTTAAAAATTCGCGAATATGATGTTGACGTTCGACTCGTCTAATGTCAATTCTATACATTTTGATCGACGATTCTATAAAGAAACGATAAAGAAAAGTCTTGGCTACAGGCTCTGGTTTGTGGTATCAATGTTTTTATCAAGAAAAATTAAAAATTTATGATATATTATCAAGGAATGATCATCAGAAAAAAAAATAGATTGTTTGGTATTAAATTGTTGTTTTATTTCACAATTAGACATTTGAAACAAAAAACTACTTTAGTAGTTTGTTAATTACTTCTGCCATAAAACGAATAACATCTTCTTTGAAAACTATATTCACAACTGTACCATCACAGCCACCTTTTCTACCATCAAAATAATTTCTGGGTATACTTTTTATAATTGCGATCTACATCGTGTGTGCCTGTGCTGATCTGTTTTTCATTATTTCTCATCGCATTTTAACGATCAATGACAGCACTAGAATCCTTTGATGTAAACCAACAATCAACATCTTATAACACCGATAAAGAAGCAGATAAAGCTATAATACATCTGCTCTGTCAGAGACTCAGGTACGATCGCATACGAGAGCTAATGATGGAAAATTGAATCTCTTTTTCTTGGGTGGCTGAGCAGTTACTTATTATGGCGATTGATTAGCTTGTAAATCTACAAGAAGAAGCTACAATTGCTTGAACTCGTTCTTTCGGTTGTTAAGTCAACATGCAAAGAACGCGAATAAGACGTCTGGTTTGGACCCATTATCTCTTTGTTACGCAGTGATTTTTTTCTTGTAATTTAATTTTCTTCATATTTTTTACAGACGCATTTAAATCTACACGGCCTAACATCATTTTTCTTGCAGTTCTTTAATCAAGTAAATAATATACTTCTTTTTTTGGAAAGCGACGCTTTTCGCCAGATATGTAAAATTTCCGTAGCCAGTCTTTGGGATATCCCAAATGAACTGTCGGCTCTTTAGTTGTTTTGTCAAGCTTTGATTCATATTATTGTGATATTAATTAATAAATAAGTGATTTTTATAACAGAATTATGATTTGGTAGTTGACACACTGGTAACTTCTCCGATAAACCAAAAACGGGACAACACGTCTCTTTTCGTGTTTTGACGACATAATATGACTGTAATAAAGAGAAATACTAAGTATAAATTATATCGCAAATAGTATTTTATCAACAATCAGTGAACAGGAAATTAAAAATATTACTTACAGGAGTTTATTTTCTTGTGGGTAGTGCTTAGAATCACTGTTTCTCACAAGCAGAATTACATTAATAGCGCGCACTTTATGGCGTTCGAACAACGATTGAAAAGTGCAATGAAATCACCTCTTCTGCCTCAATCTCCCCATCTATCTTCGCAATATTCAAGCTTAAACAGTTACGAACGTAACGGAATACACATAATATAAATCAGCGTTAATTTGGCAATATTAGAAGTTGGTGGTTTCTGATGAAGTTTTTCGAATTTCTCTAAAGTTCATGACGCTCTAAATTTATTATGATTTAAATAAAATTTTGTACGTATATTTGTGAGCAGTAACAGCAACTTTTTACAGGTATGCCGAAACGAATATAAAAAAAAAGTTTTTTCGCTCCATCCTAATGGTCAGTCATGATTTCAAAGATCAAAATTCAGATTTTACGGTATGAAAATGTACTTTTCTTATACAAAACATTATTAGAAAGTCTACTATAAAAGTTTTTACGTATAAAAAGTAGAAATCAACAGATGGGCTCGCTGGCTCCCCGCTGGTCTCACGCGTATTCGGTATCAGATTTAGTTTATTTCTTTATTAGGTTCGGCTACGTACGTCGGACTATCGTAAACGGAACCCATTTCTTTAAATGCGACGAATTAAACGAAATTAGTGTTTTATAGTTCAATACCATCAGTAGAACGTTTTATATATCTCAATTCTCATCACACTTACTCGGTTTCTCTAAACTAGTTTAGGAATAAAATTAAGTGAAAACGCAAGCTTATTCAATGTCACTTGAATTAATAAATATTTTAATTTATTAATACAAGTTTCAGTCGTAATTTTTATAATTTGAATATGCGACACGTCTGACATTTAAGTGATCTTTCTTCGAACTTGAATATTCTAATTTTCCATAGTTCCTTATCTGTTTGAGATATTTGTCTCCCCTTGTCAGGCTGTTCTCAAACCGGTTCTGGCGGGAGACAAAAAAGCAGAAAAAACGTGTCTCGACAGGTTAGGTTTTGTTAATTAAATGCGAAGATCACTGGAACGCGAACGTGTCAAGCAACTATTACGGCATTCAAGTGTAAAATTGCTAAACTGTATGCATAATGATGATGTAGTTTATGTTTAGCAATAGTAACCAATGCCACAACTGACAATCCTCAAAAAAAAATTTGGTGTACCTCAAGGAGTTTTGATTGGACTTACAGTTTTTAAAGTTTATGACATTGATTTGGCTTTCATTTTGATTTAAATGTAAGGCCTTCGATATAACCACTACATGAAAATTACATTTCTATTGATTGCCTTTTGTCATAATATTTTTTATGGACTGGAGGTTTTTCCTTGATTCTCAGATTAATTGTCGATAACCTTATCTTACTAGATGACGCCCGCCACTCCGTACATTTTTCTGGGATAAAAAGTATCCCATGTGACATGTCTCATGTCTCGACAGGTTAGGTTTTGTTAATTAAATGCGAAGATCACTGGAACGCGAACGTGTCAAGCAACTATTACGGCATTCAAGTGTAAAATTGCTAAACTGTATGCATAATGATGATGTAGTTTATGTTTAGCAATAGTAACCAATGCCACAACTGACAATCCTCAAAAAAAAATTTGGTGTACCTCAAGGAGTTTTGATTGGACTTACAGTTTTTAAAGTTTATGACATTGATTTGGCTTTCATTTTGATTTAAATGTAAGGCCTTCGATATAACCACTACATGAAAATTACATTTTTATTGATTGCCTTTTGTCATAATATTTTTTATTGACTGGAGGTTTTTCCTTGATTCTCAGATTAATTGTCGATAACCTTATCTTACTAGATGACGCCCGCCACTCCGTACATTTTTCTGCAATAAAAAGTATCCCATGTGACATGTCCTTTGTCGGGAATCAGAGTATCTCCATATCCAGCAAAATAGGTTCAGCGGTTTGGGCGTGAAGAGGTAACAGATAGACAGACACTTTCGCATTTATAATATGTATTAGTTGATTTCATAATCTCCAGCCAGCGTATGATCTAGTGACTTATTAAATTAGTTACTCATATTGTATTGTATCCTAACAGCTAACTTATTATTGTCAGCATCTACCTGACCATGATTATTATCATCATCACGTATATTATGTGTCTATTCGTGGCATCGCAGCATCCAAGAGTAGACCGATTTTAGTTAAGTTTTTTTTTCTGTCTCAAAGCTGGATTCTGATCGAGATTATGGACAGGGCTTTTTAAATTTCTTGATTTTAGAGCAGATTGAAATAATTAATGATGATAATGTTTTGTCAAGGCAACGCTTACCTTTTCTTAGGTATTACTAGTAGGTGCTAGTAATAATTACGACTATCCGTGTAACACTAACACAAAGACACGTAGCGATGATAACGTAGGCATAAAACTGATTTACAACTCGCTTCGTTTTGCAATCGGCGTTTCAATGTTACTGGAAATTGTTTAGACTTTAGCCTATAGGTCTTTGGACACTGGACTGCACTTTTATGTACTTCTACTTGGTATCTGCGCTTCTTTACAATTTGGAACAGTAATTTTAAAAAGTCCTAAACATAGATGTTCAATAAAAGAAACTTAAAATGTTACTTTCGTTAAAACCTAATATTCGAAAATGGGAAAAACACAACCCCTTCATTATTTAGTCGTTGTGACGTGTCAGTTGGGTGATAAAATCGGGGATTCCCCTGTCATACACCCGGTAATACGTATTCAAATGGAAAAATTCTGTAACAAAAAAATTCCTAAGTATTGCTTATGTGGGATATAATATTTTTCTATTTTATTATTGCACAAAGAATTTACATTTTGGAACTTGGGATTTCTGAAAAAAAGAAGAAGTAAAGAAAAGAAAATTGAGTATGAGTTGGTTTTGAGGCATTTTTAACAACGCTTTAATAATTATTTTCATACTCAAGTTCTTATTAAATTGGATATCTTTTAAGATTAATTTGTTCACAAGTGCAGTTTTAATGAAGCATAATTTAAAATATTATGCTGGGAAATATACAAAATAAAGCGATAAAACCATATACCACGATGACGCCACACCGAGCACCAATCGCGAAGAATCCTCAAGGTCTGTTACTTCTGAGAATAATATGGTTATTGTAATAAAAGAATGCAGGGTTGCCACCTCAGGTATTTAGGAGGTAGGTAAAAATAGAGTTAAAATTCTTTTTTAAATAAGAATAACAATCGTTGGCATTCTCGTCATCGCAGATTTTTCAAACAATTTTATCAAATCACATTAATATAACATCATGATTAAAGATAGGTAAACTACTGTAATTACTTTTTTAAATAATAATATTAGTCAATGAACAGCGTTTACCATTTAACTTACAACGAGTTGTAACTTCTACCTACTAGTAAGTTTTTTAACCATTGTTTGTATGCGTAATTTAACCTTCATTAAGTAAAAGGATTAACTACATTCCAGCGAGCGATTGTTCAGTAGAAAGCAGGTAGTTTTGGCATTGAATGTACCATACCTTTAGATAGTTCAGAGCACCGGTTTTCAAACTGTTTTGGAGGCGGAACCGTTTTAAGACGCGACTTTTTGACGGGCCTTTAAAAATAATGTTTTGTCTTTGAATAAATAATTGTCTCCATACTTGAGTCAAATGACATTTCTAAAAACAATTTATATATTGCTCGCGCAGCCCCTACAAAATGTTTGTAAAGCCCCAGGGCTTTGCGGAGCACACTTTGAGAGCCGCTAGTTTAGAGTGTAGAATAATGGCGGATGATACTACATATTTTGTGAAAGCTGTCAAATCAGATAAGCCTTTCGTGCTTTATCTTGTGACCTACACTTGTTTGGCCAGGCCACTTTCCTTTTTAGTCGTTTCCTGTGCATCTTGCCATTCATACATTCTTGCTGTATGAATGTAACCATTCAACATATTCTTTACTAATATTGTATTATAAATGCGAAATTTACAACCATTCATTTATCATTTAAAATTTTTTGTTTGTTTTTTTTTGTGACAACCCTAACAGTGTTTAGTTCTAAGTATCGGTTTTCAATACCGGAATGCGTTTTTTGCTAAACCTTGTGCAGGTTGATACAAATAAAGACAAATCAAATGAAGTAGGTAAAGAAAGTTTAGGTACAGGTAAAGATCTTGTTTATACTGAACTGGCGTTATTTTTTTTAATGTGAAGAGATCAGGCTACTTAGGCAACTTTAATTCCATAATTTCTACAGAAAGTTACTGTACATAGCTATTATTAATATTACTACTTCGCTGTGGAAGTAGCTGAATATGAAACCTCCTTTTTTGTAAGTATTTGTAAGTATGGATTTGACAGATTTGCAAAACATGCAGTATTTTAGAAATGCATCTACGCGTCGCGTTGCAGTCTGAATTGACACTAACGCTTGTCAAATTCCACACATTTTAACGATGTCAAAATTATCGAAACGCGATTGCAAGTTGTCTAAGTACCGTGCGTGGTAACGCGTAACTTCGCCACCACAGAAAGTTATGTAGTTGCCTCTGACAAGGAATATTTTAATGATGTAAAATTATTTTTATGAGACATCAGGAGAACGGCGCTGTAATTTTCGTTCATAATGAAACAATACTACCCACTGGCCACTGGGGGACACTTAAGTGTAAAATATACTTCATGCAAAAATTTTAACGAAAACCCATATTCGTTAATTTTACACGGGTACTGAGACAGTCTGCAATCGTGTATCGATAGCGAAGTTAGAAATAGAAAATGTATGCAATTTGACATAAAGATTAACGAATCGAATTTTCAGCTTCAACTTGGCTATCGAAATTATCGAAGACAAGTTAACTAAGTACCCAATAACCTTGCTTTTCAATTTTCAATAAACAAACTGTAAGGTCAGTGCGGGGAAATGTAGCTGGGGGGCAAGTGTGACTGCTTTAATTTTTCGAAAAACTGTTTGAGCTTATGGTGGCAGCGACATCTGTTGTTGTGCGTAAAACTAATTTCAATGTACACAATCTCAATCCAGATGGAACTGTCAAGCACTTTTGAAGTTCTCGCCATTTTAAAATCTGTCACATTTTTTAAGACGAACTCTAATCTCTAATCAATAAAAATCTTGGTGATTTTGAGGAACCTGATAATCGTATACCGGTAAGTTGCTTTTTTACTAACTAAACTTATTATTTCTAATAAAAGTATAATTTTGTTGGAATTGTTTCAAATAAGAGATTTATGTCTATTAGAAAAATCTGACCTCAAAATTTTAGTGCTGGGAAAGTGTGCCTACTTTGCATGAGGCAAGTGTGTCTATATGTCACACTTGCCCCAAGTCAGGGTTTACAAACATTTGGTCTAATATTAGTGATTATATAATTTCTGATTGCTTATATTGTGTTTACTTTTTAGTAATTAAAAATAAAACTTAGCAACTTCACTATTCAGGCTTCTGTAACCCAAATAAGTAAGTATCATATTCTTTAAATTAACAATAAAATAAAAGAAATAACTTATTCAATAATTTTTACTCAAAAATGTTTTTTACCCCTCTTCAACGTAGTATGCCACACTTACCTCATAACTTTTGCTCCTTTAATCTTTCCTCAGAAACTATATTATGTAATATAGTCGTCATATGATTAGTTCCGATGATCAGGTGTATACGAGATAGTCACACTTGCCTCACTTTCTTGGGTAAGTCTACCACAGCACTTTATAAAAGACCTTAAAAGCTAGTGATTAATAGGCAATATTGTGTAGAGCGCTTTTTTACCGGTCAATTATGAACCTTATCGTATTTTGATTTCACAGAGAGTGAGAAATTAAACCTTAAACTACTTGATTTTTACGTTCAAAGTAAACATGAAAAAAAGTATGGCGCACTTACCCGTATCGACCTTATAGGATATACGTCTTAATAGTAAATATACGTACTTAATATTATAATATGTATCATCTTATTTATAATAAAATTCTCGTGTCACAATGTTAGTCAGCGAACTCCTCCGAAACGGCTTTACTGATTTTTACCAAATTTTATATTATGCATATTCAGTAGGTCTGAGAATCGGCTACTGGGTACTTTATATATATAAAGTACCCAGTAGTATATATATAAATAATAGTAAATTATTACAACCTGAGACTGACGGCGACTATTGTTTATGCGACGGGATAGCGATCGACGTTGCCATGGCGACATACTTATTTAGTCACTTCAATAAAATAATATGGGCGAAATACTTTATAATTTATGTTATGGCAAAGCAACGTTTGCCGGGACAGCTAGTAATTTATAAAATCTTTTATGTTTATAACAGAGACCATAACAAATTCAAAAGGCTTTAGAGTTTAGGCTTTTAGTCCATCAAAGCGTATTCACAATAGAAAAGTCCTTAGATCAGAAAAGGTTTAAATACAAAACAAAAACAAAAACCTTGGCATAAAAATCTGAGAAATATCCGGAACCACTTAACATATTGTATGATGTACAGCCCTATTAATGAATGGAATTTCTATAATACTGGAACTATAATATTAAATAAAATCGGACAAGTACGAGTTGTACTCGCGCACGAGGGGTTCCGTAACACTACAGAGCAAAAATAGGCTAAAAATTGTAATTTTTGTATGGGACTTAACTATTTAAATTTTATTATTAATTATTAAAGTAGCTATAGCGGTCCTTGAGTTACAGCCTGGTGACAGACAGACGGACAGACATCGAAGTCTTAGTAATAGGGTCCTGTTTTTACCCTTTGGGTACGGATAACGGAACCCTAAAAATACGTGTGGCAATCGGGGACCACCGCAGTAAGGGCCGATTCACACCGGATCGGCAGCGGCCGGCAGCGGCGCGAAGAGCACTTTTAGTGTGAAATAATTTTAAACTTTATTTACATACTTATAACTACTAGTATCGCTTGAAAACTTCTAAAAGGGCTCTAGGCGCCGCAGGCGGCCGTACTAGTAGTTATAAGTATGTAAATAAAGTTTAAAATTATTTCAGACTAAAAGTGTTCTTCGCGCCGCTGCCGGCCGCAGCCGATCGCACCTCTGCCGACCGCTGCCGATCCGGTGTGAATCGGCCCTAAAGCTATTGCATAGCGTATTTGGCGTGTGCCAGTTCGGCAGACTTCGGCATGGTGTTTGTGTAAAGACCATGCCGAAGTCTGCCGAACTGAAACGACGCTAGACGATGTGTTAGGTTAATTTTCGTTACGGGATTTCTGGATTCGGTCGCCGCGCTCAAAGCCCGCTATAAAAAGCTACAAAAATTACAAAAAAATATACTAAATAAATTCGTACTATGTAGTAATACGCAACGACTACTATGACTACTGTGCTTCTCGCTTAATCGATTCTAAATTCTGATGAAATTTGGAAACATGGCGTGAAGATATCAGACAGACAGATAAACAGACATTCGAATTTATAATATTAGAAATTAGAATGGATTTTGTGTGTGCTTTTAAGACAGTAGACAAAACCTAACGATGAAATATGAAATAAATCAACCCGTTCACTGCAACAGTTTGCTCTGAATGGGATATGTAACTGGATAGTTTGAGAAATGCTAGCGAAACTGGCTTGTGGTCTGCCACTTTGTGGTAATTAATATTCGCTGATTGCAGGATGTTGGTGATGTGATCCCTTACTAGTTAAGGTCCGTTTACACGATACGGTAGCAAGTAGAAAAAGTATAGCAAGGGTCGCTCACAAGATACGATTGGCAGAAAGTAGCAAAAGTGTAGGCCACAGGCATGAACGTAGAAAAAAAGGGGACGGAGTCTTGTTATATAATTATACAAAACTGTGTCTTCACTTTTCTTCAGAGTCGGCCACGCACACATTCTTACGCCTGTCAAATGGTATAGACTAGCGCAAGAATGTATGCGTGCGGACCGTGTACATACAGCCAGCTGGCCGACTCTGAACGACACAGTTTTGTGTATGGTGGGACTCCGTCCGCCTTTTTTTATACGTCCATGGCCACAGGTGAGAAAAATCTTACTTCTTCACGGGATAAAATGTACTCTATCTCCTTTCCCGGATCTGAAAGCGTCTATTTCAACAAATTTCATCAACATTGGTTACTGAACCAATGTTGATGAAATTTGTGTCTATTTCAACAAATTTCATCAACATTGGTTACTGAACCAATGTTGATGAAATTTGTTGAAATAGACCCTTTCAGATCCGGGAAAGGAGATAGAGTACATTTTATCCCGTGAAGAAGTAAGATTTTTCTCACCTGTGGCCATGGACGTATAAAAAAAGGCGGACGGAGTCCCACCATACACAAAACAGTGGTTAGCGTATATTTTATTTTATTTGTATAGAAACAAACGGACACTTTTCGCTGTCGGATAAAAACGTGAACAGATTATTTTTCGTCTATATTCATGACGCTAGTTTATTATATTCTGTGACGCTAGTAACAGTTTCTTGATAGTACTTAGTAATGAAATAGCTATGCCTGTCTATTATCTAGCCTAGCGATCGTGACAAATGGTTAATAATGCATTGTTTAGTATGCCAAGGTCCAAGAACTGGATTGCAACAGTTCATCATTATCAGCCAGATGTAGAGCAAATAAAAATATGTTCTAGAAAGAGATGGGGCAAATACATTTTTTAATTTTATTAACCCATCACGGATTCATCATCCTTTATTTAAAACAATAATCATATAATGTATGGAAATACGGCCCGCTCCGCTGCGTCCACAAAGTGCGCGTACCTTAGAAGTTAGAGAACACACATAACTCTATTTTTTACACTATTGTTAGTTTTAGTGATAATATCCACAGCCGAACGTATAACCTCCTCCTTTTTGGAAGTCGGTTAATGAAATAAGGTTAAAAGTTGGCAACGCCTGGCTTTGGTAGCGCTGAAAAAGATAGGAATTATATGAAACTGTAACAAACAAAAGCACCGGAGAAGACTTGACAGTTCTGCGAATAAATTAAATGGCGGACAGGTCGGCGAACCTCGAAAAAATTTCACGCGGGAAAAGATAGACTTCACAAAAGTCAAATTTATGTGACAGATAAATCAAAAAATTTGACAGTTCCTCGCGTAGGGATGTGCACGCAAAGTTTTTTTTTTGCAAAAAAAGTATGTAGTCTACCCAAATGTTGGACTTGCTTTTTTTTCACTGCCTTCGTAATAATATTATCATACTACTATTATAGTAGTTCGTTTAGGGCAGCGCAGCTAACATATTAAATAGCTCCTTATGTGAGCTTCGATTTATAATACAAACGAGGCTAGATTTCTTGGAAACTTTCATTGTGCTTTGCAGAACGTAGGTGCTAAGCAGAAATGAAATTTGATCCTCTCAATGTGAGTCAAACTCTCACTTAGGCATGTGGAAAGTATACATTTACTTGTGATAAATATTAGTACAGTTATTAGGTATAGTTTCATAGAAGTTATAAATACTTAGCACAATATGAACCGGATAGCTCGTAGTTAGAAAAACTACAGCCTATTCTATTTAACTTGAAATGGTGTTTTGGATACATTAACATATTAACTAAATAAAGACAATATTGTTACCACTGACGCGTTTGTTGAAATTTACACAGGTGGATCAATTTACATTCGACTGCTGATAACGACCTTGGCATGCGGGCTTATCCTAGATTAAATTATTTGCACAAAGAAAACATTATTACGCTCCGATAAGCACTTTATCAGTGTTATTACCGTCGCAATCAAAAGGTAGTGCACGTATACCTACCGTCAAAATCTGTAGTTTCACAGAATTCACCGAGTTATTGCAACATTCCAAAACACAATAGTAATCTTATCACGTTTAACTGTAACTCACAACACGTTTTTACACTCCACCTGTCACTGTTACACTTTCGCAAAAAAGTAAAAAATATTCGTCAGTTTTTTTTTACGAAAGTTACGTCGACGCGATGACGCGAAGCACAACAGTACCGCTCTACTCGGCGCTCCGTCGCGGACTGAAGCGGGGCGAAAGAGAAAGGTCGAGTAACGTTTGAATGGAATTGTGCGAGTGCGAGCGAGACGGAGGACAGCGAAGTAGTCGAGCTCCGCCGGCTCCGCGGCCGGGAATGACCACATGGCGCGCATTTTGTTTTGTTCAATTGCACAAATTAAGAGTTGGCGCGTTTTTGTTTGAGCCACGTGTGCTCTGAAGAACTTAATTTTTTGTGTGTGTTTTTGTCCATAAAAATGAGGCCAAGTTTATAAATAAAAGAACCGGGAAGTAATCAAACTTCTGGGTAGAGGTGGTCCGTTCCGCGGGTTATAAGTTTGAAACTTGTAAACCGACTAGGAAACTACGGTATTTGAAAGTGCGTTGACAAATTAAATCGATTGCATAGTGTTAACGTAGTAACTATTTACTGTACTTATTTAGTAATCTGTGTTAGTTATCGATTGTGTTCTGAGTCCAGTGTGTTTGAGAAGACCTGGCAATCAAGACTCAGTGAGTAACTTTGTATTGTGTACTATACATACTATGTAGTTACTACTGTACTCGGCGAAACATGGCGGTAGCGGTCATTGGTCATCCCTGTCAAAAACTTTTCATTTTCTATACAAAGCCGCGAATCGCGATTGACATCTGAGTTCTGACACTTCACTGTCAATCGCGGTTTATATGGAAAATTACAAGTTTTTGACAGGGAGTCAATGACCGCAACCGCCCTGTTTCGCCGAGTACAGTATAATTTTGTTTAGCCAACGATCCAATACTTCTAAGCTGAATAGATATTTTAACAAGCAGTAATTTATATAGCCTTATCTCATAAAAGTAAGGCAAGCTGTGCAGCAGCGTATTGGTGTTGTTTTGCTCAACAGTTATAGCATTATTTGTTGCGACTTTTAAAACAATTTCACGTCCAGATTTGAATGTAACATTATTTCGTCAAACAAAGCCTCTTGATAGTCTCGCTAAATAATTAACACCGGGCGAGGGGAGAGAGACGTTATGCAAATAGGAAATTAAACTCGAGGGCTCATTTTTGAATTAAATCACTGTTTACTTTCAATTAAAATGGCGGGAGAGTGATTTGCCGCCCTAAATATTATTTTTTAAGTAATTATTTGTTAAAATAATTATTATAGCGGCAACAGAAATACAAAATCTGTGAAATATTTCAGAAGTTTAGCTGTTCTTGAGATACAAGCCTAGACAGATAGAAACCTAAGTCTAGGAAGTAGGAACCCTCAAAAGCGTGGGACATAGATGAAGCGTCAAGCGAGTAGCGACAGCTTCACAAATCACAATAAAAGAAAATCCCTAGTCTGTTAATTTTATAAACTTTTGCTTTTCTTGCAAGTACGGAGTACCGCCATTTCACGTTACCCATGTAGGTACTTAATGTTTTTCCTTTGATTATTACGCGTTTATGCGCAACATTTTAATACGCGTTGACATTGCCAATGATCAGTGCCAAAATAAAAAAATGTATCCCAAAAAAACGTTATTTCGCCATTTTCTAGTACGGAACCCTTTATTCAATCCGGCTCGCACTTGGCCGGATTTATTTACAAAGTGCACAGAATAGAGTAGCCACACATTTGCAAGTTTAGAAACGCTCTTTTTACTTCAGACTCATTTAAAATAGCTCTGAAACGACTTATTTTCCTAACAAAATGGACTGATATTTTTGTTCTTTATGTTTCACGAGAGAGAATTTAAAATTTCGCATCATTTTAAAAACTTTTATCAAAATGAGCACCGAAAATCTAAAGAGAAATATCCTTTTAAATAACTCAAAGAAAAACTTGATAAAGACCATTCTTTATGGAGGGAAGGTACATCAACTTGGGAAAAGGGTCGTTCCAAGTTCAAGCCCCAGCCCTTAACAGATTCTTATATTCCATGATTTAAATAATGTGTTTTGTTGTTCCTTATTTGAATAAAGGGAAAATATTATGAGAAAAGTTCTTTCCTTTTTCCTTATTAGAAGTTTGAAGTAAGTACATACTGGTCATAATAGTAAATCCCTTCAGTCCAGTGTCTAAGAGCGTCGTTAAATATATAACATATTGATTCCAATTTTGGTTATGACAATGCAGGCTGATCAGTGATCACTTGATTTGTCTGACAAGTAAGATGATCCATAAGTACGTCGGATGGGCATGTAAAAAGTCGGCCCTGCTCCTGATCCCTCGCCAATCGTGTATGTCATCCGTCCAACTATGTAGGTAATACTGGAGATAGAGTGCTCCTGTACTGCACACACACTGGAGGTAAACTTATGACCTCCGTTTTAGAGTCAGACAGCAGACTTTAAAGCTTAAACCAAACTTTTTGTGTTCTAGGAAAATAAATATAAGTAAGTCATACATAATATTTGGAGGTACACCACAAATTAATCAGTTTGTATGATATAGGCCAGTGGTCACCAAATGGCGGACCGCGGTCCGCATCCGGACCGCCGACCCATTGTGTGCGGACCAAGCATGTTCGAAGATGATCTTCGTTCATCTTAGGACTTCAACATCTCCAGGATTTAGGCCCGTATAAATAGTCAGTACTCAAGATGCATCTCGGACTCAAGACACGGTTCAGGCTCTGTGATTGGTTGGCTGTCAAAATTTGGACCAATCACAGAGCCGAACCGCGTCTTGAGACCGGGTCACATCTTAAGTACTGACTATTTATGCGGGCCTTAATGTCAATATAGCTATATAGCTTGCACCAATTTCATTCCAAACTTCAGAGAGATATTTAGCTACAAAAATAGTTACTTTTCTCATTGATATCTAAATAAATACCTTTGTAATTTCCGTAATTACCTTTGTTTAATACATTTTTTTACAAAATGTGTGGACCGCGAAGGTCATTTCATGTCTTAAAACGGACCCCGAGCGAAACTAATTGGCGACCCCTGATATAGGCCATAGGGCTCACTCTGACCTCCCACCCCTTCGTCGATGGTCCTGAGATGTCCCTTTTTGACACTTACACCAGAGCTAAGTACGATTATCTTTTCCGAGGCTGACCACGGTACACCAGTGTGCCGCGGCATACACACTTTGCGAATCACTGCTCTAAACCAATGGACTACAAAATCGTTACAAGTGATGATGATGATGATGATGGTCATAAAGGCGTGCTCACACCGCGGTGTAATTAGTGGTCAAGCGGCGCTCGGCACAAATTTGCCGACCAACGAAAGAACTTCACGTGGAAGCACGTAGCTGTTACAAAGACCACTCAACAGTAAACCCGCAATGTGCTCATGAGCGGAGCGATTTTTGCTCAATGTATAAAAGTCCATACTAAAGCATACTATACTTATATTATAATTTATAAATGCGAAAGTGTATCTGTCTATCTGTTACCTCTTGAAACACGAAACCGCTGAACCAATTTTGATCTGTATGGAGATACTTTGGGTCCCGGGAAAGGACTATAAGATACTTTTTATGCCGTTTGGTTCCCGCGCGATAAACCAATTAAGAGTCCGTATACGAAATTTTGCCGATGAATATGAAATTGCAAAAGTTCGCTACAGAAATATTATTTGGTTTTTTCCCCTTATTAGATTTAAAAATAATATATATAATAATTATTAGATTTAAAAATATATTTAAGGGGCCGGGTACCCTCGAAATTCTCATACATACGTAATTCCAAAATCATTTTCTCATACGAAAATATTTAACATGTTTGAGTTGTTTTTCAGTTTAAAATAGTAATTGTCTAGGTTCCTGCACAAAAATTTATTTCAAAATATTTAAACATTATTTTTTTTTTGTTTTAAATTTTTTTTAGTAAATTTAGTACTTAATATTTAAACACTAAAAAATAGAGTAAAACACTAAAAAATATATAAATAAATAGTAAATTTACTACAAAATATTTAAATACTAAAAAATATTTTTTAGAGTTTAAATATTTTGTAGTAAATTAACTATTTATTTATATATTTTTTAGTGTTTTACTCTATTTTTTAGTGTTTAAATATTTAGTAGTAAATTTACTAAAAAAAATTTAAAGAAAAAAAAATTTGTGTTTAAATATTTTGAAGTAAATTTTTGTGCAGGAACCTAGGTAATTACTATTTTAAACTGAAAAACAACTCAAACATGTTAAATATTTTCGTATGAGAAAATGATTTTGGAATTACGTATGTATGAGAAATTCCAAGTGTACCCGGCCTCTTAAGCGCGGACTGCCGACTCGAGCCTTGCGGCGAGTAATATAATGTGAGATTTAGGTTGTTCTGAATCGTGTTTTTTGGCACAATTTGTTTTATTTTCTTTTTTCTCGAATTGGATAGAATTTTATCTATAGATTATTTCTGTCGTTTTCTTTTTATGAATTACAGCTCCAAGTTGCCGAAATTAACAGCAATTCTTTGCCCATTTTCTCTAAAATTTTGCCGAGTTACATATTTTTTTACTCAACTATTTCATATTAAAGTGGTAAAAAGTAATTCCAACATTGTATAGACGACTTTTTCAACAGTACATTGTATATTTTTCATACCGTTAGACGTCAATACAATCCATAAACAGGTGATATTCTAAACCTTTTACAGCAAAAATCACAAAACTGTCGCGGGTTTGAGTTGGATTATTTAAAAATACTTTAAAAAAAATCTAGCTCCAACATTAGATCATATTTGAAATGATCTTACATGTTGTGCATTAAAACTTATAGAAATACTGTATTTTAACTGTTAAATCACGTCTGTTAAATCAGCGAAATCGGCAAATTTCGTATACGGACTCTTAAGTATGGCGCAACGAGTTGCAGGCGTCTAATCTAACTTTTAATACAATAATTCAGCAGATATATCTTTTCCCTAAAAAGCCCCGCGCGAGTTTTTTACTAGAACTTCGCTCCGACTTAGTCTCGTCACAGAATATATATAATTAGTACATACTGGTACTAGTCTGATGCAGTCTGGAAAAAAAGTTTCTTATCGCTTTTAAAAAGAAAGTTTACATGTAAAGTTCAAGAAAGAGATATAATAATATTATCTTCTTTGCGGTTTGCCGATACGTAACACCTATTTATACTATGTAACTTCGTTTGTGGTTGTAAAGTTCTTTACTTAAATCTATTTGGTGCTAAAAATATGTAGTCATGTTTAGAAAAGTTTTAACCCATCAAGCCCCATAAGGACACCGGTGACCGCGACAACAATAGAATAACAATATATTTCCAAGAATCCGCGATCGAAGGATTAATCCTAAATCCTAGAGTTTAAAACGCTTATCTCAATGCACACCCTTAGCTATAGTGCGGCAGGACTGGCTTTTCGGTTGTTGAACGCGACTTGACTGGAAGCACGTTTAGTTTAGCTGGGAGTTAGTTTGACCCTTATGTGCTTGGCATAAAGGACATGCCAGGGGTTCAATAACTGTGAGCAGTGGAATGCACTTTGAGAACTTTCAGGGTATCGATGGGTTGAAAAGGCTGGTGGGCTGCATGCACGAATCCTGTTACTAGGACATGGAAAAACTTACCTGATGTGTGCAGTGTGACTTTTTCACAGTGTGGACCACTGATATTCTACTTTAAATACAGATCTGTTACGTTCATACTATTTTCCGGCTTAAATCTTTTCCGAACAATTTTCAAATTCAAAATTGGACACATTGACAAATTTGACAGACAGACAGAAAAGATACGAAATGCCATTTACATAAAAGAGACAGACTAAATAAAAGACGACTCAATTGGGTCGTATTTGAATCTTCACAACGCGCCCGGTAGTAACATATATCTGCTTTGAATTTTTTATATAATATATCATTGGTGTGGACATTTAACGTATCAAAACAGCATCTTTAGTAACTAGTATTAGTATTATTTAATGCCATAATAATGTTAGTTAAGGTAGTCAAACTTTGGGGGGCGGAAAATACTTTTTTAAAACTAATAAAATTTATTAAAGTTGAACTTAAAGTTAATTACAATTAAGACTTAATTATGACACGTCTGAGCAGAGTTGCATGCTCTGAACGAATGCCCTGAAGATATACTGACTTATTCTAACGATCCCTGGTAATGGATACCCCTGGGATCTTTAAAGAGCACCAGAGCCCAACATGACTAGGTCCTCACAGTAGGATGTAACAAAATGTATGCTTATTAAGTTATTACTTAACCGTTCATTGGCTTAGAGCTTGGACTGTAATCTGCATAAATTCTTCGCTCCTGTTGGTCGCAGCGTGATATTATAAATATCGGATTTTCCAACACAAAAACAAAGTTAAATTCGAACCAGTAGTTTAGTGAATTATCGCGTTCAAAGCAACAAACAAACAACTCTATTGCTTTATAATATTAGTTGAGACTATAGATGACTGATTCCACTTAAGTTTTATTCACGCCACTTAAAAAGTTTTATAAAGGCTTTAATATTTGAGGACGTCTTAAGTTAATATCTCTTGGGGAGCGCTTAGGAAGTTTTCATTTTATCACGAAAGACTTCGCTAAGGGACGGATTAAAATTCTCCCAAAGGTTAAGTGAGATCGTTAAGCCGAATTTAGGTTAAAAACCGAGTGTATTAACCTAATCTTGGAATAATTTTGAATGGGACAAAGAGGGAGGATTGGCTGGATCAAAGGGTCGCACAGAAAACCGGCGTGAAATAACGTTCATATGTTATAACTTATATCACAAGTTTCGCTCGGTTAGTGTTGTCAAGTGAAGCTCGACTTCCGAAGTTTTATAATGCTTAGAATCTATTCATTTAAGATTTTGATTTGCTGACGCTAAAACACTTACCGAGCAACAACGCTGTTGAAAAAATAAATAACAGTAACAGAACACCAGGAACATCCATACATATTATTATAAAACAAAGTCACTTTTTTTTCCCTCATGTCCCTTTGTTCCCTTTAATCTTTAAAACTACGCAACGGATTTTGATGATTATTTCAGTGTTAGATAGCCCATTTATCGAGGAAGGCTATATTTTATCACGCTAAGACTAATAGGAGCGAAGAAATATAGGAAAATGTGGAAAAAACAGGGAAAACTATTTGAAAGGACTAACTTGAACGCGCTAATCTCAGAAACTACTGGTCCGATTTGAAAAATTATTATAGCCCATTTATTGAGGAAGGCTATAGGCTATATTTTATCACGCTAAGACTAATAGGAGAATGTGGAAAAAACGGGGGAAATTATTTGAAAGGGCTTATCTCGCTAACTACTGGAGCAATTTTATAATATTTGGCACAGATAAGAAGTAGACCACGTGAAGGATCATAGGCTATAGATTTGAATCATTTTTTCACTGGCTATACATTTTATACCCGTGCGACGCCGGGGCGGGTCGCTAGTTATATATACTATGCTGACGCGGAAGAAGTCGCGGGCAACGGCCAGTAGAAAATAAATTATTGCAATATTGTTTTCTAAGGTGTTTTATTAATTTATAAAATAAAAATAACGCCTTCAAATAAAAAATTGCAACAAAGTTATTTTTAACGCGGCTGATAAAAGTTTTGGTCACTGAGAAGTGTCTTACACTATATGATACTAGTTCAGAATAATATTCTACAAATTATATATAAATATAATTATTTGAAAGGGCTTATCTCGCGAACTACTGGAGCAATTTTTATGTTATTTGGCACAGATAAGAAGTAGACCACGTGAAGGATCATAGGATTTAATAATTTTTTCATCGGCTATATATTTTATACCCGTGCGACGACGGGGCGGATCGCTAGTTTATCTATATAATTATTATGATTTATGAGTGATGTAGAAGGGTTTTCGTGATACTAGAGAAGTTTTGCGGCTATCATTATGTGTGTTTCATTACCATCAGGAGAACCGACTGCTCTTTCTCTGTATAATTTTATGAAAAGAAATTAAGAACGCTCGACGCAATGTTATTTAGAAATGCCTTCGAAACTCTAGATAGAAGAGATATTGTGTATTCCATTCCTAGCAGATGCTAAGCATGAACAAACAATTATTTTGAATTTAAGGGTTCCCTAGCAATTAATTTGCAAAACATAATGGCTACTCAATTTGAGAGTCCTATTTCATATCCGTCTATAATTAAGTAAAAAACAAGTATTTTTGACACCATGAAATTAGTAACCATATGGCACGCTTCTATGAGGATTCAACCCCCTAATTAGTGTTACAAAATTTAAAACCCCCGACACCTGGGGTCGAACAGTCCCTGATATATTAGATGTATAATCTATGGTCACAATTAACTATATTATTAGAGTAAATACGAAAGGGTTGAGTAATGGGTGCAATTTTTTAAGCCAAAATTCCATAGAGACTGGTCGTTATTTAGTTGGTTTCGTTCAGGTTTCGTTGGACATTTCCTGAGAGATAGCCACGTAAAAAACAAAAGAAAAATGGTATGTTTGAATTTTAAATGTGTAGTGTGTACTCCTATTTAATTAAAAAAGTGCTATTCACACAAAACCTAAATTATTAAGTACGAGTACTTAGTTTAATAAAAACTGATTGAATCGAAAGAAACGTGGCTGCATTAAAATAGTAGGATTCGTTTCTTTTTAAACTGCAAAGTATTTTCATAAGATAAACCAACGACATTGACATTTCATGAGAATACTTTGAAGTATTCAGAATAAATCGAAGAAAGAACGAAACTCAATAAAATAGGAGAATCAGGGCAAGTCAGAAAAAGAACAAATGTCAGGACTTTTACGCATCCGGATATAGCCAATGTGGCGTAAACCGGATGTGCTGGGAATAGTCATCAGCTGCTCGGTCCATTAGCACCATTGTTTTAGCTGTCACCACTGATGTATGGCTGATGGCTTGTCGCTTGACTACCAAGGTCAATTTGGCTATTTAAATCTTACAGTTCGATCCTATTGGGATCAAATTCTACCGTAGCAAAACCAACCACATCAGACACACTAATGTAAGCTTGAAAAAGTTTTTTTATTCACAAGATGTCCCTGTGAACTTCGTGTCACTTATAAACCTTCCCTGGATTTCCACAATTATTTTTCAAGACCAAAATTAGCCAGATCGATTCAGCCGTTTTTGAATTTTAGCGACCTAAAATTTAAAAGTCATTTTTATTTAAGTACATAGATTTATGTGTTTATATTATGAAGATTAATTGATAGACAATTACCCTAATTGGTGTTCTTGTATATAACACCAATAATGACAGTACATCAAAAGTACGAAGTAGTATTTGATCATCTTATAGCAGTTGTTAAAGTTGTATCTATGAAGAACGCTAAAACGCGTCTATGTAGAACAGCGCTAAAGAGTGGGTTAGACAATTTTCAAGCAATATTTTCTCAAGAAGAACCAAACAATTCAAAGCAATTAATTCTGAATTAGTTTAAGGGCCTTACAACCCAAACCCTAGCAGCTGTTAAGCGCTAGGCGCCAGAGAACTCACAATATTTGAATATCGTTAGCCTCCAATATTTTTAAGTGTCAACAGTTGACTGCTTTGTTCCATCGATGGTACTCCATGTCCCAAATGTTTCGTACCAATTGTGTCCCAATCCCAACCCCACTGCTGGGACACGTGTGCCTTCATCGCGTGACATTTCATATTGCTTTTTGTTTGCACGCTTAGTTTAATTAAAAGTGTTGGGCCATAAGGTAGGGGTTAGAATCGGAATTGAGAGGGCCAGGAAAATTTTTGTAGGCCCATTAAATTTTTGACAGATTACAGACCCCCTGAATTTTCAAAGGGTGTAAGTTGTAACAGCTTTTAAGGTTCCGTACCCAAAGGGTCTGTCTTTCTTCTCTTTGGTTTATGATGGCATGGTACCCTTCGTGCGCGAGTCTCGTTCGCAATTTGCCGATTTTTAAAACAAGTCTACTTTAGTCTCTCATAAAAAGTTAGTTTACTGTCAGTAATGCTAAGTACTCACATACGGTTTTGCTCGATTGAGCAATAACGCCAAGCAAAACCCGCGGCTCGGACTTTCGTCCACACATTCAGCATTGCTCGATAGTTTAACTCTGAAATCTAAATCGATACATTTAATTCCATCAAGCTGGCTCGATGCGAGCCTTCGAGCTGTCAGTTTTGCGGTCCACACAGTACCTAATTATTACTCGATTTGGAGTAAAACTATCGAGTAAAACCGTATGTTTTACTCGATAGTTTTACTCCAAATCGAGTGTATATAAATATAAATGTAGTAGTACAAGTCAGCATAAAAGCCGTAGCGCTGAAAATATTTACAGATACATAACTGCCCATCGCCTTTTTTCTTCGTAATCGATTAAAAACCGATAATAATTAATTATAAAGTAATTTAAAGACGATATAGTACACAGACATATTAATTCCTCATTCCCCAATCCCCAATCCCCATCTATTGGGGATCTTTAATTTGTCATCAATCGATACACAATATCAGTCCCCTATGTTTGTTTATTGTGTACACTATAATTTTTTGGCGTTTTTTTATTAATAACTTATTAATATTATAAATTAAAATGGGAATAGAAGGGATACGTGGGAAAAAATTGTGTTATTACTTATTAGTTATTAGTCGCTTTATTTTATGAGACTGCTCAATAAAAGTTGATAAAAGTTGATACTTTTTGTAAAAACAAAAAAAGTCCTACTGTAAAAATATGCAACTAGGTGTTGCCCGCGAATTTTTAAGTACATAGAAATTCGCTCATTTTGCGGGAACCGTACATTGTACGAATAAAAACTACCCTCTGTTTTTCGTGGGCATCTCGTCACCAAATTTCATCAAAATCAGCGTTAAAAAAATTTTCGACGTTAATGATCCGCTTCTTAACCATAGAGACTTTGGGTATATTAATATGACGTGTGCTTTCTTGGCGCCGGTGGTGAAACTTGTCTAGCCCTAGCACATACCTGTCCACACTACATAACTAGGTTCTAGGCACAGACATGTTTTAGGTGTCTAGATGTTCATGCTAGATATCTATTTGTGGAGAAAACACGTGTTTCTTAGGGTTCAGTATAAACAAGAATTTGAGATTAACTTGTTGTCGCCTTTAGGTTCGTTTGCGAATAAATTCGTGTATAGTAGCGGAACCACGGCGGAACTGTACATTTTTACGCAAAAACCACTCCTTTATGTTTTCCAAGACTTAAAGTTTGTTATCGGTTTTGTATATAAGCGTAATTTTTGAAGATAATTTCACACGATTTTTGAGATTAAATAAAAACATAATTTTGTGACTCGTCTTGTAGTTTATAGTTATAGACAATAGCATTCCATGTTATTTTTAGAAGACTCTTCTAACTAAATAGCCAACGGATTACGGAACCACTTATTCTGCGTTTCACACTTGACCGTATGTGTGTAATGTAGCGTATAATTTATAGTATTGCTATAACATAGCTCGAGTAACTTTTACATCTTCATCCATGGTTTGATTAGCCTTATTTGGATTTTATGGGTTTCGGATAAAGTGTCACATTGTGACGTGCCGTAGCGCAGTGGGCCGCTTTTTATTGGCAAATGTTTTATTAGACAGACGACTTTTTGGAATTCGGTCAAAAAGTGTGCCTTGTTATAGTGCGTATTATAGCTCAAAAGTGTTAATTTCGTAGAAGAGTAAACAAAATATTACGAGTAATGTATTAGAAATCAGAATATAATTTTTATAAGTTTGTACACAAAAGAAACACTCGCGGGAATCGTACAGTTTTTCACAGCGAAAAGTATAGATTCGACTGATTAAAACATATACTTAAGCCGGGTCCAGACGAGTGTAACGTGTAATGTAATTCACCGAGTAATGTAACACGAATTCTACGTGTGAACGGCACTACGAGCATTACATGTAACGCTCGAGGTTTATCCATCGGGTGTCGGTTTTCGCGCGAGCACAAAGGCTCGTTTGGACAATTCGCTTTGAGTTCGTGTGCCGTCCACACTGTTGACGCTAAATTACACGTAATCTTACATTACACGTTACACTCGTCTGGACCCGGCTTTACCTAATCAGTTCCTCTATCTACAAGGTATGTATTACAAAACTAAGTGATAATACTTTAGGGTGTGTATCAGTCCCCTTTATTGATTTCAATGTGAAAGTAGCAGCGCTGAAAGAGTTTTTTTTTACTCTTGTATGGGAAAATTCCTGACGCTCCATTGTCCATACAAATCACAAAAAATTTGCTCTTTCAGTGGCTACTTTCACAGTGAACTCAATAATATTATAAGGGCCACATAAAAATCCTCATAAAACTTAGTTTTGTAACACCCTGTATAATATTAGTTAATACTTAATACTAATGTTTTATGTTACCAAGAGAAGTTCATTTTTAATTAGGGCTACAAAAATGTACTTCGAAAGTTACGAATACCTACTTATAGCATTTTTGTTGCGAAGTTTGAAATAAGTATACAATTTTTTGCCCCTAATACGTAAAATAAGATTCGTATTTTAAGTATTTATCCGGAGTTCCGAATATGCCGTTTGAACCCTTGCGAAAATGGTTTAATAACAAAATATACATATTACCTAAAATTTCTTAAAATTCGTTTCATCTGTCAATCTGGGGTATCGGCACTCTATGCATAAGACCCTCAGTCGGCCATTTTGTTTATTTTGGCGGCAAAAACGCCACCCTCCGCCATCTGTCGCTACTCGCTAGTGTGACCCACATTTTAGAATCTAATCAAGGCCTCTCAACCCAGATGGTCGGTCATCATGCGATCAAATTGGAACGAAATGACTGTCAGAATCTACCCATGATGAGGTCAAAAAAAGGCGCTCTCTTAATAATCTTTTTGCTAGATAATAACTACTAAAATTGTATTTTGTGATTAAATGCTGATTGATTTAATTAAATGCTGACTTGATTCAAATATGGATACTGGATAGTTTACTCATTAATGGAACCGAACTTTATAAAAGTACATAGGTATCTACGTACATTAGCCAAAATATTCACTCCATATTGTTATGCTTAAATATTATATTATTATTGTTGCTGTATTTGCCTTGCAGGTCTAGGTAGCTTTTTCAACGTATCAAACAAAGGCCGTTACATGGATTAACGTAAGTGTAAATTATTTATATATTTTTTTAAATTATTATTTTAAAAACGTTCATCTTCTACAGAATTTGATTTTTTTTTGTAAAAATTGAGAAGACTGCAGGGTACATCAAAATTCTTACCATACGAAAATACACGGTTACTGCGGGATTCTTACTCGCACAAAGTAGTGGGGAAAAGCCAATTTGTGAATATTTTCAGAATTATTTAATCAACCCAACAAAAACGTTGGTACCGGGAATCAGAATTTCACGTTGACAATCGGCTCTGGGCCCTGGCAGCCAGCCATCGTATTAGTCGGCGAAATTGCCTGAAAAAACTTCATGTAACGGAGCCTTGATTAAAATTTTCCGATTCAAATGTAGGTTTTGTATAAATTGGGATTTATTTGGGTCAAAAGTACTCTGTCACCTTTGTCTACTCCAGTCGTACTCTTTTAATTATTACTTAAGGCGAGGATCAACCCCAATTTGTTATTCCGTGACTCCCGGTTTACCTAGTTCCAACATAATAACGAAATGTAAAAAAAATATGAGATATAAAGCACAATATTTAAAAGAAATTAAATCATAAACATTTTTATAAAACGTAATACTTTGGCTGTAATTAATTTACAAACTCACTTCCGACAAAAATCTAATTCATCGAAATATAAATATTAACTAGGATAATTTTATTATACATTTTATTTGAATAAATTGTTAGTAAATCTATATTAAAATATTCTGAACCGAATAATTTTGTTTCTTAATATTTATTTCCAAAGATATTAAAAAAAAACATGAAAAATAGAGGAGATCCGCCCCTAGTAACTACAGTTTTATGCTAAGCTAAAATAAATCTTATTGCGATGCGTATACGCTTGGTCTTTAGTTGTGTGCAAGGTTATCGTTTTGAATTGAGATTAATCCCTGCCTTAACTTTAATTTAATAAAGGGTTGACAGATAATGTATGGAATTTGTCAAAAGCTTCATTAAGTTAAAGTTATCTCTATCTCTCTCTCTTATACAGGGTGCAATTAAACCTTCCTGCCAATTTTTGATATATTGATCCTTGTTAAAAATAAAAATACACGTATTTTTTCTTTTATAGTCACTCAGTACTAAAATGTTGAGAAATAGCTTCCGAAAGTTATCCTAAAAACCGCGCGTGACGTGCCCCCGCGCGCGCGCCTCATCCCGCGTCACCCCCTCTCATTCCCCCGCGCCGCGAGTGACCGTTCTGCTACGATTTTAAATGGGATAAAATATTATGTCATTGAAAAAAATAACACCCATTTTTTTTTGGTTAAATGGACTCTCCTAATGATACCTAAGCCCTGAAAAAAATTTGGCAGGAAGGTTTAATTGTACCATGTATATTATCTCCCTAAATGCATCCGTTAGGCGCCGCACAGAACTTTTTATTTTCCTGCACAGGAAACAGAGCCAGATACATAGAAACTTCAAGTTTCAGATGTGTGTTTCTCTTTTATATTATTAATAAATAATAACTAACTGTCCCGGTGAACTTCGTGTCACAGGTCACTTTAAAACCTTCCCTGGACTTCTACGAACATTTTAAGACAAAAAACAGCCCAATCCGTTCAGCCGTTTTCGAGTTTTAGCGCGACTAACACATTTGAAAATCCATTTTTATATATAAGAAGAGTAGCTGTCCCGGCAAACGTTGCTTTGCCATAATATATTAAGGGAAAAGACCTAATGGCAGACACTTTAAGGAAACATGAAACATTTGAATGTTTCATGTTTTCAGTAACTCTTACAAAATAAAACTATTATAATTATTCTCTGACAAATCAATTAAAAAATATATTATTGGTCTTTTTGTAAACTTAGCCATAAGTACTAATAGATGACATCACAAAAAACGAACATCACTAATAGTAGACACCAATACGAGTATGAACTAATAGTTGACATAGAACATTACATTACATTTTACATTTTTCCTATTATTAGGTCTTTATTTGCCATTTTTCGCAAGATTTCATTTACTTCATCATAGTAACTACATGCATCAGAAATATTATCCACGTTGTCTCCAGATTCTATTCATTCTTTCCTTTTATTTTTATTTTTCATATTTTTTTCCTAGCAAATTTATTTTCAGTCTTCATTTGCATATGCTTCTTTTGCCTCTTCTTTTTTCTTTTCTCAGCTCTCCTTTTTCTTCTTTTTACTGCTAAAAAACCAAAGCAATCGATTTTTAGATCAGTGCAAGGTCTAATATTAGACACCATGTCCATTTTTAGGTGCAGTAGTTCTAAGTTCTTAGATTGTTAATAGAATTATATTTTCAGAGAATAGTGATGATTTTTGCAGTAGAAGAAAGTACAAAATAACTTTAGTATGTATTGCAAAACTCAAAGATGAGATTCATGTCATCTATTAGGTTTTTTACATTTTCAAGAACTAATAGTAGACACCCTTTATACTCGTATTGTTAGGGAAAATGGATAAAAAATCATAAATAAACATTAATTAGTGTATACAACATGACCATTAATCCAATGAAATCAATAGAAATTACAAAAAATCAAATAAATGTATTCAAAACTTACGTGCAAAATTTCGCCTTCCTTAACCTATTTGCTAAGAAATTGCCGAGCGCGTGTTGACGCGGTCATATTATTTACGAAAACTGATCCCATTTTAAAATTTTGTTCCCGAAGGCGTCTCTAATATATTTTTTCAATTCAACAGATAGCTTGAGATGCTTATAAAATTTACAGTGGTGAGAAATAATTAGAGTAATTCTTATTTTTATGGTATTTTTGTCATAAGTGTCATTTATTAGTTCAGTGTCTAGCATTAGAGCTACCGCACACCTGAGACACGACTGTCTTAAGACAGACTATCGCATAATAAAATGCACTAGATGCGCACATTTGAGACAAAATGTCTAATAGACAAAGTTGTCTAATGCGCCCCGCGACAAGTCTGACTAACGACTGTCAGCTTCCCTCTAAAGTGTATGCGAGCGCACACATCTACGACAAAACTGTCTAGCCACAATAGACATAACTACCAGTAGTTCGACTCAAGGCTCGGAAACCTGGTTTATCTTCGCGATCCTGTTCGTTAGAAACGCCATACATTTCCAAAAGAGCGTTTTCATTTCGATTCCGCTCTGAACGGTCCGAAATTATTTCTGGTTTTGTTCTAAGAGCAAAATTAAATTGCTCACTGCTCAAAATATCGGTTAGAACCGTTCGCAGTTATGTTCGCCCCGCCCACTCACACACTCCACGACCATCACCCATTGTCCACACATAAGCAAGTTATGGCCTATTGGCTTGTGGGAATAATGCGTGGAGGCCAAAGGAAGATCTTCCGACCGAGCGAGGTGGTATGCTCGGTCAGGCCGAAGCCCACGTGATACATTTCAGCTGTCGTATATATACCGATGCGCTCAGAAAACTTCGATAGCGCGATGCAGGAATGTTAGGCGAATTGTGGGTACCGCCACATCACTCCCCCCCGAAGACCGGAGGTCGAATCTTGGAGTCCTGTCGCTTGAGTCGCCAGTGCCAGAAAGTTCCAGTGAGTCGGAACTGTTGCAGTGAGTCCCAGTGAGTCGGAACTGTAAGCTGCTGCACGGGATCCAGTGAGTCGGATAGCTGCCGTGCGGGGCCGATGCTACTTGCTGACCAGGAGAGATGTGCTCTGCTTGCTGACCGGTCGGTGTAGTGAGAAAGCCCGATGATGCCGATGCGGAGTCGCCCAGGCCGCGGTACATTGCGGCTAGTGGACGAGGTACCCGATGAGGCGATGCTGGCTGACGCGGTGCGGAGGGGCGGGGAGTGATGATGATGAAGGAGACGTGTTCTGTCGAGGGTCACCAATGATATCGAGATGGATGTGGCGAAAGCGTGCTGATGGAGTCTTAAATGCTGACAAAGGTGCTGTCGTATGCCTCGTCACTTTGCTTCTCTGACATGCTTGACACTCCTTAGCCCATTGTCGACATTCCCTGCGTATTCCAGGCCAGACGAACCTTTCTGATACAAGGCGAACTGTTCCCTTCACGCCTGGATGGCTCAGGCCATGAAGAGAGTCAAAAACTTGCCTGCGAAAAGATCTCGTTATAAAAGGTCGTGTACCTGCAGCGGTGTCGCAATATACCTCGACACCTGACTCTGGCATCCTCAGCTTCTCCAACTTGAGACTCGAGCCATTCTGGAGCAAATCCTGCAACTCGGAGTCCGTTGCTTGTTCGCGGGCCAGGGAATGGTAATCTAGGGGCAAACAAACTTCATTAATGCGTGACAAGGTATCAGCTACAACGTTGTCCTTACCAGCCACGAATCTGATGTCAGTAGTGAACTGGCTGATGAAGTCCAGATATCGGAACTGACGAGGAGAACAGTTCTCTCTAGGTGAGGCAAAAGCAAACGTCAGTGGTTTGTGGTCAGTAATCACCGAGAAGGTTCTTGCTTCGACCATGTAACGAAAATACCTGATCGCTTCGTAAATAGCCAGGAGCTCTCGATCATAAGGGCTGTACTTCCTCTGAGATGGCCTGAGCTTCCTGGAGAAGAAAGCGAGCGGCTGCCAGTCTTTGTCCTTCCTCTGCTGCAGAACAGCTCCGATCGCTGAGTCAGAAGCATTGGTCTGGATTGCAAGCTCGGCCTGAGGGTCTGGGTGAACCAAGAGTACTGCCTGTGAAAGACTCTGCTTACATTTATTAAAAGCTTCTTGCAGCTCCGGCGTCATGGTGACTGGATGAGAACCTTTGACTTTCGGTCCTGTCAAAAGGTTGTTGAGGGGTGCCTGCAAGGAAGCTGCGGAAGGTAAGAATCGACGATAGAAATTAATCATTCCCAGGAAACGCCTTAAATCCTTAATTGTCTTGGGTGCTGGGAAGTCCAGGATTGCTTGCACTTAGGACTCAAGAGGTCGAATACCTGCGGCAGAAACTCTGTAACCCAGAAACTTCACCTCAGACTGACCGAAATTGCATTTGTTGGTGTTGATCAGAACTCCATACTCTGCTAGCCTTCTGAAAAGAGTCTTTAAGTGCTCCTGATGCTCCTCATCATCTCGGCTGAAGACCAGAATATCGTCCAGGTCAATAGCGAACAGTTCGTACTTGGTCTTGATGCGTGGCTCCCGTACAGCGGATCGCGGAAATACACACAGGTCTGAACCCGTATCTACTAAGTATTGTACCTTAGTTTTACGATCCGTGATGAACAGGCGGCTCGAAATAGCTAGGCAGTCGTTCGCCGCCACTAATGGCTGCCCAAGGTGTTTCCCGAACTACCAGGCTTCTTCTTGTAGGTGCAGGGCTGGATGCATTTTAGAGCCCGGTCGCCAAACCGGTGGTGGTACCAGCAGAAGGAGCGATCTCTGGACTGGGAACGAGAGCGGGAACGAAAACGGGATCTCCATGATGGACCTCTGGATCGGGAGCGATGGCGTTCACGGAGCTCCATGCTCATTGTCTCCAACCTTCTGCTCAAGTCGGCTACCGTCCGGGTCAACATCTCGATTGATTGCTGAGTAGAAGTTGAAGCAGGTGAAAAATCAACCATCGGTGGCATCGGGGGTGCACTGGCGCCAGCTACTTGCCCGTTCACTGTAACGATGTCGTTGATCCTGTCCGCCAATTCAGCTACGTTCTCGAGGCTCATATTCACCTGCGATGCGACTACGGTTTGCAAGTTGGTTGGTAGTCTACTGGACCATATCGTACGTATGAGATCCTCAGGTACGGTGGGACCGGCCAGTTGCTGCAGGTAGCGAAGAAACTGCGAGGGTTTTCTATCGCCCAACTCCTCATGCAAGACGAACTGCTTTAGCTTCCGCTCCTGTGATGCTGACAATCTCTTGATCAGCTCGCTCTTCAGCTTCTCATACTTGCCTGAAGCTGGTGGAGAAACGACCAGGTCCCGAACTGCCATGGTATGCTGGGGGTCCAGTTGAGACAGTACGAAGTAGAACTTGGTGGTGTCCGCCGTAATATTAGATAAAAGAAACTGACCTTCCAACTGTGCAAACCATAGCATTGGGTCTTCTGAGTTGAAAGTAGGTGTCCGTACTCCAACACGGCATGCTTCTTGCAGAACGTCCTTGGCAGGTGCAGGTTCACTCGCAGGCGCGGAGGCTAGTCCAGCGGCAGGTGCAGCGGCTGGTGCAGCGGTTGGTGCAGCCGGAAGTGTCCTACCTTGGTCCGCCATTTGGGTCACCTGGGCTGATGCTGATGATGAACCGAAGGGGCGTGTGCTGACTAGAGGTCACCAGTGAAGGCAGCTAGGGCCTCGGGGGGAGCTACCTAGCTACCTACGATTAATATTAATTTACTAGGAATTTACTATTTACTTTAATTTAATTTAACTTTTAGGAAAACTGCCAAAACTCAAAATTACTAATTTAAATTTAAAAGGAAATAAATAAAAGATGCCGAAAAACAAACACTCCGATATATTCACTATTTTACAATAATTCGCGATACGGACACCAAGTTAACAATAAGCCCTAAAAATAGTGAATGTCTAAATTCATTACAAAATTCGTCAATTTATAACCAAAAATAATTAATAATAATTACGACTCCCACTTGACCATTTTTATGTCGGAGCGGGGTTGCTCGGGAACATGGCCGCAACGCGTAGAATAGGCAATCGATACGCGTGCGGCCATATTGCCGTGGGCGGAGCTAACGCGATGCGTAGGAGCATCCCCGAGAATCAGGCGATGTGACGTCAGCGGGTGGCGTGATTCCTGTGCTGCGTTTACATGAAAGTTGCAACTTGCCTTGCAACTTGCCCGACGACTCGCCACACTACTCCCCCGCTGAGACCGTGACTACGGGCGGAAAAAATCGGGAAACCGGACCGTGCGTCCACTCCTCGTCTTCTTGACCGCAGTCTGGTCTTCGGCCGGTGGACTGTCCAGGGTTGATGAAGGCGTCTCTCTCGCGACGAAAGCTGGTTTCACGCGGTCTATCGTGACCTTCTGCGTCTTCCCTTTGACCTCTAAGTCCATCGTCTTCTCGTCACGCTGGAGCACCTTGTATGGTCCAAGGTACGGGGCTTCAAGTGGTCTTCGTGCAGGACCCTGGCGGAGGAAGACGTGCGATGCCTTGTCCAGGTCTTTAGGCACATAGAACGGTCGACTGGAGCTAGTGTGCCAAGACGTGGGTTGAGGTGTCAGCTTCTGCATGTGGGAACGAAGTCTGCTCACCAAGCTGCTCATGTCTACCGGCTCGTTGACAGTGGAAGTAAAGAACTGGCCAGGTAGACGTAGCGGTTCGCTGAAGACTAGTTCTGCTGCCGATGCCTGAAGGTCTTCTTTCCACGCGCTGCGGATGCCAAGGAGTACCCAGGGCAGCACCTCGGTCCAGCTCGTAGTGGCGTGGCAGGTGATGGCGGCCTTGAGCTGGCGATGCAAACGCTCAACCAGGCCGTTGGCAGCAGGATGGTAGGAGGTGGTCAGGTGGTGAGAGGCCCCGACCAGGGCAGCGAGTTCCTTGAAGGTGTGGCACTCGAACTGCCTGCCACGGTCGGTGGTGATGTGCTCGGGGCAGCTGAACCGCGCGATCCACCCAGAGGTCAGGGCGGCTGCGCAGGTCTCGGCAGTGATGTCCTGGAGCGGGTACGCCTCAGGCCAACGGGTGACGCGATCTACGACTGTGAGGCAGTACCTGAAGCCAGAAGATAAAGGTAAGGGACCAATAATATCGCGGAGGGGCAGGGAGTGATGATGATGAAGGAGGCGTGTTCTGTCGAGGGTCACCAATGTGGGAATAATGCGTAGAGGCCAAAGGAAGATCTTCCGACCGAGCGAGGTGATATGCCCGGTCAGGCCGAAGCCCACGTGATTCATTTCAGCTGTCGTATATATACCGACGCGCTCAGAAAACTTCGATAGCGCGATGCAGGAATGTTAGGCGAATTGTGGGTACCGCCACAGGCTATTAGACGGTGCACTAGAAAAGGATAGAAGATATCACTCCACTAGTTACTTTCCGCGAGAAATTAACCAGGTAATTTCAGAAGCAATACCGCTCGCATCTCAATTTCGCTCCGAACGAACACTTATCCAAAAACCTAGTTATAGAGCGTTTTAACCTGGTTAAAATAATACCGGTTCCGAGAGTTACTTTCCGCGAGAAATTAACCAGGTTAATTTCAGAAGCAATACCGCTCGCATCTCTATTTCGCTCTGAACGAGCACTTATCCAAAAACCTGGTTACAGAGCGTTTTGACCTGGTTAAAAAAGTACCGGTTCCGAGCTCTGGACTTCGACTGCAAAGAGACGGACAGGTTTCATTATATTATGTCAAATTCGTCGGGTTTCACTAAGATTATGAATGGAATGTACCTCGCGCTGGCTGATACAATTTATTTTTAAATATTTATAGATTTCAAAATTAGATTCTGACAATTTAATCACATGTGCCAAAACATAAACAATAATACGACCAAAAAGAGAAACACGTCCAGCGATCCAAGTACTATCTTTCCCGTCGAGTCTTACCCGTTTATTTTTGAAGTTATTTTTTATATCTATATCTATAAAATTTTTCAGAACTGCTCGCAATAGACGCAAAATGCACTCGGTTTTAATTTTATTAATATACAATTTGTTATTCGAAATACCTAAGTTGTAAATATAAATTATTTCAAATTGACGTGTTTCACAACCCGTTTTTAACGTGTTTAACATATTATTTTATTGAAGTGACTAAATATCTAAGTTACCATGGTAACGTCGATCGCTATCCCGTCGCACAAACAATGGTCGCCGTCAGTCTCAGGTTGTAATAATTTACTATTATTTATTCAACAAATGCACCTATCAATATATAAAGTACCCAGTAGCCGTTACTTACTCAATCCAGTCGAAAAGTATCGACATCTGTTGGAATCTTTTGGAGTTAACAGATAATTGTGACTGTCAATTAATTATAGACAAATAATTTGCAATAAAATAAAATTGCGACTATAATTAAAGATCTAAGCTATCCTATCTCTCAAGTTGGAAAAAAGCACACATTTAAAAAAAAAACATTAAAATCGGTTAAGTAGTTTAGGAATTCATCGCGGACAAACATCGTGACAGGAGATTTATATATGTTACAGTCATAGTGATTAAATAGCTATTATACATAATAACTGGTCATTATATATAATATCTAAATTGACTAGACAATGTGATTAATTAATCACTTTATCCGGATGTTATTCATAATAGCTGGTCGAAGTTAGCCAAAGTAATAAAATACGGTATAACCGACTTACCACCCCTCCTCACTTGTAAGAATCTATACTTAATATTATAATTAATTCGGAAGAGTTTGTTTGTTTGTGTGTTTGAACGCGCTAATCGCAGGCATTACGAGTCCGAATTGAAAAATTCTTTCAGTTATAGATAGCCCATTTATCGAGGAAGGATATAGGCTATATTTTATCTCGCTAAGACTAATATGAGCGAAGAAATAGAGGAAAATGTGGAAAAAACGGGGGAAATTATATGAAATTACTTATTATCTTAAGAACTACTGGAGCAATTTTTATGTTATTTGCAATGATGTGTTATTTGGCAAACATGAAGAATAGACCACGTGAAGGGACAAAGGCTATTTTTTTGCGGAAAAATGTACAGTTGCGTGAAATTTCTAAATACGCGGGCGAAGCCGCACGGAACAGCTAGTAAATTATGATTATGACCCAGTCATATAATGTCAGTTCATTTTAAATATTTTATTATTTTAGTCTTTAAAGAGTGATACCAAATTTAATGTATATTGATCTCTGTATTTTTAGGGTTCCGTACTCAAAGGGTAAAAACGGGACCCTATTACTGAGACTTCGATGTCTTTCCATTTGTCTGTCTGTCTGTCTATCTCCAGGCTGTATCTTAAGAACCGCTATAGCTAGTCTACTGGAATTTTCACAGATTGTGTATTTCTGCTGCCACTATAACAAGAAATACTAAAAACAAAATAAAATTAATATTAAAGGGATTTCCCATACAACAGACGTGATTTTTTTGTCCTTTTTTGTACTTAATCAACAATAGCAACAGGTAGGCACTTGAAATATTCACAAAATACTAAGTTGTATTTATACTTTAATAATTCATAATAAAATTAATAATAATAATTAAGGGTTACAATCCAGGTCCATTCTATAATGGTACAAAACCCTTTGTGCACGAGTCCAACTCGCGATTGGTTGATATATTTTTTCCTTTTTTATGGCTCTGAGCTTTAAATTTACTTTATATACATTAAAAGTTAAATAACTTTCAAACAATATTAATTAACGTAGCTCAATATTATCTGTGGCAATGTTATTTTAATTCTTAAAATAAACTTTATAATAATTGTTACATTTTAAATAACAGTATAATATTGCTACACATATAGTTAGGTATGCTTAAAGCAAATTGAAATATAATTTTATAATCTTTACCTACCTGTTTTATTACATTATCCAAGTCTTTGAAGATATTATATAAAATTGCTAGTTAATGTGATTAATTCTGTGTCATTTATCACTTTATCTAAATTGAGTAGACATTATAAATAATGGCTAGATAATATATATAATATCCAGATTTATTACTTTGGCTGTAAAATAATATATATTAGATATAGATGTTAGCAACCAAAATGAAAAGATTAAATTCAAATATTTCTAGCGGGCATATTATAGAAATTACAAATATTGGTAAGAATTTAAGAGGCAGATTAAGGACATCTGCATCTTAAGTTACAAAGGTTTGTAGCTCCTTTCACGGGGAGGACGATAGCAGAATATGTAGCTTTAAAAAGGTAACCTATAGGTACTCTAAGCTCTAAAGCCGCTATCCCCAACCCGCGGCCCGCGGGCCGCATGCGACCCGCCGGGGCTTTATTTGTGGCCCGCGTGATGTTAAACCATTTTGAAATTCACGCCCACCGACAAAATAATGTAAAGTCGTCGTGATAGACGTGAAAATTTTTCCACTTTTAAATCGTTAATTTTGAAAAATGTTATTTTTTAACCCTAAAAAGTTTTTGTTGCGGCCCGCGACACCAAGACCAAAACATGTTTGTGGCCCGCATGAAAAAAAGGTTGGGGACCACTGCTCTAAAGTGTTTAGTAGGTACACCCACAGTAGACTAAACTCTAATCAGTCAAGTCAACTCTAATGTGCTTAGTACAGACTGTGGTACAGAGATAGACCCAAGTGAAAGAGATTAATGTTATTTCTCCCATATTGTATCAAATGCTTTATATATTAACGCAAAATATCGATAAGCCGAAGCTACGCTATGATATATTATCTAATATATTTTATCCGTTAATCGTTATTATTAATTGTGGGGGTAACTAATGGTGGTTGGCTCCGGGCCAGGGAAGGAAAATTGTGTACAAAATAATTGTTTTCTACGATACAATGATTAGAGGGATAATATATTACACAATACACTATATTATTTGGTCATTAGTTTATTATTGAACTAGCCGACACGGTAATTTTTTGCCACATTATTATGTATGTGTTACACATTAAGACCTTCTTGTTTAATCACTACATATTAAAAAACCCCATCAGATTTCGTTTTTTGCGGCGATTTATCTCTTCAAGAGACACTCACAACATCAGAAAAGTTGTAAGTGCGTTGCCGGCCTATTAATCCCTCGATCGCGGATTCTTGGAAATCTATTGTTATTTTATTGTTATCGCGGTCGAATTCGACCGCTTGGGGCTTGACGGGAAGGGAATACGCTCTCTTCTTGAAGGTATGTAGTCGGATCGTGCGTGGCAGAAAGTTACGCGAAAAACGCACGGTGGAAGACTGCAGCCACTCATCAAGGTGATAACTGATAAGAATGGTACATCTTTTGCGTGGAACGGTGTCAAACATGTCTCTATATTTTGACTTATTCCAATGACTAAGTACTTGTTGCCTTATCAAACTTTAGCTTCTAGTGCGTCTAAAATCTAATTCCAGTGCCATGAATACATAATTTTGGCAATTTTGTTTGGCAAGCGAGTTGTTTGTACAAGTTTGTAATTAGTGTACGTGATTCTGTACGGTGTTCTGTGTACAGTGTGTAACTACAACTAATTAATATGTAATGGACTTAGGCTAGTATGTCCTAATGTGTTTGATGGACGAAATTTGGTGTTCTAATGTTTATAGTCTTAATATTCCAAATGGGAACAGAGACCCAAATAAAAAACTATTACATGACATTTTACAATATATTTTCAAAGACAACGTTTTCTTTTACACACTAGGTGTCTAAATAAATAATAATAATAATTATTAGTATACTTTTTATTTTAGTTATCTGAGGCATACAATATTACAATGGACCGCAAACTAGGCCCAGGCGGCCAGGCATAGCTTTAGGTATCTTGGTGATCCTTTATTATTTTTTGCCTGTAATTTCGTTGCGCCGTTTCTTTATAATAACAAAGAATCTAAATAAACAACTGTACCTACCCAGTAATGAGATTAAGTAGTGTATGCTTTAGAAGTCTACAGATTTCTCAGTCCTATATGTGTGTAACATATTATTAGAAATTAATTAGAAGCGATGAAAGCATTTTAATGACCGTGGCTCGAAGTGGGACGCTACTCTCGTAGATTTAATGTGTGTTATATGAGTTATATCTATCTAAATAAGCAGTAAAGCACCCATATAGAGTGAATGTATATAGGTACACTATAATACACGAATAGGGCCTGTTTCAGCACTTTCTGATAAAGTGCCGAATAGGTTTATTCACAACTTTTTTGACAGATTCTCCATACTTGATCTGTCAAGTTAATTGGTGGATAGCCTATTCATCACTTATCAGGAAGTGGTGAAACAGGCCCTAAATCTTGTTGTAGTTAATAATATGTATTATGATCTAACAATATAATTTATTAGCTCACAAATACTCGGGCTATTGGACCCAAAAAAATTGGAGCCATTGGGTCCAATGACTAGATATGAATTTTTAACATATTTTCATCTAGCGATTGGACCCACTTTTATGATCCATTATTTTCCGGCAAGAAATTTTGAAGTAGGGTTGGCACAAAAAAATTAGTTATAACCATATTATTTTGTTTATTTAAAACTTAGAACACTCTAATTAACTTATAATATTATTATAATTATTACTATTAAGTACCTAAACCTACTGCGTCGAATTATGTTTTAAAAATACTTGATTTATTATTATTATTAGTACTTATAAAAAATTAAAAAAATACTGTTAAAACTATATATTTTTATATTATTACCACAGAATTTACCTTACGTAACATCTTAGGATTATTTTTGTTAAAAGATTGTGATATTATTAGTAAAAATCGGCCAAGTGCGAGTTGGACTCGCGCACGAAGGGTTCCGTACCACTACAGAGCAATATAGGCTAAAAATTGTATTTTTTGTATTGGAGCCCCCCTTAATTATTTAATTTATTTAAATTTTATTATTAATTATTAAATTACAAATACAATTAAGTATTTTGTGAACATTTCAATTGCCTATGTGTTGCCGTTATTGATTAACAGCAAAAAATAGCGAAAAAATCACATTTGTTGTATGGGAGCCCCCCTTAAATATTTAATTTATTTTGTTTTTAGTATTTGTTGTTATAGCGGCAACAGATATACACAATCTGTGAAAATTTCAGAAGTCTAGCTGTAGCGGTTCTTGAGTTACAGCCTGGTGACAGACAGACGGACAGACGGACAGACAGCGAAGTCTTAGTAATAGGGTCTCGTTTTTACCCTTTGGGTACGGAACCCTTAAAACTAGAAAAAAGAATGTATGGAAAGTATTACTCATACTTTAATAATAATAATATTATTACATACTTAATAATATTATTTGAGTGACCTACTGGCAATTCTAATGTTTTTAAACCTAGTAAATTATATTATTATTAACAATAACTAATTCACAATTACCAGGTGTACCTTGTGGTGTTGATGGTTGTACCACAACTACTTAGGTGTACCTAAGAAGTTATTTTATAATAAAACCTGTGATTTTATTTGATTGAAAAAAATTATTACCTACTTTAGTTTTATTTCAATGTTTTTAAGAAGTACGAAGAATCTTATGTTATTAGTTTTAAAATACTTTATATTAATATTATTGGCCAAACATTGATTTATTTTCTATTATTTTTACTAATTGTTTGAAGTTTTAATTTGTCTTGAGCCTTGACCGATCTCGATAAATATTTTCATACAAAGTAATTATTTAATTTTTATTCTAATCTACAACTTTTTTGCTGGCCCTACGGACATAAACCCGACAGTCATAAAAAATAATTACTTGGGTCAAATCGCTAGATGAAAAAATGTTAAAAATTCATATCTAGTCATTGGACCCACTGGGTCCAATTTTTATGGGTCCAATAGCCCGAGTACTCAACTAGGTATTCAAAGTAATTCAAAGACAATTTCAATTGAAAATTAAAAATTAAAAAAACAAATATAAGAAGCTAAATTACGGCTATGCTTATTGAATCGATGTAAGATTTTAGAAAATTATATTTTAAATATTTCTTGCGTATATTAGATTTTATAGAAGGGGAGTTAACGTTTTCATTTAATTAATGTATTAAAACATTACAAACCAAACGGGCAAAAGTCCTAAAATAGTTTTTATTGCATTGGCAGAAAGCAATTCTGTAATACGGGTCAGTGGGACTCACGTGGGACTATTCACGATAAACTGACCCAAAACTGGGAAAATGACACTATTAGTTGATTAAACCACAATATAAATGTATACAGTAGCCAGTAGTATGCGTCAAAAGGAAGTGCGTTGCGCTTGCGACAAAATATTATGTTTTGGGGAACCATTAGAATCGGTTTATTTGCCTGATCTTAAAAACACAACCTACTCGCAACTCAGCTTCACGGAAACCGGAAACGTAGCCTAACTCAAACATGTACTTTAAATATAAGTTTTACGCGCGTGATGTGACTAGACTCTAGAGTCTAGAGCATTGATTCCCAAAGTGGTCCAGGTGGACCCCCAGGGGTCCACGGGATCCCGACAGGGGTCTACGCTTGCGTGGAAGAAAAATGGGGGTCCACGAGTCGTTAACGGGGGTCTATAAAAATTAGGTGACCCGACTTGACTTCTCCTATGAATATAGGCAGACAATATATTATATTAGCTGATTAAATATTACAGAGCGAGGAGATTTAGAAATAAGTAAAAGTTTGTATTAAATAGCTACAAAACAAGAAAATATTTGCGTTTACTTTTTACCACTCCGAAGTGGAAGCTTATTGGTTCCTTGTACTGTGAGTTGTGACTTGTTAGTCAAACTTACAATACAAAAAAGTAAACGTTCAACTGTTGGATGAATACGTCACTTTTTAGACTGGCCTTGAACTTAGGGGGGTAGGTGTGGGAGATCTACCGGATCCAGCAAAATGTTTAAAGTGGTCTATGAGAAAATAAAAAAAATGGGTGCGTGTGCTTATGTACGCGCGTGAGAAGTTATACTTCTTTGGCATCATTAAATAGCAAATATTAAAAATTAATATTATAATTTGATGTTCAATTTTAATTTTTATCACAAACTTTTTATTAAATGTTTTATTAAATTTATTTCTTTATTTTGTGAATATTAAATAACCAATAATAAGTATTTAACATTAATAATTTAATAATATTTAGTGTTAATTATATTAAATAAAAGTATTTTAATTTATATCAATAAATAATACATACGGATAGTTAACCTAAATTATATTGGAGCACTTGAAAAAGTATATAAGCACAATTTTTTTCACAAATAGTAAGTAATATCAATCAAAATATTCAATTTAAATCACTACTGAATATAATTTATTAGCACATATATAATTCGCACTTGTATGAAACTCAAACACGTGTTGTGAATGTATAAACTAGAGACATGTTGATAAATATTATAAATATGAAAACAGTGATCAGAGGTGACGAGCGTACCAACATGCGCGACTAATATCGAGGTTCAATTCCTATTTTGTTGGTAGCTTTTTTTTCGAGACTTAATGAGCGGTTAAGCAGACGGCTTCATACTGTTAATTTTGTGTCACAGGTGCGCGCGCATCTTAAAATTTCACTCTCATCATTTTTTCATAACGCGCCTAAAGAAGTATAACTTCAAAAAAGTTTGGGAACCTCTGGTCTAGAGTTTACGGAAAACATTCATTTGATATAATAAAAAATAAAAATATTAATAATTATACACTTAGCGAGTATCAAGTAGCGACACAACCCTGAATTCCGCTTTCTGGAGTTATCTGAATAACGCCTATACGCGTGTGCCCGATTCAGACGGTCTAGTATGGATTTAGTCTACTGTATTGTATTTTGTAAAACAGAGCTCAACCATGACACGTTAAACGTATGCGGGGGTGCAATCTATGATTACCCAATTAATATGGATGGACCCATTTTGATACGGTTTTGGATTTTGAGCAGATGGTTAATAGAAGGCACGTGTTCCCTTGCGTGCGCACCCGCTCCGCCCACTCCTTTCCCCTACAAAAAATACCTAAAGTACTGCGCCTTATTCAATTTCTGTTAAATGTCTTTAAATTGTGCGCTGCTTCTGACATCACCCCACCATATAATATATATTTTAAAAGAAAAATTTAACACTGCACCATCTAGCCTTCTATAAAGTTTCTACTCTAGAACTCTTTAATTATCAAACATATTCCACAACACAACTCCCAAGTTTTAGCTCTTTTATACAAGTTAGTTGTGAACAAATTAGTAACTTCGCCGAGGTAGGATTGTTGGCTGCATTTTAATGTGATTGTGTGTAGTTATCTTACTAACTAGCTCTTACCCAAGGCTTTGCTCATGTTAATCAACCTACCTAAGGGTCTACTGAATACAGAGTACAAGAAGGTGTGGTGCTTACTACAAGTAATGAACTAAAAAACGGTTGTCTGTAAAGTCGGTTTACTGACGATATTTGAACGTGACAACGTGCCTCTTTGTCGCTCGTTCCGCGCTCTCGCTTGCACTTCAAGCTTTAAATGGAACGCCTCAGAGCGAGGTAACGCCGCATGAGTCATGTTTTTTCGTGCGTGCAGCCGGCTCCATCGAATTATAAGACGTTGTCACGTCAAAACTCATTTCCCCGACTGTACATTTCTGCTTAGCACAATTTTCCCCGACTGTACATTTCTGCTAAACAACTCATTTCCCCGACTGTACATTTCTGCTTAGCACAATTTTCCCCGACTGTACATTTCTGCTAAACAACTCATTTCCCCGAGTGTACATTTCTGCTTAGCACAATTTTCCCCGACTGTACATTTCTGCTAAACAACTCATTTCCCCGACTGTACATTTCTGCTTAGCACAATTTTCCCCGACTGTATATTTCTGCTAAACAACTCATTTCCCCGACTGTACATTTCTGCTTAGCACAATTTTCCCCGACTGTACATTTCTGCTAAACAACTCATTTCCCCAACTGTACATTTCTGCTAAACAACTTATTTCCCCGACTATACATTTCTGCCTAGCACAATTTTCCCCGACTGTACATTTCTGCTAAACAACTCATTTCCCCGACTGTACATTTCTGCTAAGTAACTCATTTCCCCGACTGTACATTTTTACTTAGCACAATTTTCCCCGACTGTACATTTCTGCTAAACAACTCATTTTCCCTAAGTAATGAAGTAAAAAACGGTTGTCTGTAAAGTCGGTTTACTGACGATAGTTGAACGTGACAACGTGCCTCTTTGTCGCTCGTTCCGCGCTCTCGCTTGCACTCCAAGCCTTAAATGGAACGCCTCAGAGCGAGGTAACGCCGCATGAGTCATGTTTTTTCGTGCGTGCAGCCGGCTCCATCGAATTATAAGACGTTGTCACGTCAAAACTCATTTCCCCGACTGTAAATTTCTGCTTAGCACAATTTTCCCCGACTGTACATTTCTGCTAAGCAACTCATTTCCCCGACTGTACATTTCTGCCTAGCACAATTTTCCCCGACTGTACATTTCTGCTAAACAACTCATTTCCCCGAATGTACATTTCTGCTTAGCACAATTTTCCCCAACTGTACATTTCTGCTAAACAACTCATTTCCCCGACTGTACATTTCTGCTTAGCACAATTTTCCCCGACTGTACATTTCTGCTAAACAACTCAAATGGAACGCCTCAGAGCGAGGTAACGCCGCATATTGCGTCATGTTTTTTCGTGCGCGCAGCCCATATCGAATTATAAGACGTTGTCACGTCAAAAAATTGCGTGAATTTCTTTGCGTAGGGGGCTAAAATATACCTTTTTACATGGGGAAATGCTTTACGCATCCCCATCGGATTGGGAAATCAGTCGGGGTATGTGGTACTCCCCTGTGGTCTATCCACTTAAAACCCATGGTGGTCCACTATTCGCTTAAGGCCGTCCCCCGAGCAAACGACCTTGGCCATACATTTGCCGCGTTGCCGAGATCGCGCCAAAATCCTATTATTTTTACTTATCTTAGTTCAAAATTGTCCTAAAAAAATTAGGGGAACATGTAGTTTATGATATTGTCGATCTATTGGCGTGAGTTTCAAATAAAAGTAATTTGTAAATCCTAAGGAGATGCTGAATGTATGCTTGAATTTTAATAAATTGTATAAGCTGATATCATGAGTATAATAAGCAAAAATAGAAAATTTAAAACGGGGAAAGGAATGTTGATATACTGAAGATAATTGCTGTATTTTTGACCGACTTCCAAAAAGGAGGAGGTAATATGTTCGGCTGTATGTATCTTTTTTTTTTTTTGTATGTTCCACGATTACTCAGCCGTTTGTGGTCCGATTCCCAAAATTCTTTTTGTGTTGTATAGGTTTTACATCGAATTTGGTACCATGTTCACAAAAGTGGTGATCTGATGATGGGATCCTTGAGGAATCGAGTGGACTTCTTAAAATTTGTATGGAAACATATAGTGATTACGATTTTTTCTGAAGCGTTCGAGGTAAATGCTACCAAAAAGTAAGACTTCGCACCAAGTTATACCCTGAATCCGAAGGTACCGAACAGAACTTTTGAATGCTTATAGGTACAGGTTCGGGGATTTCGGCGTTGTTTAAACAACTGAAAGCATAAGCTAATACATCAATTTGATTAATCATCATCATCACAACCATCATTATGCCATGGGTCATCACACTATGACCCAATTATTGGTACTTTTCGTGATATTTTGCATCGAAGCAGACGTTTTTGATAATGATTTCGCTGTTTGTGGACCGATTTTCAAAATTCTCGTTTTGTTGTATAGGATATAATCTTAATTTTGTATAACAATTACGAAAGTGGTGAGCTAATGATGGGATCTATGAGCAATCGAGGAAAATCCTTGAATTTTATCAAAACACTCATAGTGGTTAAAATGTTGTTTCTAGTAAGTTAAACATATGATGTTACGAATAAGAGAAATTTTATACGAAGGTGTCTCATGGTCAAAAGGCACTGAACAGAACTCCTGAATCTTTAAAGATAAAAGTATGGAAATTGCAGCATCGCTTAGATAACTGCAAGCATTTACCACAATTTCGCTTACAGTGACATAATGTGAATAGTTAACATTCTTATTGGTTATTTACGCATAAAGCCTAATTTTGTAGATACTTAACTAAAAAGAGTGAAATTATTATTTTTAACAAAAAATTAAAACCGACTTCCAAGGTAAAAACAATAGTAATATGAACTAAAAAGTATTAAATAACTCTTACTCTTTAATAGTGCCTTTTTCAGAATTCGTCTAAATCTCAACTATTTCTGTACTGTATACTACAATCTTTATTACTTTGAAGTCGGTACCAGTCCCAAAAGTTTCAGATAATCTGACATTACTGAACTCACGATTAAATTAGCTGGTACCGACTTCAAAATAATGAAGACTGTAGTATACAGTACAGAAATAGTTGAGATTTAGACGAATTCTGAAAAAGGCACTATTAAAGAGTAAACGTTATTTAATACTTATTAGTTCATATTACTTTTTTTTTACCTTGGAAGTCGGTTTTAATTTTTTGTTAAAAATAATAATTATTATAACTTTGTAGCTTTCAGATTATGAGTTTATAAGGCTTTAAATACGGTAAATTCCGGAATCTCCGGAGGGAAGGCCCTTAAGGCAGAGTTGCGGATAAGATAGAACCTACCGTAATTCTATCAGCGGTCGTCCACATCGCGCAGACCGCGGCTAAAATAGACTCATTTTAAGAGTGGATCGTTCTCAATATGACATACAGCTTAGAGTTTAGAGCTTAGACCATATTATAGTACTTTTAAGGCTGTGTTTCCACCGGAGCTGAGCGGAGCTGTGTTGCGAGGAATGTGTTTTTAAGAACCAATAGCATCGCCGCGCTGAGCGATGTCATGGCAAAGTGATGTCAATGATGCAAATCTATTGGTTTTCAAAAACACATTCCTCGCAACACAGCTCTGCTCATCTCTGGTGGAAAGACAGCCTAAGGCTGGCCTTGATTTATATTTTAAGTGGTCCGAACGCGCGTTTTGTCTGCTACAACGCGAGATGACAAGTAAACGTATGTATGACAGCCGCGCCGCTGTTATAATAAAATCGTTACATACAGTCATTTTTTTGTGATTTAGCGCAGCGCTGTAGCGGCCGTACCGCACGTTTGAGCGGTTCCAAATCCAGCCTAAAACAATTTTAATTTCCCTCCACCCTGCGCCCTGCGGCCCGGGGTCGTAAATTCCAGGATTCAATATCGGAGAGTTATGGAGTTTTATGAGCTGCGGTCGGGGATTTCGGCGATTATTGACTTCTGGGATATTTGGTTAACATTTTATAATGTAGATTGTAGACGATATTACCTTTTGTCTATGTTCTATAATAATCTATGTATATCTATATAGGTAGATTCATTATAAATATCCATACTAATATATGTACAAGCCAAAAATGTGGTTAGTTTTTTGTCTGTCTGTCTGTATATTTGTTCCACTATCACACGAAAACTACTGATTTGTTTTCGCAGATATAATATTTGTCTTCTTCCAACTTAACATCTGGTGTATAAATATTATCCCCCCACCCCTCTAAGGGGACAAAAGAGGGGGTCAGATTTTGTATCAAACTTTTTCTTTAATGGACTTACTTCAAATTATTAACTGTGTTTTTCAGTGAGGGTACTCAGTTTCGTCCTCGATCCAGTGGTTTAAGCGTGAAGAGGTAACAGACAGATATACAGCCAGACAGACTTACTTGCTCTATTAATTATTCACAATGGGCATTGTCCAAAAAAAATCACATGTACTTTTTATACTTTTTTTCGTTAAAATAGGGTATTTTAAGAATATAAATTCAATAATTTTGAAATTCATTGGCTAGTTTTTTCTCAATACATTTTTAAAGTTTCGCTCTGACGTCATCATCGGCGGCCAATTGACCTCTGCAGTATGTTTTAATTCCTTTCAATCTCATTTATAATCGCTGGTTCGTCAAATGCAAGTTCTCATTATGTGAAAGCTGATACGAGAAGCTTACCAAAAGTTCAAAACGTAATGTTGGTCGAATTTATTGCTAATTTAACGCCATTGAAGGTCAAACTAAGGTTAAACATATTTGTTCAAAAATATAAGTAACTAATGGGTATTTTTTTCGTTTATAAACAGAAAAACGATCTCTGACCTTATTCCTCGAAATGTTTTTGTAATAAGCAAAATTAAAAAAAAATGGACAATCCCCATTCCCATCGTCTTAGTATAGCACTGCGACATAGAGCCGTTGTTCTTACCCTCAGATCTAAAAAAAAGACGGGTTGCACTCCGGGAGTGCCGGCAGAAGTGAAAACTTGATTATTAACGTTGTGCATTATTTTTTTAACCCATTTTTTATGAAAATCGATTTAAAAAAAATAATAAACAAAACGATCGTTTTCATTAATTAATCGAAACCCTTACAATCGATTAAAAAATATCGACAATCGAAAAAAAAAGCTGCTGTCAGACAGACTGTCAGACACTTCTCGCGACAGTTGTCTTGCAGGTGGAAACACGGCCTTAATCAGCGCGTCTGCTAAAGAACTCATTTCCCCGACTGTAAATTTCTGCTAAACAACTCATTTCCCCGACTGTACATTTCTGCTAAACAACTCATTTCCCCGACTGTACATTTCTGCTTAGCACAATTTTCCCCGACTGTACATTTCTGCTAAACAACTCATTTCCCCGACTGTACATTTCGTTCGAGTTCGAGTTCGACACAAAATATTACTCTCCAACCGTCTTACGCGTTTTCTATGGTTTTTCGATCAACACGAAAATCTGACGCGAGTTTCACAGTTTTTACCCATCCCACAAAAGTGCTCAACGCCGCTAAAGAAGTTTTCACTTCAAAAATATGTTATAAAATGCCAAACAATTTGAACACCTTTTAACAAAGTCGGCTAACGTACAATCGGTACGGAATCAATCAACATGCCTGTCTGTACAAAGGGCTTAGGGTTTAGGGCTGATCTGCGGTTTGAATCCGACACTATTCTGATTCAAATAAGGAGCCCTTTGTAAATCATTCACTTCCGATACCTATAAACCCTTCGGATAAATATAAACTTTTAAAGTACGGTTGGCAAAAAAAAGTTTTTCCTTTTTGTTATAGAAAATGTCGTTATAGAGTAAAAACGGAAAAATTAGACAGACAATCTGGAAAACAGCTGAAAAACCACACCATCATATCATGGATATCCATACCTACTATACATATATTATAAGTATGAGAAAATATTGTATCCGTCTATCTGTTACATCTTCAGGTCCAAACCGCTGAACTGATTTTGCTGAACTTTGGAACAGAGATACTTTTTATAGAGACCCAGACATAAGATATTTTATTTTAGCGAAAGGGAGCTGCGGGTGTAATCTAGTTGAAAATAAAATTCTGCGCAGAACAGACCTGAAATTCGAATGTCAGATTTGACATTGACATATTAGGCCAAAGACTGACAATCTGACCGCTTAAATCGAAATAACCCAACCAAATTACGTAGGTGTGGCTACGGATCTATTTCCCTGTACATAATATTGTCTACGTATGTCCACGTGAAAGGGGGAAGAAGATTGCGTGTTTTAGTTAATATGCTTGTGGAAGAAGAATGTACGCACTTTTTGTTTCATTAATAAACGCCTATTAATTACATACATATTTTATGAAAGACTGTTACGTATCCGAAATTAATTAGCGTCAGGTGATGTGCTTGTACTCGTTTGTTATGACTAGAAAATCTACAAGTAGATATAAATAAAATGAATTTCAAATGTTAGTCTCTCTAAAATTGAGAACGGCTGAATCGATTTAGCTGAATATTGGTGGAAGTCCATGGAAGGTTTGTATTAGGAGGCAGAGAGTAGGAAGGAAGTGATACGAAGTTCGCCGGGTCATCAAGTATATATTATAATCAGAAATTGCTAAATGAATTACTAGATGACGCCCGAAACTCCGTTGCGCCAAAATTCGTTTATCGCCCGGGAACCGCAAATGTTTACGGGATAAAAAGTATTCTATGTCCTTTCCCGAAACTCAAGTCTCGGGAAATCCATCCCAAATTTCAGAAAAATCGGTTCAGCAGTTTGAGTGTGAAGAGGTAACAGACTGAAAGGCATACTTTCGCATATTGTGTAAAATTAAGATGGATGAACTTTATTGCTTTTATTATTAAAAACGCTAAAAATATTTTTCTGCCGACCCTACCAATCTAGGCACACGCCTTGAACAATCGAAACTCGATACTTTATGGGCTTTCATCGGCGTGTAACCTGACCCAGCCCTTAGAGCTCCGCAGGGCTCCATCATGTCAGCTGTGAGGCTAATATAATTATCATTAGGGACAGAAAAGGGCAATTTGAATGTCCATTTGGCAGCTAAATCCCTTTAAGTACCACTTATATTTTGACCGGACTATAGAAAAGGGTAAAGGACTTTAAGGGATATTTGCTCCCATTTTGTTAATGTTCACACTTGAGATAAAATTTTATGCAGACGTTACGTTGGCTTATGATGGACCAATATAAGCGGTTACGGACGTGTTAAGAGACATAATATTCGTCTATGATTGCATATGTTCGACCTCGATTGTGCATGCTGACAGCGAATTATGGTGACAATCATAATTACCCAGGTCAACGTGTAACGCCTTTAAACGTTAGAATGTGAGTTTCTTCCAAGTAAGGAAGTCAAGTACAATTAATATATTATCCTCCGCTTTTTTAAAGTCTGTTAAAACGAGATAATCCATACTAATATAATAGCGAAAGTATGTCCGTCGCGCGTCGGTTTGTCTGTCACCTTTTCACGCAAAAACCGCTGAACCGATTTAGCTGAAATTTGGTATAGAGATACTTGAAGAAAATTCAAGAAAAATTTCGGAAAAAATGTACGGTTCCCGCGCGATAACGGAGTTGCGGGCTTCAAGTATCCATAGTTTTGTGCTCAAGCGGTACCTATTGTAGTCATAAATAGAAAGAACCGGGCGATTTCCAAAACTACAAATCAAGCCGAAAATAACTAAACAGTAAAGTTTAAGTACCATGTGTGTTACCGCTCCCTTGGCGGTTAAAAAATGCGAGGGAGAGCGGATCTATTATTGTAGTTAATAGTGGTCACATGCCACAAAGGTCTTTAGATGGGTTTTTTCAGTGTTTTGGGTCAAATTTTAATTTATCGATGGATAATGTTATATTATAGTGTGTAACAAAACTACGTAATAATACTTTAGGGTGTGTATAGGTTCCCTATATAATAGAGTTCAGTGTGAAAGTAGCAGTGCTGAAAGATCAACTTTTTTTTACTGTTTTATGGAAAAATTCATGGCAAGGAGACGCTTGCTCATACAAATTACAAAAAATCCTCTTTCAGCGTTGCTACTTTCACAGTGAACTCTTTATAGGACTCATACACAATGTGAGGGAAAGCGCCAAGCGGATATATTATTATTGTTCTTAATACATAGGCGCATGCCACAAGGGTCTTAGTTTAGATGGATTTTTAGTGTTTTGGGTCTAATTTACTGATGGGTAGTATTTAATTCATGAAGCCCCAAGCGGCCACATCCGGCCGCGATAACAATGAAAAAGCTATTGTGTCTCGTTTTGCCACGACTGATGGGTTAATAGGTGTATAGTATTGTAGTCAAAAAGAAAATAAAAAAAACTTGAGAGGTGTCAAGGGACACCCGAATGGAACGAAGTTATTTCTTATGTTCAAAAAACCTGTAATACATAATTATACACTCAAAAAATTAAAAAAAAACGCCATCTATTGATGCCCAGGAATACTAACAACGCGTCGCTGTTTATTTAAAAAAAAACGCCATCTAGTTGACGCACAGGAATACTTATCAACGCCCTCTGCCCCTAACATGCAGGTACTAATAAAAAAGTGTCGAGGTCACATCAAGGTCAAATATCGTTCTGTCTAGTCTTCAGATTTACAACGAACGCGCGATGAGGAACTTCATTACAAAAATACGTGTGGCCCTCGGGGACTGCCGCGGTAATTTTATCAACTTATGCAATTTAAATAATTCGCATACGTCTAGTCTAGTCTAAGTAAAAGACGATGCACGGCAACGCCGCCGTCCCGCTGTGCTGGTCGGAGTGGAGGTTGTTAGGTTTTTTCGTTGGAATTTCATGATTCGGTCGCCGCGTTTAAGGCCGTCCCCCGAGCAAACGACCTTGGCCATACATTTGCCGCGTTGCCGAGATCGCGCCAAAACTCTATAATATTATTTTTACTTATCTTAGTTCAAAATTGTCCTAAAAAATTTTAAACGGGGAATATGTAATTTATGATATTGTCGATCTATTGGCGTGTGTTTCAAATAAAAGTAATTTGTAAATGCTAAGGAGATGCTAAATGTATGCTTGAATTTTAATAAATTGGCATTACTTTGGAAGCTGATATCATGAGTATAATAAACAAAAATAGAAAATTTAAAACGGGGAAAGGAATGTTGATATAGTATTGCAGATTATTGCTGTATTTTTATTATAACTTTCTAGCTTTCAGATTATGAGTTTATAAGGCTTTAAATACGGTCAATTACGGAATCTCCGGAGGGAACGCCCTTAAGGCCGCGATCAAAGCTATGCAATACTCAATAGCTTAATCATTTAAGTCCTTAAAGTTTTTTTCCCACATGCACATAATCCCAAATAATATTATTATCTATTTATGCAAAAGTGTGTCTATCTGTCTGTTACATCTTCACACTCAAACATAGCTTGAACATACTTCTTAGAGAGATAGCAAAGGACATAAGGGTTTTCTTAACCAAAAACTACGGTCATTTAGTTTGACCACAGCCAATGTGGCCATAGAAGATCTTCGAATCTCTACAAATTAAGAAGTAGTAACTATTATACTACAAAAATACATTGCGTAGGAGTGTTTGAGCTATGAAATTAAGATTCAAAGTTTTTATGAGGTGTAATAAATATTTTGTGAGGCGCCCCCATGGTCGTTTAGATATCGCTGGGATACACTTGATACTAATGTATCATGGATGTACTATAACAAATACGATATTAGAAACTAGATGAACCGTAAACTTTTTCAGGACAAAAACTATCCTATGTCCTTTCCCGGGGCTCAAAGTGTCTCTTTACCAAATTTGATCAAAATCGGTTCAGCAGTTTAAGCGTGAAGAGGTAACAGACGGACAGAAACACTTTTGCATCTTCTTAATATATATAATAATCGGCCAAGTGCGGGTTGGACTCGCGCACGAAGGGTTCCGTACCGTTAGAGAGCAAAAATAGGCGAAAATTGTGTTTTTTGTACGGGAGCCCCCCTTAAATTTTTATTTTATTTTATTATTATTATTAATTATTGACGTAGACATACAATAAGGGCCTTCGTGAAAATATCATGTGCCTACCTGTTGCCATTACTGATATAGAGCAAAAAAGGCCGAAAAAATCACGTTTGTTGTATCGGAGCCACCCTTAAATATTAATTTTATTTTATTTTTAGTATTTGTTGTTATAGCGGCAACCGAAATACATAATCTGTGAACCTTTCAGAAGTCTAGCTATAGCGGTTCTTGAGTTACAGCCTGGAGACAGACAGACGGACGGACGGACGGACGGACGGACGGACAGACATCGAAGTCTTAGTCATAGGGTCCCGTTTTTACCCTTTGGGTACGGAACCCTAAAAATGGATTTCCAAATGTGTTAGTCGCGCTAAAACTCGAAAACGTCTGAACGGATTGGGCTGAATCTTAAAATATTCGTAGAAGTCCAGGGAAGGTTTTAAAGTGACACGAAGTTCACCGGGACAGCAAGCTCTGCAGACTTGGGGGCTCAGTAGTGCGAAAGTCGAAATAATAATTATAACTCGACGCTCCAAAGCTCCAAAGGCCACTTCTAAAGAAGCTACGAGTAGAAGGCGATCTTTTGCCCCGCCCCAGTGCAAGTTGGCCCTAAATCCTAATGCAGTTAGATTATTTTGGGCTGATTGTTTTTTCAAGGTTTGTTTTAAGAAAAAAAAAGTCTAAGATGTTTTGAGTCTGTATCTGTAATAAGATGTTATATCGACGTCAACACGTAATTGAATGTCAGTCGATATGTCCATTAATTAATTTAAAACTACTTGTTATTACTGTGGTGTGTGGGATTACTTCATAAGGGCAGAAGCCCTGGTAGAAAAACGTCACAATTCTTTATTATTTGACCGACCTCTAGTCTCTACCGCTACTGAATCGATTCCGCTAAATAATCTTGCATTAGTTAAAAAGTCGACGCAGTTATGCTCGGGCCACACTAACGAGAAATGCCGTTAATTATCGTGATAATGCTAAAACATGTTATAGAATTATCGCCTTTACGCGCCTTTAATTATTATAGGAGATAATGCTATATGCGAATGCCGCTTGCTCGTTTGCCCCCTTATTTAATAAAAAAAAATAAAAAAATATAGCATCTTTTCATCGCAATAATTAACGGCATTTCTCGTTAGTGTGGCGAGGACATCACGGACTACGGAGTATTAATAACAAAAAATGATTTTCGCATACAAACCAAGTTAGCATTTTAATTGGCTACAATTTAAAAAAAATTGCCGATAATCTATATTCAACAGAAAAAAAAAGGTTTTAATCAGTTTCTTTCTTATCCACAGCTAAGCTCATTAAAAAAATATAATGTCAAGCTTGGCGCCAAAACACAGTACGTCATCACAGACCGTTATCTGTCACCGCTGTTATCCAACTCCTTCAAGCTATTAGGAGATAAGTTAAAAGTGATAATGAGTGATTTTTTTAACAAACACTTATTTATCTTTTTACCCGACTGCCGGGAGGGTTATGTGTTTAGCGCGTATCTTGTATATTTGTAATATTCTTCCTTACCTTGTATCTTCAGAACCGCTGAACGGATTTTCACATTTGAGGTATCGTTAGATTTGTCTTAATGACCTAAGTATTCTTAGATAGGTGACATTAAAAAAAAACCAAAATGGCAGATGTTTCACGCCATATTGTGAGGTAAAAAAAATAAAAATTCTACCAAGCATACCGAGTGGGGTATCAAAATAAAGGATTTTAAACACTGATTCTACATATGTATATAACTTTCAGTTTTAATATTAAATAGAACAATAAATCTACACTAATATTGTAAAGAGGAAAGATTTGATTTTTTGTTTGTTTGGCTCCGAAACTACTGGACCGATTTGAAAAATTCTTTTACCATTGGAATTCTACATTATTTTTGCTGAACATAGGATGAATTTTATTTTGGAAAAAAATAGGGTACCATAAGATATTTGGGTTCTTCGGACGCAAGGTGTAAAAAATCAACCAGAAAAGTTACTTATTTTACGTACGCTGCCTAAACTATAAAAGATAGAACCATAAAATTCTAAGTGATTGTAGAACTTACAAATATCTACAAAAAAGTCCGCGACACACTATACCTATCTATATCGAGTGAGGCACAATAACCATTTTTTTATTTAAAAATCTTGAATTTTTTTGGACTTCATTTATTTTACTCATTCTTTTAATCTTTATCAAAATAAATTATTCCATTACTAAGTACAGTTTATGTAGATAATATTTGGTCTTTGAATGAATAAAATTGGACATTTGGTTTTGAAATTATGGCGAAATTAAAATATTATGCGCGTGCGGGAGGAAGACAATCTGTGCAGGGTGCAGCCTGCGTATAATGACTGCGTCGTCGATGTAATAGTGTCGGAGTCTGTGAATTGACCTGGGAATCATTTTGCTGACCGAGTCTTTCCTGGGTATGCTTTTTGCAGAGCTCACCGACATCCACGCGGGCGGAGCCGCGGCCGACCGCTAGTAATAAAATAAGAAAAAACCAAAATCCGCCTGCATAGATAAATCCAATATTAATTAAAAATTAACTGACATTACTGAAACAAGATGAAAATTCAATGACAAAGTATTAAAAAAAAAACAATGATTTGGTACTTAAAACTAGAAACATACATTGAAACAGTACCAAACCTATGTACCTATTATAACGTATTGTAGGTACACTTTTCTAAGTGTACCTACGATATATGGTTATATCAGCACGGTAGTTTTTCAATTTTTTATTAGATTGATTGTCGAAATGGTTAGATGACTACAACTAAAAAGTCGCAAATAAAATAAATTAATTAAAAATCAAAAAACCCGACTGCAAAAAATGTTAACTAAAAAGAACGAAACAAGACCTAATTCTGCCGGAGGCATCGAATCCATGTTTTAATTGATACGACTCTTGCTTACGAGTTTCATGCCAGGGTTTAAAATAGAAGGTTACATAGAAAAATGTAGAAGAAGAAAGTGGATAATAAAATGCAGTCGGAGGCATAATATTTTATGATTTATGAATTAATGTTAAACTTGGTGCGACATGCCTTCGACTGCATTTTATTATCCACTTTCTTCTTCTAAATTTTTCCATGTAACCTTCTATTTATCCTGGCATGAAACTCGTAAGCAAGAGTCGTATCAATTAAAACATGGATTCGATGCCTCCGGCAGAATTAGGTCTTGTTTCGTTATTTTTAGTTAACATTTTTTGCAGTCGGATTTTTTTATTTTTAATTAATTAATACTTTTTATAATAAGCGTCTATTATCGGCTATTTTTTTAAGCTGGCAAGGTTCTCGTCGATCTTAAAAATTCTGCCTTTTACTTGTAGCAAGCACTATTAGACGTACCCAAAATTATATGATGAATGCAAAATTAACGTTAAACGACTGCAGATTTTTTTTCAGATCACGAAGTCCAAAGTCATCGAATAAATTGATTCATAGGCAGTTGACGGACCTATGTCATTCTGTCGGGTTATGTTAATTCAATGTTAGCCGTGATCTGTCGTATGGGTTTGTCTATAAGTCTACCAAATTAAGTAAGTCCGCCATCTGCCTATGGATCAACTTCCTGATAATATGTAGTATTTTTTTAAATATTTCAATTTGAATAACCTTTACCACATTACACATAGTATATAATATACAACTTAACCCTAAAACAGACAAATGACCTGTCTACGTCTACACATCTGCAGAAATCCATTTCGTGAGAACAAGATTTATGTTCCTCGCAAACAATACTAGGTATAGTGAGTTTTAAAATGTGTTACAAAGTTTCAGCTTGAAAATTGGTTATGCAAAAATGTCTGAAAAAAATAACGATTTTAGTCCTCCTTAGAACTTTTGCTCATCTCTTGAATTCTGATTCGTTGTAGCCTAGGCAAAGATAATTCAAGATTTTCTTTGCCTATACTGTAACAGGGAGTCAATGACCGCTACCGCCATGTTTCGCCGAGTACAGTATAGGCTACGTTGATTGAAGTCGGTACTAGACTAAAAATATTAAGATAGGTACAGAATATCTTAATATTTTAGGCATAGAACTCAGGATTAAGTTAGCTGGTGCCAAATTGAAAATTAGGAAGATTGAGTACAGAAATAGTTGAGGGGTGAAGAAGTGAAGAGTAACAATTATTTAATACTTTTTTAGTTCATATTAAAAGTCTTTATATTGGGAGTCAGTTTGAATTATTTTTTAAAAAAGCTTCCATCTTACCTTGTTTATCCACTAGATTATTTACTGAACCCTAAATAATGATACTTACTTCAGGAGCGAGATGCTTTACGATCAATATGCTAACTTATCACTGACATATTTAATATTTACATACGTTATTTTAAAAATATTTTCACCCCTATGACGTCAGCACAAGGTGCATTTTTGTGCTTCTCACCCCCTAAATATCTTTAAAACTGCGAGTGCGAATTCAAACTCTATGCTACCGAGATTAGGGTTCATTTTGGAGTACTTGGGATAAGTTTGGTTAGGCAGGTTGCGAGAGGGTTATGATAATATTGACATTCTCATAAATAACAGAATGTTTGTCAGTTTGTACGTCCGACAGTTTTCGACTCCTGTACGATACATAATGTCTTCAGTATAATGTAAAGTGTAAACTTTAGCGCACAAGGTAAAGCAGGATGAATACATTAAATTTTTGACAGCCAGCAGATATTAATATACTTTCTGCCGTACTCAGAGACATTTAATAATGACTAAACTTAATTTAATGGAGAGTTTGATAGATAATGTGTAGAGCTTATGACTGGGGGTGGACTTACCTAAGCTCAGCGTTTGGCATTGCAAGTGCCCTCGAGCGTCGTTACTATCAGATGATCCGTCCGCTCGTTGCCTCATCATTCTTATAAAAAACGACGGGTTGCACTTCGGGACTTCTGTCAGCAGCAGAAGTGAAAAATATAGCAGGCATACTTTCTTACTTTTCCCTTTACTTTTCACCGCACGTACGGTACAGAGAATATTATTTCCTCTCCTACGCATTTTGATTGTATACTTTCCCTTCATCTTACGAATTTTTTACCCAACCTAAATTTTTTATTCTAAAGTTCTTCCTTAAAAGTTAAAACTATCGAAAAAATAAACATCGCAAAACGCCGGAACAGTAAAGTAATTGCGATTCGTGTATTATTCATTACGGCGCACCGGCAGATATTTTATTTACGATCTCAGGATCAATATTGTATGAAATCATAGATATGGACGGTATATTTGAGCTGGATAAACATTTGTAGTCTAGGAGACGGGAGATCAGTCAAAATACATTTGAAAAATTTCGACGCAATGGCAGAGTTTGGAAACAAAATATTAGGGTTTGACATAAAATATCGCAAACAACAGATAAGCGATGTGATAATACTTATGTGAATTTTAACTTTTAACTCATTTTATTTAGCCAAATTAAAATTGCCAAAGTTTTTTTTTGTTGAAGGAATTAAATTTTATTTCTATAAAAAAATAGACCGAATGTTATTCTACATAAAAGAGAAAGAGATCTATGCAATCTTTGAGCGTGTTTTGGCTCTTAAGGTATTTGAACTATCGTACTGGTATTCGTAGGTATTTCGTAAAGTTTGTGTGTATGTTTCTTACGTCTTCACGCGCAATCTACTTAACGAATTGTCATTCAATCTGGCATGGCTGTAGTATATAAGCTCTGGATAGTACATAGACTATATTTTGTGCCAAAAATGAAGTTCGCGTTGAAAACTGTAATAAATACATTTTGCACACCCCAGAGCCGCGACTAAAAAGCTAGTCAGGAGGGTAAATAAAATTTTACAATCAGACAACATAACGTAGGCTCTCGGACTACATTCAGTATTCCAGCGTGGAACAGCAACGGTATTGTATTGAGTTATCGGCAAACTTCCACTGCCTTTAAGGGCTGAACTTTCCCACTGGTTTTAAGGGCTGAACTTCCAGCCATTCGTAACACATGGAAGGGCTTTTGAGTGATTGATCACACGGTACCTGAAATTCCGGCGAAACTGTACTGAGAATTAGGGCCCTAAATAAAATTGAGATGAGAAGCCAGCATAATAATTCTGCACATTGTCACCTTCAGTTTCACCGAGGCAGAACGCGATCTATACCTCGAATAATAACAAGTACAAGTTTATTGTCCATTGTAATATTATGTATAGGGAACAAAAAATACTATAATAACAACAATCATTATCAATGAACTAGACGTTCCGCGCGGCTTCGCCCCCGCAAATTAGATATTACACAGACAAATTAGTCCACACAAAATAGCCTATGATCCTTTACGTGGTCTACTTCTTATCTGTGCCAAATAACAGAAAAACTGATCCAGTAGTTCGTGAGATAAGCCTTTTCAAATAATTTCTCCCGTTTTTTCCACAATTTCCTCTATTTCTTCGCTCCTATTAGTTGTAACGTGATAAAATATAGCCTATAGCCTTCCTCGATAAATGGGCTATCTAACACTGAAAGAACTTTTTAAATCGGACCAGTACTTCCTGAGATTAGCGCGTTCAAACAAACAAACTAACAAACTCTTCCGCTTTATAATCTAAAAAATACATATAATAAAATCGTAGAGGTAAAATTTTTGTACATTGAAAATAAACTTGAAAAAACGAGTCAGGGGCATGTTAGAAGAGTAGTAGAACACATTTTAACTGTTTTTGAAATTTTTGTTTCTCTGTCTGTTTGTCTGTTTGTACAGGCTAATCTCTGAATCCGCTGGACCGATTTCAATGAAATTTGGCATGGTGATACCTTATATCCCTGGTCAACATATAAGATACTTTTTTTAACCGACTTCCAAAAAAGAGGAGTTAATGTTAACTTTACTGTTTGTGGTCAGATTTTCAAGATTCTTTTTTTGTTGTATAGATTGTTAACCTGAATTTGATACCATGTTTACAAAAACTGTGACTTGATAATGATTTCGGGATCAGGAGGTATCGACGGAACTCCTTTACAACAAAAACATTACATTAATTTTCACTTTTTTTAAGTAAATTTAACATAACATGCCACCAAAAAGTAATATTTGCACATATCCCAGGACATATCCGGACATATCAGGACATATCCCAGGGTATAGGGCTTCCGAAGGTTTCGTTCAGCAGAACGGAACTCCTGATTCCTTATAAGAAGATAATATATTATTATGTAGGGGGTTCAGAGTTGTTAAAAACACTGGAAGCGCATGCCGCTATGTCAATTATCTTAATCATCATGATCACCACCATCATTACACCATCCATAACCACAATATGATGCGTTTAATGATTTTTTCAGGGCTCCGTACCCAAAGGTTAAAATATGTCCGTCTGTCTACAGATATACAGATGTCTGTATGTCGCCAGGCTGTATAGATGTGTATCTCAGGGAGTCAGAGGGACATGCTCAAACTGGTTTGGGTCCCGCAACAAATTATTTAGAATAGGTAGGCACTTGAAATTTTCACAAAGGCCTTAGATATAATACCTATCTATTATGTGTACTTTAATAATACACATAACACAAAAAACACAATCTATGGCTTATTTTTGCACTATAACGGTACGGAACCCTTCGGGCGTGAGTCTGACTCGCACTTGACCGATTATTTTTGTATTCTTTTGCATTAAAAGGATGAGAATCGAAATTGATAATAATTATTTCACCGTCTCTGTGCGATTTCTTTGTAAATTTATTCTTTTATTAATTTAAGGGCTATAATTTGTATTTGATGCTAAGGTTGCGAAAGTGGAAATATCATAATGGGATCCTTGAGGCCTTGAGGTATTGAAGAATTTCCTCGAATTTTAGAAAGTGTGACTTTCGCACTTATTGTCGCGAAGGTGGAAATTTCATAATAGGAACTATGAATAATGGAATTGAAGGAACTCCTCGAAATTACAACGACAACCAAAATGATTACCAATTCTAGCAAAGGTCGATCTTTAAAACTTTTCCCTAATATTCGTAAACGATTATCCAAACCCTGGATGGATATTGACCACTGCGTATCTCAATTCGTTACCGGCCATGGAAATATTAAAGTCAAAAATATTACTAGCATCGATCGATCACATACGTAGAATATGTGCTCGACCGAAGGCAGTATGTTTGAATATACCACTCAAACTCTCTGGGAGAGTTTTTTCTGCCAAGACGAAAGAAATACCGTGCTAGACAACCTACAGTGTAAATCTTATGTCGCATACTACGGTAATATCGTGGACAGCGCTATAGGAACTTCCGTGCCTTCAAGCGTTTTTGTCACAATTATTATTGGCAACAGTCTAACACAACAAATTCCAATATTAATTTGGCTATAGCTAAGTAGTAACAATTATTGTTGTTATAGTTTATTTTCGTGGTGATTCCCCTAAGTTTTTGACATTCGGTCACTGCAACTTTTTAATTGCTGTCTCCGCTTTCAATATAAAGAGGAATTACAATTCTTCAAACTTCTATTGGGCGTTTGCACACTGCACGATAACGACACAACACGATACCACAGAATAGAGGGCCACCGCACATACTATACAATTTCAAGTTGGCCGACTATCGTACAAACTGACTATCGTACTAATTCTAATATTCTGTCACTTAGTATTGAATGCACCCAAAATATTCTCCTTTCTTTTCGCCTTCGTTTTATTACTGCCACAATAAAAGCGTGCTTTTTACGCATTTTAACACGCACGTCGCTAGGCTAGCAACACTGTTACCAACTAAAAGTCTGCGGCTGGCAGGCGGCAGCGCACACGATGAAGTTGTCCAATTAAATTGTGACACTACGCAATTTAGTTTGTACGATAGTCGGCCAACTTGAAATTGTATTGCATGTGCGGTGGCCCTTATCTATTCTGTGGTATCGTGTCGTGTCGTTACCGTCGCAGTGTGAAAACGCCCATTTTCTTCTAATTAATATCGTTGCGGGACCCAAACCAGTTTGAGCATGTCCCTCTGACTCCCTGAGATCATATCAAAGGGTTTTCATGGTTGGATAACGCTATCGATCCTGGTGACACAGGATATACAGTGGTGGGAATGTGTGGTGGCCGGTGGGCCAACGTCTATAAAGTAATTACCCATTGGGTAAGTAAGTAAACAACTTCAAGCGTTATTTTATTCTGGTTTAATTGTAGGTTAGGAATCTGACAGTAAGAGGTAGGATAAAGAGGGATAGATGCCAACATTAAATCCCGTCTTCTGTAGTCCTCTATCTCCGTCACATGTTCCTTTCCCCTGTCCTGTGGCCCCCATCCCCTGTCCACGCCAAGCAGTCTTCGAAGAAAGGTTTTTTCAAAGCAATCAGTATCTGTAGTTCAAGTTTCCTGGGTCTTGCATGAAAATTTAAAAAACCGTGTGTAATTATATAGATCCAAATAAAATTGACATAGATGGGTGTTCAATTATCTAAATCTCGATTATAATAACATACATTCACGCGGACGAAGTCGCGGGCAACAGCTAGTATTAGTATAGATTCAGAAGACAGACAGCACAATAATTACAACAATCATCCAACAGGTTTCCCGCCTTTTTAGCGCCATCTTGTCGTGGCAATGACGCTGTAATGGCCGCTCGAACAATCACTAATAAATTAATACTTTTGTTCGCTTTGATTTATGCGTTCATGCATCTGTGACTTCCATTACACTAATTGCTTTATTATTTACTGCATCGATCGATTGCATTCATGTATTTAATATTTATATGTGTGTGCAGTGAAGCGTTTGTTACGTCTATACTAATAATAATGTTCAAAAGTTTGTTTGAGCATGTATTACTGGACCGATTTTAAGTAATTTGGCATAGATACAGAGAAAAACCACAGGGATATAGGCTACTTGTTGCAGGAAAATTTAAGATTAAGTAGGCTATATGCATTTAGCATCTTCATTAAACTATTACACATACTATGAAGATTCAGCGCTATAAGACACAAGGTTGGTTGAATACCTAAAAGTGGGATTGGGAATGTTATGTTTAAAGGCAGGAATGAGCTGACTGGGTCCTATCTGAGATCAACAATATAGCTTAAAGAAAACCAGGCACCAGCATAAAATGCTTATGTTGTTCGAGAAATTCAGATAACCGGAGGAAATCCTATGCTAGATTTTTTAGATGATGACCAAGGTAGAACTCACGAACGCGAGTTTTCAGCCATTAGACCGAAAGTCGGGTTTATAACGTGTTAACATGTCGTTATAAAGGGCAGGGCTGTGCCCTAAGGCGAAGGGCCCCGATGATATTCATAATTAATTTGTGTAGCGCATTAACATGATTATTGTACATGTTCGGGTTCCTTAAAAATTGTAGGCTTTAAATGTTCCTATATACGGCCTCCCCGTATATATAAGGAACATTTAAAGATGTTAACGGACTCATTTTGTGCATTCTTATGTGTGACAACGAGTCCGCTGATTGGCCTGTGACACAGAATATATAATAGTACTCCGTACAGTCTGTGATCAGTCCGACTTCTCCGTATACTATGGGCAGTGGCCTTAAGAGGGCGACTAACCCAAAAAATCAAACATCGTCCTTCCCTCTTCACACTCACGCCCGTCTTTCATATGCCAGGTGAAAAAGGACGACGCGGATTCATCGCCAAATTAGTTTTTTCTCAGTAACTCGATAAATATACAACATTTTAAAAATCCCCTAGGTCGGTTTCTCAATTATAGAATTTTATACAATAAGTTAAAATATTAACTTAGTCCAATGCACGGTTATGGCAATAAATGAAAAATCGTGAAAATTAGATGCATCTTTGTGAATTTTTTCTATCGAGAAAATTTTACGATATCGTGTTTTTGTTCAGATTGAATTCTTGGAAATATAATGTAGTATCTAATTTTAGAAAATGAAACAATTCGGGGCTTATTAACAGAGTTCAAAAAAGGAGGTTATCAATTCGACGCGTATGTACGAGTATGTAATATTTCCAGAACTGCCCAGTTTTTGTATATGTTAATCTATAACAGCTTCTGAACAAATGTGCCAAATTTCAAAAGTGTATGTATGTATGCATGTATGTACGTTTGTATGTATGTATGTATGTTTTTATGTTTGTGCACGCATATCTCCGGAACTACAAGTCCGATCTAAATGATTCTTTTTTTATTGTACTAGGTATTGTTCAACTTAGGAAATACTGCAAGTTTCATCAAGATCGGTTCAGTAGTTTTTGAGATAGGGAATTTTAATTCTCAATTACGTACAATTTAGAAGTCGGTTTTATCTTTTTTAAATACAGTTATTTTCAAGTATAAAAATGAATTATAAAATCGTCAATTTTGGGTTAGTCGCCCCCTTGAGAACCAATTTTTTTTACTAATTGTAATAAATATTTTCATAAAAAAATTTAAGAGGAGTGTATCATAAAGAGGAAAGCTTTGTATTGCCTGAAGCAATTTTGATGAAAAACACAACAGCTAACAATCAACAACTCTTCTAACTTTCTTGTTTCAGTCAATTACTAGTTAGTATAGTAAAATAACATATCTTATACTGAACCACTTTCTCCACACCACACTCGCGCTTGGCACGTCTAATTTTCACTTTTTATAGTACCAACAATCCGACAGTACAAACACGACATGTAATAAATTGCTGCTACTTATTACATTATGATTTATAGCTTCTTTAATAACGGCCATGTTTAATACAGTTTTAGGTGTTTTAGGGATTTTCAGGGGTTTTGGGGATGTTTTATGAGGTTTTTGGGTTCTAACAATGTTTTGTTATAGACTAGCGCACTGTAACCCTACAGTGCGCTAGTCTATAACAAAAAAGTCTGTAGAAAGAAGTTCAAGAAACGGAAATTACCCAATTTCCGTTTCTTGAACTTCTTTCTACAGAAGAACATCTCGCCAAAAAAATCTGCCATTTTGTCTCTTTTTTTTATTTTTTTTTTATAAAATAAGGGGCAAATGAGCAAACGGGTCACCTGATGGAAAGCAACTACTGTCGCCCATGGACACTCGCAACATCAGAAGAGCTGCAGGTGCGTTGCTGGCCTTTTAAGAGGGAATACGCTTTCTTCTTGAAGGTTTGCAGGTCGTATAGGTCCGGAAATACTGCTGGTGACAGTTCGTTCCAGAGTTTTGCAGTGCGTTTTACAGTCTCTAAATAAATGGCTCTCTAATCTTTTATCAATGCCGTAACATAAGGTCCTCCTTTTAATATGTCAATGCTGTCCACAACTGAATTGAAATTCTTTTATCGAACGAGAACCGGGATTAAAACTTAACCGTTATCCAAATTCACATTTCTAGAATGAGTAATTTTTAAAGAAAGCCCATTAAAAAAAAACTGAAAAATATATACATATATTTGATATATCTTTTAACTAGTGACTTTTTTGGTTAGAAACACAATACAGATAATTTTACTCGATAAAAAAAATCCGAAACAACCTCGATTTTAAAAACATTTTGAGTTTTATAGGACTTACAGGGACTCAATCAAAAAATAATTTGGACAATTCGATTAGATACTATTAACATTTTACAGATTTAAAAATAAAATTGTACAGGGAAATGATTGGATACATGTTTAGTTATAATATTTTTTATCTAAGTAAAAAGGTTTTTTTCTCCTATTTCGCCCTATCATGGACGCGGCTAGCGTCGTAACCGCCACCGTACAAGGCGCGCTGATATGAATGTTATTTTAATGTCATTTACGTCGATATTCGCACTGACAGACATCGACCTGCTAATTTAGGAAGAAATGTAAACTGTATAAATTCCATGGTGCAAAATACTTCTTCGCCATCTATCGTTTCAGCGAAAACGGTTGAAAAATATATTATTAAAGGTACGGTCGTGCTGCGTGTACCAAGCTCTATACTTAAACTTATATTTAACTAAGATTGTAAAAACCATTAACAAATTGATTTAACTGTACTAGTTTCTGTTTGATTAAACAATTTAATCGTGTGTGGCACGGGCGTCGGTCACCGTTCAAAGTTAATTTGTCTCTTAATGCACTTAATGACAAGGACACAAGAAGCATTCTCCTATAAACTTGAGGTACACAGGTAAGAGTACCGTTTAAAGTTATTTTGCCTCTTTAATGGCCTTTATGACAAGGATACAAGGAGTAGTTTGAGGTAAAGTATCTAAAGCATAGTTCCGATACTGTTACGTTATACTGTGACTTATCTTGGATTAGAGCAGTGGTCCCCAACCTTTTTTTCATGCGGGCCACAAACATGTTTTGGTCTTGGTGTCGCAGGCCGCAAGAAAAATTTTTTAGGGTTAAAAAATAACTTTCTTCAAAATTAAAGATTTAAAATTGAAAAAATTTAACGACTATCACGTAGACTTTACGTTATTTTGCCGGTGGGCGTGAATTTCAAAATTGTTTAACATCACGCGGGCCACAAATAAAGTCACGGCGGGCCGCATGCGGCCCGCGGACCGCGGGTTGGGGATAGCGGGATTAGAGAGACCACAGGCGTAGTAAGATCTACTCTATATATTGCGGAAAACTTGAAGTTACCTTTTGTCTGTCTACTACCTTATGTAACGACTGGTTTCAATTACACTGGTCACTGCCTTATATCTATTCATACTAATTACTAATATTATAAGTGCGAAAGGGTGTCTGTCAGTCAGTCTGTCTGTCTGTCTGTCTGTTACCTCTTCACGCCCAAACCGCTGGACCAATTCTGCTCAAATTTGGTATGGAGATACTTTCAGTCCCGGCAAAGGATATAGGATACTTTTTATCCCCGAAAAATGTACGGTTCGCGCGCGATGAAAAGAACAGATGAGACGTATTGATGGTGCAAGTTCATAAAACGTTAAGAAACTCAGGAAAAACTGGCGTAAAATAACGCTTTTTGTCGTTTATCTGTGCTACTTGTTGACTGCAACGTTCCACACTACAGCTAGACGACGCTTAGCCAACTGATTAAAATATGGTAAATTAACTAAGGTGACCATTAATTTTGTGCTATTATTACACAGTAGCGTAATTATACTCGTAACAAGCAGATTAATTATTGTATTCTAATTCATTTGAACACTTGCTTAAATTTTGATTCACTGGTATGTGCCCCCGTAATTTCTGTTTTTTCAATAATACTTGTCACGTCCTTAATAATACTTGTCACGTATATTTACGAAAAATATCTTTACAACCACAAAAAACCGGTTAGTTGACGCCATATTGTAAAAAATACGCACCTAACGCCGCGGTGGTGAGCGCTGAACTAATTCAATCAAACGGCGGCTTTTTTTTTTATTAAATAAGGGGGCAAACGAGCAAACGGGTCACCAGATGGTAAGCAACTACCGTCGCCCATGGACACTCGCAACGTTGCCGGCCTTTTAAGAGGGAATACGCTCTTTTCTTGAAGGTTTGCAGGTCGTATAGGTCCGGAAATACTGCTGGTGACAGTTCGTTCCAGAGTTTTACAGTGCGCGGCAGAAAGTTACGCGAAAAACGCACTGTGGAAGACTGCCACTCATCAAGGTGATGAGGATGGTATGTTTTTCGCGTGGGACGATGGCGAAAAGTTGCAGGTGGTATGATTCCGAACAATTCCTCAGAGCACTCCCCGTGATACAACCGATAGAGGATGCAGAGTGAAGCTACATCTCGGCAGTCGGCGTAATTCCAAGGGGTCCAAGCTGTTTGAAACACTATGGCAGTCAATAATTCGAGCGGCCCTTCGTTGGATACGATCCAGAGGGAGCAGTTGGTATTTTGGCGCCCCTGCCCAGAGATGAGAACAATATTCCATATGAGGCCGAACCTGCGCCTTGTAGAGTTGTAGGCGTTGGTCCGGATTGAAGTACTGTCTCGCTTTTGAATCAGCTGCAGTGTTGAACGTTTTGAGCGACTTAAATATTCAATTAAAAAGCTAGACTTGTGATTGAATGGCGTTGTTCAGTCAAAGGGCTAGCTGTTTGATTGAACGGCTATTTAAACCAGTTGGCTGCGACATGTATATGTGAAAATTATAGCTTATACTTCTCATTTCCCGGAAAATTGCTCATTCCTTATTCCATAAAGTTGGAAAAAGTCGTAACCGTCATAAGACACTCCCCGGCCACAATATTTCAATATTTTACGGTTGTTTTTACGACATTAGGTAGTAAATCTGAGGAGCCATTAGCCGAAACTTCGTAATGGCAGACTGTCAGCACTAGATTAAGATCTTAATCGAATGTTAGACTTGCTGAATCTGAATGTAGGTAGATATACTATTAGTATAGCTGTAATAGGTATAGTAGCATACATACAAAAATATTAGTTAGAACTTAGGATGCAGAGTATAGTCAATAGTACATTGTTTTAGGTTTAGGTAACGCCTCCGTCATGGTCCAGTGGTTTAGACATTAGAGCAGAGGTTCCCAAACTTATTTTGTCTACCGCCCACTTTAAAAGAACAAAATATATTTTAGCGCCCCCATTGTTTAAATTTAAAATGCATCCAGATTAAATAAATCACCCCCCAAGCCTCTACACAACGGCCCCATTTTTTTCTGGGTCCCACACCCCTTCAGACCTTCAGCGCCCACAAGGGGCCGTTATCGCCCACTTTGGGAAAGGCTGCATTAGAGCGTGGCACTTGACTTGGATGTCGTGAGTTCATTCCCGCGTTGGAAACATATTATTTCCAAATTTGGTTAGGATAATGTAGGCTGATCACCTGATTGTCTATTAGACTATATAATTAGTAATCATAAGGATACCGTCCCTTATAATATTATAGAGTTGACTGTGAGAGTAGCAGCGCCGAAAAAGTTACTAGCAAGGTAAGGCAACGAAGCTATTATATAATAAGCAGATAATCTGTTTGTGTGTTAGGATGTTAGTTCCAAATCCAATACACGCTAAACTGTCTGTCGCCGTGTACTTTTGTAGGGCTGGCACAGACCACTTTCAATTACTTAATAACCCAAAATTTTTGGGTTATTAAGTAATTGAAAAAATTTATTTTATTGCAGGTAGCAATAACACCATTTGTGGACCATTTTTCATAGAAAACATGAGTGGAAGAACCAGGTAAGTAATAGTTTAAAAGTTTTTTTTTTGCATAAATGAAGGCTTAAGGGCCGAAAAATGATTTAAAATAAATAAAAAAAACTGTGGATTTTATGTGTAGCCAGATATATTAGCCAGATGATGAAGTAAATAAGATACAAGGTTTTTTCAAATTATTAGGAAACAAATGAGTTATTGTCCTTGTGTCATAAAATGTTAGTTATCTGGTTCGTCCACTCACCTCTTTAATTATTTTGTTGCTTAGTGTTTAGTCTACTCTATTTTATAGTCGCGTACAATTTCTGAAACACTTCATAAACAAATAAATTAATGAGTTTTTCTTTCTGAAACGAAAAAATCATTAAGTGAACAAACGAAAACAAGCGAAAAACTGCGGGGAGCACTCTGGGAGTGCCGGCAGAAGTGAAAACGAAACAGCAGCAGCGGGCACATATTATTTTCGGGATCATTCGGTCAACTCTTCCTGCGCCTTACGATTTTTTTGGTTAATTACCTATGTTCTGGCGAATTTAATATTTTTAACTAAGCCAAACAGGTGCACAATGTCGCTAAATAGTTTTTTACTTCAACAATTTTCTTAACGTTGGCAACCCTGTGATAATCGTGTTGTAGACAGGTGGATGGCGGTGAGATTTTGGCTGGAACTTGGAGCAGCTTGTTAGCTCCAAGTTCGGATACGGCAGCTGTTTCTTCATCATCATTATTATACCACCCACGTAAAGTTAATACGTGGCACTGAACTATTATGAACTTAGTATTGTGGCTTGTCTCATAATTTTGATTATTATTTGTACTCAAAATCGTCTACAGAAATATCCGATTTTGAGTGGGCATTTGATCTTACTGTTAAATTATTATAGGTATTTACTGTTTATGCAGAAGAATAATTGTCACAATGAGTGCTGGTTTTAGCACTACCAGCGCCCTGGGCGAGATTTCTTTGGCGCCCAGGGTACTGCTAGGGTTAATTCATACCGCAAGTCGCAACGTGACGAGGCGAGGCGCGGTGCTGCATAACATTTCAGCTAAACGCCGCAGGCACCCCTTTTTATACGGCGCGGCGCCCAGGGCGGTCGCCTAGCGTCGCCACCCCCTAACGCCGCCACTGGTCACACTCCAAAAGAAAATCTTGTTATTATACATAATTTATGTATCATGGGCTTTGTGAGGAAAGTCACACACATAACGTGAAATTTTTACTTTGAAAGTGAGAATTGAAAACAAATTGTTAACAGCACTAATCTATTTTCACTATTCGGCACAGATAAGGCACCGGAAACATTTGAATCATTGAAGTTTATGTCCGTTGTTGGGCGCCACTTTGTTCACCCATCTGTGAAATACACCTCAAGCGGTAATAAGGATGTGTGCACACTTATTTATAGAATTAGACCGGAAAACTAGCTGAAATTGAGAATAATATAAATAACACCGGCACCGGTTTCGGTGACGGTGGCTGGTTTCATTGAAACCAGGCCAGTTACGCAGGTTTAAGGTGACGCCGCGTTAATTTTAAAAACCGTTGGATAATATGTTTTAGATTGAAATGGAAAGAAATTGAAAGGGCGTAAGCGACAAAATGGTTTTTCACATAAGCTATGGGCAAATTAAAGTGTATGCTTGAACCAATCTGTTCAGTCGAATAAGGCCTCCTCTGTAAACCTCCTTTGTAATAATTAGAAAACATACAAGTGACAATTTAAGATGACAGTTTAGTCTGAAGTTAAGTAGTCTAAAAGTTATGACTCATATTGGCAAGATGTAAAAATTAGAAAATAAAGTGATATTGTATTGAAGTGAAATAAAGTGAGATAAATTATAGTTGTGTTATTACAAGTTTAGAATACAAATATCCAGAAGGCCAAGAGAGCGTTGGTCACAATCTATGTACAAATGGAAGCTCTCCTCTGTTGGCAAAATTAGAATTCCTTTTTTACAGAGGTCTTTTTGATTGATTATTCTGTGTTATAAAAGTTGACCAATCGTGTTATGCTATGGGTAATTCAAAGACAAAGACATGATGAATACTGACAATGAACTTTAATTTTATAGCTTTAGTCATTGCTGAGAAAAATCGATATCGTTACAGCCAAACTCTCATAAGTCAGTAGGACAGACAACCGACACGACGGGCGAGATTTAGGCGCCGGACCGACTTTTTACAATATTATGCTCATCCGGCGCATGGATCTTCTTAAACTTGTCAGACAATCAGGTGATCAGCCTGCATTGTCTTAACCAAACATAGAAATAACAAGTTTCCAACGCGGGAATCGAGCCCACGATCTCCGATTAAGATTTTCTGGTATAAATGTATTCTATTTCAGCGGTTTGGGCGTGAAGAAGTAACAGACAGACAGACACATTTTCGTATAGGTATACAAAAATGTATATCTTTAAAAAAGTTTTCATTTTCAAAACTTTACAAAAGCCATGTTACAAAATTAATTAATAGTTCTGTCAAAATATTAACACCATTTAGCCTCCTCTGGCTCACAACTTTAACCAAGTCTGGCCCAACTCCAAGTAATTACAGTTCACCTAACTCATGTAAGTTCGATGCACTGAGTTGGGTTTTTTAGGTCTTATTCTGTGACCTACAATTAGGAATGGTACCGAATTCCAATGTCAGAATTTTTTATGCTCGACTCTCGTCGCTCCAGACCAGTCGAATGTGGACTGAAGGAAAAGCTGTGCATTATGGTGGGCTTTGAGTGCGGCGACCGAATCAAGAAATTCCGTAACGAAAAATTACCTAACACATCGTCTAACGTCGTTTCAATTTGGCTGACTTCGGCACGGTGTTTGTGTGCGTGCGACTAGACGTATGCGTGTAGTCTAGCTATTGCTATTGCTATGCTTTACCGCGACAGTCCTCAAGTGCCACAGGTATTATTGTTTGTATAATTTACTCAATAGCCAGCTACATAACCAGCTTTCAATCAATTTTGATCTTAATCTATATAATAAATAATAATTGCCCAACTAGCAAAAAGTACTCTTATAATTATCTCAAGACAATTAATTTTTTACACTTACAATACACTAAATCCTATGTCCAAGACCGCAAAAGGGCCCACTTTATTAGACTATTTGCTTTTATACCATTCTAATAGAATACTTGGTCAATCCGATTTACACTAATTGTAATGACCTTGTATAACCAAAAACTAGTGTGTTATAAAACTAAATAGGACTATAACAAACTTTATCAAGCGAGTAATAAAACTAAATGAGAATATTTTGCACTTGTCAAGTGGAACGAGATTAAAATTTAGATACATTTCAAAGGTTACATGTATTATTAATTAATAATATTTTTGGTTTCTTTTGTATTGTCGATAGTTGCTTTACATTAAGTGTGTTCATTGGGGAACGGGAATTTATTGTAAAGTATATTAGGGTATAGCCCAAATCTTTAATGCGCCTCGCTAATTCGAAATATTTACAATAAATATTTATTCAATTATTTAGAATCAATTGCATTATCAGCCATATTGTTTCTACTGTCATTTTGAAGTGTGTTATAAGTATATTATCAGAAAAAGTAGTTCTATAGGTACTTACTCAAGTGTCTTACAAAACTGTCTCCCGCCATGTTGCGAATCAGCGATTGATTAGGGTTCCGCAGTAAATATCTACCAAAAAACCCATGTCTCTGTATTGTAATTAAAATATGCAAACCAAGTAATAAAATATCTATACCTATTATAAAACAAAGTTGCTTTTTTCCCTCATGTCCCTTTGTTCCCTTTAATCTTTAAAACTACGCAACGGATTTTGATGATTTTTTAGTGTTAGATAGCCCATTTATATAGAAAGGCTATAGAATAGAATAGAATAGAATAGAAAAGAATATTATTTATTGCATGAATTGTGATTCACAAAGGTCTTACAATATTATGGGTTTACATATTAGATCACACATTCTACCTTGTCAATGGCGTGCAAAATAATTTCAGGAATATAAATTAATAATACAAAGTCAAAAAAGATAAAAAACATTAAATTAAGTACTAAAATTAAATATTTAGGTCAAAAACATAAATAAAAAATATAAAATTAAATTCATCTAGACATACATTATACACTATACACTAATGAAATATGCAAGTCCTAGGCATAGGAGATCAAAGTTTATAATTTGTCATTATAGGCTATCAATTTATAATTTGTCATATTATAGGAGATCAAAGTTTATAATTTGTCATTATATAGGCTATATTTTTATCACGCTAAGACTAATAGGAGCGAAGAAATAGAGGAAAACGTGGGAAAAAAGGGGAAAATTATTTGAAAGGGCTAACTTGAACGCGCTAATCTCAGGAAGTACTGGTCCGATTTGAAAATTTCTTTCAGTGTTAGATAGCCCATTTATTGAGAAAAACTATAGGCTATATTTTATCACGCAAAGACTAATAGGAGAATGTTGAAAAAACAGGGGAAATTATTTGAAGGGCTTATCTCGCGAACTACTGGAGCTATTTTTATGTTATTTGGCACAGATAAGAAGTAGACCACGTAAAAGATCATAGGCTATCGATTTTAATCATTTTTTCAGTAGCTATATATATATATATATATATGTATATAATATCCGTGCGACGCCGGGACGGGTCGCTAGTAAGTAATAAAATATAAGTAAATGTATTGTTTATAGTTTTTTCACAATTGTTACTTATATTATAATTTTGCACAGAACCCTCATCACTTCGAACGATATTGTGCTTGCTAGATCCACTTGTCAGATGAGAACTCCTCATTTGACAAGTGGGTCTAGCAAGCACCATACAAGCAAGCACCATAAATAAACTTATAAGAGTTTTGGTGGAGACGATTAAAGATAAATTGTACTAACAATACTCTCGCATAATGCTCTTACCAATACAGCTGATGGAACTTATAAAGGCCAAAACAATATGTTGTCTTATAATAGCTTACAAGCACAAATAACTAGAGTAAGTACTCTTAAGTCTAGTAACTCTTTTTCGACATGTATAACTGTCATCTTATAAGCTACTACAAGAGCTTATTATAGGAGTAACTGTACTTCAGTATGTTTACTAATAAGGGTTAGAATTTTCATAGTCTTAAAGGCTTTTAAGTGTAATTGTAAGAATAAACTGACTTGAGCATAAATTGCATTTTTCAAAACTATTAATAGTGCAAACAGCATATGCCAAAACTACTATAAGTAATCTATAAGTGCAGTACTCTTATAACGTACATAGGTTGAGAGAAATTTGCTAGTTGGGTGTAACTCGACCAAATTAACTATTATTTTTCTTTCTTCCGCGGTAAACTGAACTTAAATTGGTAGCATTATAGTCACTGAGCTTCCCCAGGTACATCAAAATTGATAAAAACGACCTACACCTATATTGTGTAGTTATTTACATGACTATCTCAGACCATATAATATTTTGTAGAGAAAGAAGTATTTCGTCTACTGCACTCTTATCATAAGTAATTAAATCGAGTGCCGAGTGATTAACTTACTAATTGAAAAACTTCATTCATTTGCTCCAAATACATGCTTATCAGTTGTACTGTTATCAACTACTTCTTTTAGGTTATTTTAAAGCTAGACGTAAGCTTTTTAAAAACAATTTCCGTGCCTACAACTTCATTAATGTGTTGAATTCAATAAAGTTTGTTCTAGAGTTCCTAGAGTTTAGTAGAGTCCTGTATTTTGCATGTAGATAAAGAAAGAAAGAGTTTTCGGTAAAAGGTGTACCCGTGCGAGTTTCTTACGCCGGTTCTTCTCGTCGGGTTAGTTCCCGAATCGGTGGTAGGCCTCATGTAGACACGACGTTCTAAAAGTGTTAACTTTGTTAACTTATTTGGAAATAAAATATTTTGATTTTTGATTTTGATTATAAAACCCGTGGTTTGGTTTACAGACTTCGTTAAAATATCGCGAAACATTTAAAAAATGTCCGTATCGCTCGCATGGCATTTATTTTGTGAGACATGCCATTGTATGACATACCGCTGTGCCACACGAGTACTTACGCTTGTGGTAAAGCCAAACTTGAAGCAATAAAAAATAATCGTCCAAGTGCGAGTCGGACTCGCGCACGAAGGTCCGTACCGTTATAGAGCGAAAATAAAGAAAAATTGTGTTTTTTGTATGGGAGCCCTTAATTATTTATTTTATTTTAATTTTATTATTTGATATTAAAGTACATATATAATTGAGGATTTTGTGAAAATTTCAAGTGTCTATATGTTTTTATTATGGACTACGAGCCAGAAAGACCAAAAAAATAACGTTTGCTGTATGGGAGCTCCCCTTAAATATTAACTTCATTTTTTTAGTATTTGTTGTTATAGCGGCACCAGAAGTCTAGCTATAGCGGTTCTTGAGTTACAGCCTGAAGACAGACAGACAGACGGACAGACAGAAGACGGACAGACATCGAAGTCTCAGTAATAGGGTCCCGTTTTTACCATTTGGGTACGGAACCCTAAAAACTAAATAAATGCGTATATTACTAGCTGGATCTAAAGGTTTCCCGCAAGTTGGTTCCGCTAGTCGTTTATCGCACTATACGCGTAACAGCTATCTTATACCTGTATCTTATAATTTCCAGAGACTCAAAGTAAATCAGTCCAGCGGCTATAAGGTGGCCGTAATAATAATAGCTCCCACACCGGTTTCGGTGACGGTGGCCGGTTTCATTGAAACCAGGCCAGCTACGCAGGAGTAATTTTATAGTGCCCAAGTGTGTGCGCAGTACACAAGAGCACTCTCTATTCCTTTACTCTCATAACCCAGTGGGACGGACGAGCGACACGACTGGCGAGAGATCAGGCGCAGGACCGACTTTTTACATGCCCATCCGACGCATGGATCATCTTACTTGTCAGTCAATCAGGTGATCAGCCTGCATTGTCCTAACCAAACTTGGAAATAACATTTTTCCAACGCGGGAATCGACGTCAAGAGCCGCGCTCTAAACCACTAGACCAAGGTGGCCGTGAGTAAGCCAAGAGCGGCAGTCTTCCTAAATGCGTTTGTCACGTATGACTTTCTGCAACGCACAGTAAAACTCTGGAACGAACTGTTGATGTCGCCAGCAGTATTTCCGGACCAATACGACCTGCAAATACTTCAAGAAGAGAATTCCCTCTTAAAACGCCGGCAACCTACAGCTCTTCCTGATGTTGCGAGTGTCCATGGGCGACGGTAGTTGCTTTCCATCAGGTGACCCGTTTGCACGTTTTCCCCATTATCCATACTTTACTTATTACTTACTTAATATTATAAATGCGAAAGTGTGTCTGTCTGTCTGTTACCTCTTCACGCCCAAACCGCTGATCCGATTTTGCTGAAATTTGGAGATACTAATTTGAGTCCCGGGAAAAGACATAGGATACTTTTTATCCCGGAAACATGTACGGTTCCCGATAAACGAATTTTAGCGCAACGGAGTTGCGGGCATCATCTAGCTTAAAAAAAAGATTTTCAATGCTCTTCGTTCTACTCATTACATCAGCGATCAGCGGGGCTAAAATGGTAACATTTAGTAATTCATCTCAATCAATTCAGCAAATGAATTGTCAAAACTGTCAAACTGACAAATGTCAAATTAGTACGAATTACTAGACATGAATTCCAGGCAGACTTGCATTTTGAGATTTAAAATATTAATCATATTATGATTCATAATATTATGATTCTCCAAAGCGACCATTCTATCCCCGCAGAAGCACTTACAATTAAGTAATACTTTATCCAACACATGATATTATCACATATTATATTTAATAACGTCGGAAGTTGTCCGTCATACAATAATTAAGACGTGGCAGAGCTAACGAGAGATCGGATAGCCTGATAGACAGACAGATGTGTTATCTTAGTTTATATTCGGTAGCGCCACAGCACAAGTAATATATTAGATTAGTGTAAATAAAGTAATTTATACTAATGTTATAAATGCAAAAGTGTGTCTGTCTGTAAACTGTTCAAGCCCAAACCGCTGAACCGATTTGCTGGAATTTCATATGGACATAGAATACTTTTTATCCAGGAAATATGTACCGTGTACGCCACCAATAACGAATTTTGGCACAACGGATTCGCGGGAGTCATCTAGTTTGTACAATAAATCCTGTCTTTATAGTTTATGGCACTCCTTAAATGTGAGTCTCTCAAAATCACCGGTTGATACGTTCTATTAATTTATTAAAACGATCCACCGCAAATGACCCTTAAAACATTTACTCGTATTCAGGCAACGAATAAATTTTTTGTCGAAAATTGTTCAGCCAAGTAATTTTTTCAGTCATGATGAATGAGCTGTGAGATAAGAAGTGCCATTTGTCTGTACAGTAATGTATTTGAGGGGACTTGATTGATGCGACACATAAATTTCAAATGAAATATTTCATTAAAATTAAGACCCTTTATTAATTAAACGATCCAGCAGGAAAAATGTACAGTGACTAAAGTCTAAATATCTGACTCTGAGTAACCCATCAGTCGTAGCAAAACGAGACACAATAGCTTTTTCATTGTTATCGCGGCCGGATGTGGCCACTTGGGGCTTCATGAATTAATATAAGAAGGCTGATAGCCGCATTATTCTACATGCCAAAGACATGGTGATGAATGGAGCAATAAACATATATTACTAGACGTACCGCGCGGCTTCGTCCGCGTAAATCTGAAATTTCACGGAAACCGTATATTTTTCACAAATTAATAACCCATATCGTATAATATTCGTGTCAAATAACATAAAAATTGCTCCAGTAGTCTGTGAGATATTAGCCCTTTCAAATAATTTCCCCCGTCTTTTTACATTTTCCTCTGTATCTTTGCTCTTATTAGTCTTAGCGTGATAAAATATAGCTTATAGCCTTCCTCGATAAATAGGCTATCAAACACTGAAAGATTTTTTCAAATCGGACCAGTAGTTCTTGAGATTAGCGCGTTCAAACAAACAAGCTAACAAACAAACTCTTCAGCTTTATTTTCACATATTCCTCTGTATCTTTGCTCCTATTGGTCTTAGCGTGATAAATATAGGCTATAGCCTTCCTCGATAAATAGGCTATCAAACACTGAAAGATTCTTTTAAATCGGATGAGTAGCTCCTGAGATTAGCGCGTTCAAACAAACAAACTCTTCAGCTTTATAATATTACTAGACGTTCCGTGCTGCTTCGCCCGCGTAAATTAGATATTTCACAGACAAATTAGTCCACAATAAATAGCCTATGATTTTTCACGTTCCTACTTTTTATCTGTGCCAAATAACAGAAAAATTGCTGAAAAAATCGTGAAATAAGCCCTTTCAAATAATTTCCTCCGTTTTTTTCACATTTTCCTCTATTTCTTCGCTTATATTAGTCTTAGCGTAATAAAATGTAGCCTATAGCCTTCCTCAATAAATGGGCTATCTAACACTGAAAGAATTTTTCAAATCGAACCAGTAATTACTGACTCATACTAAGATTAGCGCGTTTAAATAATGCTTCCTCTTCTTCTTCTTTTTACGTTGTTTAACATCTTTATCGTGCAAATATGAGTCCTAAAATGAATTTAGCATTCTTAAGTCATCCGAATATGGTACCGAACTTGGAATAGCACCATAATTAATGCCTCTATACAGATTGAGACTCTATTTTCCTCCAGAGCAGAAGCTGCTAAAATTAAAAAAAGGTGGCTCCACATCTTAAATCCATCCTTGGACCATAAGGACCAATCCTACCAAAGGAAATCTTTGGTTCATTAATAGCCGTATAATTCACCGTACACACGCAACTAATACGAATGTTAACTATTCACATGATGTTACTGTAAGCGAAATTGTGGTGAATGCTTGCAGTTATCTAAGCGATGCTGCAATTTCCAAACTTTTATCTACAAAGGTTTAGGAGTTCTGTTCAGTGCCTTTGGACCAAGAGACACCCTCGTATGAAATTTCTCTTATTCTTAACATATGTTTAACTTACTAGAAACATCATTTTAACCACTATGAGTGTTTTGATAAATTTAAAGGATTTCCCTCGATTGCTCATAGATCCCATCATCAGCTCACCACTTTCGTAATTGTTATACAAAATTAAGATTATATCCTATACAATAACAGGAGAATTTTGAAAATCGCTCCACAAACAGCGAAATCAAAAACATCTGCTTCGATGTAAAATATCACGAAAAGTACCAATAATTGGGTCATAGTGTGATGACCCATGGTATAATTATGGTTGTGATGATGATAATCAATCAAATTGATGTGTTGGCTTATGCTTTTAGTTGTTTAAACAACGCCGAAATCCCCGAACCTCTACCTATAAGCATTCAAAAGTTCTGTTCGGTACCTTCGGATCCAGGGTATAACCTGGTGCAAAGTCTTACTTTTTGGTAGCATTTACCTAGAATGCTTCAGAAAAAATCAAAATCACTATATGTTTCCATAAAAATTTCAAGGAGTCCCCTCGATTCCTCAAGGATCCCATCATCAGATCACCACTTTTGTGAACATGGTACAAAATTCGAGCTAAACCCTATACAACACAAAAATAATTTTGAAAATCGTACCACAAACGGCTGAGTGATCGTGGAACAAAAAAAAAAGATACATACAGCCGAACATATTACCTCCTCCTTTTTGGAAGTCGGTCAAAAAACAGCCAACTTCATGTAAGTTGGTGATTTTGTTGAAAGTAGCCACCGGAAAGTTCTTAGGAGAGGTACTATTTATGGCTGGAAAATGTAGGGTTTTTTTGCAATACTTTATATTCTCATGTAGAGATGTTAAATCTAGTTAACTTCGTTTGGTTTGTCCTGATGTCAGATCCTCCAAGTTAGGCTATCGTAGCTACTAACTTGAAATTTTCTTTTCTTCATAATATTTTCCTTCATTGGAATTCTACGCTCCTATAGACTTATAGTGTGAGCTAACTTAAAGGCGACTATCGGTCTAGACTCTAGACAAGACTTCGGCTAGACGCATTATAAAAAACTTTAACTTTTAGTTTTAGTTTTAGAAGATATTGTGCGTTTTGAGTAAATGCTTTTTAAACGACTTCCAAAAAGGAGGAGGTTTCTCAATTCGACCGTATATAATATGTTCTTTTTTTATTTTTTTTTATGTTTGTTCGCGGATAACTCCGTCGTTTGTGGACCGATTTCCAAAATTCTTTTCTGTTGTAAAGGATATAATTGGAATTTGGTACCCCGTTCACAAAACTGGTGATCTGATGATGAAATCCATGAGGAATCGAGGGAACTCCTTAAAATTTATATGGAAACATATAGTGATTTTAACTTTTTCTGAAGGATTTCAAGTATAGCTACCAAAAAGTAAGATTTTGCACCAATGTATACCCTGGTTCCTGGTTGGAAGGTGCTGTACAGAACTCTTGACTCCTTATAGATAGATGTTCGGGGATTTCGGAGTTATTTAAATAACTAAAAGCAAATGCCAATACATCAATTTCATCAATCATCATCATCATCACCATAATTATTATGCCACGCACCATCATATTATGAGCCTATTATTGGTACTTCTCATGGTATTTTCCCGCCGTTTCTTGTTTGATTTTGAAAATTTTATTGTTGTTGTTCAAGATGTAATCTTAATTTGGTACCATGTTTCCGAAGGTCATAAATCATAATAATACATTTCATAATATGCAGTGCAATGATCGATATCAATCGATAGAGGGATATGAAATTTAATAGAATATAGTAATTGTGACGTTATTTCAAATAACTCAAGCATAATAATATTTTGCCACTATGTAGAATTCCACGAAGGTGTACCCTAAAGCTGTGCGTCCACTGGATCGGAATCGGAGCGTACGGAGCGGACGGAGCGTCGTCATTTACAAAATGCCGATGGGGTGCGTCCACTGCATTCGGATTCCGCATCGGCAATTTAGTTATTAATGTACATATGAAATGTGTGCGTTAACGCTTTGGAGTTAAGATTGGATTTGCTATGTTCAGTTTTAATACTTTGTTTCGATGCGCTTTGACTCTAGTCTGCACTAAATATATAAATTGACCCATAGACGCGGCTGCGGATGACGTCATCGGCATAAATTCCGGTCTCAGGCGCAGAAATGCCGATCCAGTGCACGCAGTACCATACAAATCAATACAAAGCAACAAATCCGTACGCTCCGTACGCTCCGATTCCGATCCAGTGCACGCGCAGCTTTAATCCATTGGCACAGCACAGACTTCCGGAGCCTTTAAATATATTATAAGTTTAGAAATTTGATGATTACTGCAAGTTATCATTACAATAATATAACCGTAAAATATATGGAAAACCGTAGTCTTTCTTTTTAAAAGATCTAGATTTGTAACTTTTTGAAATCCACTTAGGTATAGTTAACTTTTGTAGTGGTTATACACAATTTAGATAAAATTATGATATACAACTGACTGCGTATGATATGCATAATGGACATATTATTATACATTATACTTAACTAAAAAGAGAAAAATAATTATTTCTAAACAAAAAATTGAAACCGACTTCCACACTAAAAACTACGGTGAATAAACTAAAAAGTGTTAAATAATTCTAATTCTATATTAGTGGCTTTTTTAGGATTGGCCTTAGCCTCAACTATGTCTGTACTCAATCTTCATACTTTTGAAGTCGGTACCAGCTCCTAAAATTTCTGAGATTTTTGACATAGAAGTTAGATGGCTGGTACCGTTGAGCGCGGTAACCGAATCAAGAAATTCCGTTACGAAAATAAAGCTAACACCAGCGGTCCAGCGGTGCAGTATTGAAAGCCGTGCGTCTAACGTCGTTACAGTTCGGCAGGCTCCAGCACGGTGTTTGTGTGCGTGGGACTACGTTTATGCGTGTAGACTAGCTATTGCTATGCAATAGCTTTACCGCGGCATTTCGGTTACCAGAGCAAAACGCCAAGGCCCGATTTTACCAACGTCAGTTAGTGTTAACAGCTTGTTAAAATGTCATGTCTTCTCTTTCATTCATATGAAAAACGAAAGGGGTAACGTGATACTAATTCAAGCATTAACTTTAACAGTTGTTGATGAAATTGGACCTAAGTTAACTTTTACCATGTTTAGATTAGCCAATTAAAGAAAGAATTTTTATGTGTAACTAGCTTTTTAGACAACTAGCTGTGCCTCGCGGCGTTACCCGCGGATTATTAGGGAAAATAAATTTTCATTTTCTCGCAGTAAAAAGTAGCCTAGATGTGTTGATCCAGGGTATCAAGTATCAACTAAGTCCATACCAAATTTTATTAAAGTCGCTCAAGCCGCTTAGACGTGAAGAAGTAACAAACATACAAACTCACATTTTTTTAAATAATATTAGTGTGATGCTGCAGGTCTGATGATGATGATAATGTTGTGATGATGGTCTTAATCTGATTATCATAACAATAGCGAGGAGTTAACTGTTCAGAATTACATCTAATTAAAATATTTAACCACGCCACTTTGTTACAATGAATTAATGTTGTGGTACAAACGATAAGAGACAGCGATTAGCGAGGAGATGTAGCGGAAAGCGATATTTATTTTGAATACTTGATTTATAACGCTGTTAATTTATTGTTGTCGGACGTAAGTTTTTTTATCCAAGAGCGTACAATATTATTATCGTGTAGATATTTTAAATATTTACTAACGCAAACTTTCAATAGAATTACCGACTGATTTTTTATAGTCACTAGTGCCAGCACTCTCATCTTGAAATCAATCAATTTTATGATTCGGACTTGTGTTACCAGTGGGCGTGTTTCTCTTTCTATAACTTATAAGAGCTAAGGAAAATTTAGGTAACAGGACATTTCAAGCAAATAAAAATTATCGAATTAGTGTCACCACTACAGCACCATTGCTGAGCACATCCTTTAATAAACTGGGTTCTGACTAAGTAAAGCCTAACCAAAAAGTAACTTGTACCACACCGTAGCGGAAGGTGGAAATGCAGCAAATTACCATACACCGATTGTCCTGCGGGGGCGGTACCAGGGGCGGGGAGCGGGGGGCATCCTGCACCCGCAGTGTTCATTATATTGTGACACTGAAATTCATTATAATAATATTAGGATGAACAGTTTTAAACGAGTAGAAGTAGCTAGCAGCTTAAAGGTGTAAAAAATTTTTCCACGGTAATTGCGTATTTTGCCTGGATCCTATGTTTTTCCCGTGGTCTACTCTATGTCGATTTCAAATTTCATCAATGTCGGCTGGATAATATCGGTAAGTACCAATTCAATTGAAAACAAACAATTCGAAAATAGATTTTAAAAAATCCTCAGCTTTCATTTTTCTCTATATTTTATAGCTTAGGGATTCGCTGATCTTTCAAAAAATAGACCCTATAATATATTTTTATTTCAAATCAAATATCAAGTAACTAAATTAAATTCCTTTGAATGAAAACCTCATCATCACCGCCAAACAATAGTGAAGGTTTATTAAATTCTTCAGGACAAAGCAATGGAGTGCCAGATATCTTCAATAACCCTCGCCCCGACTCCTGCTATTTTTAGACATACAAACTCCTCTTGATGGGAATTCCTCGGATGTCTTGTCTGGAGCTAAAATAGTTGTATTTAACTTCTGTTTTTATTGCATAACGACTTTATAACTGCGACTCTGATTTGAAATGTCTACAATTTTTTTGTGGCTTTGAGTTCAAGAAAAATGTTGTTAAAAGTTAAAGAAAATGTGGATTGTTTTAAATTAAATAGTTCATAGTTAGGAATAGTTTAAAGGCTTCTAGCTTTGCTGTGAACACTAAACAGTACCCTTGGGATAAATATATTTTCATTTTACGCGTCCGAGGGTTTTGCATGACAAAATGTTATTTAAGTACATGAACATTTCCTAACTAATACGAGTATTCAGCCATAACTAACTTTAAAGCTGCGCTTACTTTTAAATCCCTCCCTAATAATTATAATAAATTGCAAAGTTATCTCTGTTGGTCACCTATTTTTAGGGTTCCGTAGTCAACAAGGAACCCTTATAGTTTCGGTCTGTCCGTCCGTCTGTCTGTCCGTCTGTCTGTCTGTCCGCGGTTTTGCTCAGAGACTATAGGACCTACAAAGCTGTAATTTGGCATGAATACGCATATTAACCCATCGATCGTGGCAAAACGAGACACAATAGCTTTTTCATTGTTATCGCGGCAGGATGTGGCCGCTTGGGGCTTCATGAATTAATTATGACGACAAAATGGTACATGAAATCTTAAAAAAATATTTTTTTATGTTACCTTCCCTACACATCAAGCGGGGATGAATTATTTTTTTCGCGTTCACTCCATCGTGTGGGGTGTCGTTGGATAGGTTTTTTAAAAATATTTTTTTTTATGGTACCTTCCCTACACATCAAGCGGGGATGAATTATTTTTTTCGCGTTCACCCCATCATGTGGGGTGTCGTTGGATAGGTTTTTTAAAAATATTATGAGTATTCATAGATCATTTTCCTATTTAGGGATCCGTTTGTGAAATATTAAGTTTTAATGTGGAAAAAATCGTTAGAGTCCAGTGTCCCCCCCTTCTACCAGCTAAACGGCTGCTTCTGGAAATGTGAAAAAATTAACGGGAGTAGGAAATATGGTGAATTTAAAAGGAAAACTATCACGGCTAAGAAGACTTCATAAGTTTTGAGTAATAGTCGATCAACTAAAAAAAAGTATTTGGCGAAGTATAAAGGAACTTTTCGTTCAAATTCCTTTGAAAGTAACTAAGATGATGTTGTTAGTAGTATAAAACACGTTCTAAATGTACATTCATTGACCATACAAAAATTTAAAAAAAACTAGCGGTACTACGGAACCCTATACTGCGCGTGGCCCGACACGCACATGGCCGGTTTTTTTGACTCATTTTGATTATTTTTGGTGTAAAAATACTTGATTTACTTTGCTTGAAATTGAATCTAAAAAATATGCGCTCATTGCAGCCTGCACAGTACTAATACATACTGAGAAGTCTTGAAACGGAATAATTAATATTAATCCTTTATTTACAGCAAACATTGACGTATTCAGAATAAGATTTATCAACAACTCATAGACGTTGCAGATAGGTAGCAATAATAAATATGAAAATAATATGCGGTAGAAACTCATTTCGAATGTATTTACAGCGGTAGAAACGTGGAAATAAGATTCATCAACAGCTCACAGCATATCTGCAGCTCATTCCACGAGGCGTCATATCTGTTTGTTCAGATGAGGATGAGAGGATCTAATAACGAAGTATTGCTCCATCCGTACTCATACAGACGAGGGTGGGATAGGTTAGGAGAGGCAGCGGATAGCGATTGTGCGAATCGCTAACTCTTGACGGCATATTGGCATATTGGTGTTCATAAGAATTTAGTAGCAAAATACCCATGTACAGAGACAACCATAATAATAATTTTTAGGTAAAATTATCGTTACTTAATATGAATTAAATTGTTCATATTTTCAATATTGTGGATGTAATTTTAATTAAAAATGTATATTGCAAAAAAGCTAGCATTAGGAAGAATTTTGGGGTGCATATTTTTAAGACGGACAGCGCTAGTAGATAGGGATGGCGAATTCGCAATATGTAAGAAGTAGCAAAATCTATAAAACTACGACTTTCCTAGGCTATTCGTTCAATTTATATTTTGTATAATTTGTATTTATAGCTATAAGTCAACTTAAAGGTGGCTTCAAGTTTAAAAAAAAATCACCTGTTTAATTAACTTTCAAGATATAAACAGAATTAAATAAAGCTAAGTTTACCACTTTTAAAACCGTTTCCGCTTGTGGCTTGGACCACACGCGCTACCGTAATACAATATGTAAGCGCGATAACTTAGTTTGTATGTAGAAAAATTGTATCCAACGCGAATTGAGCACTCCGCCAATTCCGGCGAGAAAATTACATTTGAGAAAATACATACAGACAGACATTCGTACCGGTTTTCTACATGTATATGAATTAGGGTTCGTTCACACTGAAACAAGAAGAGACGCGACTTGGCGTTGCATAAAAGCAGTACAAAATAAAAATGTCAAAATATGGCGCATCGTCGCAAGGCGTTACGTTTCGTCTCCTTTCAGTATTATATCACCAGATCCTTGCAATTAATTACCTTCCGCAGTGGGATAAGAAATAATCTCAATTTGCAGAACAAAAAAAAATGCTTTAGCTTCCAATCCATATGGCATAGATTTTATACTTTTAACCGACTTCCAAAAAGGAGGAGACCACGTAAGTTTGTGTATTTACAAAATATATGTACGATATAGCCTTCAAAATGTTTATAAGCTGAGATGACAAACATACATTTTCCCATCTGTGGTCTTTATTGCTTCAAATTAAATTAGAAGTTAAAACCTAACCTTCGTTTTAGAGCACATAAATACAATACACTGCGGGCACGAAAAATAGGGCACGACAAAATATTCATGTCTCGAAGGGACCATACATACGTCAGCGATATCGACCCTTTAGGAAAATATTTACAATAATATTATCTTATTGAAAATAAGTGAACCAATATGTTCAGAATTATGGAAAATTTCGGCATCATGCGTAAGGTGACCATACGTCCCGCTTTGGCCGGGACAGTCCCGCTTTCAGGCAGTCTGTCCCGCTGTCCCCCGCGAGGCCGAAATTGTCCCGCTTTTGCAAACTGACCAAACGACAATTTAAAACTATTTTTATGTTTGAAATGCCTGTGTAATGCCTGGAAATAACGCACTCCCATTCAACAAATGTAGTTATTCTGCCATAATTTGCTTATACAGATAGGCACTATAGACATTCAAAAAATACTCAATCAATAGTATTTACCTCTATACTTTCATAATTAAGTACTTAATAATAAAATGAAAATAAAATTGCCTTTTTATTATAAAAGAAAAATTGGGAGGAGGGGGGTCCGTAGATGTCCCGCTGTGACTAAAAAAATAAATGGTCACGTTAATCATGCGTCAAAACGTGCCTATTTTATAAAGTGTTATTTCTTACTTTCGATTTTTGCTTGCTCTTATCAAAATATATGGAGAAATAGCTTATGTCCGTCGATCTAGCCGTCTGTTACATCCACGGGTTACATCTTAACAATGAAAGCGTTGAATTTTGGAAAGGATATCTAAGAATATGCTTTTCACTTGGAAAAAAATTGTGGTTCCTGCGCGAAAGAATTGCGAATTTGCAATTTTCCTAATTAAATAATTTTATTCCAAATTTTTCGAATAATTTAATTCGATTTAAACTCTACTGGCCCCGTTTCTGTGCTACACGGTGTACGTTTCATATAAATTAAATGGAGATATCAGCGTGTGATGTCTAATGCAAGATGCATGTTGTGACGTCATAACTGTGGGCGACGGCCGGGTTTTATTGTCCAGAAACAGACATTAGAATATTTTAGATTCATTTAGAGCTAGAGGCGCCATGGTGGTCTAGTCTTTATGATCATCGTTGGTATCCCTCTCAATTTAAAGTAAAAGAGTAGGTTTTAGCATAGTATAAGGAGGGGAAGTAAGTTATCTTCATACAAAGGCACCGCGCGCGGCTTGTATGTGTGCACCATAGTATCAACGCGTCGCCGCACGCACACTTATTAAAATCTCGGACCATTTTCGGACCATACCAGTCGGGGCTAACACTTTACGCTGCGCGCCCGCGTCGCGCCACGCCGCGCCAAACGAATCAAAAATGTCTGATCATAATCGCAGGAGTAATAAATATTGCTGTGTGTTTGGGTGTTTTAATAGTACTTAATGCAACAATTCCAGAATTGTCTTTGTTTAAATTACCAGTTGAACAGGAAAGGTAAGTACTACTCACTTATTCTAGCATAATATAAATTTTACTTGATGATCAGATACCTACTTACTTCTTTTTTATTGTATTAGTTTTCTATTACACAAACTTTCCCACTAGAACAAAGTATAAGAGAATATTTTAGGTACTTTTGATTCGTCAACTAATTTGCCGCTATTGCTTTGTTTACGTTTAGTAATGCCGATTTCTCTGTATTGTAGGCATATTAACTAACTACTTACAGTCAATTACTTATTTTAAATCGTTATTAAAAATAAGTAATTGACTAATTGTAAATCAGATATTAATTATACACATAAAGCAAAGTTCGAATCATAACAACAGATTTGTTTATAGTAGGTAGTAGGTACCTATAAGAGACAGGCGTTAGTTTTTAATGTTGTTTTAAAAGTAAGTGCCGAAATATGCATGCAAATATGCACGAAAATTGGCCGAAATATGGACAATCAAGAGTCACTTATTATTATTAAAAGTCGGAAGACCGCTACGTTGCCGCTGTTCATATGGTTGCGAACGAAGCGCGGACAGCCGCTTGCCGCTCCCACATCACAACGCCGCCGCGCCACCGCGGCACCGCCGCCTAAAATTGACAACCCTAAGACAGTAGGTAATTAAATCGTGGATTGGGCCGGAGTTACCCTACTTCCCCTCCTTTTACTATGGTTTTAGTACCTGGGAGAGCAAACAGAATTTCCGTGAAGAATTCGGAAAACCGCGAGGTTGTTATTATTGGCCAACGACAATCATGGTGTAAGTTTCTGCACTGGCAGGGGCACGATTCTCATACATCGAATAATATGAAAATAGGTAAGTTAAATGGTCACAGAAGCTATTTTTTTTCCAGCACTCTGTATTTAGAGGTTACAGTATTTTTAACTTAATACTTATTTTGTATTGAAAACTTACACATTCTACAGGATGTAACAAAAATAACTGATAATACTTTAGGGTGTGTACGTGTTGCTTGTAGAGAGTTCATTGTAAAAGTAGCAGCACCGAAAGACCAAAATTTTTTTTCGCTTTTGAATGGGGAAACTCGTGACGCTCGGGCCCTTGCCCATACAAAAGTGAAAAAAAAAATTCGTTTGTCAGCGCTGCTACTTTCAAAGTGAACTCTCTACAAGTAACACGTACACACCCTAAAGTACTATCGCTTAGTTTTGTTACACCCTGTATATGATGCTTAGCAACTTTTTTGTTAAGAAATAAATTTGCCCAGCCGTTGAAACCACGGCTATACGATTTAGAAAATAGACGCGTCTCGGCTTTAGATTGATTCTGTCAACTGTCAAGTGATGCGGTGAGCACTGTCAAGGTCGGATGTTGCAGACCAAACCGCACGTCAGTCTTGTATGAAAAGGATATTGGACATACATACTAGCTGACCCACGCGACTTTGCTTGTGTGAAAATTGATATTACCTCCAAAACTATGACAATCTCTATAATGACTCTAATTAAAAAACCTCAAAATTTCAATTGCTTAGTTTTAAAGGTCTTAAGCATATTCCACTACTAATAGAGCGAAAATGTGTCTGTCTGTATAACCTCTTCACGCCCAAACCGCTGAACTGATTTTGCTAAAATTTGGTATGGAGATACTTTGAGTCCCGGGAAAGGACATAGGATACTTTTTATTCCAAAAAAATTACCGTTTCCGCGCGATAAACTAATTTTGGCGCAACGGAGTTGCGAGCATCATCTAGTTTATTATCTTAAGGCCTAAATAATAAGAGTATTTTAATCCAGCCGTATCTAGATTCTAGACGTCTAGGTAATCCAGCACACTGGAATGCCAGTGGCACTGGACAATCCGAGCGATGTGGGCGGAATGCGAGTGACTGGCGTGTTATAGCTATGCCACACGATGCGGTGCGGCGGCGGTGCGGTGCCTGACCGGTGCCGCTCCGGTTTCCTACATATAAAAATGTATGGCATCCAGGCACACGGCGCCGTCCGGTGCGCTCCGGTGCTGCACCGCACGCGCATCGGAATCAAGACGAGGCGGGGAGGAGTGTATGTATTGGTGGAGCTTGAGTCCGTCGCTGCTACGGTACTACTAAACGTTGCGGCGCGGCGCCGCACTCACCGTGTGGCCGCCTGGCCGGGTAGTACGGCGAGATGACCTGCGGTGCGGTGCCGCACCGCGTCGTGTGGCATGGCCCATGGGCCATGGCCCTTTTAGTCCCAACTCACGGTACACTCTATTCAAATAAAGAAATCGAGCTGTGTGTAGATAATATGAGTACTCTGGTGTTTCGTCCCAAAGTTTTTGGGCCCACTGGGACCAATGACCAGATATGAATTTTTATCATTTTTTCATCTAGCGATTGGTCCCACTTTTATGATCCATTGTTTTCTGGCAAGAAATTTTGAAGTAGGGTTGGCACAAACATAGTCAGTTATACATAACCATAACATTGTTTTGTACATTTAAAACATAGAACACTCTCACCTTAAACCTTATATTACAATTAATATTATTGTTACCTAAGCATACTGCTTCGTATTAAAAAAATACTGCTCTATACATATACAAGATGTTTGTGTAAACACCGTTGTCCTTGAAACCGTCAAATCAGCCCGTCAAAATAAACAACTTTTCCTATGAGAACAATGCTGGGAATTAAAAAAAATCTGTCTTCATACCCATACATATTGCCGATCCGGGCATCCCTATGGGTATGAAGACGGCATTTTTTTTTGAGTTCCCAGCATTGTTCTTATAAAAAAAGTTGTTCATTTTCACGGGCTCATTTGATGGTTTCAAGGATAACGGTGTTTACACAAACACACTGTATATCTTAAATGTCATAATAATATTAAAAGTACATACTTAGTGTTTACACTAACGTTAATTAAGTACTGTTAAAGTATTCATATAATATCACTGGTTAAAGTCTTAACTAGTCGATCGGCGCGGGCGCCCGCGTCATGCCCATTTTACTTGTTTGTCCGCCTTACATAAAAAGTGCAATAATTTGCACAATAGATTTAAAGAGTGCGGGAGAGATGGCATTAATTTAACAAGTTTACTCGGTCAGTGATAAAATATTATGGAATTTAAGGCATTTAATACTTGATTTATAATTAGATATTATTACATAATTATATAAAAATAAACAGACATAAAAATTTACAATTTTATATTTTTTTATTTCATAATAGAATCTGTGATTTTAATTGATATAAGATATTTTAGAATTTTGAGATTACCTACTTTACTTTTATTTTAAAGTTTTCAAACAAAAGAAGTACTAAGAATCATAATAATTATATGTTATTAGTTTTTATAGTATTTATTTTTTTATTGGCCAAGTATTGATTTATTCCCTATTATTTTTACTAATTGTTTGAAGTTTTGATATGTCTGGAGCCTTGACCGATGTCAATAGGTAAATGTTTTCATACAAAGTAATTATTTGGTTTTTTATTCAAATCTACAACTTTTTTGCTAGCCCTACGGACATAAACCCGACAGTCATAAAAAATTATTACTTGGGACCAATCGCTAGATGAAATAATGTTAAAAATTCATATCTGGTCATTGGTCCCAGTGGGCCCAAAAACTTTGGAACGAAACACCAGAGTACTCGATAATAGAGTTTTGTTTCGTAAGGAATATCTAGAGATTTGTCTTGTAAAGCTAATCCATACTAAGAACTAATAAGTAAGAATGTTTGTCTGTTACTTCTTCACGCTTAAATCGCTTAACCGATTTTGAAGAAAAGTATAAAGATTTTTGGGCTCCAAAAAGGATTTTGGGTAGTTTTTATTGCAAAAAAATGTACGGTTCTTGTTTGATAGATAGTTGCAATTAAATTGATGTTTTAACTTTTAAATCTAATTCAAGATGCCTAATTTAGTTTTATAGCAACGCGCAACGGCGCCAGTAGTATTTCAAAGCAACGCGCAGACTAGAAAGAAGATAAAAGCCTCATTTTGTCAGTCGGTTAAAACAATAATGGAAGATTCATAACAAAACGCAATTTAATTGAATCGTGTATTAATTTTTCATTTCTTTTCGCCGCGTTCTTGAATCATTTATTTTCATGATCTATTCGATTAATCATCTTGTGTCCATTAGGTTTCTTTGTTTACGTTGTATTATGCAACAGAGACCTATGTATTATAGGAAAACTACCTACCCACAGTAAAATTTGTTCACCGTCCTTACCGAACCTACGTTATTTGGTAGACTTATTGTTATAATTATTATTATGATCAACCGGGTTTGAGATAACCCATGGGTTAGTTAAGATGTAAGTATACATCATGATCGTATTAGGCATGCAAATCATTTTTTTAATTGAACATTAATAAAACACACTTTTCTTGCATTTTTTCCATTATATTTAGATATTATATTATAACTTTTAACAAATTACACGACCGGTTTCGAAATAATTCATCATCAGGTGTTTTTAATTGTTTTTGATCAGACCATAAAATAGTGTAGAAAGTAAAAATACGAAACAGTAAAAATATCACGACAATTTTCCAAATGATGAACAAAAATAAGCTCTACTCCCGTGTAAAAAGTGTAACTTTTTACTAGTGACAAAAACTAATACCACCCACGTGTGTTGACAGCTCTAATAGCTTCAGTCAACTCTCTTGTCAACCTGTGGACACCTAGCGAGTACCGACATCTGTTCTTGCGTCAAGTTGATGGGGTAAGTGTAAGTTAGAAAGAAAGAGGGTTTTTAATTTTCCTACGCCGCGCCGGCGATTTTATCATCTCCTTACGGATTTTCGATTAGGTAACGAATAACGATATTTTTTAACATTTTTTTCTAATCCAGAAAAGTGCAGAACATTTTCGGCGCGTGAAAAAGAGAGGGGGGCTATTACTTCCTGTCCTACGCCACGCCGGCAGCCTAACTCTTCCTTCTTACACTTCTTTGATCAGGTCACGTGTCGCGGTTCGCGAATTTAACATTTTTACCCATAAAACGTGCACAGCGCTAAAAAAAGTTTTCAATTCAATAACATTCCGATATCCAACTGAAATATTTGTTATCGAACAATAACGTTCAGGCCAATACAATAAATCTTATGAGGAGGGTCGGCAAACAAAGGCCTTAATCAAGGTAATCGGTTTACGTTTTTGTTGTCTCTACTACGGTCAATTGCGTAAAAAGGTAGGTTAGACAAAGACCAAAGAACAAAAATTGTTTGGCAGACTACGTACTTACTGTGCTTTTTCACAGTCTTATACTCGCATTTCTGTCGAATGCTATCACTTATCAAAATCGATTTAGAAAGAACTACAAGGAGTCAAAGCCTTTTCGATAGTAACAAGCAAGTAAACCACTTCTCTCTTTATGATTGTAAATTGTAAAATCTCAAATAAATCTAGCTTTAGACCTTGAGCCTTATTAAACATACTGAAAGAATATTACAGAACCAGCACGCATTATTCAATATAATATTTTATAAACTATAACTAGACATCGGATTATATTATGCATTTGCATACTTGCATATGCAAGTGCATATAATAAGCTTGATGACTAATTTTTTTTCTTATTGGTAATTGAAAAACCCTTAAAAAATAGAAACATCGCTGAAAGAATGACTCTGATAGCTTAAAAATTCACCAAGATATGACAATTCAAACATCTCATAAAATAGACCCGCCCGAAACGCTCCATACAAAGTGCTACGAAAGACTGACGTCACTCTTTCGTAGTTTGTACGGATCGGGAGAGAACTTTGTTCGATATGTATATTAAATATTGCGTTTATGAAAGTGGTTTCATATCAAAAGTTGCTTTTAATTGCATAAGTTATCGAATGGTATACAAATATTAAGAAATTTAATTGAAAAAAAAATCGACTTGATTATCCAACTTTGAAGGCGCATAACAAAAAAATACAAATGCTATCGAGCTGAAATTTTGACAAGGTCAAAGATGAGCAAATTTTCTTAATAAAATAAAGAAATCACTCAATCAAGGTAAAAAATAGGTGTTCCCAAAATTTCAGCTCGATGGCATTTGTATTTTTTTTGTTATGCGCCTTCAAAGTTGCACATTTTAGTTTTAGGCGTTAGTGCATACAGGGTGCAATTAAACCTTCCTGCCAAATTTTTTCCAGGGCTTAGGTGTCATTAGAAGAGTCCCTTTAACCAACAAAAATTGGGTGTTATTTTTTGTATGACATAATACATATTTTATCCCATTTAAAATCGTTGCAAAACGGTCACTAGCGGCGCGGGGGAATGAGAGGGGGTGACGCGGGGAAAGGCGGGCACGTCACGCGCGGGCGACACGTCGTGTCCATTAATTATTGTAGTATTTTTTAGGATAACTTCCGGAAGCTTTTTCTCAACATTTTAGTACTGAGTGACTATAAAAGAAAAAATACGTGTATTCTAATTTTTAACAAGAATCAATATATCATAATTTGGCAGGAAGGTTTAATTGCACCCTGTATATTTTGGCAATTTTTCGTTGATAGTTTTATGCCCTTGTAATCTATCCTATCTCTGTTTAGCCCTCGTAGTAGACAAAACAGAGGTAGGATAGATTAAAAACACTTCAAATATGTGGCTCTATCCCCATTAAAAGAATGCAATAAGTATCTTTTTAGAAATAAAATTTTTCTTTGTAGTTGGCCAATGGCCACATTAGTAAAAAATTTGAATAAAGTAAACCGATATCTTAAACTTCCATGGGCATTAAGATTGCAATCGGAAAATGTTGGTAGAAAATGATTATTGGTGTTGTATAAAAAATCCTGGATTTGATGAAATTTTATACGCTTTTATTATCGGCACCACCGGAAAAAATATATAAATTTTAATGACAAGTGACTTTTGATTGTGCATATTTTGTGCATATATCGGCCATTTATCGTGCATACTTGCATGCATATTTCGGCGCTTCGATCGTGCATAATATGCACGAATTATACTCGTAATCTGATGTCTACTTATAACTTATTGTTCAATTAAATAATTAGACCAGTCACCAGACTCTACAGAATTTTTTTTGTGTAACCTCGAGATTGTCACTTGATTGAGTTTGATACCCAATGATCTGTAACCACTTGAAGGATGTTTAACCATAGATTTAACCCCAAAATTATATTATGATGATGAAAACTTAAAAACAATAATTTTGCTTGAAGATAATCAGGCTATCAACCTGTATTATATTTTCAGGACTCTCCTGAATGCTCACAATACCATTTGGCTCTTATTCTATCTGTAATTACCTCCTCACGCCTATTAACTGCTAAACCGATTCTTATGAAATTTACCCTAGTGTATGAATACGAATGATAAGAGAAGCTACCTAAGAATTCTGAAAAACTTAGGCGTCCACGATACGACCCTCAAGTCACGACACGATTTTCTTAGAATTTTCCAAAAGCCTACTTAGACCCACGATAACAGCTATAGGGTTAATTCAATTATTATTAAGTTTTTGTGGTTCTGACCTCTTCGGCCTATTGAATCCAAAAAGAGGTCATTTTCAAATCATTGTCATAACGATTCTCTTCACAATCAGTCGTCTTTTGAATCATTAAAATGTTTGATTTGAATTACTTGATAGCATTTGCTTGTGTTTTCACTTTAGGCCAAAGTGTTTATCTTGCTAAAGGTAAGATTTTTATATTTGTATTAGCTGTTGCCCGCGACTTCGTCCGCGTTAATATAGTATAATAACAAAGATGGATAGTTTTCCCCTTTTGTGGTTCCTTGTACAAAGGGTAAAAACGGGACCCTATTTAAGCAAACGTCAAACGTCAAATAAACTTTCATGTTTCTAACTCAAGAAATGACGGACTTTCATTGAAACTTTCTACCCTAATTTCACCCCCTTGGGGGTAGAATTACCAGAAACGCTTAAACATTCATTTTTAATCAGTAGCACAATAATAAAGTTTCATGTTTCTAACTCAAGAAATGACGGACTTTCATTCGAACTTTCAGCCCCAATTTCACCCCCTTGGGGGTAGAATTTCTAAAAACGCTTAAATATCTATCCATTCATTTTTAATCAGCAGTCCAAAAATAAACTTTCATGTTTCTAACTTAAGAAATGACGGACTTTCATTTAAACTTTCAACCCCTATTTCATCCGCTTGGGGGTAGAAATTCCAAAAACGCTTAAACACGTATCTAATCATTTTTAATCAGTAGCCCAAATATAAAATTTCATGTTTCTTACTCTAGAAATAACGGACTTTCATTCAAACTTTCAACCCCGATTTCACTCCCTTGGGGGTAGAATTTCCAAAAACGCTTAGATACGTATCCATTCATTTTTAATCAGTAACCCAAAAATAAAGTTTCATGTTTCTAACTCAAGAAATGACGGACTTTCATTCAAACTTTCAACCCTTATTTCACTCCCTTTGGGGTAAAATTTTCAAAATTCCTTCATTAGTGGGTGTCTACTTAATAAAACAACCCTACTCACTAAATTTCGTGGCTGTAACTTTAACAGTTTTTGCTCAGCGATGATGAATCAGTCAGTCAGTCAGTCAGTCAGTCAGTCAGGAGTCAGGACATGCAATTTTATAAGTATAGATTTAATAGCAATTATTATTAATTATTTTTAAAACTTTAATAGAGTACGGTACTAAAATGATAGTACATTATTAGCCGCATACTGACCAACCGAGCAGCCTCGCTGCCTCGCCCGAGCGTGCCGCGGCCGAGCCAAAAGTTGTCGGTTTTTGTCGATGCTCAAAGGCGCCTCGGTACGTTTGCCGCGCACTAAGTTAACACGTACTGACCGACCGACCAACTGCGCGCGAGGCTGCCGCGGCGAGGCGGCTCGCTTGGTCAGTACGCGGCCCGGCTATTGACATCAGCTAGAAGGCTAACCGAAAGAATTAACAGAAAAGTTTTTAATACCTAGAGTCTAGACTGTACTCTTTAAATCTTTAATTTTATTCATTTTATTTCATCTGAAAATTTCTTGTGACCCTAATTTAATATCAAACAAATTCTAAAAGATCCTTGAAGCACTGTTCAATATTCTTTAATCCTTGTAACCCGATTCGTCGTCCACTTTGAAATTTATAGTTACGCTGTCCGGATTTTTTTGATTCTTGTAAGACTGTATGAAGCTTTTTCGATCCTTGAAGCACTGTATGAAGAAATGCTCTTCCCCGTAACCCTAGTCTGTAGTCATAGTCCACCTGGAAATTCCTAGTGACTTTGTAGTACCCCATGCGAGCGTGCATATTATAGGTACGTACTATAATAATGATCTAAATTCTAAAACATCCTTTCAGGACTCTCGGACTATTTTTTAATCCTTGTAACACTGTAGTTTAATTCTCTATTTGTCGTCCACCTGGAAGTTCCTGGTGGATTTGTAATGTTATTCAAATGCTAAAAGAATCTTCAATATTTTTTGATTCTTGTATGTATGAAGATTTTTGATCCTTGTAAGACTGTATAAAGATTTTGTGATCCTTGTAAGACTGTATGAAGATTTTTTGATCTTTGTAAGACTGTATGATGATTTTTTGATCCTTGTACGACTGTATGAAGATTTTTTTTATCCTTGTAAGACTGTTGTAAGTAAACCATCTAGTCGTCCTTTTCATCCTTGTAAGCATGTTTATTCGTCCACCTGGAAAATCCTTGTGGGCCTGTCTATTCGTCCACCCAGAAGTTCTTAGTGACCTTGTAGTATCTGGTACGCGCGTGTTCTTCCCGCCGCTCGAGCACAACACGCGCGCGGTAGCTCATACAGCGACGCTGCGCGATGCACGCGCCGCCGGGGTAGCTGCGGACGAAGCCCTGTCTGAAATGAATAGATTATACCAGTGTTACCTGGGTAACCGTGACCCCTATCAATCAATCGGAAATCAAGCAAAGTTTTCACGAACCCCCTGATTAAAATAAATAGCAAAAAATCGGATTATGTATGGTCTGGTGACGACACCGCGGTCCCCCATACATATAATCTCGGACCCCCAGGGGTCCGCGTACCACAGTTTGGGAAACACTGGATTTTACAAATCGATGTGAAAGAATTATTCTCGAGTAAGGTCGAGAAGCTTGATATTGTAGTATAACTAATATGGAATGGTAAACTAATTAAAATAAGAAATCATTCCCATATAGCCATTTTTAGAAACTCAACGTAACGGTTTCGACACCTTGTGCTAACACTTATTTGTTCTCGACACTTAATCGCGTCGCCGTTTCATATTAGAGAAGTCACTGCAACTAAAATTGGGGACAAGTCGACACAGTAACATTCGGTTTCTAATTTACGTCGCCGTGTTTGTTGTTACCATATTTGTTACCACATTGTTACCATATTTTAACTAGATTCCACAAATCATTCGTTCAATCGTTCATAACCGTTCATTCGTTGCATGAGATTGCAGACTAGTGAAAGACGCCATCATATCACCAAGGTAAGTAAACAAATATTTTGTTTTTCATTATTATTGTTTTCTACGCCCAAATCTTGATGGGAAATTAAATTCATCGTGTATTTAGTGGGATAGTTCGAAATTTACCAACGCGCCACCATAATTATCTTATTTTAACAATTCCTACGAAAATACATTGTTGGTTTATAATAATTATTTTATTTTGTATTCTCAAAAGCTCTAATCATCCTAAAAATCTAATGCAATAATAAACTTGAATATTGAATAGCAAACTAATTATTAGCAGCAATAAACCGTACAATCGATAAATAATGAAAAAAAATATTTTGTTATGTGAAAAAATTTCTCGGCACAACTAGTTATAAAGTTACGATAACATTGTGTGGGAATGTTACCGAAAGTAGTCACAAAGTTACTGTATTTTTAAAATGGTATCTCCTTGATTTTCTGTTCACAGTTTCTCAAATTTTGTACAAACAAAATGCCATATTATTGTATTCTTTTAACAAAAGAAAGCTCTTCCGAGTTAAGATACCTCGTACCAAGTACCTTATTCAAACGAAATAAATATTACATTATTTATATTAATTATTCTTTTTCAGATCATGATTCGCCAGACACAAAAAAATAGTAAATATCAGTTCTGATATTAGTTACTTACATAACTTAATGTGCAGCAAAAGTACAAACAGCGATTAGCTACGAAGATTCTGACAAGTAATCTTGATTCATGTCAAGTAGATAATGCTAGTAAAGTTATATTATAATGCAAGTGTAATTAATGATGATTTAATCCCTCGATCGTGGATTTTTGGAAATCTATTGTTTACGCCGTCGAATTCGACTCGTCGAATCGTGAAATAAAAATTGTTTTTTCTTTAATTTTTATTTTATTATTACCCCTAACGTTATATCAATACAGGAATAAATACTTTTTGGGAGATGCAAAGCATACATAAAAGCACAAACTAGAATCAAACAGACTAAGGAATTTAGCTAGAAATAACTAAATAATCAGCCAAGTGCCAGTCGGACTCACGCACCTAGGGTTCCGTACCGCAAAAATAGGCAAAAATTTGTGTTTCTTGTATGGGTGCCCCCCTTATTTTTTTAAATAATATTATTAATAATTATTGAATTAGACATATTATTATAGTTAGGGCTTTGTGAAAATATCAAGTGCCTACCTGTTGCCATTATAGAGCAAGATAGGCCAAAAAAATTACGTTTGTTTTATGGAAGCCCCCTTAAATATTAATTGTTTTTTATTTTTAGTATTTGTTGTTATTGTGGCAAAAGATATACATAAACTGTGAAAATTTCAGAAGTACGAATTACATTTTAGTTGATTTGAAAATTATGTATGTACTTATAATGTTATTGTTTACACTTGGAAATCGGTTTTAATTTTTTGTTAAAAATAATCATTCTTTTTAAAAAAGTGTTTAAATAACACCTTCTTTTCAAGTTTTAGAATGACTGGGATTTGGTGACTTACATTTATCAAAGATAGTGATTAGGTATTCCGGAACATTGACGTAACGTTACAACCCAGTTACTACATATTGTTACCAATATTGTACACTAGTTACATACCATACGCTACGTGTGAAAAACGTGTGTACACTTTTTTTCTGTAACAAGCCGACACGATTACAACACGTAGAAGCAAAACCCCACACAGTCGCAAGGTGTCGTATCAGCTACGAAACTGTTACGACTTGTTACAGATTTACAAATCTGCGACCGAAAATGGCTATATGGGTTGACATTGGTACTGATGGTTCCCTTCAATTAAGGTGCTATCCCTAATACTTTACGTCTCTGACCTCTGTTGTCTGTACCGTACGAAAAGTTTCAGTAGTAAAATGCGTTCTTTCCCACGTCAGGTCATATCGTTACCGATGACTCTGATTCAAAAATAAACGAGTCAATATCATCAGGGATACTGTAAGTTAGTAGGCTCATAAATAAACCATTAGTCACTCAACACCATTCTACGCTTCAAAATTACCTCTAGCGCGATGTAAGGTTCCAAAAGCGCTACCTGTTATTGAAAGGTGGAACTAACACAGTTACACTATTTCGTCAATTTGCCGCTAGATGGCATTCTGAACTTGCAGTTTTATTATAAAAACTTGAACAAGTTGCAGTCTTTATAGGAAGTTTCGGTCGTCAATAATAATTATGTCACCTCTTCATGCAATACTGCTAGGCTAGCTTTAATGAAATTTCAAATTTGGTATAATATCAAAAAATTAACAATATAGTGTCAGAAGCTGGCGACATAGGCTCACGTAGCCGTAGGTACAAACAGCGCTTTGTAACATTTCTTCTTATTTTTGTGTCGTGCTCAGTAGCAACGTTAGGGGGGGCGAAGAAGTATTTCCCAGGGCGCTGGCGTTAAAACCGGCACTGTCTGTTCTACACTATTCTACTAGCACTTACTTGCAGTAACACCCCGGTCTACACAACCCCAGCTTTTTCGGCACTCTGTAGACACGATGGGTGCGATTCGCCGACGTCCAGCAGTTATACTCCTCGTAGAAAGCGCACGAGCGGTAGACCTCCTCTGATGGACATTGACTTTCTAGGCGGATAAATTGAACAAATAAAATTTAAAACGGGGAATATGTAGTTTATGATGAAAAGTAATTCGTAAATCCTAAGGAGATGCTGAATGTATGCTTGAATTTTAATAAATTGGTATTACTTTGGATTTTTACGGATAATTCATTTTTTATACTGTAACTGTAGCTAGAACGAAAAAATAAACGCAACAGACATCTGTCAAATTCCGTGGTCTAAGTTAAGGTTAAAGTTATGCCCTTAACTATAATCATAACTTTGACCATAACTGTAACTTTAACCACGCTTCTGGTGCAACCCACCATAAAGAGTTTCTGAGTAGATGTACTCAAAGTGCTGATGAGCTGATTTTAGAAACTTTTTTAGGTAACCAAAAAATAAAATAGTAGGGTGAGCATGGCTAGTGATTGGACAGTACTTATATAGTCATTGGACAGAGCACAAAAACACTAAATTTATTAAGGTTGCTTAAAAAAACTACCTACCTGTTTTTCTTAAGAGCCTACTGCCAAAACGCTAGCCGTTTTGACAGTAGGCTCTTAAGCCGATTGGAGGAGGAGGATAGCGTTGTGTGTAGCGCGCCTACACACAACGCTATCCTCCAATCGTGATACAATAATTCCATGAAACGTGCTCCCGGGCAATGTGCTGCTAATAGTGAACAATATCGCGTAACAACGGTTCCCGCATTATAGCACGAAAGTAAAGGTCGTAAGTCCCAAAACTGTTGTTTGATGATTACTTAAAAACTTAATACAATACTAATATTTCCTTTAGCTATGATTTTACAAAGTGTATGATTGTAGTATTGCAAGTTATTTAATGATAGTAACTCAATAAGTATAACAGATATTTGTTGAAATGCCTAATAAGATTCATAATTTCGAAAAATAAAACTATCGCGTCAAAATAAGTGAAACGTGTTTTCCGTTAGCTAATTATCAGATAAATATACAATGATTACATAAAATATCTCAATTTCATTTGAGTCAATCGTCTCCCGGGATCGTAATACCTACTTATTAGAAAACACAGCAAAATTGCACAGCCCGCTCTTAAACATCAGGCGTTATATTATTACTTTAAAAACAGGCAGTTTTTAAAGCAATCTTTATAAATATTGTGTTTTTGTGCTTTGTCCAATGACTGGTACTGTCCAATTACTAGTAATTGGACGACCAAAAAGACGAGAATATAGGGTAAAACTACTAGTAGTTTTACCCTATATTCTCGTCTTTTTGCATTGTCAAGCTATGACTACAATAAACTACTTACTTATCATAGTACTCTGCACAGCAGCAATAAATAAACTCAAACATAAAACGCAATACATTTTCGCACATAACACAAAATATTTCGATAGCTATCGGCTATTACCTTATTTATTACACAATTATTGCAAGGGAATGTAATAAAATTTTAATTGTATAAAACGTCCATAACGTGTCCATAATTTCCATATTACTTATTTCAGTAATGTTTTTGATATCATGTCAACCTTTTTGCGGGTAGATTTAAGTTTAAATTTATCAGACAGACAGACACACTTTCGCATTTATAATATTAGTATGGATGGTATATAGTAAGGAACTATGGATTATCTATATCTAAGTATATCTATATGTACACACTAGCGACCCGCCCGCGCCCCGGCTTCGCACGAGTATAAAATACATTTATTATATTATTACGAGTATACCTATAGCCACTGAAAAAATGATTAAAATCGATTCTGCAGTTTTGATTTATATTCATTATTACTACCCGTGTCCCGCATTGGTCGGTACCGCCGCAAAAGCCACGTCTCACAGGAAATTGGAGCCTTTTGCAGGGTATAGGCAAATCAGTAGGGATCATTGGTATTCTTGGTATATTATGAGCTAATTCACCAGCTGCAGGGCCGGTCATAATCTTTGCTACTGCGCACCGGCCCCGCCTTAGTAGCGCCCACTTCGAAACGGACGTAAATCGCAATTTTTAATTTCACCATAACTTCTAAACCAAACGTCCAATTTTAATCATTCAAACACCAAATATTATCTACACAAACTGTGCTTAGTGATGAAATAATTAATTTTGATAAGAATAATCAGCATGAGTAAAATAAATGCGTTTAAATGTAGTCAAAAAAAATCAAGATTTTTAAATAAAAAAATGGTTGTTGTGCCTCATTTGACATAGATAGGTATAGTGTGTCGCGGACATTTTTGTAGATATTTATAAGATCTACATTTACTTAGAACATTGTATGGTTCTATCTTTTATATGTTAGGCAGCGTACGCAAAATAAGTAACTTTTCTGGGTGTTTTTTTTCACCTTGTGTCAGAAAAACCCAAATAATCTTACGGAACCCTATATCTTCCAAAATAAAAAGTAGCCTATGTTACTCGTAAATAATGTAGCTTTCGAATGGTGAAAGAATTTTTAAAATCGGTCCAGTAGTTTTTGAGCCTATTCATTACAATTAAACAAACAAACAAACAAAGTTTACCTCTTTATAATATTAGTATAGATTATTAAACAACGCTTTTTTCCCTCATGTCCCTTTGTTCCCTTTAATCTTTAAAACTACGCAACGGATTTTGATGATTCTTTCAGTGTTAGATAGCCCATTTATCGAGGAAGGCTATAAGCTATATTTTATCACGCTAAGACTAATAGGAGCGAAGAAATAGAGAAAAATGTGGAAAAAACGGGGAAAATTATTTGAAAGGGCTAACTTGAACGCGCTAATCTCAGAAACTACTGGTCCGATTTGAAAAATTCTTTCAGTGTTAGATAGCCCATTTATTGAGGAAGGCTATAGGCTATATTTTATCACGCTAAGACTAATAGGAGAATGTGGAAAAAGGAGGGAAATTATTTGAAAGGGCTTATCTCATGAACTACTGGAGCAATTTTTATGTTATTTGGCACAGATAAGAAGTAGACCACGTGAAGGATCATAGGTTATCGATTTTAATAATTTTTTCAGTGGCTATATATTTTATACCCGTGCGACGCCGGGGCGGGTCGCTAGTGGGAAATAATGGCCACTGAAGTTTGAGTTCATAGAATTAGCAGCGCCTGTGTTGTTACAGGAACCATGTGGCAGTACTTCTGAGTTCTGACCTCAAATTGACTATTAAATGTTCCAGATTTATTAGTACTAAACATCCTCATAATTCAAAATTATTTAACCTATTCCAGAGCAATGTCCCACCAACGAGGAGTACCTGCTCTGCGGGTCTACCTGTCCCACCAACTGTACCGACCTCAACCCTGACTGCTCTGACGACTGCGCCGAGGGCTGCTTCTGTCTGACCGGCTACGTCAGGGACGCGAATGGAACTTGCATCAGCATTGACCAGTGTCCAGGTAAAAATGCTTAGTAGAAATTTTGGGTCTGTCTAACACGAACTTTTATAAGCAGAAACAACAGCAACGTAGTAAAAGATATGTGTTTTCGACTTCACAAGAAATCATCATCATCATATCAGCCTATATTCGTCCACTGCTGGACATAGGCCTCTCTCAATGAACGCCAAGATGACCAATCTCGTGCTACTCGCATCCAACATGGACCCTAAACGGAGATAGTATGACCAGCTTAAGCGCGACCCTCGTAGCGTACTTGGGCCGGTATAAATAGTCAGTACTCAAGATGCATCTCGGTCTCAAGACGAGGTTCGGCTCTGTGATTGGTCCAAATTTTGACAGCCAACCAATCACAGAGCCTAAACCGTGTCTTGAGACCGAGATGCATCTTGAGTAATGACTATTTATACCGGCCTAAAACTATACTACGAGTTGTATCTATGCTATGAGTATGCGCGACCCTCGTAGCAACGAGGGTCGCGCTTAAGGTGACGCAGCGTTAAAGTAAGAAACCGTGTTGGATATGTTTTAGATTGCTTGTTTTCTATGAGAGGCCGGCCCGGCCTCTCATAGAACACAAGCAATGGAACAGCAAAAAATGGAAAGGGCGTAAGCGACAAAATGGTTTTTGTCGCATAATTTAAAAACCATAAATACATTTCATATAAGCTATGCACAAATTAAAGTGCATGCTTGAACCAATTTATGTACAAATTTTGGAACCTTAAATCACTCTCCTCTGTTGGAAAAATAGGAATCCCTTTTTTTACAGAGGTCTTTTCGAATGATTATTCTGTGCTATAAAAGTTGTCCAATCGTGTTATGCTATGGGCAATTCAAAGACAAAGACATGATGAATACTGACAATGAACTTCAATTTCTTAGCTTTAGTCATTGCTGAGAAAAATCGGCATCGCTACAGCCAAATTATCAAGGCGTCGCCTTAAGCTGGTCAGTCTATAGTTGGAGGGAGTCGTTCACAAGAAATGCTTATAAATAAATCGGGGTAACAAAATGATAGATTTATTTACCAAACTTTCATTAGTCTTACGTAGAAGGAAACCTTTTCCACCATAGTAGCAATGTTTGCTGAGGTTTCCAAAGATTTCAATGACAAAATTTACCGAATCTAATGATAGTTCATACTCGTATTAGGTATAATTTGCCAATGCTGCTACCACGACGACGCCAACATTAATTGTTAACCTATAAGAACGTGCAGAGGTGGTATTTGTTGCAAGAATCTGCTAACATTGTTATGTTAGCAGATTCATGCAAGGTCGCTCCTTGCATGAATCTGTTAATCACCATCGAGATTTGGACTTTACGCACAAAGTGCCATTATTTTCGCTATATTTTACTCTAAACACATTTCAGGTCCCAGCCAATGTGGTGACAACGAGGAGTTCGTGCCGTGCGCCACAGTCTGCCCAGCGACCTGCCGCGTACCGGAGCCAGAGGTCTGCGGTGCAGCTTGCGGGATGGGCTGCTTCTGTAAAGACGGGTTCTACAGAGACGAGAGAAGTAACAAGTGTATAACACTGGATAATTGTCCTGCTGGTGAGTTTATTTCGATGTAATTTTAAGCTATTGCATAGCTTTTATCGCAGACTTTGAGCGCGGCGATCGAATCAAGAAATTCCGTAACAAAAAAAACCTAACACAACTAACCCGACTGGCCGGCCGCCGCACCGTTGTGCCGGTTGGTGCGGCGTTGCCGTGCATCGCACCGTATTTGTGTGCGTGCGACTAGACGTATTTAATTCCGTAACTTGATAAAAAAATACGCAATAGTTATACCGCGGCAGTCCCCGAGCGCCACCGTTTTTTTTTTCATTGAAAGCCGCCATGATCGAGTGTTCTAAGCTACTGCTAAGAACACAGCGGTACAATAATGATGCACTGTTCATAATCATCACCAACCCGCCCAGGCTTTACTTCATTGGTCTTACATAGTTATTTTACGAACAAAATATGTAAGACTAAATGACGCCCGCAACTCCCCCAAAATCAGTTTATCGCGAGGGAACCGTAAATTTTTTCAGGATGAAAAGTATCCTATGTCCTTTCCCGGGACTCAAAGTAGCTACATGCCAAGTTTCATCAAAATCGGTTCAGCGGTTTGGGCGTGAAGAGGTAACAGACAGACAGACAGACACACTTTCGCATTTATAATATTAGTATGGATAGTTACATGAAGTGAGAACTCTTATCGCATCCAAAAATATATAACTAGATACGCTTTTTCACTAGACGGATCGCCGATCCGGGATCGTATTTAGCAGTCGAAAGCGACTGCAAAACGCGGTCCCGCCATATCCAGTTTTCATACTAAATTCATATTATGCGCAATACACGGACCGCTCAGGAACTGCTCGAGAATTTCAACGCGACCGCTCTAGAGCAGTCGGTCCCAACTCCCAAATGCAACTTGCTTGTATAAAATTTTCGGCATCGTTTTTCTATTCCGTCAGGTCCAAAGTCTAGTCAAAGCTTAAGTAAAAGTCAATACAGTCAAAGAGTCAAGTCGGTCGATTCAGTAAAATGGTAGACGCTTTACTGAAACTTTCGATGGATTTTTGGAGGGAACACAAAATATCACATTTCTGGAAGGAAGTTGTATCACTTTTCTACACATTAAAAACCCACTTAACACAATTTTAGGAAAACACAACAGCACTCTTTCACATTCCCGGCAAAACTCTGCTTTCAAACTTATCTTTAATACTTTCTTATTACATCTTTTCAGAGGAATGCTTCAACCCCAACGAAGTATTTGACATCTGCAGCGCCGCTTGTGAACCTTCCTGTGCGGACCCACAGCCCATCTGTGCGACCCTGTGCAAATCCGGCTGCGTCTGTGCTGATGGCTTCATCCGAGGCCCAGGTGGGTCCTGTGTGGGTGTTGACAAGTGCCCAGCTAACAGCACAGATCCTAATGTTCTAAAGCGGTACCTGAATGCTATCACTACTATCTTGCATCTGCCTACTGCATAAGGGTGTAGAAGTTTTAATTTTGCATGTCATCAGGAGTATTGTATTCAACTGGCAATAAGAAGAGGTAATTATTATTATTGTAAGTATTATTATCATGGAACACCGAATAATATTTAAAAAATAAAATTTTGAACACAGACTATGGTTCTGTTTATATATTAATTGTATATTAGCTTTGTCTACACTGTGCCTTTTTCTATTCATCAAGCGCATGCGTTATAGCGCAGTCAACAGCGAACGTGAGGCATGCCCGTGACGCATGCCCTCTGACCGTATCCAAAACTTCAAAAATGACAATGTTGGCGTTGCGTTCGTTGACGCATTCAAGTTCAATGAAAGAAAATAATGAAGACGTAAGCGTGTAGCGTGTAATGTGGACATAGCTATTGTAATACCTGTAAATATATATTTATGAATCTAAGTAAATAAAGTTGAAGAAAAGAAATAAAATTATTTTAATTAAAATAACTATTTCAAAAATTTTATGACTCGACAGCTTTTAAAAATTAGAAAAATAAATCTCATGGCAATAAAAAAAATTTCAGCTTACGCTTTCAGATTTTATTTGCTTATTTTTACTTTTTAGGCGCATGATATTATTCAGTTGAGATGAAATAAACTGAATAACGAACTGTAATATTCAATTTATTGGCTGACTAAGTAATTTCAATGTTTGGATCTGGCGTTCAGTAAAAAACTTATGAAAATGGATACAAAAATCATAAATGTCGAGTACTGTGTCGAAATATCTTTATTTGTTGGTATTGTAACTATGTTGGCAACCTGAAACAAAAAAAATACATGCTAAAAATAATATTTTTTATCTTCTGTGATCTGCCATGTATATTTATAAATTGAAAACCAAAAATTTTGAATTTTTTTTAAGTAATTGATGTTAGTTGAAACTGCAATCTATTGGTCAATAGAGGAACTAATATAACATTGACTTGACTCAGATAGAGGCTATGGCTAGTTTAAGCTACACGATCACAGATGTCGCTTTCACTGTTTTTTGTTAATCTAGGAACAGGCTCTAAAAACTTAGCTCTGAAAACTTGTGAGACTGTGACTTATATGATAAATGATTGCCTATTATAGAATACTCAGAAGATACCACCTGTCGAAGCTTAATCTTAAAATGGCCTTTAAATAAAAATAAAAAATTGTACTATAATGCATTCATACTATGGAGTGTAGATAGAGAAGAACTAACTATCTCTGTATGTAAAAAGTGTCCGCGGAAATGCGTTAAATTAGGGTGAAACTAATTCACCCTAAGGTGGCGCTACAGTAGCAACAAGGTAAATTTTAAACCATTTAGTAACTTTTATTTCAGCTATTTTAGGTTATATTTTTCAAAATATATTGGTATTAACCCAGTAATTCTAGTAATAATTTATATTTTGTCACCAACGGATACATTCAACCTACACTCCATTATTCATTCCACACCCTTTGCTGCAGCTAGCGCCACTCTCGGAGGATTTTTCAATTGTTATTTACTGCGTACAGCTGGACACTTTTTCAAAATATATCCCCCATATAAGATAGTTCTTCTCTATCTACACTCCATAATTCATTCAGATTAAGGCCGTCCCCGATACATTTGGCCATACATTTGCCGCGTTGCCGAGATCGCACCAAAAACCTATTTTTTTACTTATCTTAGTCCAAAATTGTCCTAAAAAATTTTAAACGGGGAATATATTTTAGTTTATGATATTGTCGATCTATTGGCGTGTGTTTCAGATATAAGTAATTTGTAAATCTTAAGGAGATGCTGAATGTATGCTTGAATTTTAATAAATTGGTTTTACTTTGAAAGCTGATATCATGAGTATCTTCTATATCTATACATATTATAAAATAAAGTCGCTTTTTTCCCTCATTTCCCTTTGTTCCCTTTTAATCTTTAAAACTACGCAACGGATTTTGATTATTCTTATAGTGTTAGATAGTCCATTTATCGAGGAAGGCTATAGGCTATATTTTATCACGCTAAGACTAATAGGAGCGAAGAAATAGAAGAAAATGTGGAAAAAACGGGGGAAATTATTTGAAAGGGCTTATCTCGCGAACTACTGGAGCAATTTTTATGTTATTTGGCACAGATAAGAAGTAGACCACGTGAAGGATCATAGGCTATCGATTTTAATCATTTTTTCAGTGGCTATATATTTTATACCCGTGCGACGCCGGGGCGGGTCGCTAGTAATAAACAAAAATAGAAAATTTAAAACGGGGAAAGGAATGTTGATATACTGAAAATTATTGCTGTATTTTTATTATAACTTTGTAGCTTTCAAATTATGAGTTTATAAGACTTGAAATACGGTAAATTACGGAACCTCCGTAGGGAATGCCCTCTCGCGCGCAAATAGCATTCTAAGCATTCTGAATAGTGTAAAAATGAATTTCATTGGCACTTAGGCAGTTGGCAAACGATTAAATTATTTAGGTGGATTATGTCAAGTCAATGTTATTCGTTAAAATTCTATCATGACAATGCTTTGCATAAACCGACTATACGAAATCGTTCATACGAACGACTTCACTTATTTAAGGCACATCCAGGACCACTTACTTTCTTATACTCCTCCTCCCTGATCCCGTAGGCCATGTAGCTGTAGCTCAGGAACTGGCTGTTGTTGGAGACGAGCTGGAAGACCAGATCCCTGGTGCCGGCCCGGCCGTATATCACGGTGAAGCCCATCTCGCCCGTCGCGTCCGCTGTCGCCGATACCTCGATGTAGGATATCACGTAGCCTTTCTGAGAAATGAAAATACTATTAAGGGTCAATTCAGACGGCAACGCGACGCGTAGATGCATATTTTCTTAAGGCGTACCCCTTTAGAAAATATGCATCTACGCGTCTAACTAACCTTTGTGGCATATGGCCATCTTGATTTTTTTTTCAAAATTTCAAAAGTGGTATATTTGGATAGAGGACACTTACACAAACAAAAAATGTTATATAATATGGTATCCTAAAGTGTCATGTTTCCGAGATATTTAGAAGTAAAGATCGCCAGTATGAATCCAAAGGACACAAATGGCGATCTTTACTTCCATACTTTTATCGTGCTCGGAAATTATGAAAAAAAATCAAGATGGCCGGCGGCTAGATAATTATATGCCAGACTCCATACAAAAATGTTCCAACCCCTTTGTATGGTTTTGTTTTGACAGACTTCAATTGCGTGAGACGTCTTGCAAATCTGTCAAATCCATATAAATAATTGAGAGATGCATATTCTACGCGTCGCGTTGCGGTCTGAATTAAGGCTTTTATAAACAGGGAGACTGGTTGTTCAGATCGGACTGATCACAGGCCGGACTTGTGCACATGTACGGCAATGAACAAAACGAGTTGATCAGGTCGACTGAAACGATCTTTTATTGACTTAATACACAGAGTTGAACGTAGGAGCAACTACGTATTCAGCTGTCAATTTGATTGCACTACTTCAAGCACACACACTTTTTTTTTTTTTTTTTTTTTCTTCTTTTTTGGCAACTTGACACAAAGGATGTGTATGTTGTGCCACAGACAAGGTAAAAAGGTAAGGAATATGGCGGAAAACCATATTCCTCCTATTATAATTTTCATCATCGTTTTCATGTATCGTCAGGTCTAAAGTCTAGTCAAAGTCTAAGTAAAAGTCAATACAGTCAAGGAGTCAAGTCGGTCGATTCAGTAAAGTGGTAGACGCTTTACTGAAACTTTTGATGGAGTTTTGGAGGGAACACAAAATAGCACGTTTCTGGATATTACATCACTTTCCTACACTTGTGCATGAACACGAATATCTAATGGTTAATATTCTACCAATATTACACACTAAAAACCCAGCTAACACAATTTTAGGAAAATAATATAAAAACACAACAGCACCCTTATACATTCCCGGCAAAACTCCACACACACTTTTGTCATCAAAATTCATGGACATTTTGCACAATATGTTACAAATTGGCACAATAGATATTTTAGAGGATTTATTTATTAATGTCAATTGCCGAAAAAGTTACTATTAGAACAAAACGGGAATGACAAGAAAAATGTGTGAGAAACGACGTGTCTGAATGTAATATTGGTTTGAACCTGAAATAAATAAGAATAATTATTATATATTGTGTTTATTCTTAACACAATGTTTACCGTACACTTGTAGTGCAATCAGTTCCCTCAAAAGGTGTTTTTCTGTACGGCAGCGTTTTTGCATGTAAAAGACTTATAGTAATGTCTTTTTTTACGCTTATTGTATGCAAAAAAAAAAAAAACTATAGACTTTCTTTTGTCTTACGTAGTAAGGTAAAATAGAGCCAATTAGTTTTACCTTAGCCGAAGCAGTGACCGTGACAAAGAATGGGTCGTAGTTGTTCTTGTGTCGAAACCGATCCGACCCGCCGCTCATCGGCAGGGACTCTGAAAATATGGTACACTTATTTTGAGTAGGTTAAATAATGATAGTAACTGAACAGCAAATTCAGACAAGAAAGTTTGAAGAAACTCAGTAAAAATAGAAGTTTTAGCAAAACGTCTTTGTTGTTTTTCGTCTGCGGATTAAACATCTCTGATGAAAGGTTTGTTTAGTTGACCATGGAACACGGAATAACCTATGCTTATTTTCTTTCAAAAATGTATGTCCTCATGAAATTGTCATCGACATGCCAAAACATATAGGCGGTTATATACATTATATATTTTAATTGTTTATGTACTTGTATACTATTTTTAATAACACCAACATTGAAGAAACTCAACAAACATTGTGTAAAATATTATGAAAACAATTTTCAAAGCACGTTTCCACGTCACAAATAAACAAAACCTTTGAACGGAAACCCTTCAAAGTACAAAGTAAAGGCAAAAGGTTTCAAGTGTTCAAACGAACTTTACCGTGTAAATTTAGAAAACCACGTGAACGAAGGAACTTAATTTTTCAATTTGTGTATAATAATTAATAACATGACTCGGTGAACTTCGTACCACAAGCCTAATAAGCCTTCCCTGAACTTTCACGATTATTTCAAGACTAAATTAATGGCTTTCGTTCCCAAGCGGTCGCATGCGACCGCGAGAACAAAAGATTTCCAAGAATCCGCGATCGAGGTATTAAGGCGCTATTTATCGAAAGTAATTTTACCGCAAGGGCAATTTTATACTTAATTTGTATGACTATAAGTCGTGAATACGCTGCGGCCAGAAGCTATCGGCTCGCTCGGAAAACATGCGAAAAAACGTAATTATAATCATTTAAAAAATAACTAGGAGCATTTAAGCAAAATGCTTCTATACGATTTTGAGTTGCAAAGGTGTCTATCAATTAGACTAATTTCCTACATTACATCTATTTTCGTTTAAAAATAATCTTCAAATTTCGTATTTTTAAGAGGTCATTTCGAAAATTAAATGTATCGAGGCAAAATACATTAATCGTGTTTCTAGTTCTTCTCAAACCTAGATAAGGCTATGAAGATATTGTATATCTCATTACCAGATTTGTAACATTTCTGAGGGTCCTATAGTACGTCAAAAAGGACAGTTTTTTCAATATAGCGCCTTAAAGCAAATCGATTCAGCCGTTCTCGAGCATAAGCGAGACTAAGAAAATTAAAAATTAATTTTTATTTTATACAGATTACCAAAGTCATTAATAATACATGGAATTGGTACATTTTGGTTTGCATCAAATGGGGTAGTTCTGATTTTTTTATATGTTGTATGTGATGAGGTGGTAATGTCAAATATAATTTTTCCACCTCGAAATCCTTCCGGAACATTGGAAAATTCACGAGAAACCATTAAATTTTTGGTCAGTTTTCAGTTTTTGTCATTTTTTACCACCAAGGACCTGTTTAATGGCAGAAGTCACCAGAAATTACTTTAAAGTAGACTAAATTTGCAACAAAATGAGAATAGTTGGGTCTCGATAAACTGAATAGTTTCAAAGATATAGCTTTTCAAATGTTTGCAAAATCTAAAAAAAAAAAAATTAAATTCACTACGTCGTATGTAGAAAACATAATATAAGAAATGGCTGTAGTTGCTATTAGTCGGTCAGCATCCTCCTCTGCTTGTAGTGTAAGAATATTGTTCCTCTCCAGTTGCACCTTCAGTATGTTGATGAATCTAACCTTGTTGCTGTCATTCAATAGGAACTTATCCTGAGCAAATGAAACAATGGTTGTCTCGTCAAAGATAACAGGGAGGACTTTGCTCCAACTCTATGGAGACGTTCAGAGCTTTTGGTGTTTTTTCCTGAAGCGTCATAATGGATACCCATCGAAAACCACGATTATATAGGAGCCGTAGTGACTTCTCAAGTATTGGACATATCTGGCACCATTTTCTCCAAAAGACACATTCCGAGGCCACACAACTTTGTGGAGCAGATGTCCACTATAATAAAATTCCTGTGACGACCTCAACTTCAACCGCCACATGCAAAGTTAATAGGAATAATTCTTCCATACATATTTTTGGGCATCTTGGGCCGTTTCTGCAGCGCACGCAACGGAAGCTCTCAAAGATGAATAATTTTCCCTGCTTTTTCCACATTTTCCTCTGTTTCATCGCTCCTAAAAGTCACAGCGTGATGTTAATTAGCCTCCAGCCTTCCTCGATTAGTGGGCTACCTAATACTGAAAGAATTTTTCAAATCGGACCAGTAGTTCCTGAGTAACTCAGAAGTAGTTCCTGAGTAACTCAGGAACTACTGGTCCGATTTGAAAAATTCTTTCAGTATTAGGTAGCCCACTAATCGAGGAAGGCTGGAGGCTAATTAACATCACGCTGTGACTTTTAGGAGCGATGAAACAGAGGAAAATGTGGAAAAAGCAGGGAAAATTATTCATCTTTGAGAGCTTCCGTTGCGTGCGCTGCAGAAACGGCCCAAGATGCCCAAAAATATGTATGGAAGAATTATTCCTATTAACTTTGCATGTGGCGGTTGAAGTTGAGGTCGTCACAGGAATTTTATTATAGTGGACATCTGCTCCACAAAGTTGTGTGGCCTCGGAATGTGTCTTTTGGAGAAAATGGTGCCAGATATGTCCAATACTTGAGAAGTCACTACGGCTCCTATATAATCGTGGTTTTCGATGGGTATCCATTATGACGCTTCAGGAAAAAACACCAAAAGCTCTGAACGTCTCCATAGAGTTGGAGCAAAGTCCTCCCTGTTATCTTTGACGAGACAACCATTGTTTCATTTGCTCAGGATAAGTTCCTATTGAATGACAGCAACAAGGTTAGATTCATCAACATGCTGAAGGTGCAACTGGAGAGGAACAATATTCTTACACTACAAGCAGAGGAGGATGCTGACCGACTAATAGCAACTACAGCCATTTCTTATATTATGTTTTCTACATACGACGTAGTGAATTTAATTTTTTTTTTTTAGATTTTGCAAACATTTGAAAAGCTATATCTTTGAAACTATTCAGTTTATCGAGACCCAACTATTCTCATTTTGTTGCAAATTTAGTCTACTTTAAAGTAATTTCTGGTGACTTCTGCCATTAAACAGGTCCTTGGTGGTAAAAAATGACAAAAACTGAAAACTGACCAAAAATTTAATGGTTTCTCGTGAATTTTCCAATGTTCCGGAAGGATTTCGAGGTGGAAAAATTATATTTGACATTACCACCTCATCACATACAACATATAAAAAAATCAGAACTACCCCATTTGATGCAAACCAAAATGTACCAATTCCATGTATTATTAATGACTTTGGTAATCTGTATAAAATAAAAATTAATTTTTAATTTTCTTAGTCTCGCTTATGCTCGAGAACGGCTGAATCGATTTGCCTTAAGGCGCTATATTGAAAAAACTGTCCTTTTTGACGTACTATAGGACCCTCAGAAATGTTACAAATCTGGTAATGAGATATACAATATCTTCATAGCCTTATCTAGGTTTGAGAAGAACTAGAAACACGATTAATGTATTTTGCCTCGATACATTTAATTTTCGAAATGACCTCTTAAAAATACGAAATTTGAAGATTATTTTTAAACGAAAATAGATGTAATGTAGGAAATTAGTCTAATTGATAGACACCTTTGCAACTCAAAATCGTATAGAAGCATTTTGCTTAAATGCTCCTAGTTATTTTTTAAATGATTATAATTACGTTTTTTCGCATGTTTTCCGAGCGAGCCGATAGCTTCTGGCCGCAGCGTATTCACGACTTTATAGTCATACAAATTAAGTATAAAATTGCCCTTGCGGTAAAATTACTTTCGATAAATAGCGCCTTAATACCTCGATCGCGGATTCTTGGAAATCTTTTGTTCTCGCGGTCGCATGCGACCGCTTGGGAACGAAAGCCATTAATTTAGTCTTGAAATAATCGTGAAAGTTCAGGGAAGGCTTATTAGGCTTGTGGTACGAAGTTCACCGAGTCATGTTATTAATTATTATACACAAATTGAAAAATTAAGTTCCTTCGTTCACGTGGTTTTCTAAATTTACACGGTAAAGTTCGTTTGAACACTTGAAACCTTTTGCCTTTACTTTGTACTTTGAAGGGTTTCCGTTCAAAGGTTTTGTTTATTTGTGACGTGGAAACGTGCTTTGAAAATTGTTTTCATAATATTTTACACAATGTTTGTTGAGTTTCTTCAATGTTGGTGTTATTAAAAATAGTATACAAGTACATAAACAATTAAAATATATAATGTATATAACCGCCTATATGTTTTGGCATGTCGATGACAATTTCATGAGGACATACATTTTTGAAAGAAAATAAGCATAGGTTATTCCGAGTTCCATGGTCAACTAAACAAACCTTTCATCAGAGATGTTTATCTATAATTAATATATGTTTTATTTTTGGGCATCTTGGGCCGTTTCTGCAGCGCACGCAACGGAAGCTCTCAAAGATGAATAATTTTCCCTGCTTTTTCCACATTTTCCTCTGTTTCATCGCTCCTAAAAGTCACAGCGTGATGTTAATTAGCCTCCAGCCTTCCTCGATTAGTGGGCTACCTAATACTGAAAGAATTTTTCAAATCGGACCAGTAGTTCCTGAGTAATCTCAGGAACTACTGGTACAATTTGAAAAATTCTAAAAACGCGCTAATGCGCGTTCAAACAAACAAACAAACAATTAAACAAACAAACAAATTCTTCAGCTTTATAATATTAGTATATTATAAAGTATTATAATGTATATATAATACATTTCATAAAATATTATAATGTTTATTTCATCTATACTAATATACTTAATATTATAAAGCGGAAGAGTTTGTTTGTATGTTTGAACGCGCTAATCTTAGGAACTACTGACCCAATTAAAACAATTCTTTCAGTGCAAGATAGCCCATTTATCGAGGAAGGCTATAGACTATATTTTATCACGCTAAGACTAATAGAAGCGAAGAAATAGAGGAAAATGTGGAAAAACGGAACGGAATAATAAAGGGCTTATTTGAACGCGCTAATCTCAGGAATTACTGGTCCGATTTGAAAATTTTTTTCAGTGTTAGATAGTTCATTTATTGAGAAAGGCTATAGGCTATATTTTATTATGCTACAACTAATAGGAGCGAAGAAATAGTGGAAAATGTGGAAAAAACGGGCGGAAATTATTTGAAAGGGCTTATTTGAACGCGCTAATCTCAGGAACTACTGTTCCAATTTGAAAAATTCTTTCAGTGTTAGATAGCCTATTTATCGAGAAAGGCTTTAAGCTGAATTTTATCACGCTACAACTAATAAAAGCGAAGAAATAGAGGAAAATGTGGAAAAAACGGGGGAAATTATTTGAAAGGGCTTATCTCACGAACTACTGGAGCAATTTTTCTGTTATTTGGCACAGATAAGAAGTAGAGCACGTAAAGGATCAAAGGCTATTCTTTGTGGACTAATTTGTCTGTGAAATATCTAATTTACGCGGGCGAAGCCGCGCGGAACGTCTCGTAAGTCATATTATTTCATTTTGTTTACTCACCTCAGCAACTTTGAACAGCTGTAGCTAGGGAACTATCAGATTTTAATCGACCAAAAAATAAATGTTTTTTTGGAAAATTTACAAACATTTGAACAGCTATATCTTTGAAACTATTCAGTTTATCGAGACCTAACTATTCTCATTTTGTCTACTTTAAAGTTATTTCTGATAACTTCTACCATTAAACAGGTCCTTTGTGGTAAAAAATGGCAAAAACTGAAAACTGATAAAAAATTTAATGGTTTCTCATGAATTTTACAATGTTCCGGAAGGATTCCGAGGTGGAAAAATTATATTTGACATTACCACCTCATCACATACAACATATAAAAAAATCAGAACTACCCCATTTGATGCAAGTGAAGACCCCTTTTATTGTACGATTTCCATGGACTATAAGGGCGGACGGACAGACGGACAAACAAAAGTTCGTTGTAAGTACAGTACTCTAACAGTTCCTTCGAATGAGGCACTTGTCATTCAAGGACACTCATAGCGAATTCTTGATATCACAATTGATAAAAGATAAGAGTTAAGACATTCCAAGAAACATCGAATAAACAAAAACAATCTTAGAATTTTCTGAAGAAGCTAGACAATTTTTTCTATTGGAAAAAGACTATCTATGAAAAATTATTCAACATTTTATTTGAACAAAACTTATGTAAAAGCCGTAAAAATATTGAGTACTACTTTGAGAAGTTCGTTAAAAACAACAAAAGAAATAAAATTTAATGCAGCAAAAACATCTTCAATTTTCATGTAAAATGATGCCAAGTCAAGAGGCTCGCTTTCACTGTAATGCTACGTTTTGATGCTTGCCGAGCCTCGGCAAGCCACCACAAGCCTGAGCGTGAAAAGAGGTAAAATGGCTTGGCTTGCGTGAGCTTGCGGACGCTTGTAGACGATCGGGAGTAGTGTCGGTTTTTGGACAGAGATCAAAGGGCATATTTTGCGGCAAACGTTTGCGACGTGTTCACACGTTGGCGCGCTTAGTAGCCGCTGTGATGAGTGATCTCGCGACGAACGCACGTCATGCACAAAATGAGTGGCTGGTCGAACGAAGAGAGTTTATCGTTTTTGGAATATTACCAAACCGAAACGTGTATCTGGAACCCCAGGGATGTTAACCATAAAGATATAAAGTTCATTTGTTTATTAATTTATTTTAACCGACTTCAAAAAAGGAGGTTATAAATTCGGCTCGTATGTATGTAATATTTCCAGAATTGCCCAATTTCCGTATATGTTAGTCTGTATCAGCGTCTGAACAAATGTGCCAAATTTCAAAAGTTTATGTATGTGTATTGTATATGTATGTATGTTTTTATGTTTGTGTTCGCATATCTCCGGAACTAAAAGTCCGATTTAAGTTTTTTTTTATTATACTAGGTATTGTTTAACTTAGGGAACAGTGCAAGTTTCATCAAAATCGGTTCAGTAGTTTTTGAGATAGGGAATTTTAATTCTCAATTACGTACAATTTTGAAGTCGGTTTTATCTTTTTAATTAATAGAATACTATATTATGTGATGATACTTTTGGTTATAAGAGCATTAAAAATAATAGGAAACCAAACGTAATAGCCGACACAAGTTCGGTGTCCGCCATGCTTGGATGTACGTAATACACTGACGCGTTCACGAGCGTGAAAACGACTTACAAATGCAAAGCGAGATTTGTGGAGGCTTGTGGCTTGTGGAGGCTTGCCGAGGCTCGGTAAGCATCAAAACGTAGCAAAGTTAATGTCAAGATTGCTATATTTTTTTGTTCTGGTTTCCTATCATATTTCAACGAAGTGCTCTGAGAAATTACGAAGGAATCAAGGGGTTTTCTCTTTTCATCGTCAGCATAGAATAGAATATTGTTTATTGTGGTTTTTATAGGTGTGCTTGTTAAGGGCCTTCCCCTACGGAGATTCCGTAATTTACCGTATTTAGAGCCTTATAAACTCATAATTTGGAAGCTACAAAGTTATACTAAAAATACAGCAATAATATTCAGTATATCAACATTCCTTTCCCCGTTTTAAATTTTCTATTTTTGTTTAATAAAGGTACTCATGATATCAGCATCCAAAGTAATACCAATTCATTGAAATTGAAGCTTATTTTCAGCATCTCCCTAGTATTTACAAATTACGTTTATTTGAAACACATGACAATAGATTAATTTCATTAACTACATTTTCCCCGTTTTTAATTTTTTTAGATCAATTTTGAACTACGTTAAGAAAAAAAATTGGATTTTTGTGCGATCTCGGCAACGCGGCAAATGTATGGCCAAGGTCGTTTGCTCCGGGAATTCCCTTAACAAAGTTTGTATGACTTCGAATTTATTACCAAAATACAAAATATAATATTATTATTAACGTCCTATATCAGAAGTGACAAAACCTATACGTTGTATGCTTTGCTGGATTCGTCTTGGCGAGTGCACTGCCTTGGCCCTATATAAAAATTCTTGAAAAACTACCAAACCCAAGACCAGATACAGAATTTCATACAAAATTTTAAATTCTGTATAGTCTTCTGCCTACATTCGCCATTTGCATTTTATTGAAAATTTAAACTTACTATCATATTCTACCCCGACTTTGAAGTGTTGTGTCTCGTAGTACTGTGGGTATCCAAACGCGAGAGTCGCGGTGATGATGATGAGGAACCTGTACATCCTCACTGCTCACTGATGCTCACTGTTGCTCACTGCTGCTCACTGTTGGTCACTGTTGCTCACTGTTGGTCACTACTGTTGACACTGTGCAACTGATCTCAGCTTCGGGAGATAAGAGTTAAGACGGGTGTATACTTGCGAGGGAAATCTCAAATCAATGATTAGTTAAAAATATCCCTTACTAATATTATCTATGCGAAAGTGTGTTCGTCTGTCTGTTACCTCTTAACACACAAACTGCTGAACCGATTTTGCTGAAATTTGGTATGGAGAGACAGTCACACTTTGGCATTTATAATATTAAGTATGGATTCACTGTGTAAATATTTTGTAATGGAGTAACTCTAAGTAAGAATATTAAAATAACCGGGAGTCTGTTACCTCTTCACGCACAAACTGCTGAACCGATTTTGCTGAAATTTAGTATAGAGAGACAGTCACATTTTCGTATAATATAATATCAAGTAGGGATTAATTACTGTGTAAATATTTTCAAGTAATTGAGTAAGAACATTATTATTTTTAACAAAAAATTAAAACCGACTTCCAAGGTAAAAACAATAATAACATTAATATGAACTAAAAAGTATTAAATAATTTTTCCTATCTAATAGCACAGAATATATATTAGTAGTACCAACTAATAGTGACTTTTTCCGAATTCGGCTAAACCTCAACTATTTTTGTACTCAATCTTCATTATTTTGAAGTCGGTACCAGATAGCTGAATCTTCAGTTCTCTGACAGAATATTTGAAACTTTTGGAACTGGCACTGACTTCAAAATTATGAAGATTGAGTACAAAAATAGTTGAGGTTTAGCCGAATTCGGAAAAAGGCACTATTAGTTGGTACTACTAATATATATTCTGTGCTATTAGATAGGAAAAATTATTTAATACTTTTTAGTTCATATTAATTGGAAGTCGGTTTTAATTTTTTGTTAAAAATAATAATTTCACTCTTTTTAGTTACACTAGTAGGTAAGCCATCGCGCATATTTTACGTATCTTATTACAATTTGTTAAGAGTCACAACTCACACTCACAAAATATATTACTTATCACTTATCAGTGAAGTGAACATATTGTGCTAGGTAATTTAACAATTTTAATGCTTCAAGCCCCAAGCGGTCACCGGCGATTGCGATAACAATAGAAAGGCTATTGTGTCTCGTTTGTCCACGATCGAAGGATCTATCAGATAAAAAATTGTATAAACTTGCATAGGATGTAGCGTAGCTACTCATAATATTTAATAGTATCATAATTGACAGCTGTTCTTGTAATCAAGAAGTCAAATCGATACTTAGTGCGCCATCTATCGATTATAAGTGTAACTAATTAAAAAGACACTTATTGATTTTGTTTTGTTTTAATTCTATTTGTCTATTTAAATTTTATAAAGTAGTTAGTAAAGTATTCGATCTGTATATAAAGTAGTTAGTAAAGTATTCGATCTGTCGTCTGCCGCCACGCGCCGCGCGGCGACGACGCCGTCGCCTCTGCGGCGCCGACCGCCGTGTATAAACAAACAGGTGTTGTTATACAGTACATAATAATTATTATTATTGTATCCATATCTATGCCTTGTACTATTATCTATTCTGTGCCATGAGACATTGGTGACCTTAACACGACGTGGTAATGATGATGATGATGACGATGATGATGATGATGAATATGAATTGTATAGTAGCATATGCTTTTTGTTCTTAAAACAACGCCGAAACTCCCAAACGTGTATCTATAAGGAGTCAGGAGTTCTCTCAGCATCTTCGAAACCATGGTATACCTTGACCCAATATTTAACTATTTGGTAGCATATTCTTAGTAAGTACACTTCACATAAAACCAAAATCACCATATGTTTCCATCCAGGGAACTCCTCGAAATTTTCGAGGAGTTCCCTCGATCACTCATAGATCCCATCATCAGGTCACCACTTTTGTGAACATGGTACCAAATTGGAGTGAAACCTAATACAATAAAACAAAAATTTCGAAAATCGGTTCACAAATGGCGGAGTAATCGTTGAACATACAAAAAAAAATATATATATATATATATATATATATATATATATATATATATATATATATATATATATATATATATATATATATATATATATATATATATCCACAGCCGAACTTAATATAACCTCCTCGTTTTTTGGAAGTCGGTTAAAAATAACATGAAGAACGAAAAATAATTTCTCCAGTGTAGCCGCTGCGTTATAAGATATCTACAGATAAAGATTTCGACATGTTAAATCTGTCTTCACCTAGATAACATTGTTCAAATATGATTCACACATGAAATAAAGAAACAATATGATAATGCAGTTCTAAAATAAAAAAATTAAATTTAGTTCAAGGAACTCAAAAACCACTTGGCTTGCTTGTTTCTTTATGATAATTTTTACTATCGGAAACAGAATAATCGAACTGAAGAATTAATTATTAATTTATATGTCATGAAAATTATTTGAAATAACTCATAGTAATTTTATAAATACGAAAGCGTCTCTGTCTGTCTGTTTGTTACTCTATCACGACCAAACCGCTGAACCGACTTTGCTGGAATTTGGTATGAAGATAGTTTTGTCCAGGAAAATGTAAATTTCCCGCGCGATAAACGAAATTTTGGCGCAATAGAGTTGCGGGCGTCATCTACTAACACAATATTATAGCTTTTGTAATATAATTTAGGAGATTCATCCGACATTGGGCGTTTTCACACTGCGACGATAACGACACGACACGATACCACAGAATAGAGGGCCACCGCACATACACAATTTCAAGTTGGCCGACTATCGTACAAACGAAATTGCGTAGTGTCACAATTTAATTGGACAACTTCATCGTGTACGCTGCCAGCCACAGACTGTTAGATTTAGTTGGTAACGGTGGTGCTAGCCTAGACGTGCGTGTTAAAATGCGTAAAAAGCACGCTTTTATTGTGGCACTAATAAAAATAAGGCGAAAAGAAAGGAGAATATTTTGGGTGCATTCAATACTAAGTGACAGATTAGAATTAGGAAAACATCATTGATCATAGATAGTCGGCCAACTTGAAATTGTATATGTGCGGTGGCCCTTATCTATTCTGTGGTATCGTGTCGTGTGACGTGTCGTTATCGTCGCAGTGTGAAAACGCCCAATACCGCATATTTAAATTTCATATTTAAAACCGTCTGTTATTTATTACAACAATAAATGGTATAAAGAAAATAAATACAAGCAAAAGAAAACACAACACATCTGCAATATCTGAATTTTTATTGCATTTATTTTTACACCCGATCGAATGAAGTTTTACGCTAAATATATTTATAGGGCGACCTTCAGTTCTAAATAATAGTTTTATATAAAAATACGTGAAAAGTGTTAAGTCAGGGTGGGTTGCACCAACTTACTTTACCTATAACTGTAACTTTAACTATAATTACAGTGCAAATTGTCAATTCTTTGGTTAAGGACGCCATATTTAACGATAACCATTTAAGTACTGCTCAAACTTACCTACATACTTATATCGAAATTTTTTCATGAAAATTTACAATTAAGTATGGAAAATTTACAAGTGTTGTTTTAAAAAAATAATTCCTGTCGATTTATACGGATAACTTTATTCATATTATATACTGTAACTGTAGCTTTAACAAAAAAATAAACGCAACAGGCATCTGTCAAATTCCGTGGTCAAAGTTAAGGTTAAAGTTAAATTAGTCTTAACTATAACCATAACTTTGACCATAACTTTAACTTTTACCACGCCTCTGGTGCAACCCACGCTTATTGTGATTTGTGACATCTGCTAGGTATCGAAGTTTTCTCAGTGATTAGTCCGGTTAACGAATGACTCAAAAGAGGATATAGAGTGCGTGAGCGGGAACCTAAGCGATTTCTACTGGAACTTATTCAGGATGATTAGGGACAAAACATACTGCTATACATAATGTCGTCATAGAATATTTTTTGCTACAACGCATATTTTTTTAGTTATTGCCGAAAAACCAAAAATTTAGACATTTGTCGCCCTCCCGTCCCTCCGGCTCACCTCCTAGACGTCAGGACTTTTAGTATGTTTTGTCCTTAACCACCCTGAATAAGTTCCTGCAGAAATTGCTTAGGTTCCCGCTCACGCATTCTACAACTACTTTGTTGACTGAGCTAGATACAGTATTTACTACATATATTTAGTATACATAATAGATTATGACCGCTGACATCAGTCTAGTAGGCTACGTCCCGACTCCTGACCTGGCATACCTCGCCTATACCTAATTAATTTTTTAAACAGACTCACTTTCGCAAATTTTTTAATATCTGTATGGCATTGTTGCTGTTTCGTTTCTTGGTTAAGTACAAAATGATTTTGTTTAAAATGCCTACCTTAGGCGCAGCGCAGACGACAGACTATCCGTGACGCACTTTTTAGTCTGTGGGAAATAGAACCTATGCAATTATATGCAGTAACGCACACGACACGCAAAAAGTCCGCCGCGTTACTGCATATGATTGCATAGGTTCTATTTCCACAGACAAAAAGTGCGTCACGGATAGTCTGTCGTCACAAAAAGTACGTCACGGATAGTCTGTCGCCTGCGCTCCGCCTTATGGTGGACTTTATCGCAAAGAGGTGAATTTCACATTTTCGCATTTAAACCATAATAATTATGTTTCTTGGGTGGATTAACTGTACACTAGCCCGTCATTAGATTAGACCTATCTACTCTAGTTGTCATTACATAAGTGCTTTTAATTTATAATGGATTCCCTTTAAACTTCAAATCACTTACCTACACCTACGATGAGCACTTTACCACACTGATAATGATGTAAGTATGTGAAAGTAATATAATAATATGGTAATTGTTTAAACTTTAAAGTCACAATATTATTATGGTTTTTCATGTCACTTCGTTGCGCTGAAAGTCCCGGGAAAGGACCTTTTTATCCCAAAAATGTACGGTTCCCGCGCGATAATAAACTTTGGCGCTACGGAGTTGCGGTTATTGAATTTGCGAGAAGCGTGCTTTGCAAAAAAGGTCTGTTCAAGGAATCAATACGATTTCATTTTTTTGCTTAAGGTAGATACTAGATAATAATATGACCATAGTTCAAGACGTGAGTGGATGAATAAGGTAAGTAACATGAAAAAACTTCCCGTTTTTTTGTTTAAATGGAGGCTTTAGGGTCGGAAAAATTATATGAAATAGAAAAACTATGGATTAAATTATGTGTAGCCAGATATATTAGCTAGGTTATGAAGTAGATAAGTTACAAGTTTTATTAAAATAATAAGGAAAACAATGAGTTATTTTCCGTATGTTACGAAATGTTACTTGTTCGATTCTTCCACTCACGCCTTCAATTATTATTTTATTATTGTTTTTTAACGTAAGTACCAAATTATTAGAACAAGGCACTGTGTTTTGTCAGTTTATTTGACTTATATATCTCATTTCAGCGCGGAATTCATAAAATAATAAAACAAAATGGCGCGCCTGGACCTGCGAGCATAAACAAAAAACAAATAAATCTAAAAGATAACAAATAAATGTGATATAAACAAGATATACGATGATATTTGGGAGGAAATGTAAATAATTGGGCACAATGGAAATAATAAATAAATAAATTATCGTAGGAATAGCTGTACAGCCTAAAAGTAGCCCATGTCTTTGTGCCTTCTTTGCCTGAAACCTTAAAAACACCCTTAAGACCGAATTTTACTCTTTAACTTATCATTATGTTATGTGCAGGCCCATTCGTGCCAAAGCATGTTGGTAATAAAAAGGTTTATTACAAACACTAAAGTTGCTTGCATTCGTAAAAAGAATTTGGGTCGAGGAAGAAGAATTTTCGTTCCATATTTGAATTTAATGAACACCAATCAAAGCGTTCAGGCTTTTAACTTTTTTATTCCAATAAAAGTTTGCAATGGAATATTGCATTGACAGCCAGCACTTCTGAGGAATTTTATTGAGTACGTATTGTTTCAGCATTGAATACCTATGCTACTTATATTGCTTACTAGCTGTCCCGGTGAACTTCGTGTCACTTTAAAACCTTCCCTGGACTTCTACGAATATTTTAAGACTAAAATCAGCCCAATCCGTTCAGCCGTTTTCGAGTTTTAGCGCGACTAACACATTTTGAAATCCATTTTTATATATAAGACTAGCTGTCCCGGTGAACTTCGTGTCACTTTAAAACCTTCCCTGGACTTCTACGAATATTTTAAGACTAAAATCAGCCCAATCCGTTCAGCCATTTTCGAGTTTTAGCGCGACTAACACATGTGGAAATCCATTTTTATATATAAGACTAGCTGTCCCAGGGAACTTCGTGTCACTTTAAAACCTTCCCTGGACTTCTACGAATATTTTAAGACTAAAATCAGCCCAATCCGTTCAGCCGTTTTCGAGTTTTAGCGCGACTAACACATTTGGAAATCCATTTTTATATATAAGACTAGCTGTCCCGGTGAACTTCGTGTCACTTTAAAACCTTCCCTAGACTTCTACGAATATTTTAAGACTAAAATCAGCCCAATCCGTTCAGCCGTTTTCGAGTTTTAGCGCGACTAACACATTTGGAAATCAATTTTTATATATAAGACTAGCTGTCCCGGGGAACTTCGTGTCACTTTAAAACCTTCCCTGGACTTCTACGAATATTTTAAGACTAAAATCAGCCCAATCCGTTCAGCCGTTTTCGAGTTTTAGCGCGACTAACACATTTGAAAATCCATTTTTATATATAAGATTGGCCATCGCTTACCTATAACTTATTGACTAGCTGACCAGGGCAATCGTTGTTTTGCCCAATACGTTTAAATACCGTACTATTAACCATACAGAATGTAAAAAAACTAAGTGATAATACTTTAGGGTGTGTACGTGTTCCTTGTAGAGAGTTCACTGTGAAAGTAGCAGCGCTAAAAGACCAATTTTTTTTTCACTTTTGTATGGGCAAGGGCCAGAGCGTCACGAGTTTCCCCATACAAAAGTGAAAATTTTTTTTCGTCTTTCAGCGCTCCTACTTTCACAGTGAACTCTCTGTCTAAAGTATAATTATCACTTAGTTTTGGGCGATTCCATTATCGCGGGTGCAACATTTTGACGCACTTAAAGCGTCCTACTGACAAAATAAAACACATTTATTAATAAATTATCTTTTGAAGGGATACATATTAACAAGTTCAATCATAAATTGCAAATGAAAACTAAAATCTAAGAAAAGCCACAAAAGATGTTTGAAGTACTATCGCGGGTGCAACCAAATTGGTCCTCTATTAAGAACTCGGACAAGTTCATTTGAGAATACTGCTGATTGTGAAACTTTTAGTAATTTATCTATACTTATAAAATTACATGTCCTGACTGACTGATTGACTGACTGACTGACTGACTGATTCATCATCGCTGAGCAAAAACTGTTAAAGTTACAGCCACGAAATTTGGTGAGTAGGGTTGTTTTATTAAGTAGACACCCACTAAGGAAGGAATTTCGAAAATTTTACCCCGAAGGGGGTGAAATAGGGGTTGAAAGTTTGAATGAAAGTTCGTCATTTCTTGAGTTAGAAACATGAAACTTTATTTTTGGGTTACTGATTAAAAATGAATGGATACGTATTTAAGCATTTTTGGATTTTCTACCCCCAAGGGGGTGAAATTGGGGTTGAAAGTTTTAATGAAAGTCCGTTATTTCTTAAGTTAGAAACTTGAAATTTTATGTTTAGGCTATTGATTAAAAATGATTGGATACGTGTTTAAGCGTTTTTGGAAATTCTACCCCCAAGGGGGTGAAATAGGGGTTGAAAGTTTAAATGAAAGTCCGTCATTTCTTGAGTTAGGAACATGAAAGTTTATTTTTGGACTGCTGATTAAAAATGAATGGATAGGTATTTAAGCGTTTTTGGAAATTCTACCCCCAAGGGGGTGAAATTGGGGTTGAAAGTTTGAATGAAAGTCCGTCATTTCTTGAGTTAGAAACATTAAACTTTATTTTTGTGCTACTGATTAAAAATGAATGGATTCGTTTTTAAGCGTTTCTGGTAATTCTACCCTCAAGGGGGTGAAATTGGGGTAGAAAGTTTCAATGAAAGTCCGTCATTTCTTGAGTTAGAAACATGAAAGTTTTTTGACGTTTGTGTTTGACGTTTGCTTAAATAGGGTCCCGTTTTTACCCTTTGTATAAGGAACCACAAAAAGGGGAACACTATCTATCTTTGTTATTAATTATTATACTATGTTAACGCGGACGAAGTCGCGGGCAACAGTTAGTTAACCCATATTTCAAAAGTGTATAAGACAAAGAAATGATTTAACCTAGATACAATTAATTTAAGTAATTAGTACTAGGAATTATTAACAATTTTCACGATCGCGGGTGCAACATCAGAATATCGCGGGCGCAACGAGTCTAAAGAAATTGAATTTATTTATAAGTCTGCGACTAATTTCTACATTTTTGATATGCAATACATAATATTATTAGTAAATTGTAATAATACTATTTAAAATTTTATTATTTTTTAATTATCAGTCATTTATCGATCTGAGAAAAGAAATCGTCAAAATCACTAAACGCAATTAAATAATGTAACTTAAGCAAACCTTTTTCGATGTATTGTTATAAAACCGAACTACAGCAAACCTTTAATTCAAAATTAATATTTATAATTTAAAAGAATATGGGAGAATTATAAGTAAAAATTTTTTTTTTCAAAGAAAAATACTAAATATTTATGATTTTTCCTGTCATATTTTGTAGCATTTCTTCTAAAATATTTAAAAATAAAATAATATAAATCATCATTTTGAAACATCTGTTAAGTAATACGTGAAATATTTCGAAAAATATAAAACACGATGTGACTCCATATTCAAATTTTTATAAATCTTGTAATTACATGTAAAGTATTGATAACAAATGTAATCTAACGTTATTGTTTACCTTAATAATATGAAATAAGATGAAAATCACTAGAATAGTCAAAAAAGAATTTGTTGCATTTCCAATTATACTGCTTCGATCGCGGGCGCAACCACCTTAAAGGTTCTGTTTTTTTATTAAAAATAATAAAATAGTTTGTTGCAATGATTAATTCTAATTTCCCTCACATTTCTCCTTACTTTCACAAAGTTTTAAATTACTAACAACATATTTTAGCGAGAAAACTAAACTTTTGTAAGTACCTATTGCGATATATGTTTTACTAAGAGATATTCTTGTAATTAAACTGCAGTATTTCATCAATTAACTCACTTTTATTATATTTAAAGATTTTACAAAACTTATACGCACAGATCGCCATGTTTTTTATATAGGAAGAGGAAGTGGTATTGCAGTAAACCACAGATAATAAATCTAGTTGATCTACAGACTAAAAAGAAATATTTGTGTTGCTAACTCAACACTCTTCCTCAACACAAACATTTCTTATACATATACCTATACAACAACTTACATTTAAACTTATTAAACTTAAATTCCTCAACATTCACAAAAGTAAATAACTACTTTAAACTTTAATATACTCATACTCTAATACAATATGTTTTAGCTTTAAACATTTATGGAACACAAACTTAATTTAGAAACTAAAATTTTAAAAACATTCTTAGATAAAGGTTTAGTTAAAATATCAGCGATTTGTTCTTTAGTATTAATATACTTTACAGTAACAATATTTTCTTCAACCTTCTGTTTTATAAAATTATATTTAACATCCATGTGTTTAAGCCTTTTCTGATCCGGATTTTTAATAGCTTTAATAGTACTTTGATTATCTTCATAAATAGTTACATTTTTAACATTGATATTTAAATCTGCAAGTAATTTTAACATCCAACAAGCTTCCATAATACATTCACATAATGATACAAACTCTGCTTCAGTTGTGCTTAAGGCAACAGTACTTTGTTTCCTAGACTTCCATACAACAGTATTATTAAAAACTTTAAACATATATCCTGATGTCGATTTTCTGTCTAAATCTCTAGCCCAATCAGCGTCTGCATACCCTAATAAAGGCATGTTACAATCATCTTTAGTATACAACAATGCAAAATTAATTGTATGTTTTACATATCTTAGTAAACGTTTGAGAGATCTCCACAATTCAATATTTGGCCTTGATTGAAATCTACCTAAATAATAAACAGATGCGGCTAAATCTGGCCTTGATCCGACAGTAACATACATAAGTGACCCTATCAGTGATCGGCATTGTCTCTCATATGACATATCAATATCTCCGTTCTCATTGAATTTATAATTTGCATCCATTGGTGTTTCACATCCCTTACATTCATTCATATTAAAACGTTCAAGAACACTTGTTAAATATTTAGTCTGATCAATAGTTATTCCCATAGAGGTCTTTTTAATTGATATACCTAGGTAAATTATATGATTGCTACCCAAATCTTTCATTTTAAATTTAGTTTTCAAAAATTGTTTTAAATTTTCTATTTTATTTAAGTTTGAGCCTAGTATAAGCAAATCATCGACATACAACAGTAAATATAGATCTTTTATGTAATATAAACAATGGTCATTGTTTGATCGTTTGAAACCATATGACAGAATTGTATTATTAAACTTTTCATACCAATATTTCGGTGATTTTTTTAATCCATATAGTGACTTCTTTAGTTTTAGTACACATCCTTGTTCCACTTTCATGCCATCTGGTGGTTTTATATATACTTCCTCTTCTATATTTCCATATAAAAATGCTCCTTTTACATCCATCTGACTTAAATGATAATCTCGTTGAGCAGCCACAGATAACAATATCCTTAACGTCTGTAGCTTTAATACGGGTGAATAGACATCATCAAATTTCTCTTCTTGTTGAAAACCTCGTACTACTAATCTAGCCTTACATATTGTTTCTCTTTCTGTATCCTTCCTCGTAAATACCCACTTTGCATCTAATGATTTCTTGTGTTCTGGCTTCGGAACTATTTCAAAAGTCTCATTTTCATCTAGTACTTTCAATTCTTCACTTACAGCTTTCATCCAATCCTTTTTATCTTCTCTTGTTTTTATATCTTCATATGTAAACGGCACATCATCATTCATACACAAAAACGCATACATGGCATCATCTTCATCACTAAAGCTTGTTACATATTCATTCTGCCATTTTGGCTTCATTCGATTCCTCTTTCCTCTTCCCGTTTCTTCATTTTCCACTATTATCTTTTCTCTTCCTCTTTCTTGACTTTCTTCTCTATTCTCCATAATTTTCTCTTCTTTACAAATTTCCACTATTTCATCTCTTGCTTTCTCATTACTTTCTTCTTGTCTTTCAACTTCTTCATTTATTTCCTCCTCTGTGCTATCTTTCACGCTTTCTATTTTTTCATTTTCTTCATATTCAGGTATGTTAACTAATCCTTTTATTTTCTTCCAGTTTTCATCAAAGACAACATGTTTCGCAGTTATAACTTTTCCTGTTTGTTCATCATATAGCTTATAGCCTGCCATACTATATCCAATCATTATCATTTTTTTACCTCTATGATCTAGTTTAGTTCTTAATTCCTTTGGTATATAATTATAAGCGATACATCCAAATATTTTCAAATTCGATACGTCTGGTTTTCTGCCTTCCCACATTTCACTTGGTGTTTTATCTCTTCCAGTGACTGGACTTCGGTTTGTCACATACGCTGCATACAAAACCGCTTCTCCCCAGAACTCCTTTTTCATTCCCGAGTCAATCAATATAGTTCTAGCTTTATCCATCAATGTTCGATTCATTCGTTCAGCTGTTCCGTTCATCTCCGGATTGTATGGCACCGTATACTGCATCACTATTCCGTTTCTACTACAAAAACTCTTAAATTCATTTGAAATATATTCTCTACCGTTATCCATCCTCAATTTTAAAAGATCTCTATTGAAATGTTTTGTTGCAAAATTATAATAATGCTGAAAATGTTCAAGAGTTTCTGACTTATTTTTCATTAAATAAACTATTGTAAAGTGTGTGAAATCATCAATGAATGTTACAAAGTAATTTTTACCATCATAAGTTTGTGGAGAGATAGGTCCACATACATCAGTATGCACAAGCTCTAAAGGTTGCCTCGCTCTAATTCCTGGTTTATTGAAAGGCTGTCTACTAATTTTTCCTAATACACAGGGCTCACATAACAAGTTAGTTTCTATAGTTTTATTTTTTAATCCTGCTAAACCATGTACCATGTTTTTGTTTACCAATAAATTTAAATTATTAATTCCTAGATGAGCAAACCTCCTATGCCACAAGTCATACTCATCATTATTAATTTTACTTGAAAAATTACATGAAGTTACAATACTTTGCAAGTTTAGTGTGTACAATGTGTCTATTTTATTACCTATCATCATCAAGTTCTCTAGTTTATAAACTCTTACTTTACCTCCGCTAAAAACTACTCTAAAACCAGCACTTTCCATTTTTGATACCGATAACAAATTTTTTCTTAAATCAGGTATATAATAAACATTTGTTATAAGAAACTTGTTTAAAATCTTACCAACTTGACATGATACTTCCATATTTCCAATCCCAACTGCTTCTAAACTAACCCCATTTTTGGCTGCTGCAATTTTCTTAGGTACCTTTAACTCAATATAGTCTATAAAGTGTTCCTTGCTATTAACTAAATGGTTTGTACACCCAGAGTCCACACAAAACTGAATCAATGAGTTATTTTCACTATTATATTGTTCCTCGTAGCACATAAATACGTTTGGATTATTACCCGCAAAATTCACATGGCCACCATGTGTTCGTCCTCGGTTATTGAAAGTATGTCCACGTCCTCCATAGAATCCTTGACCTCTTTGTCCACGTCCTCTCTGAAACCCATGTCTAGTGTTGTATCCTGGCCCGTAACTTTGTCCTTGTCCGGAGTTGAAATTCTTATATCCATTTCCTTGTAATTTATGGCATTGAAATTTTTTATGTCCTGGTTTCCCACATACAAAGCATGAGAATGCACTTGGAGTGACAATATCCTTGTTATGAAACTGCTTTCTTTTTTCTTCTTCTGCCAATAATCTGTCTTTTACAGTATTAAGTTTTAAATCTCCGATGGTTTCCAACGCAGTCACTATGTTTTCATAACTTTTTGGCATGGACAGTAAGAAAATGTTGACCTTCTCTTCCTCTGACATGACAGATCCTGCCTCCTCTAATTGTGTTATAATTTCCTGCATTCTAGTGAGATGTTCTTTTAAAGATTTTGATTCCACATATTTGATTTCACTCAATTGCCTTCGCAGGAACAATTTACTACGCGTGCCTCGATTCTTAAAACTCTCTTCCAAGTTTTTGAACATTTCAAATGCTGAGTCGCTCCTCAAATACTCTAGATGGCTATCCGCCACTGCAGAAATTAAGATAGCTTGGGCTCTCGCTTCGAGTTTTTCATCTGCAAAATCCTTCTGTACAATTGCCTCATAGCAGCCGCTCTCTTTTAAAATGCTTTTTAGTCTGAATGCCCAAGTATTAAAACTTTCACCATCGAATTGTGGTATATTATACTTCATAGCGTCTCTCGCCGACATATTGCAATTTGCTTTCACCTGGTGCTTCGTAATTTTCGTATTTTCAGATTTCTTCGGAAAAGGGACCTGGGCCCATAACTATTGCGATATATGTTTTACTAAGAGATATTCTTGTAATTAAACTGCAGTATTTCATCAATTAACTCACTTTTATTATATTTAAAGATTTTACAAAACTTATACGCACCGATCGCCATGTTTTTTATATAGGAAGAGGAAGTGGTATTGCAGTAAACCACAGATAATAAATCTAGTTGATCTACAGACTAAAAAGAAATATTTGTGTTGCTAACTCAACAGTACCTTTTTTATCGCGGGCGCAACCATAGCAATTTTCCTTTAATAATGTTTGAAAACTATTTCAAAATTTTTGTTTTTTTTTTGCACCGAAATAGAAACTTATGTTATACAGTCACTATTATGTAATGAAATTCAACTTCGAGCTAGTGATTTAGAGTAAAAATCATAATGTGTGGCATAAGCAGTTTTTCTCGCGCCGTTAGATGATATCACTTTAAAATGCTCTAAATCATTCAAATTACAATTTTTATTCATAAAAGTTCTTTTGCTAATAAATATACATATTTTTATTTATAATTCAATAAAAAAATGTAACAAATGCTATACTTTAAAAATTCGTGTTAAGGGTCGTCTCTAGCGGAATCGCCCTTTTGTTACACCCTGTATATACATAATCTTATATCTTTAGTTTAAATATATATATATATATATATATATATATATATATATATATATATAATTTGAATCTCGGAATCGGCTCCAACGATTTTTATGAAATTTAGTATATAAGGGGTTTCGGGGGCGATTAATCGATTTTTAGAAAATGTCATTTTATTCGTGTTTTATCGAATACCGAGCAAAGCTCGGTCAAATAGCTAGTGTATTATTATTACTTAAATAGTATAATATTAATATTCAAATATTTGATATATTATGTAAGTAATTCTAAGTTATACCACAGAATACATATAAGTTAAACTTATTTGTAAATAAAGAGAAGTAAATGAAATAAGAGGCCTGAATTATTCTTTATTTACGGGGACTAACATAATTTAAGCTTAGGTACCTACTTTAGAAAATAGCTGACCTTTTATAGATACCTGAATATTATGCAAAGGTACCGATTTCATCTCATAAGTCATGATTAGTATTGCGTAGCGCGTTTACGCATTATTACGAGTAATGTATCGGTCGGGTTTTGCGTAAGTTTTCAAAGTTCAGCGGAGACTGCAGTGCGATGGCTACAGGTGGGGGAAGCGACCCTCTCACCCGGGTGGTGTTGCCAGCTCGGGAACATATTTTACCCTAAACTGGGGAAAATGGCATGTGAAAGTCTCTTTTGGGAGTCATGTTGTTGGCATACGAAGCGAAAATATTTATATTGTAATAAATTATATGAGAAGCAATTAATGTTAATGTTATGGAATGTAAATAGTAACATGTAACAACCCCATTATGTTATTTTTATACGATATGGTGGGTACGATAGTATTATTCTACTTCCAAAGTTAAAATATCGTTTAGTCAATCTTGAGAATATATTGTCGATTTAATGAATTAATTTACTTCTATGCTTTAGCGAAAGTAAAATTAAAATAGGTACCGTACCGTGTTTGATGTTTACTTAGCAAGACCTTTCCAAAATATTATCAGTAGGCCTGCGAGCGGACCACCAAAATTGTGTAGGCACTTGTAATTTGTATTTCATTGCCGATTTTTCAATCTTCTGATTTTCAATAATTTAATTTAACACTTTGTAATGTTTTCAGATATAAAATCTGTCAATACGCCTTTATTTCTCGGGCAAAAATTATCAGAATGAAAAATTAGGCCTTACTCAAGTTATTGCAAAACCTTCAGTTTGGCATCCCTGGCGGCCAGCCTCAGTATCCCAGCATCCGCCATGCTGTACGGCCGCGCGCGGGATACGGCACGCGCGTAATTCGAATTTCGAATGTTTTGTTTTTTTTTTATTTGAAGTTTACAGCCAGTGTCACATGTGGCCAGTGGTAGTGAGATGTTGACGGAGTGTGGCAGATATGGATGGGGAGAACCGCATCATTTTGAACGTTGGCGGCATCAGGTGAGTCAAGACAAATTGCATTTGATGGTGAGGGTAGAAGTCAAAAGTTTATGGGGTTTGACATAATGAGTGATATGGATTTTGCGATGCGTTACGTTACGTTAAATATTTATTTTGATTTGTAAGTTCGCCGTTGAAATTATCGAGTATTACAAGTCTAAATACACTCATAGGGATTCGTTAATTTATTGAGCTACCCACTTCTGTCTTAGTTATAAAAATCCCAGAGAAACGCAAAGAATACGCCAAATATTTCAATGACGGTAGCTTACAAAAAAAAAAATGCAAAAAATTCATTACTTAACTGTGTAAACAAATGGATGGTTCTGAATTCTGATGATGATTAAACAATAAACCTCAAATGCCAGGGTTAAAACCCAGACCCAGCGAAAATGTTTTGAATAAGCCGAACGCTTTTGTTAGCTCGCTACACAAGAAAATAAGCGATTTTTTAATTTCCGTACCCGTGTGTACTTAGCTGGTGTACCTCTTAATATCTGTTCATCATCAGCATCTCAAAATGGCAATTTGTAGTGCTCCATATTTTTAACTTATTAAGATTTATTATGTTTCAATGCTGTAACTTGTAAATTGTAATTTGTAACACAATATTATTATGTGAAATATTATGAAACTAAAGTTCTGTAGTACGTATTGTTGAAAGTAACTGTAGAGGAATAATATTATTATAAGCATTTTGGTAATTTTAGACTTGCAGCTGCCTTTTCTTTTTAGCAAGTTAATGAGGTACTTAAATTCCATGCTAGGTTATATTTAATAGGTTGTGAAGTAGAAATTAATGTGCCTGCAACTTCGACCATTCGTTTATTGTAAGTGAACCGTGCATTTTCTGGAATAAAACCTATCCCTTTTAGAACTTAAAATATTCTTATGCCGAATATCATAACAATCGGTTCTTATAAATGACAGTTTCATATTTACAAAATTTGTATGTATTGTTTGATAGGTTGTAACAATATTATGTAGGTAATTACGTTTGCGACAGTCTGAGGACTTAAAAAAAAACCAAAAAATGTTTAATTATTTATTTAAAATTAAAATTACAATTTTAAAGTTAATTATTCTAAAAGCGACTATCCTAATCGAAGTGGGATTATGAAGTGACAATTTTGTAAATGAAAAGAATGCTTCTGGGATTAAAACAATAGGGACCTAAAAGAATAGACTATTGTACGGGATTCGCAGAAGTTGCTGGCCACCGTTGATGGGAAAGTTACAGGAGCGCGAAGTCAGCTGGTTTGATTCATTAGGGTTCCTTAATTCCTCCACCCCTAGAGAGGCAACTATTTGAGAATTTTGAGCGAAAATGTTGCCGGGATGCTTGTGCCTTCAGGGCTTTCCTTATTCTTGTCTTCTATTTCGTCTTCTTTATGCGGCTTCTCTGCTTTTCCAGTAGTCTTCATCTTGTACAGGTATAAAATGATGATAAGTACACCTGTACTTAATAACAGCGTATATAATGGTATTGTGGTATGGTATATAGCTGTACTATGTCCATGATCTATTCGTAGTGGCTGCTGCATTATGATCTTTTCTTGAATACTATGAAGTCCTTGTAGATTGATTGAGGTGATGTTCAAAATGGTGTCAGGCTGGTGAGCGATGTTGTCTGCAATCTTCATCAATTTCAGGGGGTGTCCTTTGAGTTCGTTGTTCTCGTTGACTATTGTGAAATCTTCAGTTATAATTTTGCATTTGATTGGAATAGATAATAGGTAACTTCCTTTCAGCTTGGTGAACTCCTGGGTGCTGCATGAAATCTGTACCTTTTCTTCGTGTGGGAATGATACTACATAGTGTACGTCGTCCAATTTTTCCATTGAGTCTCGTAGAAGGTTGATTGAAGTTAAGTGGCATGTTTCTTTCAGAACTTGGCTGGTGATGAGGTCGTGGATACAGTCAGGTTTTGTGCGAAGACGGTGATTGAAATCCTTCTCACAGAGATACCAGTTATTATACTTCGGGCATTCAGCCTCTATGTACACGAATGACATCTCGTTAGTTGCAATGAAAGGAGAGGGTGGAATGAGAGCCTGAGCCTTCCTATTTGGTATCACTGCTAATCTATATAAAGTAAAACTATCCTTAGAAATAATAGGAAATCTAAATATAAAAACTACCTGTCTATTACTATAATAGGAACCAGGTTTTATAATATCGTAATAATTTCTTAATTCTAAGTCTAAAATTTTATCTTCACCGTATATTGATTTCATTTTATTAACCATTAAACCTAATACATCTATACTAATCATCGAATGATGCATGCTCGATGCATGGACAAACGCTAAACTATTTTCTATTCTTAATAACTCATTTAATAAATCATCTATATTCTCTGTTAAAATTACTAAAAGCTGAGCAAACTTAGCATATTTAATTAAAGTGAAATCCTTATTCTTATTACTAGCTAAAATTAACGATAAAGTACTATTTATTTTACTCTGATTATCTACTAATTCGGATAAAACACTGCTATATTTCGTTATAAATTCCTTACTAATACTTAATTGATTATTCATTTCATTACTTATTTTATCTTGATTTTCTTCCAAAAGTTTAATTGCTTGATTATATTTTAAAGCATCTGTATAGTCTAAATTTCCTGTAATACTTTTAATAACTGATCCGAGACCATCTATGATTCCTCTTTTAGCTCTTGAAGGTTCTAATGATTTAACCTGGTCAAATATGTCATCTAATTTACTAAGCAAATATTTTATCTGAATTTCATAGACTGCATATGTATCATTATTCAACTGGTTTTCAAAGTCTTTCAATTGGTCCTGTAAAGTCGTCATTTTATCCTCTATATCGTCAAGTCTTATATATTGGATAAAAGTATGGTAGTGTGTAGTAATTTTCATGTGTCCAAGTCTGTACGGTAGTAGTCCAGGTCCGTCGTCAAGGCTTTCTATTTTTATTTCCTTAGGATGTGCCAAGGGCATTATCATTAGTATCAGCGTGGGTATCCTGTAACAAATTCGCTGCTTTAGGGATCCGTTTTAAACGAGATTTTGCAACGGGACCTCGCTTCTTTTTAGTGTATATGTGTATGGGTAAGTCTGCAATAACTGAGTCATGTGTGTAACGTGGTGCTGTCTTTTGTCTAGCTGCTGATGGGTTCCTAATAAAAATCTGCTGACCGGGTGCATATTCTGTTTCAGGTTCACGCGTTCTATTTCTATTTTCTATTAAAGCTTACCTATCGCTAAGGGATGAACTATTAACTATATCATATACTTTCTGCATTTGTTCTTTATGAATCTGTAAGTACTGTTGTAGCATTTGTTGAGTTATGTCAATGTCTAAGCATTCCCTTGGGTCAAAATGTCCATTTAACAAGTCAAAAGGTCTACATCTGGTAAAACTGTGAATAGAACTATTGTAAGCTATTAATGCATAAGGCATGAGGTTAACTACTGGACTATCTTTATGCTGTAATTTTAAAAGTCTAATGTGTTCTAAAATAGTAGAGTGAAATCTTTCTATATTTCCATTATCATTAGGTGAATGTGCTAAAATTTTATGGTCCTTAATTTTGTGAAGCCGGGTAAATTCATTGAATAACTGATTTGTAAATTCTGTTCCATTGTCTGTAACTATAGTCAGAGGTACACCATGGTGGGTACAATATTGTAAAAGGGCCTGTAAAATACTAATTGCTGTTCCATCACGTAGATAATATGCTTGTCCGTACTTAGTAAAAACGTCAATGAATGTCACATATTTTACATTGTCTATAGTCAGTAAGTCCATATGAATAATTTCAAAGGGTTTTGTAGCTGGAGGGACAACATTAAATTGAGGTCTAACGGGGTTTCGATCATAATTCGCCTGTCCACATATTACACATTCTGAAATAAATTTAGTAATTTCAATTTTCATTTTTGGCCAATAGTAATTCCTAGATAAAGCTAAATAAGTTTCATTAATTCCGCGGTGATTGGTTTTTCCGTCATGGTAATGCTTAATTATTTCCTGCTGTCTAAGGTATTCTTTAACATTTTCTATTTCCTTCTTTACTAAAACTAAATTCATAGAAGAACTTTTAAATTTATCCTGTAAAATTGGTATAATGGTATACATATCTGAAAGAGGGTTAACTAATATGGCTGTTTTAATTTTGGGACTAATATATTCCTTAACGGCATTAATTAAATCTATTTCTAAATTTGTTTTATCTAACTGAATACTAACTCTTGTATGATTTTCAAAGGGCTTAGTTACTATGGGTTTTCTTTTTACTCCATCTACTAATGTGAAAATTATTTGTCTGTGAAATTTATTAAGGGGATCGTCAACTGTGGGTATACTAAGGATAGGGTTTTCATTACTGCTATGTGCTGTCATAGTTGAAGAATTAGATTTTTGGCTAGCTGTAATTGTTGAGGAATTTGATCTTTCAGGTGCAGTTATAGTTGATGAATTTGAAGGTCTGCGTATAGTATTAGATGGATTTCCCAATAATGAATTTAATTCGTCTATTTCTTGCATAAGGGAATTAGTTTCTTCTGCATGTATTTCTATTCTAGAGAGGGCATCTGCATTTGTATTATTTTTACCTTTTTTATAAATTACTGTATAGTCATATTCACTTAAACGTAACCTCCATCGTGTAAGACGTGAATTTGGTTCTTTTAAATTCATCATCCATTGCAAGGGCTTATGGTCTGTAATAATTTTGAATTTCCTGCCGAATAAATATGGCCTAAAATATTTCGTAGCCCAGACAATTGCTAAAAGCTCTTTTTCTATGGTGCTATAATTTTGTTCACTATCATTAAGAGTCCTAGATGCATAGCAAATTGGTCTATCTGATCCTATTGGGCCTTGAGATAAAATAGCGCCTATGGCAACATTAGATGCATCTGTAGTTAAATTAAATTCTTTATTAAAATCTGGGTATTGCAAAACTGGATCATTTGTTAAAATTACTTTACATTTTTCGAAACAACTTACATATTCATCATTTAAAATAATTTTCCTACCTTTCTTTAGACACTGTGTTAAGGGTTTAGTTAATTTTGCGAAATCTGGAATAAATTTACGGTAATATCCAACTAAACCAAGAAACTGTTTTATTTCTTTGGGAGTTTTAGGTATGGGATATTTTTTAATTGCCTTTATTTTATCCGGATTGGGTTTAACGCCGTCTGCTGTAATAATATGACCTAAGAAAGCTGTTTCTCTTTTGAAAAATTCAGACTTATCCATTTGGATTTTAAAATTGGATTCACGGAGTCTCTGAAATACTTTTTGCAAATTAATTATGTGTTCTTGTAGTGAAGTGCTAAAAACTATAATATCGTCTATATATACTAAGCAAATTTTATTCTGAAGTCCTTTCAGTACATCGTCCATTACACGCTGAAAAGTGGCTGGAGAATTTTTTAATCCCATGGGCATTCGAAGAAATTCGTAATGTCCATGTTCAACATTAAAAGCTGTCTTGTGTATGTCTTTAGGGTTCATTTCTACTTGGTAAAATCCACTAGCTAAGTCCAAGGTCGTAAAATACTGACATTTGCCTAATTTGTCTAATACGTCATTTATGTTAGGGATCGGATATTTGTCATCTATTGTTTTTTCATTAAGCTTACGGAAATCTACTACTATTCTCCATTTTTTCTTTCCTGAAGCATCTACCTTTTTTGGAACAACCCAAATAGGCGAGCTCCATGCCGAATTAGAAGGTCTAATTATTCCCTGTTCTAACATTTTATTTATCTGTCCTTGCACTTCTTCTCTATGTATATATGGGTATCTATAGGTTTTACTGTATATGGGCATTTCATCTGTAGTATTAATTGAATGTTTTAATCTATTTGTAAAAGTAAGGGGTTCTCCCTCTAAGTAAAATACATCGGCATACTGAGAACAAAGCATTTCTAAATTTTTAATTTCTTCCTGATTAAGATGTTCTGTACGTAGACGCTCTAAAACTTCTTTAACTCGTTTTGGCTGATCAGATAAATTAGTTTCAAAATTATTTAATTCTGCTGAGGCTGCTTTATCCATTGAGAAAATAACATCACTTTTGCTAGGGTTAATAATTTCTACTATTCCTCTACCATTTTTTACAGTTGTTAGACATTCTCCTATTATACAACTAGAAATTCGCTGTTCCGGAATATAAACTTCACCATCATGAAAATTAATAGGGATTTTTAATAATTTTGAGGTGCCTGCGGGAATTATATTTTCATATAGATTTACATTACGAGAGTCATAGACGTGGATGGGATTTGAGGCTGTTTTAGTGATAAGGGTTTTATTTTTATAGTCTATTATAGCATCGAATTTATCTAGAAAATCTGTACCTATTAATCCGTCGAAAAAATCGTGAAACTTATAGATGTAGAAAGTTAAAGGATTGGGACTATTGAATTCTGTAAAACACGGTATTGTTATAGAATAATTACATCTAGATTTGGCATGTACATTAACGACTTCAAAAGGATCATAATTTAGGGGATAATTTTTAAAATAATGTTCAACTACTGTAGGGGATAAAAACGATTGGTTAGCTCCGGTATCAATTAATAATTTTAATGGCGGTGATGAAATTTGAATATAAGGAAGCTGACGTTGTGTGTGCAAATTAATTTCTATTTTACACTGTCGGATTCTGAAATTTTCTGAAAATCCTGATCACATGCTGTATTCTCAACATTATTTTGTAAGGGTGACGTAGTGGAAGGTTGGCCTTGATTTTCATATTCAGGGTCGCACGGATATTCTACAATATACTCATTATTATAATAACTAGGATCATAGTCATAATAGTCATCAGTCGGGTCAGTCATACAATCATTAAAATTCATTTCCCTGCTTTTAAAATAATTTGTCGGAGGAGGGTTTCCCTGCCTATACCAATTATGTCCTGTCAATGTGTGCTGTGTAGGTGGTAATTGTCGTGTAACATAGTGGCTAACACCACTCATAGGCTGAGGCTGCGAGCTAGAATTTTGGATAGGCCTATTTGAAAAATTATTTTTAGGTTGCATCCTAAACATATTACTACGCGGATTATAATTTGGTGGTGGTGCACTGAACATCCTCTGTGTATGTGTGGGTTGCCTGTGCTGATTATTAAATTTAAAAGGCTGTGGATTCTGTGTAAAAGGTCTCTGTCCTAGCGGCACTGGGAAATTACTATTATTACTGGGCATAGAAAAATTCTGATGAGCAAAGTTGGGGCGTTGAGTAGATGTGTGCGGCATAGAGGAAATTTTAAATGATTTCGGGTCAAACCTATTATGCATGTACATAGTGTTAAGCTCTTCCTGCACATATTCAAGGGCTTTTTCAATTGTAGGCGGTCGCATGCAACGTATGCGGGACCCTAGCGGTTCCTTAAGACCACGTACATATGCTTGCATAGTAACCTTTTTGTATAAGTCACGCTTAGCTTCTATAGTAGTCGCAAGTCCTTCGTGTAATGAAACATATGTCATTAAAGTGCTGAATAAATTTTGACAATGGTCATAAAATTCTTGGGGTGACCTGTTCCCCTGAGTAGCTAAAGAGAGATCACTATAAAGAGCAGTTTCATCTCTTTGGTCGGAAAAGTTATTAATGAGTAAATTTTTAATTCCTAACCAACTATCTGGGATTCCGTTCGAATTTATTGTATTTGCTGCGGAACCAGTTATTTTATTTAAAATTCCATTTAATAAGCAAAGATTAGAAAATTCATTTCCAGGCTCTTGACTAGCATACTTAACTACTAATTGATCACATATTTGAATAAATCGCGTAAGAATATTCGGATTGCCATTAAATTCCGGCACCAGGCGGAGGGCCTTAAAAATTGTATCTGGATCGTGTGCCATTTTATTATTAAAATTAAATAAATCAGAAATATCTAAATCTAAATTTGAAATATCTATATTCCTAAAACTATCTGCTAATCTCGTCCGACGCGCCTGCCAAGATTCAGGCTCTCGGGATTTAGAGGCTCTAGGATGATAAATTTTGGAAAATTAAAAATAGGCTTAGGGCTAGAGAGGAGCAACACGAGAATTATTCTAGTGTACTCACATATACATTTTCTGGTCTCTTGCTCGAATCGATGGCTGGATTCTTCTGGTCCCCGAACTGCCACACGTAGGTTCTGGGTAGAACTCGAAGCTGGATGGCCACTCGGGCGGCACGCAAACACGGCGCGAAAAGCTACTGTACTCAAGCGAACCGGCCCGCGAGTATCCTACCCCCCAAGACTGCGCCAATTACGTTTGCGACAGTCTGAGGACTTAAAAAAAAACCAAAAAATGTTTAATTATTTATTTAAAATTAAAATTACAATTTTAAAGTTAATTATTCTAAAAGCGACTATCCTAATCGAAGTGGGATTATGAAGTGACAATTTTGTAAATGAAAAGAATGCTTCTGGGATTAAAACAATAGGGACCTAAAAGAATAGACTATTGTACGGGATTCGCAGAAGTTGCTGGCCACCGTTGATGGGAAAGTTACAGGAGCGCGAAGTCAGCTGGTTTGATTCATTAGGGTTCCTTAATTAGGTTACACGATTTTTGGATAAAAAAATCTTAATGCATCTTTACCAAACCGATCTCGCCATTCAAGATAATTTTCTTTTTTTTTTTTTTACTTAACCTGTACAAAAGCAATAGATCATAATGGCCAAATATCCTTATTATTTATCATGTAATTGCGATGCGGGGCACAGCCGTCAGGATTTTATTAGGGCATTGCCAACATTCTCATATTAAGCACATAGATAGCCGGAAAATTGTTTTCCTAATGCTTAAGCTTTCCTTTGATTCTTTCCTTTCTGAAGGTGACTTTTGGATGTGGCGGTGACAATCATTAATAACTATACTGTACTCGGCGAAACATGGCGGTAGCGGTCATTGACTCCTTGTCTAAAACTTGTTTTTTTTTAAAATATAAACCGCGATTGACAGTGTAGTGTCATAGATGTTGTCAATCGCGGCTTTGTATAGAATTTTACAAGTTAATTTTGACAAGGAGTCAATGACCGCTACCGCCATGTTTCGCCGAGTACCTACAGTATACATAACGCCCGCAACTCCGTTGCGACCAAATCAGTTTATCTCGCGGGTGCCGTACATTTTTCCAGAATAAAACGTATCCTATGTAAATTTCAACAAAATCGATATATTGGTTAGGGCGTGAAGAGGTAACAGACAGACAGACAGAAAGACAGACATATACACTTTTGCATTTATAATATTAGTATGGAAGTATGGATATCATAGGAAAATTAGTAAACAAAGCTTTTAACACTAACTAAGCAAATGCACAAAATTCCTTTGGGTTTTTGCTCACTTTCTGCATATTTTAGTATTCCAAAGCGGGCATTTTGTATAATATTCTGCATGTAAGCTTATTAGTACCTTGGAAAACTTTGCTCGAAGTTTTATTAATATGCAAAGTCATAAGGGACTTCAATAAATTATTATTTGATAGGTTCATGTGGATTTTTATCGAAATTTGAGAGCAAAAACAACGGTACCTTGGCTAAGTATCCAGGCTGAAATGGGTATTAGCTTAGGCATCTCAAAATTGAAATAAATAGGTCAGTTAAATAAAACAGTAACGTAAAACATTTTATTGCGAAATTCGTCTGTAATAATTTTACTCATTAGGTAAATGAAATATTTTTCATGAAATTACTGGAATAATTATAAGTTATGATATAATTATTAAATATTTTAATGGCCTATAAAGGATACAAGTCCTTTGATATTAGGAATGAGTTTATTTGGTTTTTGTAAATGTTTGGCTTTTCATTACAATATTAAGATTGAGTAAAGGTTTGTCTGGATAAAATATAGCTTAATTTGTCCTACGTTTCTGTGGTGTACAATAGCTTACCTTATGCCTAATTTAAATAATATTTTACGTTTAGTATTATTCTATTGTATATTTTATTTACAACTTATTAATGCATGAAAGTTTTCTTTTAAAGATTTATCTTTCTTTTAAATTTTTTCAAAATCAAATGCGTTTTATGAAAGCTATCCAGCTAATGAAAGCTAGCTAGTTCCAGTACTCATTGATGTTCCTCCATACCAAATTACATAAAAGTAGTTCTGCAGTTATAGCTCTTAGTTTAGACCTACACACTTTCACATTTATAACTAGGTAATAAAATATGATACCGCTTATTCCGCTGAACAAATAAAGTGTAATTTAAATGAAGCTAAACATGCTGGATGGAAAAATATGAGTGTGTTTAAACAGTTTAAAACTGCTTCATTTTATGTTTGAAATAGTTTTATAAGTCTCTGTGTGAAAACGTATAGGTTTTTACACGACTATAACATAGCACTAGATGACGCCCGCAACTCCGTTGCGCAGCAATTCGTTTATCACGCTGGAACCGTGCATTTTTCCGGGATCCTATCCCGAGACTTAAAGTATCTGCATACTAAATTTCAGCAAAATCGGTGCAGCAGTTTAAGCGTGAAGAGTAACGACAGACGGACACACGTTCGAATTTATAATGTTAGTAATACATTAGTCTTTTAGCAGGCTTTAAGTACTTGACTCATGTTTACCTACTTTAAAGAGATTATGTGTGATATGGCTCAAAATAAACGTTGTAGTGCCCTAAAAATAGCTGCAGGGGGCAGTTCAATCGATGGCCAGGAATAGGTGAGGCTTACGGCGAATTGGGTTAGCTACTTCATTATCAGCTTTACTTATCAGTTTATCATCAGCTAACGCCTCCATGGTCCAGTGGTTTAGAGTGTGGCTCTTGACTCGGAGGTCGTGGGTTCGATTTCCGCTTTGGAAACATGTTATTTCGGTTAGGACAATACAGGCGGATCACCTGATTGTCTGACAAGTAAGATGATCCATGTGTCGGATGGGCATGTAAAAAGTCGGCCCTGCGCCTGATCTCTCGCCAGTCGTGTCGGTTTTCCGTCCCACTGGGATAAGAGAGTAAAAGGAATAGAGAGTGCTCTTGTGTACTGCGCATACACTTGGGCACTATAAAGTTACTCCTGCGTAACTGGCCTGGTTTCAATGAAACCGGCCACCGTCACCGAAACCGGTGTGGAAGTTATTATTATCAGCTACACTTCGCATCACCATCAACATGTTTTTACCCTGTGATAGACAGTGTTTTTTTAGGAATTTTACCTGGTATTTTGCAATATGCTGTTAAACACCTGTCGCTTACCTGTCGCAATATTCAAACACTAATTAGCGACGTCATAAGAATAGGGAGAATGCAAAGCTGCATAGGGCACTAACTCATACAGTAAACAATCCGACCAATATCAAACATGTTACACACGATAAAACTTTGTCGGTCGAAAAAAACTTTTTTAATGCATTCTAGCATGCTATAAATTGCATTAATATATTGACAGGACATTCAAGGATCTTTACACTCCGAGTATGTATAACATCCATACTTCCATACTAATATTATAAATGCAAAAGTGTGTCTGTCTGTCTGTTACCTCTTCACGCCCAAACCGCTGAACCGATTTTGCTGTAATTTGGTACGAAGATACTTTGAGTCCCGGGAAAGGACATAGGATACTTTTTATCCCGGAAAAATGTACAGTTCCCGCGCGATAAACGAATTTTACCGCGATGGAGTTGCGGGTGTTATCTAGTGTTATATAAAAAAAAGGTATATACACACCGCTCAGCAGCTACGAATGAAAAGAACCAAGTTTATAGTAATTATAGACCGTTTCGTTGTGAAACAAACAACGTTTTCAGAGCAAACACCCAAACACACAATTGAAATAAGCAAAACATAATTTAAATTTCTTTGTTTTCTGTTCTCTCGCAGTGTGCTGACGTATCCCTAGAGATGTCCTTTACATAATGCTAAGTACTCACATACAGTTTTGCTCGCTAGTTTTACTCGAAGTCGAGCAAAAACCACCGTGTGGACCGCAAAACGCACAGCTCGAAGGCTCGCATCGAGCCAGTTTGAAGGCTCGAATCGAGCCGGCTTAACAAATTTTTTGACACTAGTTTTTAATATTCGTAGCTAATTTCCTTCAAACTGGAGTAAAACTATCGAGCAATGCTGAATGTGTGGACGAAAGCCCGAGCCGTGGTTTTTACTCTACGTGATTGCTCGATCGAGCAAAACCGTATGTGAGTACTTACACTAATAGTTTATGGAAGACCAAAGCTTTGTTTGGAGTTAAAAAAAAATAGCTCATAAGTAACGGTTTTTCAGGGATTCTACGTAGTTTGATCGTTTCTTTTTATCTAAAACCTCACATACTATGACAATTTGAATGAAAGTTCTATTCTTGAAAAAAAAAATCTCGAATTTCATCGCAGGCTGTAACACCCGCGCGTATGTTTTCTGATCCTCGCGGCAAGCGACCGCGACCGACTCAAATTTAAAATAAATGAAACCTACACTCTACAGTCTATTTCTTAAGGCGACGCCTTGATAATTTGGCTGCAGCGATGCCGATTTTTCTCAGCAATGACTAAAGCTAAGAAATTGAAGTTCATTGTCAGTATTCATCATGTCTTTGTCTTTGAATTGCCCATAGCATAACACCATTGGACAACTTTTATAGCACAGAATAATCAATCGAAAAGACCTCTGTAAGAAAAGGGATTCCTATTTTTCCAACAGAGGAGAGTGATTTAAGGTTCCAAAATTTGTACATAAATTGGTTCAAGCATGCTCTTTAATTTGTGCATAGCTTATATGAAATGTATTTATGGTTTTTAAATTATGCGACAAAAACCATTTTGTCGCTTACGCCCTTTCCATTTTTTGCTGTTCCATTGCTTGTTTTCTATGAGAGGCCGGGCCGGCCTCTCATAGAAAACAAGCAATCTAAAACATATCCAACACGGTTTCTTACTTTAACGCTGCGTCACCTTAAAGTAGCATTTTACTCGAATTTTTGTTAAGGAGGTGACAGACACGCGAGTAAGTACGCGGACTTATGGCTCGACGATCTTAATCGCCTGTGTGTCAGCAAAGAGCCGCGAGCCGCGAGCCGCGAGCCTGTGCCCTGCTGGGGCCATCATGGTAATTCAGTGTGAGCGATTCTCGTGTGTCACCGACGCGAGTCGAGTAAGTTCGCGAACTTAAAACCCGCGTAGGTACTTTAAGTTCGTACGTCTGTCACCCCTTTCAAAAGGTACCGTAAAGGGGGTGACAGACACGCGAGTAAGAACGCGGACTTATGGCTCGACGATCTCAATCGCCTGTGTGTCAGCAAAGAGCCGCGAGCCGCGAGCCTGGGGGCATGGTAATTCAGTGTGAACGATTCTCGTGTGTCACCGACGCAAGCCGAGTAAGGCCGCGTTTCCACTGAAGGGAAGCGGAGCGGAGAGGAGCTTAGCGGTGCCGAATTGACTTATCACCATGCTCGAAATCTTCGCTCCAGCTCCGCTTCATTGTCATTCCGCTGGAATAGCACGATTGGTCAATTCGGGCACCGCTAAGCTTCGCTCCGCCCCGCTCCGTGTCAGTGGAAACACGGCCTAAGTGCGCGAACTTAAAACCCGCGTATTTTAAGTTCGTACGTCTGTCACCCCTTTAAGATCGAGTGACATTCGAAGTTTCAGGTCGATGATGATACTTTTCAATTACTTAATTCATAATTATCTTTAAACAGTAAATTAATTTTCTGCCGTCGCAGCGCTGATTGACTTCCGGTGCAGTAATGGCGGTTACGGGGGGGGGGGGGAGATTAATTATCAATTACGCCAGATGGCTTGTGGGTGCGTTTAACGATCGGCTTGACAGGTTGCGTAGACGGTGAAGTGGTTTATAAGTTTGTCTTCTGAGAGGTAAGCATGTATAGGATATCTAGTCATGTCTTTTAATAAAGATTATCTAACAGTTAGATATTCTGAACTTTCGGCCAGTCGTGTCGGTCATTTGTCCTACTGGAGGAGAGCAAAGGAAGAAAGAGTGATCTGGTGTAGTGCGCACACTTGGCCATTAGGCTGCCGCACAATAATTGAAAATCTATTGTGTCTGCGATTCCCACGATCGAGGTATAAATCGGCCGCCAAACGTCAGCGCCTACGCCTAGCGTGATAACGTATTGTCATTTGTCAATAATGTGTGAACGAAAAAGTGAGTTCGCTCACTCTCGGCGGCTGACAGTCGGTTTGGTTTGAACACAGCCTAACATAGACTAAAGCTATATTCCTCAACTATCGATTAAGCTAATTAGGTACAACAGTATAAGTAGAGGTAGGAAGGCTGATATGGGTCAGTGGGGTCGACACTAAGAATCTGGAAATGCTGCCAAGTAGGCTAGGTCTATACTTAGTTGCCTATAGTACTAGAGCAGGGCTTACCAACCTTTGTGTACAAAATGTTTTTGTCTCATAGAAAAACAGATTAAGTCCATAATAACTTTCAGCGCTGCTACTTTCACGCTTAACTACTATAACTTTGTTTTGTTACACCCCCTATAAGAAAAAAAATTGAGGAAAAAATCCAAAACTATTTTTCATACGACTTCTTTATCGATCTATTCGATTTTCCAAAGAATCGGTAAACCCCTTCCAACTCAGCTGATTTCCCAGTAGGGCTCAAAATAAACAGCTGTAATTGAATGGATTGTTGTAATTGGAGTCGATAGAAATAAGGGATTTCTAGGAATATAGTTACTGCTAGAATTATATTACTGCTAGAATAGTATTTTGGCGTAGACGGTTCAAAGCATATTAATATAAATCAGGGGTCACCAATAAGTTTCGCTAGCGGTCAGTTTTAAGAAATAAAATGACCTTCGCGGTCCACATATTAAAAGAAAATTAAACAAATGTAATTACGGAAATTACAAAGTTATTTATTTGTATCAATAAGAAAAGTGACAATATTTGTTGCTACATGTTCATCAGTATGTCGAGCCCGAAATTAATTTTTACCGAAGTTCATCTTCGAACATGCTTGGTCCGCACACGAATTGGTCGGCGGTCCGGAAGCGGACCGCGGTCAGCCATTTGGTGACCCCTGATATAAATATTATGCTTGACTAGACGACGCCCGCAACTCCGTTGCGCCAAAACTCGTTTATCGCGCGGGAACCGTACATTTGTCCGGGATAAAAAGTATGTCCTTTACCGAAACTCAAAATATCTCCATACTAAATTTCAGCAAATCTGTTCAGCAGTTTGAGCCTGAAGAGGTAACAAACAGACAGACGCACACTTTTGTATTTTGTAATATTAGTATTGAAGTATTAAAACAACTAAATTGAAAGAATACCTATTATAAACAGACGAACATATTATAACCTCCTCCTTTTTGGAAGTCGGTTAAAAAGGAACGAAGCTGCATTAATGATGTATTAAAATAATTCAGGTTCAGGGATTCGGGGACAATGTACAATTAAGCCTTTTATGCTGGCAACATTTTCGGAATAAAATAAACGGATATTCCCCAATTAGCGATTTAAAAGTTCATTTCGTCGCGTGAACAGATAAGGTAAATGATCTGCTTATTTAAAATTGAACATGTACGTTACAGTTCAAACTATAGGGTTAAGGTGACGCCGCGTTAAAGTAAAAAACCGTGTTGGATATGTTTTAGATTGCTTGTTTTCTATGAGAGGCCGGGCTGGCCTCTCATAGAAAACAAGCAACGGAACAGCAAAAAAATGGAAAGGGCGAAGCGACAGAATACATTTCATATAAATTAAAGTGTATGCTTGACCAATTTATGTATAAATTTTGGAAGCTTAAATCACTCTCCTCTGCTGGCAAAATAGGATTCCCTTTTTTACAGAGGTTTTTTGATTGATTATTATGTGTTATACTCGTAAAAGTTGACCAATCGTGTTATGCTATGGGTAATTCAAAGACAAAGACATGATGAATACTGACAATGAACTTTAATTTCTTAGCTTTAGTCATTGCTGAGAAAAATCGATATCGCTACAGCCAAATTGTCAAGGCGTCGCCTTAATCCTGTATCTTATCTTCTATACGTCGCGTCGCCTCATCGCGTATCGTTGCGTCATGTTTCTGTATCAACTTCGATCGTGCAGAATTCGTTTATTCGCGGTAACGGTACATTTTGATTTTAACCCTTCGATCGCGGATTCATGGAAATCTATTGTTATTCTATTGTTGTCGCGGTCACCGGCGTGGGTGTCCTTATGGGGGATAGGTTGAAGAAGGTTTACTGGGAATGCGTTAACCGTTGCACTATTTACTCGTGTAAAGAAGGCATTCAATGATTTAAAGTATATTTAAGTCGATTAGTTGGCTTTGTCATTTTGTGTCACAAGTCACAACTAACACGATTATGAGACGTGTACGTACAATGTACTATCAGAGAAGTTGATCCCTGGGCAGATGGCGGACCTAAGTTATTTGGTCGCGCTAAGTCAGTCATCCAACCGATCACAGCCATCATTGAATTAACATAAGCCGACCAAACGACGTAGGTCTATCAACTGCCGTCCCCAATCCGCCGGGGATGCGTAATGCATTTCCCCATGTAAAAAAAAAAAGGTCTATCAACTGCCTAAGAATCAATTTCCTCGGGTATACATCAAAAACTCTTCTGTTTAATTTTATTTTTGGCTGTTATTCTATGCTTAGTCGCTGTTCATTTGTACGAATGGCTCATTATTATCTTAAGTTTTAACGCAAGTTGACTATAGTTGTGACATACCTACATGTGGATCGTATTACCCACATTTGCACGACCTTTGCAATTTAATCAGAGAAACCTTTTAGAATGCTCGGATGAGTTTTCACAGTGTATTTCTCATTTTAAAACCATTCTTAGGTTTCTATGCAAGTAAACTATGTTAATAAGAAAAGAAATAAAGGTTATTTGAAGTAAATAGCACAATATAATATAATATTTTTAGTGTCAAAATATTCAATTTAAGTTATTATTATTCTCTGAGTTATTAGCTGTCTAGGCAGAAACTTATTAATTAAATTCGAAGGAAAAAATCAACTTTTTGTCTCTTATAATTTTTGGCTTTTATACTGTACTCGGCGAAACATGGCGATAGCGGTCATTGACTCCCCGTCAAAAACTTGTCATTTTCTATAATGCCGCGGCCGCATATGCGTATTACTTCGCGCTAAAACCGATACTATTGGACGATCTGCGTGTATCGTCCAATAGTATCGTCTCATAGCACGAAGCTTCGGACGATAGACGCAGGTGCGGCCGGGCCGTTATAATATAAACCGCGATTGACGAAGTGTCAGATGTTGTCAATCGCAGCTTTGTATTTGACAAGTTTTTGACAGGGAGTCAATGACCGCTTCCGCCATGTTTCGCCGAGTACAGTATAAGTGCTCGTATGTGTATCATCAAGGAAATTGATTCCTAGCCAGTAACCTACGTCATGACGTGGTCGGCTTATGTCAATTGAATGTTAGCTGTGATCGGTCTGCCTAGGAATCAATTTCCTCGATGGTACATTGTACACATTCACTTTTTTTTAAACTCAAGTCTTTCATACAGAAAAATAAAGGTATCCTACATTCTATTACACATTTTAATTCAATTTCGTGAAACATCAAATATCATTTTTCCATCTAAGCCCGAGCGTTATTTTCTCAAAGAAAATGAAAATCTATTTATCCTATTCCTTTTAGTATTTTCAGTTCAAAAATACAGACCTTTATTATCCAGACGGTTTTTACAGTCTGAAACGACGGCCCAATCGTGAACCTACAGCTATAGGCAAGTTTTTAATTTGTTGGGGGTTTGGGGGGGAATTATTTGAAAGGACTTATTTGAACGCGCTAGTCTCAGGAACTACTGGTCCGATTTGAAAAATTCTTTCAGTGTTAGGGCGGCCGGGACACAAAAACACGGCAGGACGTCGTACGGCGCCGTGTCGTGGGAATCCACGACGCGCGTCGTAAAAAACCACGACACGGCGCCGTATATAATAAAATTATCGAGGAAGGCTATAGGCTAATTTTAACGCGCTAAGACTAATAGGAGCGAAGAAATAGAGGAAAGTGTGGAAAAAATGGGAGAAATTATTTGAAATGGCTTATTTGAACGCGCTAATCTCAGGAACTACTATAATATTTATCACGCTATATAGGGCTATAATATTTTATCACGCTAAAACTAATAGGAGCGAAGAAATAGAGGAAAGTGTGAAAAAAACGGGGAAAATGTTTTGAAAGGGCTTATTTGAACGCGCTAATGTCAGGAACTACTGGAAAAATTATTTTAGTACTTTATATGGCAAAACAAAATTTGCCGGGACAGCTAGTTTAAAATACTTTGCATTCGGAATCATGCCGAACTTCCGCCGCGGAACTTCGGCATGGTGTGTTTAGACACTAATATTATTCCATTCCAATTTGTAGTTTTTATGGTTTTAAAAATTTAAATTGGCCATAGAAAACTTGTTTTAAACTGACCTTGAAAATTCTTCTTCAAAATAAAATAAAGACTCCGAAGTTCTGCTTGTAGGGATTTTTATTTGCTTGTATTTATTGGTCAGATATGTTGTGGAGGCAGGCCAGTTAAAACTTAAAAGGTTCACACACACTTTGTTTCGTGTGAAGAGAATATTAATTTATTAAGGTCATATCATTTTCAAATTTTTGTAGCCTAGACACCGACCTACGTTTTAACGTCAAATCTCTAAAAACAAAACCTAGAACATAATACGAGTACCTAATACAGTCCCCAGTGACAACTGAAATTATGACGAACTAATACCACTAACACAACCCTTACAATCCGACTTTTACGAGGCCCCCCGGTAATACGCCGTGACTGCGGCATACGCCCCTGATTACCAGATTACAGTAAATTGAATCCGCCAAGATACGTGTGTAATAACTTTTTATGCGGTCGGGTAAAATATTTGGAACTTGTGTTTAGTAAAGAAGTTCGTAATTCTAAAATAAGTTTGTTGCAGATTTTTGACGTGATAACGTCTTATAATTCGATATGGGGTGCGCGCCCGAAAAACATGACAGTTCATGCGGCGTTACCTCGCTGACAGCTCTGAGGCGTTCCATTTACACTCTCAAGTCTCTCAACGACCGTAAGGCCCACCTGGGCCGCGCTCATTGTTTCGATTATATTACGTATTTCGATGACTTAGAGAATACTTTTGTATGAAGAAGTTTGGTTAGTTATGACCTTTGATACATTGACCACACTCTGAATGAAAAATAAATAAACAATCTGTGAGCTATTAGTATTATTTCGGCTATTCAAAATTGTGCTCTATTTCCTATGTCAAGGTATGACTTAATATATAAAGAATAAAGTATTCGTTTATTTCTTCTGAACAAGTCATTACATTAATTTTACAAAGAGGGTAGGCCGGGCGCTATTTTTTTTGCACATTGACCTGCCAACTTTTTTGCATAGATTTTTCCCGGAACTGAGGGGTTAAGGCTATGACGTTGTCACGTTCAACTATCGTCAGTAAACCGACTTTACAGACAACCGATTTTTTGGTATGAATTTTGACTGCAAGAAAATAAGTATTACAGAAATAAATGCCGCGTTCATGTCAGAGTGTCAACCGCTAACATCTGTGACTGTGTGCAAGCTCTCAAGCTCAAAGCTCAATTATACAGGGTGTAACAAAACTAAGTGATAAAACTTTAGGATGTGTATCAGTCCCCTGTATTGAGTTCACTGTGAAAGTAGCAGCGCTTGAACACCAAATTTTTTTTCACTTTCGTATGGGCATTGGGCAAGGGCCCGAGCGTCACAAGTTTCCCCATATAAAAGTGAAAAAAAGTTTCAGCGCTGCTACTTTCACAGTGAACTTTCTGCAAGAAACACGTACACACCTTAAAGTATTATCACTTAGTTTTGTTACAACCTGTATAATTGAGCTTTGAGCTCAATTATACAGGTTATTGTAGTAAGTTATAATAAAGTAATAAGGTCAAATTCAACAATATTATGACTTTAAAAGTTCGGCGACCTTCTGAAGTGTTCTGAACAACCTTCTCTCTTTTGTGGATTAAGAACATTTCGGGGCGTGTAAAATAACAACGAGAAAAATTCCACTTTACAGAGACGAAATTAATTTTTAAAACCCTGCGACGTTTTATACTTTTTATTTATTACTTTTAAAGATACTTATCCATAATATAAAAAAAATCTTTAAATTTCGTTAGTCTCGCTCAAACTCGAGAACGGCTTAAACAATTTGGCTGATTTTAGTTTTGAAATATTCGTGAAAGTCTAGGGAAATTTTATATTAGAAGGGAAGTGATACGAAGTTTACCGGGTTAAGGGTTAAAGGATCAATTAATAATTTATTTATTTCTTTTGAAATTACTACAGAAAAGTTATATTTTAAGTAGGTACACCTGCAATTATACAGAAAAATGCAATATTCTAAACACTGTAAGATAATTCTTGTACTTAACTGTGATATAGCCAAACCTAGATAAGCTAGAATTCAAGGGAACACGATTTCATTCTCGCTCATAGAGGTTTCTCACTAACCCGAGTTTCAGGTACAAGGTAAGTCAAAAATACATGCATTATAATATTGTAATTTTATTTTATTTAGAACATTTACATTTAAGGAAATCCGTCAATTTCTTTTGATTTTATAATTTTATAATAGGTGGATTCTGGTAAATTAAACTCCCTCTGAATTTCATTTCGCGATTTTCCGGATTCAAACGCATTCACTATATTTTTAAGTTTATCACTCAATGACAGTACTTTAATTTTCCGTTTTGATATGATACAGAACAGAACTTTCCTTCGCAATTAGTTAACTATCAACTAAGTAAGTCCGTTCGAAAAAATGCGATAAAAACAACGTTTTTTAGCTCAACAAAATAGAATGGGTACAATATTGACGAGAAAACAATACAAAAACAATGGTAGGAAGTTTAACGAAAGTTAAGAATGAGTCATAAAATAGCAGATGCAGCAGATGTGCAATTTGTAATTCGTTTTCTCATTTGTTACTGTGTATGTAAATAAAAAATAAACCTCGACTGTCGCATATAGAGGTATAGAAAAGAAGCAGTCTCGCTCACAGAGGTCCATGAGAGACAACGACTCTCTCTAACAAAGGTTTCTGTTTCTTGCTAATAGAGGTATTGGGAGCTTAAAATGACGGGTCCTAGCTATTACTCTCACTTATACAGTTTTCTTTTATTACCTACTGCAATTTCGACGGTGTTCGGTCGAATATGTATCCTCTTTTTATTTTAAGAAACATAGTTAATGACAGGTGAATTGTCAGTATTGTTAGTTGCAGAAAATGGTTGTAATAGGAACTCAATATGTAGGAGTCAATAAATATAATTTATAAAGCATTGCAGCCTTTCAGTAGTTTATTCATAGTAGTTTATTCAGATGGTAACTTATTTTTTTATTCAAACTAGTTTGATTAATATTTTTTTTCTAAAACGCTTCATTTTGTATCTTGGGCCATACAATAAGAATTTGTTTGGGCCAATAAACGTAAGCTCGTAACGTAAGTGTCAGTTTCAGACCTCACTGTTTTGAGATCAGTACAAAGCTATGCCCTAATAACGCGGTTTCAAAATGTTCTAAAAGGTATTAGCAACCTTAATAAAAGAGAGAATTATAGGACATGAAGAGAAAAAGATTGTTATCTTAAAAGCGTTTCAGAACTTGAATTTTACGCGGCGCGGAATTGAAACCTGTTTTGAAGTTAACTAAATATTCATTTACCATTCGATAACGTGCTATTTAAAGCATTTTTTGTTATGAAACCACTTTCCTAAACGTAATATTCAATACTAGATGAATTGGTAAATTTGTTTATCTCGCGGTAGCCGTACATTTTTCCGGGATAAAAAGTATCCTATGTCCTTTCTGGGGGCGCAAAGTATCTCCATACCAAAATCAGCTTATCGGTTCAGTGGTTTGGGCGTGAAGAGGTAACAGACAGATAGACAAACAGACACACTTTCGCATTTATAATATTACTATGGATGAAGAGAAAAATATTGTTATATTAGCTTACAAGCGTTTCTGAACCTGATCACTTTCATCGCTGCTATTTTCACAGTAAACTCTTTATAAGTAACACAAACACAGTACACACTCTTAAGTATTATTGCTTTGTTTGGTTACACCCTGTATAAGCTCGACTGTAAAGTCTAAAACATGCAAATATATTTTATTAAGTAATTAGTGCTTTGAAAACCGTTTACCTTTGCATATTGATGTTACAATTACGCAAAATACTTTGTTTAGCTAATTCCAAGTCTAGACTAGATAGATAGCAACTGCCAATGATAAAACTAGACAGACAAATGGATATAACTTTTTGTGCTAGGTAAGTGATACGAGGGCTGCTATTTATGTATCCGGAACTGGCCACTTACAAGAACAATATTTAAAAAGTAATTACAACATTTGAAAATAGAACTCTTTGGTTGAAGAATACATTTTGTTTCATGTGACTGTCAATTATTTTTCCATTGTGGCGTCATTTTGAAAATTGCGTGTCTTCATTTGCCATGGATTTAACGCGTGAACATTTTCGTGCAATGATTTACTACGATTTTCGGCGTGGGCTAAATCAACGACAGTGCTTTATTCAACTCACCGCAACTTTTGGAGATGAAGCACCATCAAATACCACTGTTTATCACTGGTACAGTGAGTTTAATCGTGGGCGGTCTATGCTCACGGATGAAAATAAAGAAGGTCGCCCAAAAACAGCTGTTGTCCGTGAAAAAATACAACCGTGGTACGTCAAAAGCCGTTTATAATATCCACACAGGTGATGAATCTTGGATCTATGCATATGACCCCGAAACTAAACAACAGTCAACGGTGTGGGTGTTCCAAGATGAGCCGAAACCAACAAAAGTTACTCGTGCAAAAAGTACTTTGAAGCAAATGGTCGCCTGTTTTTTTGGAATTAATGGACATGTGGCTACAGTGCCATTAGAGAATCATAAAACGGTTAATTCTGAATGGTATACGACCATTTGTTTACCAGAAGTCTTTGAAGAAATAAGAAAGGACAACCGACAACGCAGAATCATATTACATCACGACAATGCTAGCTGTCACACCTCAGCTGAAACAACTCAGTTTTTGGAGGGTCAAAAGATCGAATTGACTGGTCATCCGCCGTACAGCCCTGATTTGGCACCTAACGATTTCTTTTTATTTCCATACGCGAAGAACAAATTACGTGGTCAACGTTTTTCGAGCCGCGAAGAGGCTGTTGATGCGTTCAAAATGCACGTTTTGGAGATACCTCAATCAGAATGGAAAAAGTGCTATGAAAATTGGTTCCAGCGTATGCAAAAGTGTGTCGATCATCGCGGCGAATATTTTGAAAAACAATAAAACCATATTAAATGATATATGTTTGTTTCTTTTTTTAATTCCGGATACATAAATAGCAGCCCTCGTATTAAGTATAGTCCTATCGTTCTATTATCTCTGAATATTAGTGACTAAGGTTGATGTTTTGCTTACGTTTGGCTTTACTTTGGCCTTTTTTATCGGTTGTAACTTTGATCGAAGGTGCCAAAATCCAAATGATCTGTACATATATTTTGTATTATTGAATTTAATATAATGGTCTGTAAAATACGAAAATGTAAAAATAAAACATGCAATTTTGTTGAAATTAGTTTTTATGGTACGAGATGTACCCACTTTTAGCTAACTTTCGGCTAGAGCTTTGGTCAGTTGAAAGGTAATTTTGACTGAAGTTGGCTAAGCTTTGGTCGGATAAACATTAAACAACTCTTTACATTTCAGTGCTTATCTAGTCCAGTAAAATTCCACTACAGTTTCAACTGAAGATGTTATTGGAACAAGTGGGAAAATAAGAATTTGAAAATTTTGTATTTTTTTTGTATTATAAAGGAATTTTTAAAACCGGATAGTGTTTTGAAATAAAAAAGTGAATTTTATGTAAGTAAGTGAGTTTATTACAAGGCTTATTTAAATTATGAGGGGAAAAAATAAGTTTTGCCTTCTCTATACATATTATTAAACAATGTCGCTTTTTTCCCTCATGTCCCTTTGTTCCCTTTAATCTTTAAAACTACGCAACGGATTTTGATGATTCTTTCAATGTTAGATAGCCAATTTATCGAGGAAGGCTATAGGCTATATTTTATCACGCTAAGACTAATAGGAGCGAAGAAATAGAGGAAAATGTGAAAAAAACGGGGAAAATTATTTGAAAGGGCTAGCTTGAACGCGCTAATCTCAGGAACTACTGGTCCGATTTGAAAATTTTTTCAGTGTTAGATATTAGATTTATTGAGGAAGGCTTATATTTTATCACGCTAAGACTAATAGGAGAATGTGGAAAAAACAGGGGAAATTATTTGAAAGGGCTTATCTCGCGAATTACTGGAGCAATTTTTATGTTATTTGGCACAGAATAAGAAGTAGACCACGTGAAGGATCATAGGCTATCGATTTTAATCATTTTTTCAGTGGCTATAATAAATTTTATACCCGTGCGACGCCGCACAGTGGTCCGAAATCGCTAAATAGTGGACATTCGCAAAAAAGTTCGATTTTGGTGTGGAAAAAAATACCATCCGATAGATGTTAAGAGGAGTAACAATAAATCTTCATTAAGTTTTTAATAAAACTGTATATTTAAGGTGAAAAAAAAAAAATTACGAAAATGTTGTATGCGAAAGAATCTATAAATAGATTTTTTGCAAAAACTACTAAGTCATTCTGGTTCATTTTTGAAACAAGTAAAGTTCGTGGGGTATTTAAGGTTCAGAAAAAAAATTACGAAAATTTACGTGCAGCCTTTTGCAGTAGAGGGGTTTAAAATTTTGAAATAATTTTACTAACTTTTTAGGCGTGGAAAAAAATACAATTCGATAGATTTTCTAAAGAGTAACAATAAATCCTTATTAAGCTTTGTACAAAAATGAATTTTTTAAGGCGAAAAAAAATTATTACGAAAATTGTATGGGTATAATCTTATATATAAAATTCTCGTATCACAATGTTAGTCCACGAACTCCTCCGAAACGGCTTTACTGATTTTTACCAAATTTTATATGCATATTCAGTAGGTCTGAGAATCGGCTACTGGGTACTTTATATATTGATAAGTGCATTTGTTGAATAAATGATAGTAAATTATTACAACTCGAGACTGAGGGCGACCATTGTTTGTGCGACGGGATAGCGATAGACGTTGCTATGGTAACATAATTATTTAGTTACTTCAAAAAAATAATATAGGCGAAATAGGTACTTTATATTATGGCAAAGCAACGTTTGCCGGGACAGCTAGTATATTATATAAAACGAGTCCATAAAAAGCAACAATACTTATATTTACAAACATGGATAGCAAAAAACAAAATTAAACTAAAACTAGCTACTTGCTGACTAAAATATTGTAAGTATAATAAAATAAAAATAATTACACACACTAATAACTCAAACAATTTCAAATGAAACTTTTAAATAAACAATAATAAATAATAATCAATTAAACCAACGCGCTTTACAAACATAGTGGATCTCCCATGCTATCATCGCTTCTTCTTCGTAATCTTCGTAAACTTCACTTTCTTCGTAATCTTCTGATAAAAGAGGTCTTTCAAGCTGTTAGGTCGACTGTGTCTGGATGAAATTCTTGGTGTTTATTTTAAGACAACTTTAGACGAATGTGAGACAACATATATGGATCAGAGCTTATTAAGAAGTTGTGCAACAAATCTTCATTAGTTTCTGCTCGACTCGTCTTTCTAGTATGCATCTCTCTAGTATTTCTAAATTCTTTATTCCTTGCCTCTGAAGCTTCTTCACTCAAATAGCCAATTGGAATAATCAGCACCATGTATATTCTAAATCTCTCTCTTTTCAGGACTTTAGGACAACATCTGAAATATCGAGAATAGATTTAGAATTAATAAAGGGGATTATACGTTGTATTGCAGACAGTTTCTTCTGGGAAGCTTATCAATATAGATCACTTTCGAAATTATTCTAGGGAAACAGCAGAGCTGTCCAGATTTTTCCGTGGTACTACATGCCTGCAAATGTTCACAAACTCCTTATACATGGTGCTGATATTTGTAAGCATTTTGGCTTTATTCCAATTGGCTATTTGAGTGAAGAAGCTTCAGAGGGAAGGAATAAAGAATTTATCTAGAAATACTAGAGAGATGCATACTAGAAAGACGAGTCGAGCAGAAAGTAATGAAGATTTGTTGCACAACTTTTTAATAAGCTCTGATGCATATTTATCTCAAATTCGTCCAAAGTTGTCTAAAAATAAACACCAAGAATTTCATCCAGACACAGTCGACCTTGCTTGAAAGACCTCTTTGAACAGAAGATTACGAAGAAAGTGAAGTTGTGTCATTACAAGGCGATGATAGCATTGGAGATCCACAAAACATAGTAAAGCAAAACATAGTTACAAACATAGTAAAGCTCGTTGGCTTAATTGATTATTATTTATTATTGTTTATTTATAAGTTTCATTTGAAATTGTTTGAGTTACTAGTGTGTGTAACAATTTTTATTTTATTATAATTACAATAGTTTAGTCAGTAAGTAGTTAATTTTAGTTTAATTTTGTTTTTGCTATCCATGTTTGTAAATATAAGTATTAGTGTTTTTTAAGGACTCGTTTTATATAATATATTATATTATACCCATACAATTTTCGTAATTATTTTTTTTTCGCCTTAAAAATTCATTTTTGTACAAAACTTACTATGGATTTATTGTTACTCTTTAGGAAATCTATCGAATAGTATTTTTTTCCACACCTAAAAAGTTAGTAAAATTATTTCAAAATTTGGAACCCCTCTACTGCAAAAGGCTGCACGTAATTTTTCGTATTTTTTCTTCTGAACCTTATATACTACTAGAACTTTACTTGTTTCAAAAATGAACCAGAATGATATAGTAGTTTTTGCAAAAAATCTATTTATAGATTCTTTCCCATACAACATTTTAGTAATTATTTTTTTTCACCTTCAAAAATACATTATTATAAAAACCTTAGCAAAGATTTATTGTTACTCATTAGGAAATCTTTCGAATAGTATTTTTTCCACACCTAAAAAGTTAGTAAAATTATTTCAAAATTTTGAACCCCTCTACTGCAAAAGGCTGCACGTAAATTTTCGTATTTTTTTTTTGTAAACCTTAAATACCCCTCGAACTTTACTTGTTTCAAAAATGAACCAGAATGACTTAGTAGTTTTTGCAAAAAATCTATTTATAGATTCTTTCCCATACAACATTTTCGTAATTATTTTTTTTCACCTTAAATATACATTTTTATAAAAAACTTAATAAGGATTTATTGTTACTCCTCTTAAAATGTATCAGATGGTTTTTTTTTCACACCAAAATCGAACTTTTTTGCGAATGTCCACTATTTAGCGATTTCGGACCACTGTGCGCCGGGGCGGGTCGCTAGTTATGTTATAAAATGTTACTTATCCACTTACGTCATCAATTCAAAACCTTATTTATCAGAAAATAATCAATAGCGGTTTAGTCATATTTTCAACCCTATGAAAGCTGACGCAACGCATAACATAAATAAGGCAATTGGGATTTACACATCCCAACCTGTTTGCGCCTTTATGTTTACTTAGGGGTATCATGTATCGGAAGCGAGGGTTTACGGGTTAGGGTCGATTTGACCCGAATAAATTTAAAACGTTGTGTTAAAGGGTTAAGTCGAGTATCGTATGACAGAAGTTGTGGCATTACAATACTAATGGTAATAAGTATTTGCCACAAAAATGACGAAAATATTCTTTCCGGCGACATGCTAAATGGTTTGATGAAATTGACAGTAGCGAGAGTTAAGCAGGTGTCTCTCAAATGACACTTACGTGCTTATTTAAGGCTTGAAGAGGTGTTTGAATTTGCCCTTATTGAGCAATTTTATTGCGAAATATTATTGGCCGTCTAGGGTTGATATTGAACATCGCGCGCCTTCAATCTAATTGTCAAATAAACTGTTCAATAAAATTGAAGCGTGATATTGCGCAATACAATTGATAGTCTAGGGGCCGGCTAAAATTGGTGGCTCCCAAATAATACTTGCGTGCTTAAAATACCTTAACTTTGAAGAGTTGAGAAAATATTTTAATACAATATTAGTACGCGTGATTTGTTTTGTCCAGTCTCCTACCTAGTTTTGTAGGCCGTTATATTCTAGAATACTTTTTAATGCAGAAAATTGTTTGGTTTCCGAGGGCTTTGTTTACCAAGCCATTGTGGACAATACCTACTATACTGTACCTGGCGAATCATAGCGGTAGCGGTCATTGACTCCCTGTCAAAAACTTGTCATTTTCTATACAAAACCATATTATATAAAATGACAAGTTTTTGACAGGGAGTCAATGACCGCTACCGCCATGTTTCGCCGTACTCGGCGTAACGTACAACATAGTTTACATTACAAAGACTTTAATAACTTGCAACTTTTCTTGTAAATTGTATTTTTGAAGACAAAATTCAGTTCAGTTTCTTGTAATTAGCAAGCTTTAGAAATCGTCCGATTCGAACTGAAAAATAGCAATTTTGTAGCACGTTGTGTGGAGTAAAAAGTACATTAAAACTATCTAGAATCCAGGTATAAATTGTTTGTTATTATAGACTGACCAGCATAAGCGCGACCCTCGTAGCATAGTTTTAGTACGCTACGACTTAAGCTGGCATATCATAGAGATCATGTTGTTCGTTACAATAAACAGAGAAAAGTTTAAAGAAATAAGAATTTTAACCGTAATCTTTCAATACAATATTTTGGATAATGTGCATGTGCTCTACGTGAGAAAAAATATAAATAATTTTTAAACGAAAAGTGACATTCACTGCAGGAACACTAGGAATAAGTACAAGCTAGATATACCAATAACCAGGCTGAGCAAAGTAAGCAAATCTTACAAAGGTCAATGCATACGCCTATTCAATAAAATCCCAGAAGACGTTCAAAATCTTTCAATTAATAAATTTAAAAAGTTGTTAAAGAACGTTTGTGTGCCAAGGCTTATTATATAAGATAACTGATTTTCTCCATGATATCACACCTTGGGAAAAATAAGCTGACAAACCATATACTCTGGTTAACAAGTGCCATTTTCGTCAAAACCTGATCTCATGCACCGAGAATTATGATTTTGGTCTTATTCGATTCGGAATACCATCTAGGACATTCTATCAAAATTTCAAGAGGGACTGAAAAAAATGCAAAAGTTATAAACAATTAAATAAACATAAAAAGAAGGGTTTGGTTTTTTTTTAATATTTCGAAAACTATTTGAGATAATCAAAATTTGAAAATAGATCCTTAAAGAGCAGGAAATTTCCTTAAAAAAATCCTAGATCCTGTAACCTTACCAATAATTCTTATAGCTTTAATTGAGCGGCGAAAGTAACGGTAAAACCACGTGGTTCGGATTTCGCGTGATTTGCCGCAATCTGCTACGTGAACTAAAAAATATTTTAAGTGATTAAATATTAATATTAAGGAATAAAAAAATTTGGGCACTAAGGAGACATATCAATAAACAATAATCCGTTAACAAAAATAAATTATCACAATTTGTTTAATTATTATACTATTCTTAATTTGTTGTTAGTTACCATTTTAATGTTAACATAAAAATGCTGATTATTTCAAAACAAGAAATCGAGAAATTTTCATTATTCTTTTGAGCTAATCCTAAAAGGGCTTAGAAGAGATATCCGTTGGAAAAATTCAACAATTTTGATTTTTCACTTTTTTATGAACAATCAAAGGCATTCATGAAATTTTCATGTAAATAAAGCAATTAGGGTTTTTTCATCAATAAAAATGATTATTTAAATTTTATTAGTTATAAATAAAAAAAAAAATATTATTAGGCTTCTAACAATAACAAAATAAAATAATAACAATAATTGGTTATTAAAGTACCGTAATTGCTTTATTTACATGAATAATTTTGGAATGCCTTTGAATGTTAACAAAAAAGTGAAAAATAAAAAAAAAAATGAATTTTTATCAACGGGGATCTCTTATAAGGCCTTTTTAGATTAGCTCAAAAGAATAATAAAAAAATCTGGATTTCTTGTTTTGAAATAATCAGCGTTTTTATGTTAACATTAAAATTGTGACTATTAACAAATTTAGAAAAGCATAATAATTAAACAAGTTGGGATAATTTATTTTTGTTAACGGATTATTGTTTATTAATATGTCTACTTAGTACCCAAATTTTTTATTCCTTAATATTAATATTTAATCACTTAAAATATTTTTTTAGTTCACGTAGCAGATTGCGGCAAATCAAGCGAAATCCGAACCACGCAGTTTTACCGTTACTTTCGCCGCTCAATTAAAGCTATAAGAATTATTGGTAAGGTTCCAGGATCAAGGATTTTTTTTAGGAAATTTCCTGCTCTTCAAGGATTTATTTTCAAATTTTCATTATCTCAAATAGTTTTTGAAATATTAAGAAAAAACCAAACCCTTCTTTTTATGCATTATATTATATAATATAAATGTACCACCACATTTTTACATACTTAGTGTAATTTACTACAAGCTATTATTGTTATTCTTATTTTCCACCTTTTTGGTAAGAGGTGGCCCCGTGCGAGTTTCTTACGCCGGTTCTTCTCGCCGGGTTAGTTCCCGAACCGGTAAAACGATAATATAGGAATTTTATCTCAGAAAAATGTACGGTTGTTTTGTAGATTAAAAGTTATACTTGAAGAGAAAATAATCAAGTATCAAGACTTGATGAATTTTCTTAGAAAATGGATGTTACTTTAGTATTTATTTTAATAAAACCTTGCTTCTAAAAAAAGGGGGAAAAGAAAAATAATTCCTTTTCATTGTTAAGAGAAGACAGGATATTTATCGTGTTGCAACTTGCAACGGAAAACATAATAATATAATATAGTGTAGAATACAAAAGGTAAGCTGTGAAGCAAATGAGTTTATTAAAAGTTTCTAGAGGAATGTCCTTAATCTTTTATTTTATAGCCGTAACATGATCCCCTTAGTAATTAAAAGATCTTTGTATTACAGATGCTATAGTTATCCATTAAAGTACAATGTTTTGTGTTCGCCTGTCTTGCATTTAAAAAGAGTATAGAGCGATAACTCTCATACTTTTGACCGGTCATACTCCAGTTACTGTTAAGTTTAAGTGTGCATTTGGAACCAGTTTTTAAGCTACGGCATAGCTTTTATCACGGGCTTTGACTTCGGCAATCGAATCAAAAAATTCCGTAACGAAAACAGCCTAACACCTTCCACTTCAACCGGTCGGTGCAGCGTAGCCAGACTTCGGCACGGTGTTTGTGTGCATGCGACTGGACGTGTGCGATATTAATCGCATAAATTGATAAAAAATACGGTTGTCTGTAAAGTCGGTTTACTGACGATAGTTGAACGTGACAACGTGCCTCTTTGTCGCTCGTTCCGCGCTCTCGCTTGCACTTCAAGCCTTAAATGGAACGCCTCAGCGCGAGGTAACGCCGCATGAGTCATGTTTTTTCGTGCGTGCAGCCGGCTCCATCGAATTATAAGACGTTGTCACGTCAAAATTCATTTCCCCGACTGTACATTTTTGCTTAGCACAATTTTCCCCGACTGTACATTTCTGCTAAACAACTCATTTCCCCGACTGTACATTTCTGCTAAACAGCTCATTTCCCCGACTGTACATTTCTGCTAAATAACTCATTTCCCCGACTGTACATTTCTGCTAAACAACTCGTTTCCCCGACTGTACATTTCTGCTTAGCACAATTTTCCCCGACTGTACATTTCTGCTAAACAACTCATTTCCCCGACTGTACATTTCTGCTTAGCACAATTTTCCCCGACTGTACATTTCTGCTAAACAACTCATTTCCCCGACTGTACATTTCTGCTTAGCACAATTTTCCCCGACTGTACATTTCTGCTAAACAACTCATTTTCCCGACTGTACATTTCTGCTTACCACAATTTTCCCCGACTGTACATTTCTGCTAAACAACTCATTTCCCCGACCGTACATTTCTGCTAAACAGCTTATTTCCCCGACTGTACATTTCTGCTTAGCACAATTTTCCCCGACTGTACATTTCTGCTAAACAACTCATTTCCCCGACTGTACATTTCTGCTAAACAACTCATTTCCCCGACTGTACATTCCTGCTAAACAACTCAAATGGAACGCCTCAGAGCGAGGTAACGCCGCATATTGCGTCATGTTTTTTCGTGCGCGCAGCCCATATCGAATTATAAGACGTTGTCACGTCAAAAATGCTATGCAATCGCTTTACCGCGACAGTCCCCGAGTGCACGTATTTTTTTATTCAGTTTCTATTCCAATTTATTCCAGCTTATGACTTATGAAGTTATGACTTATGAGTGAGTCATGAAGTGACTAAACTTCAAGTCTGTAAAATTATTTTTGTTAAGGTGTGAAATACATATGTATATTTTAAAAACTAAATTTACAATTGTAATAGCCTGTTTCGCCACTTCCTGATAAGTGCCGAAAAGGCTATTCACCACTTAACTTGACAGATAAAGTATAGAGAATCTGTCAAAAAAGTTGTGAATAGCCTATTCGGCACTTTATCAGAAAGTGGTGAAACAGGCCCTTAATCTTATACATCCGACAAATTTTTCAAACTAAAACATCACATGAATCATATCCATGCATCCGTTCTATCGCTTTTATTTCGTTTTATGTTGTACAATGCTAAAAAATCTACTAGATTTGCTCCTCTACACTTAATTTACTGCCTATCTATCTACCTTGCTGTAAAATAATATATACAAATACTTATTGCTAAGTAGACATTATTGTGGCTATACGCCTTTATGTGAGAAGCACGGTACCTACCTAAATTTTTAAATATTATCAGTAATTGGGTTTTAAACTGGTCGCGTTCTCTCCATTCCTTAAAAGTAAAAATGTACATAAAAATTTCAATACAGGATTTAAATCCCTATAATATTATGATTGAAAAAGCTTTTACCAAAATACTATTACTGATTGGGTTATGCTAGACCTAGCTTTTGGGCGGATTTGGAGATCAATTCCAATATTAAACCAGAATTCAATTTTATCGGAAAATATTTTTGGCTTTTCTATGTCCGGGTATGACCTTTTATTAGCTGCTAGATGACGCCGGTAACTCCGTTGCGCAAAAATTCGTGTATTACGCTGGAATCGTACATTTTACGAAATCAAAAGTATCCTATGTCCTTTCCTGGGACTCAAAGTAACTCCATACCAAATTTCACAAAAATTGCTTCAGCGGCTTGGGCGTGAAGAGGTCACAGACAGACACACTTTCGAATCTATACTAATATTATAAAGCGGAAGAGTTTGTTATTTAGTTAGTTAGTTTGTTTATTTGTTTGTTTGTTTGTTTGAACGCGCTAATCTCAGGAACTACTGGTCCGATTTGAAAAATTCTTTCAGTTTTAGATAGTCCATTTACCGAGAAAGGTTATTGGCTATATTTAATCACGCTACGACTAATAGGAGCGAAGAAATAGAGGAAAATGTGGAAAAACGGGGGAAATTATTTGAAAGGGCTTATCTCACGAACTACTGGAGCTATTTTTCTGTTATTTAGCACAGATAAGAAGTAGACCACGTAAAAGATCATAGGCTATTTTTTGTGGACTTATTTGTCTGTGAAATAGCTAATTTACGCGGGCGAAGCCGCGCGGAACGTCTAGTTTATAATATTAGCATGAATGTAAAAAAATATACGAAGACTCCACGAGAAGAAACTCATTTGCAATAGATCGAAACGATCCATTCCAGCAGCCTCTTACGAGTAGTCCAATGATCTTTAATCAAATGGCTAGTTGATAGTTCATACAATCGTTCCGTTAATAGTTAAAACTCTATCCATTAAATCTGAAAGCGTCTTTCATTAAGCATCAACCATCCTCATCGCCATGATGAGTGGCAGTCTTCCACCGCGCGTTTTTCGCGTAACTTTCTGCCGCACTGTAGAACTCTGGAACGAACTGTCACCAGCAGTATTTCCGGACCAATAAGACCTGCATACCTTCGAGCGCATTCCCTCTTAAAAGGCCGGCAACCTACACTTCTTCTAATGTTGCGACTTTGCGAGTGTCCATGAGCGACGGTAGTTTCTTCCATAAGTTGACCCGTTTGCTCGTTTTCTCCTCTCATTAAAAAAATAATACTGACGACCATTGACGACGCTTTTGGCCCATCTTAAGCATACAAACTTACGCGTCGTTTACACTCAGCCACTGCCGCTCCTCGCTTTGCCGGAAATATTCGGCGACCTCTAGATGCAGTTGCCGTCCGCTCAGTGCTGAAAAATTTGAGTTTTATCCACTTACATTTTTGAATGGGGGGTTGTTTTTCTTGATTTAACGTTATTGTCTCTTCTTCTTCCAGATACGAAACCTATAAAGCGACACTGAAGAAGATCCCGGCGACGCGGCTCTCGCGGCTGACGGAGGCGCTGGCCAACTACGACCCCGTCCTCAACGAGTACTTCTTCGACAGGCACCCCGGGGTCTTCGCGCAGGTGCTCAACTACTACAGGTAATTTTGTACCTTAGACATTTGGGGGAAGGAATAAAATCGTGTGCGCTGGCAGGAATGATACGTCAAACTGGTAGAAAATCGCGATAGTGAGCGCCGTATTTTATAGCTAGGTTATTTTAATGATGGGCATCTAGTATTTGTTTTGTGAGCTCTAAAAATATCTGCAAAGAATATTTTTTGGTGGCAGCGGTGGTAAATTACAGTCACCACTCACCGCCATTGCCAACATTTTTCTTCTTTACGTTGGTAAGTGAAAATTTCTAAAGTTAGTATTTTATTTTTTGAAATGGCATTTTCAGAGAACTAATTTAAATATAATGTAACATAATTTTATTTGCAATAAACAATTTTAATTATAAAATTCAAAATACTTTCAGATACCAATGATAAAGCTCTGAGTTGATCGTTTAAATGCTCACATGAATTTGATGATGGAATTGACTGTGTACACACAAATATTGACCTATTAGTGTCGAATGCGCGGGCTCTGATTTCAAATTAATTTCACGCTCAATTAATATTGATATTTGATATGCCATCAATCATTATAACAATTGAAATACGTTAATTCGCTCAAGTTTGTTAATATCTTCTATGTTTTTATTTAGCAAATTAATGAAATTAAAAAAAAAAGCGAAAGTTTGTCTGTATGTGAAACTCCTGATTACTCCTGACTACGAAATATTATAATTCACTAGATGACGCCCGCAACTCCTACGTTATTCCCAACTTCTCTATATTCTTCAACGTATTATATACTAGCCTTCGCATGACGTATATGACTTTATTGCAATGTTATTATGGCAAATATTACAAAAACTACTAAAGGCTCGTCCACATTTGTATCATTTGCGCGATCAGATCTCCGTCGCGATCATCGCGCCGTATCAAGTATGCGTATCATAGTGTGGACGCCTATTAGATCATTCTGCCGATAATGCGAGTATTTGATACGGCATGTATTAGATACGCGGTTAATAGCGATCGGGGCGTATCATGGTACGCGTATCATTTTGACACGCTGCGATGATACGCGACGGAGATCTGATCGGAGATCTGATCGCGCAAATGATACAAATGTGGACGCACCGTAATACGTCATACCAGCAGCAAACATAATTATAGGTGACGTCCGCAACTTCGGTGCCCCAAAATTCGTTTATCCCGCGGAAACCGTATATTTTTCCGGGATAAAAAGTATCCTGAGTCCTTTTCCGGGACTCAAAGTATCTCTATTTCAGCAAAATCGGTTCAGCGGTTTGGCGAGAAGAGGTAACAGACAGACAGACACACTTTCGCATTTATAATATTAGTATTTTTTAAATAAATTTATTTACACGTAACGAAAATAACATGCTAGTGCAAGTAGGCTACCAAAATCTCCCTCATTTTCCCAGTTATCGGGTAAAAAGAGCAAAAGTGCATGCGACCGGCTTTGTGCACTTTTTCAAATTCAACTACGGTATATATGTCAAGGACATCGGAACGCTGCTGGCGCATAATTTCTGCTGTCTGGGCTCGAAGCATGATATATGCTGTACCAGAATTATCTTTAGTAATAAATACGGCAGTAAGTTCACCGTCAAAATTCGTTACGTCACTTGGTTGATAAGCAATGCATGTCTTCCGAAATATTATAATCCATAACTAGCCATAGCTTTCAGACCGCAACGCGACACGTAGAATGTAGATGCATTGACCTGTCTTTAGAGCAAAATCGATTCAGCAGTTTGAGCGTGAAGAGGTAACTGTCAACAGACAGACATACATTCGAATTTATAATATTAAGCATGAGTGTTAAATAGTCGGCTATTTTTCAAAATAAGTTGGATCACATCACGCGCATATTCTGTATGAGATGCTAACTTAAAAAAAAAAACGCGATACGCTACCGTATACAATTGTATTGTAGTAGTCAAATAAACTCAAACTCAAAACTCAAAATTTTATCTATCTATATTATCGTTTTACCGGTTCGGGAACTAACCCGGCGAGAAGAACCGGCGTAAGAAACTCGCAGGGGGGCCACTTTATTTACCAAAAAAAGTGAGAAAAAAATTAATCTTTTAAATAATGTTTACAATGTTGTAACTTAAAATTATACAATGTCAACATACATACATAATTGTAAGTCCTAAAATAATGTAGAAGCAGCCTTGCAAGCAGCCATCCTACTCCCAAGATGTGCCGTCGTTTATGAAATCATTGACCTTATAATAGGCTTTGGCACACAAACGTTCTTTGACTACTTTTTTAAATTTATTAATGGAAAGATTTTGGACGTTTTCTGGGATTTTATTGTAAAGGCGTATACATTGACCTTTAAAAGATTTACTAACTTTACTAAGTCTGATCACCGGTATTTCTAGTTTGTACTTATTTCTAGTGTTTCTTCCGTGACTGTCACTTTTGGTTGTAAATTTACTAAGATTCTTTCTAACATATAATAATTTATACCACATTAATATTTCAAACCTGGGTTTAGCAATAAATTATGCTTTACATGACCTTCAGGAACCCAGATCTGGGTTTGGACCTAGCTGTGTTTTTATGTGCCACAAAAATAAACCCTAGACTATTTTCGTGTGGGCTTAGTGTTTAGGTACTTAGGTTTAGGTTTTGCGGTGTATAGAGGCTTGCGGTTAAAGTTTTAGGTCTTTGGATACGGTGCGGTGGTGACCCGAAAAGTTGTCACTAATTTTTAAGGGGCCGGGTACCCTCGAAATTCTCATACATACGTAATTCCAAAATCATTTTCTCATACGAAAATATTTAACATGTTTGAGTTGTTTTTCAGTTTAAAATAGTAATTATCTAGGTTCCTGCACAAAAATTTACTTCAAAATATTTAAACATTAAAAATAAATTTTTGTTTTTAATTTTTTTTAGTAAATTTAGTACTTAATATTTAAACACTAAAAATATTTTTTAGAGTTAATACTAAAAAATATTTTTTAGAGTTTAAATATTTTATAGTAAATTAACTATTTATTTATATATTTTTTAGTGTTTTACTCTATTTTTAGTATTTAAATATTTAGTAGTAAATTTACTAAAAAAAATTTAAAGCAAAAAAATAATTTTTGTGTTTAAATATTTTGAAGTAAATTTTTGTGCAGGAACCTAGGTAATTACTATTTTAAACTGAAAAACAACTCAAACATGTTAAATATTTTCGTATGAGAAAATGATTTTGGAATTACGTATGTATGACAAATTCCAAGTGTACCCGGCCTCTTAACCACTAAAAATGTTAAAGGTATTGAGGTGGATCCTGTAACCAGATTTTGATTTGACAAAAGTGTAGCTTCTTTTTTTATTCGTTCTGGTCTCTTTCCTGACAAACCTGAAAATGGTATTCTCATAAAATGTAAACGTGTTTCGATTGGTATCAGTTCTAACTGCCACATTCAGAGACGAAAATTACTTAACTGTAATTAAATGTAGATTTTGACATAAGCCCCATACATTATCTGTCATTAAATTGAATTTATTATATTATTCATTATATTATTAGTCAGTCATTAAATAAATATTTAATCATAATTTCAAATTCAAATTCTTTATTAAGCATACATATTATTATACAATAGTATAAAAGCTAGGTAGCATCACGTCGTCTAATCCCTTATCCCATGCTAAGTAAAAACTTGTGTTATGGCAATCAGACAACGGATGCACGCCGAACAATTTTATCCTTATATATTATATTATTTACACATTCACACACACAATCAAACTACACTTTATCACGTAAAGACATGTCTCTGAGTGCAGCAGTTAATCAGTGGCTTAACACCTTAACTGCGAGACTGATTTTTTGTACCTAGAATACCATGCGATACCAGGTATTTTCGAACTGGCAGTAAGCTTCATCGTATGCGAACGAGGTTATAATAGCCTGGTGAAAGTCTTTCATAGAATTATGAACCCAGGATCAACAAGGCTAGGATTGAATGAATGAAATTTTGGGTGTAGGTATAAGGCTGGTTTTAGTGTCACGCGGACCGTCGGTACGGATCCCTCCGTATAAATGCAATATGCATTACGCTCTAAGGAGCGTTTTAGAGTAATGCGGAAGGGTCCGTACGGACCCGTCCGCATTACTCCTTAAAACTTCATACAAATCAATCTACGGAGCGATCCGTACCGACGGCCTATGTGACACTAAAAGCAGCCTAAAGTTCATTAATGGACCTATTTGAAACTACCTTCGCCTGGGAATCGGACAAAAACTTGATGCCTTTTTTTAGAAAAAGAGATACCAGATTAACCAGACCTGTTCAAGCACTACAAAGATATAATAATAGGGATGGGACAGTAAAACAAATGCATCAAATTTTTTTAAACTAGATGGCGCACGCAACTCCGTTGTGCCAAAACTAGTTTATTCCGCGGAACCGTATGTTTTTCCAGGATGAAAAGTATCATTTGTCTTATCCCGGGAGTCAGAGTATCTCCATCATAAAATTTCAGCAAAATCGGTTTTGGGCGTGAAGGGGTAACAGACAGACAGACAGACACACTTCCGCATATTTTATAATATTAGTATGGATAATGATAATGATTTAACGGCATTCGACAGCACTAGCCGCGACGCACACGCCCCTCGCCCGCTCAGTGCTGCTCACAGACTAAGAAGAGATACTACGTATCAGACCGCCAACTGCCGAACATTTTTTGTAACCATAGGATTTCTGGAGTCAACTGACATTACTTTTTTTTAATGGACAGATGTCCGGCAAAAAGGTCTACCGTCCTATGCCCTTTTTTTAACATGGGGAAATGCTTTACGCTGTACGCATCCCCGGCAAAATGGGGAGTCCTATGCCCTAGTAACAAAAAATAAGAACCTTATTTTTTATTGGCAGGTATTACGTACGCATCAATATTATCATATTAATACCTGCCATTGAAGATTTGATTTAATTAAATAAAAGAATATGTTATTTATTAAATGATTTATTTTTTAATTTCTTCAAAAACTTTTCATATGCCAATTTCTGAAAATATGGTAGGTTCGACTTGTTTTTAATTCTATAATTTGCTGATGCCCTAATATTGTCATCATTGAGGTACTAGAACCACTTATTCAGGCGTTTTTCATCGGTTGGAAACTTGTGAATCATACTGCATAGCGTCCTTTCGCGTACTGTTACAACCACGAACACAACACTTAAAGTACATTTTGAACAGTGTCACACTTAACTTACACTAATTAAGCGTCCAATTTCGCGTATTTTTTCGTACCAGAACAATACAACTGCAGGGATAAGCTCAAAGACTTCACTCGATCAACACAATTGACAATAACAGACAACAGTAATGGCAGACCGCGGAAGCCGGTCGGCAAACGTCAACCAAAACGTCAACGCAAGAGGTCGGGAGCGGGGGCCGGGGGGGTCGGGAGGAACTGTCAGTTTCTCTCAGAAATTTCAAAATGGCGTCGCTCTATCCCAAGTTTTTTTTCTATGAAGATTGAGGGCCGTGGTGCTGCTACCAGGCCTACAAATCAAGGCCTGGTATTCGCACTGAGCTTAATCAATTTTAATTCAGTGCGAACTATGTTTAAAAAACCTGGTGCATTTTTTAATCGTTAAATGTCATAAGCTTTAAAAATGGGTGTTAGATGTAAAACTATCTCTCTCGTACACGTAGTACTTCTCGAGTTACAGCGCCCGCACCGAGCGAAAGGACACGATTTTAGAGCGCGCACAGAGAGAAAGCAATCAACCAGGCATATAATGCCTTGCTTGGCAGCGAACGTGTTAATGTTAGCTAAGCGCATAAAATAATATTTGCTATTAGATATTAAACTGACTAAATTGTACCGGAAATAAAGCTGCATTTAACTATTATGATAGTAGAATTGGGTCCTAGAGGTCGGGTGGGGTCATTTTAATTTCACCGCTCCATAGAAATCTCAAGTGACACCATGTACTCCCAAGTCCCAACTAAGGGCTGGGACACAAAAACACGATACGACGTCGTGTCGTACCACGACGATATCTCGTCGAATCTCGTAGATTCCCACGACACGACGTCGCATCGTGAAACGACGTCGCGTCGTGGTACGACACGACGTCGTATCGTGTTTTTGTGTCCCGGCCCTGACCCCCCACACGGCACACAAAATAACTTTACGCCTTTTGCTGTTTTTCTTTTCTTACTCGATTTTGGTAAAAACCATTTATCAAATGCTTATAAGAAAGAGACTCAAAGTATCTCCATACTTTTCATCAAAATAGGTTTAGTGGTTTAGGCGTGAAGAGGTAACCGACAGACAGTCTTTCGCGTTTATAATATATAGTATGCATAGTATAAGTATCTATTATCTAAGTATGCTTCTGTGGCGGTACCTACAATTAATGCTTCAACTCCCAAGACTCAAGAGGCCACATGCGGCCGCGATAACAATAGATAAGCTATTGTGTCTGGCTTTTCCACGATCGAGATATTAAAACGCTACAACCCTGCATCGCGCTATATAAGTTCCAAATGCGTTGGCATACAGGGTGTAACAAAACTAAGCGATAATACTTTAGGAAGTATACGGGCCCTCTATATAGAGTTCTCTGTGAAAATAGCATCGCCGAAAGAGTAACTTTTATTTACTTTTGTGTGGGAAAATTCATTCATTCAAATCACAAAAAATTGCTCTTTCAGCGCTGCTACTTTCACAGTGAACTCTATATAAGGCACACATACTCACCTTAAAGTATTATCACTTTGTTTTGTTACACCCTGTATATATACGACAGCTGAAATCAATCACGTGGGCTTTGCTCTGACCGAGCAAACCACCTCGCTCGGTCGGAACTCGGAAGATCTTCCTTTGCGGCCACCACCACATAATCCCAACACTACCAGTAATAGCAACCTTCTAGAGCGTGGCTCTTGACTCGGAGGTCGTGGGTTCGATTTCCGTGTTGGAAACGTGTTATTTCCAAGTTTGGTTACGACAATGCCGTCAGTGATCACCTGATTGTCTGACAAGCAAGATGATCCATGCGTCGGATGGGCATATAAAAAGTCGGTCCTGCGCCTGATCTCTCGCCAGTCGTGTCGGTCCGTCCCACTGGGTTTTGAGAGTAAGGAGAGACTCTCTACTCTTGTGTACTGCGCACACACTTATGCACTTTAAAACTACTCCTGCGTAACTGGCCAGGTTTCAATGAAACCGGCCACCATCAGCGAAACCATTGGGGGAGTTATTATTATAATAGCAACCCAAGATACCAAGTTAAATATAAATCAGACACGCTTACTTTTGATTTAGATTCCCGCTTCATAAACACAAAATCTCACACTCGCCATTGATTTACGTTTAAAATAAATAGTGAGGTTACGTAAACAGATACCGCCATTAAAAACTAATAAACATTTGACGCAATCGAACTGTACCAGATGTGATACATCAGAGTGACAGGTTTATATAGTTAGCTCAGCTGATACAGAACTATGACGTCATAAATAAAAAAGAAATTTTCTTTTCAAATTGGTTGAAAACTTACATTTTCTATTGTCTTATTGTGGCTTTCTGATTGCCGCAAGCGACCGCACCGACAAAAATTCAAACAAAATACAAAATACCACTTCATTTTCTATCGACATGCGACCCATGCCGCCGCTGCTTTGCTGTGGCGTAGGTCGAAAGACTTGATTTCCGGTAAGTACATATCGGAATAACATGTTATTCTGATTAGCTGGTAGAAGGGGGGGATACTGGACTCTAACGATTTTTTCCACTTCAAAACTTAATAGTTCACAAATGGATCCCTAAATCGGAAAACGATCTATGAATACTTATAATATTTTTAAAAAACCTATCCAACGACACCCCACACGATGGGGTGGGCGCGAAAAAAAATCATCCCCGCTTGATGTGTACGGGAGGTACCATAAAAAAAATATTTTTTTACGATTTTATGTACCATTTTATCGGCATCATTAATAAGACGTGTATTCATGCCAAATAACAGCTTTGTAGGTCCTATAGTCTCTGAGCAAAACCGCGGACAGGCAGACGGACAGACAGACAGACAGACGGACAGACGGACGGACACACCGAAACTATAAGGGTTCCTTGTTGACTGCGGAACCCTAAAAAAAAGACATGATATACATTGTCTGCCAAATTCTTAATTAAATGGAAGTTGAGTTCAATTAAAATATTATGTATCTAAGTGCAACCGTAACTTAGATTTCTGTGGGTGATATAATATTATTCAGTTTATGGCTTGCGTAATATATTATTCTGAGATAATTTGGTTACGACATATTGTGTTAGTTCAATGTTAATTGACATTAACAATTAATTTCGGATAGCAACTAAACTATTAGTTGAGCATTTAGTTTAGCATTTGGCTGCCTTACGTACACCATAATATAATGAATAAATCCATACTAATATTATAAATGTGAAAGTGTGTCTATCTATCTGTCCGTCTGTCTGTCTGTCTGTCTGTCTGTAACCTCTTCACGCTCCAACCGCAGAACCGATTTTGCTGAAATTTGGCATGGAGAAACTTTAAGTCCCGGGAAAGGACATAGGATACTTTTTGTCCCGGAAAAAGGTATGGTTCCTGCGCGATAAGCGAGTTTTGGCGCGAGTTGCGGGCGTCATCTAGTATTAAATATACGTCTAACAACTACGTTATCGCGGAAATTCATTGTTTCGCGGGATCCGTACATCTTTTCGTGATAAACACTATCCTTTGTTCTGCCGGGAATGCAAAAGTACCTATATAAAAATTTCACCTAAATTTGTTCGATGTTATGGCGGTAAAATACAGGCAGACGGACAGACACTTTTTACATTTGTGACCCTAACCGAACTTGAAGAAGTTAAACTATGAAGCGTCTATGTGTTAACTGTTAAGCTTGTTTGATCTTAGGCTGTGTTTCCACCGGAGCTGAGCTAATGGTCGATTTACACGGGTGACTAACGGGTCGATTTTAGTCACCCGGAAAGTCACCAGTCGATTCGCCTGTACAAGTCGAATCGCCACCCCATTTACAAAAATCGCCTGTGACTAGTTCATTCTGCGTGAAAATGTCGCGTCTGCGCTCGCTACAGTTATAGTATTCGCAGCAAGCGATCGCTTGCGACTGAGCGTTTACACGGTCGATTTTAGTCACCAGCCGCATGCGGCCATTGGCCGCACAACTTTGGGGCTTGCGACTTTAGCCGCATGCGGCGTAGTCGAATTGCCATTTACACGGTCGATTTTCGCCGTGCGGCGTAGATCGTGCGGCTTTAGTCACCCGTGTAAATCGGCCATAAGCTGCGTTGCGAGGAATGTGTTTTTAAGAACCAATAGAATCCCTGCTGCGTTGTGAGGAATGTGTTTTTAACAACCAATAGAAACGCTTCATCTCCAGTGGACACGCAGCCTTATACTGTGCTCTTCGGCTCAACCATTTCTCTGTATGTAATTTAAAATATGAGCAACATTTTGTAAATGTTACTTTGCATATTTATTTGGATAAATGCTCAAATTTTCCAGCTCTAAAAGTTATAGTGTGCAGTCGCACGAGAAAATTCATTTTGAAGTAAAAGCAACTTTATTTTGTCCTGAAAAAGTTCAATTTAACTTGTAGTATGGAAACGGAGGATTGAGTTTGAGAGCAACTTCGCGATTTCGAAATAACGCGAGATTATAGCGCCGTCTGGTGGTTTTGAAAGTTAATGCACCATTTTGTGGTCGGAAAAATGCAGGAAAATTATAGACAAATCTAGACCGATTACTACAAATGACATAAGCTATTTTAATGGCGCTAAAATTTAAGATTTCCTGTGGAATTTCCTTGTGTGGATAAAATTAATATTTCGCCCTTACTATGTTATTGAATTTACCTAATAGTATAAATGCGGAAGCACGTTAGCCTACCTGTCTATTGAGGAATAGCGCGAAGGAAGTTGCAGGCAATATTAAACAATAATAACTTTATTACCCTCTTACTAAAAATATTTACGCAGGTCCGCTGTATTTATCTGTCCATCCGTTTCCATGCCAGACAAAGACTTAAGACCTTGTAGTGTATTCGCAGCATTTACATTAGATAGAGGCTTAATATTATTACAATTTCTAGTTCATAATATAACAATTTCTAGTTCTCAATGTGTAGATAGGCTTTCAATATGAGATGTGTTCACGGAATTCAATAGAGGGGTTCTATACCCCCAGGGGTTGTTTTAAAGGAGTTACGTTTACATTCGTACTCTGAATCAATACGCCTTTGTTGCGAGTATGATAGGTTAAATTATTAATTACGTGCTGATTCGTTTGCCAAGAAAATCGTGCGGGAATAGTAGATTTTTCTAGGATGAAAATTATCCAGTGTTATTCTTGGAGTTCTAAGTATGTTCATCGTCATCTAAATTGGTTTAGTCACTTAGGGGTTGGCCCTACGTACCACAACCACAACCACACCACAACCACACCACAACCACACCACAACCACACCACAACCACACCACGTGGTCGGGCGTTTATTTCATATTGTAAATGAACTGGACCATTCACACGTACCACATTTTGCTGTCGTTGTCGACCGCTTCGGGTGATACCGACCACATCGCAACCACATCACAACCACGGCCGACCACATCGCAACCACAACGTTGCGTCGATGTAACGACAGTGCGCGCACACCGCCCGCGCTCTTCCCCCCCTTCGTTTCATTGACTTTTGTAAATAACCACATCGTAACCACTGGCGACAACGCAACCACGTCGGCATTTTGTCGGTACCACAACGCAACTACGAAAACGTGCAGCGACACCATTTACACATAACCACTGCTCGACGACATTTTGTCGTTGCGATATCGTGGTCAAGGTAAGACCACAATAAGCGACGACGACGACGCTTTACGTTATGCTATATTATACTGACGTTTTGTGTCGCGAAGCGTCTCTGTCGTGTAGTGGGGTCAGAGGTTTATCTCATACGATATTTGGCCGTCATGTGTCGCGTCGCGTTGCGCCGAGTGGTGTCACTGCCGCGTAGGGTCTCGCTTTTAGGCCGTGTTCACACCAAACCGACTGTGAGCCGCCGAATGTGAGCAGGCTCACTGTGAGCCCCAGTGTGAACGTGAAAATATACGGTATCGAATGCCCGCGCCTACGCCTAGCGTAATAGCGTATTGTCGGTTAGGTGTGAACGAAAAAGTGAATAATATGTATGGAAATACAATAAACTGCGTAACGTTCGCTCACATTCGGTGGCTCACATGGCCATAGAGTCAATTCAGACCGCAACGCGACGCGTAGATGGATTTCTAAATTTGTACTGGCTTCAATTGCGTCAGCCGATGCAAATCTGTCAATTCAGTACAAATTTAAAAATGCTGAACGCGTCGCGTTGCGGTCTGAGTTGACCCTTAGTGTGAAGAGGTCATAGACCTAGAACATTCAAGTCTGTCTCGTTCATCTTTCGGTTTCGACTTTCGAGAGATCTTACGATATCTTACCAAAAAGCTGTCAAAAATCTTCAAAAACGTCTCACGCAATTTTTGGACGCCGATGTAGTACTTAGTTTATGTATTTAAAGCATTTTAAAATTCCGTGTACGCTCCACAAAACACTTGACTTATAAATATTTAACCATAGAACCTTCATAGCGCCCTCAGGTTTAATCCCGGAAGCTAATAAGCCCTTTTAATATATTCACAGGGTGGGCTGGCGAAGAGCCAACATCATGTCCGAAAGTTCAGATTACTGCTATGTGTGTTAGTACTAATTAAAACACTACGAGTAAATTAAGGCCTCAGCGAATGATTTACATAGAATACGCCTGCAACTCCGTTGTGCCAAAATTCGTTAATCGCGCGGGAACCGTAGTTTTTCTAGGATAAAAATACCCTATCTTCTTTCTCAGGATTCAAACTATCTCATTACGAAATTTTATTACTATAGGTTCAATGGTTTAACGATGTAACAGACAGATACACTTGCGCATTTTTAATATTATAGTATGAATCTGTATGTAGAAGAAGCTTTACAGGCTCCTTTATCAAACTCCTAGGATGTGCCATTGTTGATAAAATCGTTGGTTATGGCTAAGCCACACTATATAATATTATAAGTTATATTATAACTTATTTAAATATTTTTCAAAAAGTAATCTGTAAAAACTCGTCTTTTGTAAAGAATCTTTAAGCTTTTTTGCCTTAATTTAGTATTCACTCGAAGTAATCAGTTAAATAAGTAGTTAAAGTTAAACCTTACTTTAAACAGAGTTACAACAGAACAGCTCGAATTTTGCACAGACAGTAAGTTTATCAAGACCAAGATTTTGGCAACTCGGCTAATTAAATTAAAACTTTATGCCGGCGGTTACAGAGTTCAGAACTTGATACTAGAGTTGCCAAATACTATTCTTCCGATAGTTCTAAGTTATAGTTAGTAGTTTCTATTATACCTACAGGGTATTGCAAAATAAAGTGATATACGGGTACTTTTGGTTGTGTATGTCTCCTTTGTATAATGTTCACTTTGAAATTAGAGATGTTTCAATTCTTTTTTGGTGATTTGTCTGGGCTGGCACATATTCAGCGACATGAATTTGCCCTGGATACAAAAATTTAAAAAGATTTCAGCGCTGGTACTTTTACAGTGAATCCACTTCAGAGGACTCATACACACCCTAAAGTATTATACGAGTAATTTTGTTTTGTTACACCCTGTAAACTTAGAGCTTTAGGGTTAAATTACGTTAAAATCTCTTGGGACCTCACGGTGAATTTTTTAATGTACCATTCAAACAATCGGCCAAGTGCGAGTCGGACTCGCGCACGAAGGGTTCCGTACGATTATAGAGCAAAATTAGGCCAAAATTTGTGTTTTTTGTATGGGAGCCCCCCTTAATTTTTTATTTTATGTTAATATTATTATTAAATATTAAAGTACACATAAAACTAAGGATTGTGTGAAAAATTCAAGTACCTACCTGTTGCTAATATTGATATAGAGCAAAAAAGGCCAAAAAATCACGTTTGTTATGTACGGCAACAGATATTATACATAATCTATGAAAAATTCAATTCTCTAGCTCAGAGTTTCTCAAACTTTCGACTCCACGAACCCCTGGTAAAATTTCCAGTGACAGCGAACCCCTTACTAAGTAATGAAATCAAAATAAGGTTTTTATTTGAATAAAAGTTAACACACAAAATGGCAAAAGAGTGCCACGCGTGCTTGTCAGTTATCAAGACACCATTACGTAAATCTCGTCGCGAACCCCCTGCAGTCGAATGGCGAACCCCTAGGGGTTCGCGTACCCCACTTTGAGAAACCCTGCTCTAGCTTTTACCGTTCTCGAGTTACAGCCTGGAGACATACAGACGGACAGACGGACAGACAACGAAGTCTTAGTAATAGGGTCCCGTTTTTACCCTTTGGGTACGGAACCCTAAAAAAGCAGCCCAACACCGCGGCAAGTATGTCATTTCAATATGTACTTTCTTGTGTAGTTAAAGTTGTGTAGTAAAGTTCTGTTGAAGCACATTGCAATGGCTCAATTTATACTGCCGCGGAATGGAACGGAAGTGACTTTTTGCTACGATACTGTACATAGCACAATGAACTTTGTATCACCAGTATACACAAATTTAGCACGAGCCCAAATAATTATATCGCGTCTTCCGCGGAATTATCGAGAATTCTCCGGCGTCAATTCCCTGGCATGAGGTGAAATTGACGCTTCCATTCAGTTCCATTCCGCGGCGGCATAGTAGTCGTTAATAATTTTGCCATTTTGTTTAACTATGATTGAAACAAAACGTATTTTGCGTCGTGATATCTGAAAAAGATTAGTAAAGACTACAGATGCCTGACCAATGGTAACATGGGAACGAATAGTGGTTTATTATTAACCCACAACCAAGTAACGAAGCTAAAACTAACCGTTACATAATGGCTTTCAATTTTTATTCCCGCAATAACGGTACAGTTACAGCAAACATTACAGCAGTAAAAGTTGATTACAGCAATAATCTGGTAACTGGCTATAAAGCTTGTGTTACCATGCTGCCACTTTAAACCGCCGCCAATTACATACAGACGGCTTACGCTATTATGTGGGCATCCTAGGCAACTATATATTATATTACAGCATCCGTCCTCTTTACGCCCAAACCGCTGAACTGATTTTGCTGAAGCTTGGTATGGGGATACTGGAATACTTTCAGTCCAGGGAATATTTAGTTTTTATTTGAATAAAAGTTAACACACAAAATGGCAAAAGAGTGCCACGCGTGCTTGTCAGTTATCAAGACACCATTACGTAAATCTCGTCGCGAACCCCCTGCAGTCGAATGGCGAACCCCTAGGGGTTCGCGTACCCCACTTTGAGAAACCCTGCTCTAGCTTTTACCGTTCTCGAGTTACAGCCTGGAGACATACAGACGGACAGACGGACAGACAACGAAGTTTTAGTAATAGGGTCCCGTTTTTACATACATTGGATATATCCCGGAAAAATGTAAGGTTCCCACGCGATGAACGAAGTTTGGTGCAACGGAGCGGACGTCATGTAAGTAGTATTACGAGTAATAATATGTATTATAATGTAGCAGTAGTTTTTCTTATTCGTAGGTAGCAGCATAATATTATGTCATACTGTATATTGTATACTGTTGGGTTCACTTAGCTCTGAAATTTTGAAGAACATTAAATTTCCTACCACAACATATCTACTTACATTTCCTAATTTTTTAACGGCTTCTGAATGTATATAAATTTGTTATTTTAAATTTCATGTAAGGTTATTTTAACCGTAGGTTATGTATTTTAAAATAATATGAACACTTTAATTTTGCATTTTGTTATAGTATTATACTGTTGCATTCGACAGGCATTGCACATTTTGCGTCAACATAGTATTATCTTGCTTCGAAGGTAAACGTTTTATTAGGAATGATACAGCCAGAGTGTACAAATCTTCAAGTTAAATTTCAAATTTCTTTAAATATTTCGCCGTTGAAGTTGTTCCGGTGACTTTGTCGAGAGTTTATGACTAAAGTCATTAGGGGCTGTCTGCATTGCGTTAAATAGCTCCTTTTGTTATAAGAAATACTTTTAAAGTGTTTATATTTCAAAATCACCTTGACGCCTTGAACTATGAGTAACGACATCATTCATGCAAACTACAATAAAGGCGCCAATCCACCGCAGCGCACGGAGAGACTACGCACGTGCGTCAAGCTTCGCTTTGTAAGAAAATATAATATGTGACTGTGTCCACTGCAACCCACGGACACGCTACGCACGAATTGACTCACGTAACTTGCTCGAATATGGTGCACACGTAGCTTAACGCTGGCCACGCTACGCATGCTGTGCACGGCATACACGGAAGCGTGTACATAGTCGTAAGTAACGTGTTTGTATAGCGTGCGCTGCAGTGGAAACGTTGACTCACGTAGTCAAAGAAATAAATCCGTGCGCCACGGTGGATTGGCGCCTTTATAGTAGACTTAGAATGTCAATATCCATCAATTTTACCTCTTTTTAAAGATCTTCCATTCAAATCTTTACCTATCAATCAGGCTAGGGCTTTCTTAATCCTTTAAATTATACAAGATGATGCCTGCAACTCCGTTGCCCAAAAATTCGCTTATCGCGTGGGAACCGTACATTTTCTGGGTTAAGAAGTATCCTATGTCCTGTCTCCCGAGACAAGCCATAGGATTCTGTGTGTGTGCGGCCAAACCAGCCTAAAACAACTCTGTCACTGTCACCGAAACCAATGTCGAAGGTGACCAGATGACGCAGTGTTGACACAGGCCTACATTATCCAGTGGCCGGTTTAACGACCACGTTAACGGTCGTTTTACGGACTGTTTACGTTCGTATCTCACTATCGACGTTTGTGGCTCTGGAATCTTTATCTTTTAGTTGGAAATTGATGTTAGTTTATGTTGTGCTGAACGTAATATTCCCCAATAAGCGCCAACAATTCCGATTTTAGGCGGCCCTCGTCCATCCACTGCCTGCCTTCTTCAAATTGTACGTTAGGGCGTCACGCTATGTTAGCTAAAATCAGGCTTTGGAAACCTACTTTACAAATTTTGATTTTTGTTATGTAAGTAGGTGTGAGTCTGGCGCTTATAATGTGTCATATTCGACGAATATTCAGAACGCAAAAGCAGCTTTCCCAGAGCTTTCGTCGCGTAACTTCAGCATAGTGCATTTGGACACTTAGGCCCAATTTCACCAACGACTGTTCGAATTCGTATCATGTTAGCTCTTTCGTTTTCCATATGAATGAAAGAGAGGACGTGACACTTAACAAGCTGTTAACACTAACAGACGTTGGCGAAATTGAGCCTTAGTCTTGTTCATTATAGTTCTGTCTGTCTTAAAACTAAAAATTCAGCGCGGCTCCGACTGCGTAAATAAGGAATTACACGAGTACATTTTCCTGCAATAAACTAGCCTATGTCCTGACTCGTAATCTTTTCTATATCTGTGCCAAATTACATAAAGATTGGTTCAGTAGTTCGTGAAATTAACGCCTACAAACAAACAAACTCTTTGGCTTTATAATATTAGTATAGATTCCAGTGGTTCAGAGCTCGGCTCTTGACGGTCGTGGGTTCGATTCCCGCGTTGGAACCATGTTATTTCCAAGTTTGGTTAGGACAATGCAGGCTGATCACCTGATTGTCTGACAAGTAAGATGATCCATGCGTCGGATGGGCATGTAAAAAGTCGGTCCTGCGCCTGATCTCTCGCCAATCCTGTCGGTCGTCCGTCCAACTGGGTTGTGAGAGTAAAAGGAATAGAGAGTGCTCTTGTGTACTGCGCACACACTTGGGCACTATAAAATTACTCCTGCGTAACTGCCCTTGGTTTCAATGAAATCGGCCACCGTCACCGAAACCGGTGTGGGAGTTATTGTATTGTATAGATTCAAGAAACTATACGTAACATAGAGACCATATTCAACAAAACCTAAAGTTATTCAATCTGCAAACATTAGAGAATTAAATCATATTATGATGACGTAACTATCTTAACGCGAACAGGCTATACCCGCTATAGGCTCAATGTTATTAATTCAGACAAGGTCCTGGGCGCATTGTTTAGCTGTCACCGTGACGCGGGTAGGGTGTAGAGCCTAAATACTTAATTGCTATCGTCGTTTAGTTCATTTAACTATTCAGTGTAAGCGAGGACTATTATTAATGGCTGAGCAAAATGAAAGAAGTGAACTTGAACTGAAATAATAATATAAATATATCCTTATTATCCCACAACCTGACCACTTTTGTGGTACACTTTACGGAATAATCACGGCTATTGATTTGTGCTTTAACATAGTAATTTTAACCTATCAATCCCCGTAAGGCCCAAGTGGGCCGCGATAACAAAAGATTTTCAAGAATTGGCGATCGAAGGATTCATTATGTAGATTTGTTATCATCGGTCAGTCAAGGTTTGGTTACTATTAAAATATAAAAAAACTGCCTTAATGTTTCAACTCTCAAGCGGCCACATGTGGCCGCGAGAACAATAGATTTCCAAGAATCCGCGATCAAAGGATTAAAGATTATTACCACGCAGAAAAATTAAGCGAGCCCTCAAAAAGTTCGGCTTTTTGCGAGTAACAATATCTATGGATGTCCTTTATTATATGGCATTAATGCTCGGTTATTAACATTATAAATACCTACATGATATTTCCCACAACTTCTTTTCAACTATCAACTTTTCTAAAACGAAAGGCTAACATTTTTATCTTAAAAGAATCTAATCCTATATATTTTTCTACAATCTACATTTTCCATGCGAAAATCACAGTTTAGCAGGCTTGAAAAGTTACAGATAGACAGACAGTCAGGATGACAGATAGATATTATAGTTACATATTCTAATAAAAATAATATTAAAAGTATATCCGTTTTTAGAGTTGGCTCCGGTCTTGACGCGTCTTTTCGGCTTCGGCTCTCCTATTCCACTGGCATCGTCCCGGCTTCCTGGAAGACAGCCTTGGTGCACCCGATCCCCAAAAAAGGTGATCGCTCAAATCCTTCCAACTAAGACCAATCGCTATAACCTCTCTCTTCTCGAAGATAATGGAATCCATTATCAATAGCTAGCTTCTTCGATACTTGGACGGCCAGGGATTACTTAGCGACAAACAATACGGGTTCCATAAGGGTCGCTCGGCTGGTGATCTCTTGGCGTACCTGACTCATCGTTGCGCTCAGGCAACTGAGTCGAAGGGAGAGGCATTGGCTGTTAGTTTGGACATTGCGAAGGCCTTTGATCGGGTTTGGCATAAAGCGCTGCTATCAAAGCTTCCATCATACGGGCTGCCCGAGAAATTATGTAAGTGGGTCACTAGTTTCTTAGCAGACAGAAGCATTAAGGTCGTAGTTGACGGCGAATGCTCGGAAACTCAGTCTGTTGATGCTGGTGTCCCTCAGGGCTGTGTGCTATCGCCTACTCTACTCTACTCTTCATACTGCATATCAATGACATGTTACAGACCAACGGCATTCATTGCTATGCGGATGATAGTACAGGTGATGCTGTATATACCGGCTCCCCCAATATTTCTCGGCAAAATGTCACTGAGAGTCGAAACGAACTTGTGTCTAAGGTGGAGAATTCATTGGAGAAGGTCTCTGAATGGGGTAGACGTAATTTGGTCCAATTCAACCCCGTCAAGACACAAGTCTGCGCGTTCACCACTAAAAAGTCACCAATGGTCGTATATCCTCGTTTCGAGGGCACATCTTTAACCATCTCCCCTAGCATTGAGATACTTGGCGTCAACATATCGAGCGAAGTCCAGTTCCGATATCATCTAGAGGGTAAGGCCAAATTAGCCTCGAAGAAACTTGGTGTTCTTAACAGAGCGAGACAGTACTTTAGTCCGGATCAACGCTTACAACTCTACAAGGCGCAGGTTCGGCCTCATATGGAATATTGTTCTCATCTCTGGGCAGGGGCGCCTAAATACCAACTGCTCCCTCTGGATCGTATCCAACGAAGGGCCGCTCGAATTGTTGACTGCCATAGTGTTTCGAACAGCTTGGACCCCTTGGAATTACGCCGAGATGTAGCTTCACTCTGCATCCTCTATCGGTTGTATCACGGGGAGTGCTCTGAGGAATTGTTCGGAATCATACCACCGGCAACTTTTCGCCATCGTCCCACGCGAAAAACATACCATCCTCATCACCTTGATGAGTGGCAGTCTTCCACAGCGCGTTTTTCGCGTAACTTTCTGCCGCGCACTGTAAAACTCTGGTACGAACTGTCACCAGCAGTATTTCCGGACCTATACGACCTGCGAACCTTCAAGAAAAGAGCGTATTCCCTCTTAAAAGGCAGGCAACGCACCTGCAGCTCTTCTGATGTTGCGAGTGTCCATGGGCGACGGTAGTTGCTTACCATCAGGTGACCCGTTTGCTTGTTTGCCCCCTTATAAAAAAAATCCTCTCTGTAGTTTATTGTTAAAGAAACATGATAAAACACACGCCATTATAAAATTCCAAATTCAGTACATAGATACAATAGTTTCGTAGCTCATCCAACAAATAAAATTCCCACAGAGATGCGAAAACAACTTTTTCCATTCACATTTTGAAATTACAAATTTTAAGTATCCCCCAAAAGCCAGATCAAAGAGCTACTTAGCGATATTGAAATGATGATGGAGGACGCTCCTTTAATATTATCTTCGTGTTATTCCCAAAATGGATTACAGATTATCTGCGAAAATAAATTCGCGGCCAAATTAATTATTTAACTGATGAAAAAGTTTCTGAAATCTAGGTCTTTAGTATTTTAATTCTAAAAAGTTTTGGACTTGCCTATTACTACCATGTCAACGGCTAGTTAAAAAAATTATACCTAATTTAACGACTTCACTATATGACTTCTAGTCAAAACGTTAAACGTCACAGTCAACGCCTTGACGAGTAGTCTTTTAGTCATTCAATTGAATGGTGTCATTCAATGAATGCGCTAGTCATTCAATCGAATCGCAGATTAAACCAAATGACTGCGACATATACATTGGTGAAATAATTTTTGAAATCGGTCCAGAAGTTCATGAGATTATCGCGTTCTAACAAACAAACTCTTCAGCTTTATAATATTAGTATAGATTTCAACTGATTATTATTTGCTCCTATTGGTTGCACCATGATGTAATATTTAATATAGCCTAAAGCCCTCGATAAGTGGACTATCTAACACAAAAATATTATTTTTTCAATTTAACCTATCAAGGCCCATATTAGGAGCACCGGTGATCGCGACAACAATAGAATAACAATAGATTTCCAAGAACCCGTGACCAAAGGATAAAAGCTCTTGAGCTCTTGAGATTAGCGCGTTCAAACAAACAAACAAACCAAATATTTAGCTTTGTAACTAAAGATAGATGACGATAATTGATCACAGAATAACCGATTATGTGAAAGACTAGTTCTCCGTTCTGACTTTCACGTGGGCGCTACGTAAATTTTACGTTTCACTACACTTCGCTACGCCCCGCTACTCCCCGCTACACTTCGCTACGTCTCGCTTCGGGCCACTTGTTCAGCCCGAAGCGATATACGAGTAACTTGGCTTGTTTCGGTGTACCGTGCTTTACCCTTTAAAAGTTATTTTTTGGCTCATAAACACTTTTGTTGAGTTTTGTTTGGATCGAGCAATTACTGGTTTGATTAAGAGTCCGTATACGAAATTTGCCGATTTCGCTGATTTTACAGACGTGATTCAACAGTTAAAATACAGTATTTCTATAAGTTTTAATGCACGCATTTTTTATTTTTTTAAGTATTTTTAAATAATCCAACTCAAACCCGCGACAGTTTTGTGATTTTTGCTGTTTAGAATATCACCTGTTTATGGATTGTATTGACGTCTTAACGGTATGAAAAAAATACAATGTACTGTTGAGAAAGTCGTCTATAAAATGTTGGAATTACTTTTTACCACTCTAATATGAAATAGTTGAGTAAAAAAATATGTAACTCGGCAAAATTTTAGAGAAAATGGGCAAAGAATTGCTGTTAATTTCGGCAACTTAGAGCTGTAATTCATAAAAAGAAAACGAAAGAAATAATCTATAGATAAAATTCTATCCAATTCGAGAAAAAAGAAAAAAAAAACAAATTGTGCCAAAAAAACACGATTCAAAACAATCTAAATCTCACATTATATTACTCGCCGTAAGTTCGAGTCGGCTTTCCGCGCTTAAATATATTTTAAATCTAATAATTAATATATATTTTTTTTAAGTATAATAAGGGGAAAAAACCTAATAATATTTCTGTAGCGAACCTTTGCAATTTCGGCAAAATCGGAAAAATTTCGTATACGGACTCTTAATACAAATGATTGTTACGAATTAAGAGCTAAAAATCAGTTAATTTCAATATGAGATTTCGTGAGAACCGAGAAAATTAAGAACGCACTGAAAGTCATATAGTAGTAATATTATGACCACATAATTATTGTGGTCATATCGAACATTTGAAATTAAGAGAAAACTACTGTCTACTGGTGACGTGGCTCGCGATCCTACAGGAATCTTACATTTTGCCACGATAAAGAGAAGGCTGCAATCCGTAATATCCCTCTGTAAATAAATAAAATCTTTATTCCAATTTTTTAACCTTTGTCAACTACGAGGCGAGATGTACATATATGTAGGTATTCTTTTTGAATAACGCGTATGGTCTGCGTTGATATTTCATATTATATTTCGGCGTCAGCGTCAGCCAAACTGTAAATATACAAAAACAAAACAACAGAACAGCCATAACGAACATAAATAATAAAAAGTTAGTTGACAGAGTTGTGTAAACTGAACTAGAAATTGCCGGGTGTGATGGAGCGATTCCCGATACATCATCATCACTGTCAGCTGCGCCTTGACAGCTACGTTTTGACAGTTGTGCTGTAGTTGAGTGTCGTTGTCAATCATTAACTTATCAAAATGTTATGAACTCTGTTTGTACTATCAGAGAAGGTGATTTAGCAGGCGGACCTAAGTAATTTGGTCGCGTAAGGTCAAACCCATCCGACCGATGACAGCTAACATTGAATTGACATAAGCCGATCAAATGAGGTAGGTCCGTCAACTGCCTATGAATCAATTTCTTCGATGGTACGTGAGCTACTCACACAACTTCAGCTCACTCAATTAAAGTAAATGCACACCTGAAAGTGGGCCTATGATTGGTTACAAACATCACTTTGCTGTGTATCAATAATTTTCTACGCAGCAAAGTAGTAAAATAATTTATTGCCAAAGTGTTCCGTCTGTCTGCTACCTCTTCACACCCAAACCACTGACGGCTAAACCGATTTTGCTGATATTTAGTATGGAGATACTTTGAGTCCTGGGAAAGGACATAGCATTCGATGCTGTAGCAATTTATTATAACTAGATGACGGCCGCAAGTCCGTTGCGCAAAAATTCGTTTATCGGGCGGTAACCGTATACTTTTTCCGGATAATAACTATATTCTATGTCCTATGGGACTCGAAGTATCTCCATGCCAAATTTCATCAAAATCGCTTCAACGGTTTAAGGTTTAAGAGGTAGTAGACAGACCAACATACACGTTAAGGTAATTAAGAAGCCTCCTAAAATGCCAGTGCACTATCAGTAATTGCTGCACCCATTTGAGGTTTCTAATATAAGTGACGTGGGCTCGAGCGAGGTCGCTTATGAAAGCGCCCCCAATTTCTCACTCATAAAGAGCAGCTATATTGAAATGTTACGAGCAGATAAATCTCCTGATGGAGAGCCCAAAATTTGTTCAGTAAATGTAAAATTGCCATTTTAAGTGAATAAAAACTGTTTTATTCACTTAAAGTGGCAATTTTACATTAATTATTAATTTCAAATAAGTGAATTGTTAGAAGCTACTGAGCTAACAATTCACTTATTTGAAATTTAAGATTGATATTTTGAGAAAGACAAAACAAAGCGGTACTGCTTTAAGGTATGTGTATCCCTTAAAATATAGCACTGTGAAAGAAGCAACTCTGAAAGAGCTATTTTTTGTGATTTGTTTGGGCAAGCTGCACCCCAGCGTCATGAATTTGCCCATACAAAATTAAAAAAAGTTACTCTTTCAGTGCTGCTACTTTTACAGTAAACTCTATACAGGGACTCATAGACACCCTCAAGTATTATCACTTTCTTTTGTTACACTCTGTAGTTCAATTTAAAACAGCTTATTTTAAAATCCATTCAGCTTATTTTAAAACGCATTCAGCTTATTTTAAAACGCATCTAGCTTATTTTAAAACGCATCACACCGTCACGTTTCGTTTCGGTGTGAGCTGACCCTTATGTAAAACAAGAGCTCAAAATTCAAACGTTTGACTGATTTAATTAAGTGATACCGACGTTAGGAATGTAATGGCTAGGGCGGTAATGGTTGGGCGGTTTGGGCGGAAAGGCGGAAGGGCGGAAGGCAGAGTCAGATGTATCGTTCTTATCCAAAATTGATCTGAGCATCTTGTTTAGAAGTTCAGTCTTGACTTGAAATTGGTTAAATTATGCTAATTTTAACATAGTGGAGCGAATGTGTTAGCGAGGAAAAAGAGTTTTTTTATCCAACTTCGGTGAAGTCAAAAGGATGTGTATTTTAGCTTCGTAGCCCAGCCATTGGAATGGAAAGAAAAAAGAAAGAAATGTACCCACAATTAGCGTAACTAAATAATTACTGAGAACGATAAGATATGTAACAACGTCTGAAATGACGTCAGTGGGCTTCGGCCTGACCGAGCATGCTATCTCGCCCGGTCGAAAGATCTTCCTTTTCGGCCGCCATACATATTCCTAAAGAAAGAAGAAAGAAATGTCGAAAGTCTATTAATCCTTCGATCGGGGATTCTTGGAAATCTATTGTTGTCGCGGTCGCCGGTGTCCTTATGGGGGTTGATAGGTTAAATTAATTATCAAAAATACAAAGCAATAGCTGGAGTAAAATGTTTATTGTGTAATATTGTTATAGTCGAGTAAAATTTGAGATTTTCTTGTTATCAAAATGCGGGAAGCTTAATTTAGCAAAAAAGATGAAAAAATGATGAAATGATGATCATCTTTCCAGAACTGGCAAGCTGCACTACCCCACAAATGTCTGCGGGCCACTGTTCGAGGAGGAACTGGAGTTCTGGGGCCTGGACTCCAACCAGGTGGAGCCCTGCTGCTGGTCTACCTACAGCATACACAGGGACACTCAGGTAAGGTAGACCTATCTACATACTAGCTAAAAGCCGAGCTTTGTGAGGGCTCGCGTCGTTTTTCTGCGTGGAAATTTTTAAGGCAGTTTTCTTAGTATTAGTAACCAACCAAACCTTGACTGACCGATGATAACACATCTAAATATAAATAAAAATTACTATGTTAAAGCACAAATCAATAGGCGTGATAGTTTTTCTGTAAAGTGTACCACAAAAGTGCTCAGGTTGTGGGATATACTAGGGCTCGCTTCGCTCGCCCTGATAAGCAGGAGTGTTCCCTTGTCTTAAAACTAGGAAAACCTGTAGCATAGACCATCGATTTTCTTAAAAGTCTAAGTGCCTTAGAATAGTGTAAGGTATTTTAGGTCGCGTTCAGTTCTTAAATCACTCAGTTTAGGTATTCAGTAATTTAGCTTCTGTTCTGAGTGAGTTATTAGTTAGTATCCAAATGGTATTTAGGCCGAAAATTGCGGAAACAATATATTAACTCCAAATACAATTAAAAATAATTCCGCAATAACTAAGACTATTGAAAATGTTTACACAATAAATATTATATAATGTTTTATCCTTGTTCCATACGTTTAGTTGCGTGTGTACGTAATTATATTATATGTGCCAAATAACAGAAAAATTGCTGAAAAAATCGTGAAATAAGCCCTTTTAAATAATTTCCTCCGTTTTTTTCACATTTTCCTCTATTTCTTCGCTTATATTAGTCTTAGCGTAATAAAATTTAGCCTATATCCTTCCTCAATAAATGGGCTATCTAACACTGAAAGAATTTTTCAAATCGGACCAGTAATTACTAACTCATACTAAGATTAGCGCGTTTAAATAATGCTTCTTCTTTTTCTTCTTTTTACGTTGTTTAACATCATTATCGTGCAAATATGAGCCCTAAAATGAATTAAGCATTCTTAAGTCATCCGAATATGGTACCAAACTTGGAATAGTACCATAATTAATGCCTCTATACAGATTGAGACTCTATTTTCCTCCAGAGCAGAAGCTGCTAAAATAAAAAAAAACTAACATCAAAAATCGCGGTGGCTCCACATCTTAAATCCATCCTTGGACCATAAGGACCAATCCTACCAAAGGGAATCTTTGGTTCAGCAAAAGCCGTATTCCTCGTTTTTTTGTCTTGTACGCACACGACTAGTTGGAAACCTTTTGAGTTCAAACATTCAACAAAATCATTAAGCAACTATTTAAATTACTAGCTTTACGAAAACTCAAAATTTTATACGTTTATCAGTTAAATCATACTTTGGCCGACTAGAATCTAGATGTTATGTTACCGCGTAGGAACCGTACAGCTTTTGTCAGCCCCGGATCTTCAATTTTTTTTAGGCGGGGCAAAAACTGAAAAATGCCGCCCCGCCTACCTACTTATGTTTATTTTCACCTTTATCATTCATATAATTTCAGCTATCAATATGTAGGATATATAAATTTAACAAGGTTGGGTTTAAAATAAAAACAAATACTTATGCATAATAAAAATAAAAATCAAATATATTATTAAAGTGAATTGAAATTACAATTTTACTCTTTGAGCTTTTTGTTCAGCAAATAAATATATAAGTGGAGTTCCCAGAGCGTAAAAATCGTGCTAACCTCCGATTTTTGCAATAGTGGATGAAAATTGAAAAGAAAAATAGGAATGTGTAGCTGATAACATAAATAATAAAGTTTACCTATTGAAAAGTTGTGCTTTTGATTTTTAAATTATTCTCTTCCACTTCAAGTAAACTCATAAACTGCAAAATTTTGAAGAAAATTTGCATATTTCTTTCTTTTAAATATATAGCAAAATATTAAAATATATTATTTTTTTTTGATTTGTATCATTGCTTATATTCCAAAGAAAGAAAATAAGTTGAAAAAATATATAATTAAGATTTAAAATTAATATTTTTGTATGTAGATGAGCATACCTCCAAATGTGCTTGTTGTGTGCCTCGCCAGGTAAATGGCGTTCCTATTTTTCTTTGGTTTTAAATAGGAAGTTTAAAATTATTTTTTAGGCTTAAAAAAGCCTTCTATTTCTTAATGTGTATAACTTTTTAGCTCTTACTTTATTAAATTTTCTGAAAATGTAGCACAAACTTTTCACGGATATTTCGAAGAAAATCTGTATTTTATTTCTTTTGGTTAGGTTTTTACAGAATAAAATTGATTTTTTATTAAATTTTTTTCATTAATTTTATTTGCTAAGACATACTTAAAGGAAAAAAATACAAATTAGGTTAAGAACTGATATTTTTTGCATTCAGGTAAGCATTTTCCAAACATAGGTCGCAGCATGCGTCTTTAGTATGTACGTGAGATTTGTAGCACCCAATTATTTTTCTGGCTTTAAGTAGGAAGTTTAAATATATTTCAAAGACTAGAAAAAGTCTTTCATTTGTCGATGCATTTAATGTTTTAGCTCTCACTTAAATAAATTTTCAACAAATATAGAAAAATGTTTTCGGTCTATTTTACACATTTTTGGTGATATTTAAACGTTTTTAGGTACTTAAAAGTTATCATTTCTCTAAAAATTAAATACGCACAACAAGTTAATTTAACACACTTTTTGTTACAACCCTTAAATCCACCCAAACCCTTTTATCTTGGTTACGACGAGCGTTAATCTCTAAAATTTTGCAAAAACCTTATAGTTGTATTTAAAGCAAATTTTCTTTTTTATTTTTTTTTTTAAATTTTCTTTTTTAAAAATTGTGTATTTGGCTAATTTTCAACGTAAACAATCGGATAAGAGTCATTAAATAACAGGAACAAGAAAAAAAAATTTTTTCTGGACCGGTTTTATATGGTGAAATATTAATTTTTAATTAAGTAATTAAAAAATTTAAAGTACAAAAAAATTTTTGGCAAACTTTGCAAGTTATAGTGTAAAAAAGAAAATGACACCTCAAAAACAAAAATCCACTCACTATTACAATTTTCGGAGGTTAAAACCTCTGGCGACTGCAGTATATAGCCTGGACATAATTTAACTCGTGTGCAATACGATTTTCTATCGCTAAGATTGCAAGACCCGATAAGCGTTCCTGGCTCATAGAAGATCGCAAATAATTTTTAATCAGTTTTAGTTTGCTAAAACGAGCTCTGCGATTCCTGCAGGCGAGCGGGAGCCGGGCGCGTATTTTGAACTATGTCTACGCGCCTTGCGAATAATAATATAAATAAATAAACGTTTATTCCCCTTTTGACGTGAGAACGTCTTATAATTCGATGGCCGACTGCGCGCACGAAAAAACATGACGCAATATGCGGCGTTACCTCGCTCTGAGGCGTTCCATTTGAGTTGTTTAGCAGAAATGTACAGTCGGGGAAATGAGTTGTTTAGCAGAAATGTACAGTCGGGGAAAATTGTGCTAAGCAGAAATGTACAGTAGGGGAAATGAGTTGTTTAGCAGAAATGTACAGTCGGGGAAATGAGTTGTTTAGCAGAAATGTACAGTCGGGGAAAATTGTGCTAAGCAGGAATGTACAGTCGGGGAAATGAGTTGTTTAGCAGAAATGTACAGTCGGGGAAATGAGTTGTTTAGCAGAAATGTACAGTCGGGGAAATGAGTTTTGACGTGACAACGTCTTATAATTCGATGGAGCCGGCTGCACGCACGAAAAAACATGACTCATGCGGCGTCACCTCGCTCTGAGGCGTTCTATTTAAGGCTTGAAGTGCAAGCGAGAGCGCGGAACGAGCGACAAAGAGGCACGTTGTCACGTTCAACTATCGTCAGTAAACCGACTTTACAGACAACCGTTTTTTTTTTACCAATATATGAATATGTTCGTGCAGCACGTCTCACTTCGCGCTCAAGGTATCGGTCAAGTTGATATGGCCATGAAATTGCTGTACTTGTGCTATTATTTATTCCGTGGTCAAATTTAAATAAATGATGAGTTGTCCATTGGTCCGAGAAGTGTGAATTTTGCCGCCCCCTGAATTTGCCGCCCGGGGCATGGGCCCCGGCTTGCCCCCCCTAGATCCGGGGCTGGCTTTTGTTAACGTTTACACAAACTTTATGTTACCATCACTTTTTTAATTTTCTAAACTTTTTACCTGACAGCAAAATATAATTAACTAAGCACTTAAATATTTGTAGCTACTTAAGCAATATACTCCTATGTAGAAAGAGCAAGAGCAGTATTTTTAAGCTGCTGTAAATCGTGTTTAAGGCTACATTTTCAGGCAAAGTCGCAGGTCGTATCCGTCGTACATTTAGGTCTTAGTGCTCCAGTTACTAGAAATCTAGAGCATGACTGCTGCCAAGACTACCACTTACTTCGCTATTATTTTCCAAAAATGCTAAAATAAGGTGCAGATTGCAACAACTTGGAAATCATAAAATTAATCATAATAAGGAACTTTTTTATCTGTGGTCTTTCCTAACGAATAGGAAAGAAGCATTTTACTATATCTAGATAGCTACTTTTGACAATTTGGGAACCAAACTTTTTGCCGCCACAAAAAGTAGAGACGTGAAATCTCTCTATAATATTCTGTATTTTTGTGTCTTCCTTCGTAGTCTCTATCAAAAAGTGTTATCAAAATCAGTTTAGTAATAAATTAATCATTATTCAAGTCACATATATAATATCAAGGAAAAGGATTGAATAAGGAATTCTGTTTATGTTTTCGGCATCACTAAATAGCTTTTGTTTCGTGAAAAATTGTACGCGATTCGTTAGTGGAGCTGATTTATTCTATGTGCGTGGAATTGCTATTTTCCCAAACAATACTTCCGTGTACTTAGTATGAAGCCAGTAGTTTTTGCAGTATGCTTATACTTAAAAATACATAAAATAAGCAAAGCAGAACTATTTTAGGTGCATGTAATGTCTGATATGTAAAAGTTAATCTATATTTTAGCCACACTGTAATCTAGACAAAACTTAAAAAAAAAGTAAAATTTTCTTTTTTTTTTAAATAATTACGTGGCTGTGATAATATACCCAGTACGAGTATTATTTTCTCGATCAAGACGTATCTAAAGATACATCATACGCATAAGAAATATACAAACAAAATAATTTATGTTCAAAAATATCCTTCTTTAAACCCATTGTAAAAACTTAACTAAATACTAAAAAACAATTTAAACATTCAAAAATAAACAATTAAACTTAAAAACTTAGCAATCAAAACACTCATACAGCCATTCTGAATATCAAAATATGTTCAGCTAAAGTAAGATTAATTTGAATGGACGCAAAGTTCTGCCGCAGAGCACGCGAAGTGGTATGATAATTTAATTACGTTTTGCAAACTATGCGCGGTGTTTATGTTTTGGTTTGTTGACTTAAAGGTATTTGTTCACTTAATTCTAACTTTTAGTTAGTATTTGACTTAGAATTCAAATTAATTAAATTATTGGAGACAGCTTGCATATTATAACATTTTAATTAAAATAATTGTCAGGACAATTATTTTACAAATCAGACTTTATTGTAATAATATTGTGTTAATTACAATTTTAATTTAAGGATGTATCGGCAAAGTAGAAAATTTATTTTTATTTCAGTTTATACGAACTTTTAGTTCACCGAATAAACGACAAATAAACAAAATTTGTTGAAAATACCATAAAACATAACAATAGTGTTTGTCTTTTGAGAGACATTTACAATGTCTCTCGGAATGACTTTTAACTTAATGACAAAACATTCTAAAAGCATATTTATTCCATAAAACTAGACGACGACCGCAACTCCGTTGCGCCAAAATTCGTTCATTAATTACATTTTTCCAGGATAAAAAGTATTCTATGTCCTTCCACGAGACTCAAAGTATCTTCATACCAAATTTTATCCACATCGATTAGTATATTGGATATGTTTATAAGTATACCTATCATACTGTTCATCTCATCTACTCCCAACGGACGTTCGGCCATCTCCATACAAACGCCACCGTTCTTTGTGTCTGAATCTCATTACTGGTACCGCTGACACCTTTCAAACCTTATCGCCTTGTAATAAAGTTGAATATTGTGTACACCGGTGAATGCACTGGGAGTTGGGACTTGAGCGTTTAAGCCGGCTTAGTGTAATGATAATTTTGCTTTCCGAATTGCTGGAAAAATATCCGGTTCCTGAGGGATTGTTAATGTCTGTGTTAACTGCTATCGACACGAATGCGCCAGTTACATTACGGTTTTATACAGGTTGTAACAAAACTAAGTGATATAGGGTACTAGATAGGGTCTGTGTCACTTATAATATAAAGTTCATTGAAAGTAGCAGCGCTTACTTACTCTTTGTAACTTTTTTAAGCTTTTGCGTGGGCAAATTCATGACGCTAGTCTGTCTATCTATCTATATATCTGTTCATCTATCTGTCTGTCTGTTACGTCATCACGCATACCATGGTATCCCATACCAAACTTTAAGTCTCGGGAAAGCAAATAGGATACAGCTTATCCCGGAAAAATGTACAGTTCCCACACGATAACCGAATGTTATCTAGTCCCATATAATTCTTATTACCTTAATCTCGAAAATATCGGATGCAACTTGGCTAACTTTTCCGCACTGTAAGTTTAACCCATTCAAATCCATGCAACTTCAGTTTCTACACTAAATTAACATAATCTCAAAACTCCAAATCGAAATTCATGTGAGTAAACTCAGCACTAAAATCATACTTAGTTAATTCATAGGTTCTAAATAGTTGTCAAAATTCTGAATTAACCTAGATCCATTAAAATCCCCAAACTAGCTTTTCTATTACCTAAAATCTAGATAAGTCGTTAGATTAGATACCTTTGTAGCTAGCGATGTGACGTCACAGACATGACGTCATTTATCTCTCCATCAATCTATACAGTAAAAGATATACAGTAGTGTAAGTCTAGCCGAATTTTTAAATCAAATCGGCTCTTCTTGCCGGGTTATTTCCCGAAGTCGTGCTGCAATGGTAGGTCAACGGATTCTGCTGAAAAGTGAAAACATTTGTTGCTTTATTCAGGAATGAATTTTTTTTTTATTCAAAATATTATATTAGAAACACAAATTTAACTGACAAGTACATTGTACTATAATTGTATGATGTAACGCAAAAACTGAGTGTAAGTTTTTGTTACTTTTGACATGAACCCGTTAATTAAATGTTGTATGGAGTTGATTTAGTTACTGCTTAATAGTGTATTATGTTGTTTACCACTAGATGTGGTTGGTGGTGGTGTGGATTGTTTTTCATACATAGATTTATAATAATTTACGTCCTCACGATAAGATTAAGTGACAAAATCTGGCACAACTTTCTGTTCTCTGAAGTTATCTGAAATCATGTTTATGTAATCGAACGCCCAATTTAGGCAGTCTACCATTAAGACGAGCTACTGTATGTCACTTAACTGTGGTATATCTGTGTCGCTTTGTTCAAAGAAGCCACATTTGTCGGCTTATCAAGCGGGATTACTGAATCTCTGTGTATCCTTGTGAATACATTCTCTGAATTTGTTATGTAGCTGTGTCATTCTAGGATATTGGCTTAGTATATTTAATTTGATCTTTGATGTCTTCTGCTACTCGTACAAGAAGAAAGTTGCAGAAATCTTACGTTTTCTATCGTCAGTTTGGCCTCGATATGAACATAACCTATTTCGACCTAAATTTACGCTATACCTTTACCCTAATATGTCCTTTTTTTAACCGACTTCAAAAAAAGGATATTATGTATGTAATATTTCCAGAACTGCCCAGTTTTTGTATATGTTAATCTATGACAGCTTCTGAACAAATGTGCCAAATTTTAAAAGTGTATGTATGTATGTATGTTTTTATGTTTGTGCGCGCATATCTCCGGAACCACAAGTCCGATTTTAGTGATTCTTTTTTTATTGCACTAGGTATTGTTCAACTTAGGGAATACTGCAAGTTTCATCAAAATTGGCTCAGTAGTTTTTGAGATAGGGAATTTTAATTCTTAATTACGTACAAAAATTTGAAGTCGGTTTTATCTTTTTAAAATACTATTATTCTTAAACATAAACTTGATCATCATCCAATCACGGCATTGAAAATGCCGAAAACCTCGAATTCCTGGTAGACGAAATTTTCATCTAGATCTCTGAATCCGATAGATATTTCTTCGCAACACATTCGCTGTATGGTTACAGCGGGATAAATATAACGCGAATACGCGAAAATATAACAATAAACGCGGCTTTATTATGTACTAGACGAGAACCGTACATATTTTTTCCGGGATACAAAGTATCCTATGTCCTTTCTCGGGTCTCAAAATATCCTCATTCCAAATTTCATCAAAATCGGTTGGGTGTGAAGAGGTAACAGACAGACAGATAGACGGACAGACAGACAGACAGACACACTTTCGCATTTATAATATTAGTATGGATATGGATTTAAGACCTCATTAAAATGTAGGTTTCGATATCAAGATTATTTGTAGCTATAAAATATATCCGTAACATACACATAAAGTGTGATAAAATATACATAAAGTATATTACATAAAGAACAGAACAAAGGAAGGTTCGATATTCAGGTGACCTTGAGGGGGGAGAATGTATTGCGTTACCTACAGACTACAGACACATTGTATTATCTACTTATTTTCATTATTATTATTGGTTTTGTAAGATAAAGACGAATACTTGTAATGAAATGATTACTAATAGTAGGGGAGGGGAGGGTGCTATTTGTGTAGTCACTTGAGCGTCATGGACACCTATTATGTTTTTTACATTAGGTAAAACTGATTAAAAAAAAATAATAAGTTTTTTATTTTAGCGGTGGGTTCAGAAACTGCAGCCATTTTAAAGTTTTGAAAAAGAAAATATTATATTCAGAAAATTGCTGATTTAGGTAAATTATAAATATACTAGCTGTTGCCCACGACTTCGTACGCGTAAACATAGTATAATAACAAGGATGGATAGCTTTTCCCTTTTTGTGTGTGTGTTCCTTATACAAAGGGTAAAAACGGGACCCTATTTAAGAAAACGTCAAACGCAAACGTCAAAAACTTTCATGTTTCTAACTCAAGAAATGATGGACTTTCATTGAATCTTTCAACCCCCATTTCGCCCCCTTGGGGGTAGAAATTCTAAAAACGCTTAAATACCTATCCATTCATTTTTAATCAGCAGTCCAAAAATAAACTTTCATATTCCTAACTTGAGAAATGACGGACTTTCATTCAAACTTTCAACCCCCATTTCACCCCCTTGGGGGTAGAAATTCCAAAAACGCTTAAATACCTATCCATTCATTTTTAACCAGCAGTCCAAAAATAAACTTTCATATTCCTAACTTGAGAAATGACGGACTTTCATTCAAACTTTCAACCCCAATTTCACCCCCTTGGGGGTAGAATTTCCAAAAACGCTTAAATACCTATCCATTCATTTTTAATCAGCAGTCCAAAAATAAACTTTCATGTTCCTAACTTGAGAAATGACGGACTTTCTTTTAAACTTTCAACCCCTATTTCACCCCCTTAGAGGTAGAATTTCCAAAAACGCTTAAGCACGTATTCAATTATTTTTACTCAGTAGCCAAAACCTAAAATTTCAAGTTTCTAACTTAAGAAATAACGGAATTTCATTCAAACTTTCCACCCCAATTTCACCCCTTTGGGGGTAGAATTTCCAAAAACGCTTAAATACGTATCCATTCATTTTTAATCAGCAGTCCAAAAATTAACTTTTATGTTCCTAACTTAAGAAATGACGGACTTTCATTTAAACTTTCAACCCCTATTTCACCCCCTTGGGGGTAGAATTTCCAAAAACGCTTAAGCACGTATCCAATCATTTTTAATCAGTAGCCCAAACATAAAATTTCAAGTTTCTAACTTAAGAAATAACGGAATTTCATTCAAACTTTCAACCCCAATTTCACCCCCTTGGGGGTAGAATTTCCAAAAACGCTTAAATACGTATCCATTCATTTTAAACCAGTAACCCAAAACTAAAGTTTCTTGTTTCTAACTCAAGAAATGACGGACTTTCATTCAAACTTTCAACCCCGATTTCACCCCCTTGGGGGTAGAATTTCCAAAAACGCTTAAATACGTATCCATTCATTTTTAATCAGTAACTCAAAAATAAAGTTTCATGTTTCTAACTCAAGAAATGACAGACTTTCATTCAAACTTTCAACCCCTATTTCACCCCCTTCGGGGTAAAATTTTCGAAATTCCTTCCTTAGTGGGTGTCTACTTAATAAAACAACCCTACTCACCAAATTTCGTTGCTATAACTTTAACAGTTTTTGCTCAGCGATGATGAATCAGTCAGTCAGTCAGTCAGTCAGTCAGTCAGTCAGTCAGGACATATAATTTTATAAGTATAGATTAGACAACAAGGACTTAATCATTTAGTTTAGTGCAAAATAAAATATCTGCAAAGCTTAGTAAGGAAAATATGAATCTTTATTTTTTTTATATTTTAAAATTTCTCTACAGGCTTACCTAACCTTTGAATCGTTAGTGCTTTATATGGAAGCTTCTTTGGGGTATACTTAACGTGACCATACGTCCCGCTTTGGGCGGGATAGTCCCGCTTTCAGGCAGTCTGTCCCGCTGTCCCCCGCGAGGCCGGAATTGTCCCGCTTTTGTAAACAGACCAAACGACAATAATATAAAAATATTTTTATGTTTGAAATGTCTGTGCAATACTTGGAATTAACGCATACATACAACAAACGTGACTATTCGGCCATATTGTGCCAAATAACATAGAAATTGCTCCAGTAGTTCGTGAGAAAATTCCTTTCAAATAATCTTTTCCGTTTTTTCCACATTTTCCTCTGTTTCTTAGCTCCTATTAGTCTTGGCTTGATAAAATATAGCCTAAAGCCTTCCTCGATAAATGAGCTATCTATAACTGACAGAATTTTTCAAATCAAACCAGTAGTTCCTCAGATTAACGCGTTCATACAAACAAAGAAACTCTTCCGCTTTATTATATTATAGTAAAGTTAATAATAATAATAATGTAAGTTAGGCACTTTCAAATACATAATTATTCATGTATTTCAAAGTGTGGGGGGGGGGGGGGGGGGTTGACCCGCTCTGACAAAAAAAAATGGTCACGTTAGGTATACTAAACATCCCCTATCTTAATCTGACAGATCCGATGACATTTCAATATTCAAAAATAAAAAAAAAAATTAACCCACCACATGAGAAATCTGATTTCTATACACGTACCATGATAATTAGGCACATGTCGGAAGCCTATACATACTCAATCTGACACGCTCGAGCTACTCCCGAAATCCTCTCTTCTCCTCCTCAACTATTAGGGTTAAATCTTAAAAAAAAAACTAAACATTTTGCAGTAGTATACCTAAACCCTATAGGGTTTTTGATTTTGTGACACATAATGACATGACATCTGTTTGATTGGACAATAATTGGCTAAAAAGACCCCATTACTAACTCCACCTGATGGCAGGTTGAAGGAAAATGTAATTCTTTGTCGGGTTTGACCCCTGATGGCGACACATGAAATATTAAATACCTACTAGCTAACCCGATCAACGTTGTTTTTCCGTATAAAGTATTTCGCCCATATTATTTTATTGAAGTGACTAAATAAGTATGGCACCATGGCAACGTTCATCGCTATCCCGTCACACAAACAATGGTCGTCTTGAGTTATTTACTTTTATTAATTTACTTTTATTTATTCAACAAATGCACTTATCGATATCGAAAGTACCCAGTAGCCGATTCTCAGACCTACTGAATATGCATATAAAATTCGGTAAAAATCAGTAAAGCCGTTTCGGAGGAGTACGGTAACTAACATTGTGACACGAGAATTTTACATATTATGTATAAGATATGTAACGTCTCCACATTTCTCAATGTCTTATTGTAGGTCTGCTGGCAGAGGTCTCTTCTAGAGATAAGCACACCTATGTACCCTATTAATGTATGGTTTATTTGAAGGTAGTTTTAAAAAAATGTACATAAAGAGTAAAATATAAAAACCTCATTCAAAGTTTTTGTTATTTTCATTACTATGTTAGATGTTTGCTTTCTCTAGCTCAGCAAATTATGAAGAAATATTTATGTTGTTAAAATAATAATAATTTCAAAGAATCTAGGCTTTAACTAAACTTATTTTAATTAAAATTTTTCCGATTGCACTGTCACGACCACGGCCAAGCTTCTGAAAAGACGCCATGGAGCGAATCCAAACTTTATATTCAAAATTGTAGCGAAAACTTGCAAATTGTGACTTACTCATAAAATATAATATTGATATTGGTACCAGAGAAAATTTTGTACCTGATATTTTATTTATATAATATACTAGCGACCCGCCCCGGCGTCGCACGGGTATAAAATATATAGCCACTGAAAAAATGATTAAAATCGATAGCCTATGACCCTTCACGTGGTCTACTTCTTATCTGTGCCAAATAACATAAAAATTGCTCCAGTAGTTCGCGAGATAAGCCCTTTCAAACAATTTCCCCCGTTTTTTCCACATTCTCCTATTAGTCTTAGCGTGATAAAATATAGCCTATAGCGTTCCTCAATAAATGGGCTATCTAACACTGAAAGAATTTTTCAAATCGGACCAGTTGTTCCTGAGACTAGCGCGTTCAAGTTAGCCCTTTCAAGTAATTTTCCCCGTTTTTTCCACATTTTCCTCTATTTCTTCGCTTCTATTAGTCTTAACGTGATAAAATATAGCCTATAGCCATCCTCGATAAATGGGCTATCAAACACTGAAAGAATTATCAAAATCCGTTGCGAAGTTTTGAAGATTAAAGGGAACAAAGGGACATGAGGGAAAAAGAAGCGACTTTGTTTTATAATAAGTATAGATTTTACAATATAGAACTAGCTGATGTTGCTTGCAACTCCAATACGGAGAAATTCGTTTATCGCGCGTGAACCCTGCATGTTGCCGCCATAAAATGAATATTGCAAATCCTCTCCCGGGCCATCTAAATCGTATTAAAGCGGTTTAAGCATGAAGAGATTACAGATAGACAGCAAAACATTCAAATCTATAATGTAAGATGACTTGAATAGAAGTAACAAATTCTCTTTTCCGTCACAAAACTTTACGCTCTCAAGTAATGAGATGATAAAGTTGTTTTATTGAGCTGTATTTTCAGATAAAACGTAGAGATAGACACTAAACATAACCTATTTTATATACGTACATATGGGAGTACAACTTGCGTTCATTATTTTATACAAAAGGTGATTACGGTTGCTCTTTAAAAGTTTGATCATATCGCAACTAGGGATTGCAATCCCGCACCTTATTCAATCCCGCGGGATTGATTCGCGGAATTGGCCAATCCCGCGGGATCCCGCGGGATCCCGCATGTTTGAATTTATGCAACAAAATTGAATAAATTTAAACTATAGGTTTATGTTATATTAAAAAACAACTTTATTAATTAGAAAATGTCTCATATTATGCCACGCTTACGATGGTATTGCGACAGCGTGCTGTTAAATACCGTCGTGTCGGGTACTACGAACTACGAAGACTGGGATGGGATGCGGTCGTTATTTGCGTCCTATCCTTGGGGGCAATTGTGCTTCTCGCCGGATGATCCCAAGATGATCCCCACAACACCGCCAACTCGGTTGCTAATGTGGTGATGCAAGGGATGAAGCTTTTCATTCCGTCCTCTGTAGTGCCAACTTGCGGCAGATTTCGTCCCTGGTTTGCTTCATCCTCCAAAAAAGCTACTCGCCGGAAGAAGAAGGCTTACAAATCCTGGGCCAATGCAGTGTCTGCTCGGGATTTAAATACCAGCACATATAAAATGTGGTACTCAAGAAAGAGATCACTCGGGCAAAGAAACATCACGTCAATAGAATCTGAGAGAGACTCGAGCGCCTTCCTTCGAGAATCCGTGGGCCGTACATTATCGTCTCTAGCCAAAGCTATTGAAGGGAATTTCTGCAAGCCAACCCTACCATCCCTACACGTCGAAAATGGATCGTTGGCCCATGACGCAAAAGACAAAGCTGATCTTCTGGGTAAGTTTTTTGTGTCAAACTTGACCCGCGATGACGGGGGACAGGAACCGCCGACCATATTATACCGTGTTGCACGAGCGTCAAGTCGGATGGTTTCATCAGCGCTCAGTGCAAAATGCAAAAAGCCCTCCGTTCCCTTTATATTCAAAAGTCGAGTAGGCCTGACGGAATCCCTCCTATTGTGTTCAAAAAGTGTGCTCCAGAGTTGGCTCTGATCTTAACGCGTCTTTTTCGGCTCTCCTGTTCTTCTGGCATTCCGCATTGTACCGGCTTCCTGGAAGACAGTCTTGGTGTACCCGATCCCCAAAAGTGACCGCTCAAATTCTTCCAATTACAGACCAATCACTATAACCAATTTATAATAGTTATAATGGAATCAATTATCAATACCCAGCTCCTTCTATACTTGGACGGCCAGGGATTACTAAGTGACAAATAGTACGGGTACCGTAAGGGTCGCTCGGCTGGAGATCTCTTGGCGTACCTGAAGGGAGAGGCATTGACTGTTAATTTGGACATTGCGAAGGCCTTTGATCGGGTTTGGCACAAAGCACTGCTATCAAAGCTTCCATCATATTGGCTCCCCGAGAAATTGTGCATTATGCAATATGGGTCATGCGGGATTCCGGGATCCGCGTTTTGTAGGTGCGGGATCCAGCAGACTAATAATTGGTGCGGGATCCCGCGGGATTGCGGGATCCCGCTTTGCGGGATTGCAATCTCTAATCGCAACGTCATATTATCATCAACTGGCAAACTAGACTAAAGTTATTTTATTTAAGGCGCTATATTGAAAAAACTGTCCTTTTTGACGTAATACTATAGGACCCTCAGAAATGTTACAAATCTGGTAATGAGATATACATATCTTCATAGCCTTATCTAGGTTTGAGAAGAACCAGAAACACGATTAATGTATTTTGCCTCGATACATTTCTTGATCGAAATGACCTCTTAAAAATACGAAATTTGAAGATTATTTTTAAACGAAAATAGTATTGTAGGAAATTAGTCTACGAGGGCTGCTATTTATGTATCCGGAACTGGCCACTTACAAGAACAATATTTAAAAAGTAATTACAACATTTGAAAATAGAACTCTTTGGTTGAAGAATACATTTTGTTTCATGTGACTGTCAATTATTTTTCCATTGTGGCGTCATTTTGAAAATTGCGTGTCTTCATTTGCCATGGATTTAACGCGTGAACATTTTCGTGCAATGCTTTACTACGATTTTCGGCGTGGGCTAAATCAACAACAGTGCTTTATTCAACTCACCGCAACTTTTGGAGATGAAGCACCATCAAAAACCACTGTTTATCACTGGTACAGTGAGTTTAATCGTGGGCGGTCTATGCTCACGGATGAAAATAAGGAAGGTCGCCCAAAAACAGCTGTTGTCCCACAAAATATAGATGCTGTGCGGGAACTAATAATGCGTGATCGTCATGTTACATATCGCGAGATAGAGGCGTCCTTAGGCATAAGTATGACGAGCATACATAAGATATTACACGAACATTTGGCTGTAAAAAAAATATGTTCGCGTTGGATTCCGCACAACTTGACAATCGATCAAAAACGGGCTCGTGTCGATTGGTGCAAAAAAATGATAAAAAAATACAACCGTGGTACGTCAAAAGCCGTTTATAATATCTACACAGGTGATGAATCTTGGATCTATGCATATGACCCCGAAACTAAACAACAGTCAACGGTGTGGGTGTTCCAAGATGAGCCGAAACCAACAAAAGTTACTCGTGCAAAAAGTACTTTGAAGCAAATGGTCGCCTGTTTTTTTGGAATTAATGGACATGTGGCTACAGTGCCATTAGAGAATCGTAAAACGGTTAATTCTGAAGGTATACGACCATTTGTTTACTAGAAGTCTTTGAAGAAATAAGAAAGGACAACCGACAACGCAGAATCATATTACATCACGACAATGCTAGCTGTCACACCTCAGCTGAAACAACTCAGTTTTTGGAGGGTCAAAAGATCGAATTGACTGGTCATCCGCCGTACAGCCCTGATTTGGCACCTAACGATTTCTTTTTATTTCCATACGCGAAGAACAAATTACGTGGTCAACGTTTTTCGAGCCGCGAAGAGGCTGTTGATGCGTTCAAAATGCACGTTTTGGAGATACCTCAATCAGAATGGAAAAAGTACTATGAAAATTGGTTCCAGCGTATGCAAAAGTGTGTCGATCATCGCGGCGAATATTTTGAAAAGCAATAAAACCATATTAAATGATATATGTTTGTTTCTTTTTTTAATTCCGGATACATAAATAGCAGCCCTCATAATTGATAGACCTTTGCAACTCAAAATCGTATAGAAGCATTTTGCTTAAATGCTCTTAGTTATTTTTTAAATAATTAAAATTACGTTTTGTCGCATGTTTTCCGAGCGAGCCGATAGCTTCTGGCCGCAGCGTATTCACGACTTTGACGACGAATATTGCGCCTTAAGTGTAGGGTAGATGTTTACGATAAAAACCGGTCCAGTCGCAGTCCGCAGTTCACAGCTGAAAAAATAATATTGTGATAAGTTATTGTATCGCTTATTATGACGTGATAACTATTGTTTTTAAACTTAAAATAATATGTATGTCATTTTAGTTTGTATTGCAATTATTCTTATTATTAGTTGTTCTTCCCCGTGAAATATGTATTAACTAATTATATGTAGTTAAAGGATTATTGTTTAAGCATACTCTGTGTAACCAAGGATATAGTTTAAATGTATTAGCGCGTGGTGAACTTTCTAAGGTGTACCAGACAAACCTTGCAGGTTTAAGGTACATTATCAAATAGATATAAGTTAAAATTGTATTGCTTAAATAAATAAATAAAAAAAATATAGTGCATGAGTGTGCGCAATACAAAATGACTCTTTTTTACTTGCTTCTTATTACTCTCACGACGCGGGAATCGAATCCAAAAAGTCAAGAGGCAAGCTCTAAACAAGTAGCATTAAATGGACTCAAGTAGTTTAAGAACGTTAGCGCGAAATGTGCGAGCATTACCGCATACCGCGGCCCCATCAGAGATAAAAGCGGCTTCGAATTGACTGACAATGTAGAGCTACGGAGTTTAGACATGGCGGAGATTGTGCGCTTTTATAATTTTGGACGTGGCGGTAATATCATGGACGTCCGCGATAAAACGATAACATAGGGGAGTAAAATGTATGGAAATATTATATGAAGAGGCTTTTAAAGGTAAATGCCCAACAATGTATGAACCAAAAACCCGTAATCGATTGAAACCATTTATATGGGGCATAGTAGACTACATCTACGGTATCCCAAATACAATGTCCTTTTTGGATTAAAGAATCACCAAATACTTTAAAAACGATCGTAACCAATTGACTTTTCATAAAGGAATCTATGATATTTAGGACGACATGATGCTACAAACGATATTGTGACGATTAGTACGTAGTAAAAACACATTTATATTTGTCTTCTGATTCTTATATTCATGTATTTAATATTAAAATATTTATCACTTTTATATCTGAAAGTATAGAATGTCAGTTTGGTATAAAAATGATATAATCTGTAAGTATATGTATTTTTAACGATTATTAATTACATGATATCAGTTAACTATCTACGTCTTTTCGAAAATAAAACGGCAAACGAGCAAACTGGTCACCTGATAGAAAGCAATTACCGTCTCTCATGGACACTCTCAACATTAGTAGAGCTACAGGTGCCTTTAAGAGGGAATACGCTTTCTTCCGAAAAACGTACGGTGACATCTCTTTTTAGGGTTCCGTAGTCAACAAGGAACTCTTATAGTTTCGGTCTGTCCGTCCGTCTGTCCGTCCGCCCGTCTGTCTGTCCGTCTGTCTGTCCGCGGTTTTGCTCAGACTATAGGACCTACAAAGCTGTAATTCGGCAAGAATGCACATATTAATGATGCCGACAAAATGGTATATAAGATCTTTAAAAAAATGTTTGAGGTAAGTACCTCCCCTACACATATTTTAGCGGGGATGAATTTTTTTTTCGCGTCCACCCCACCGTGTGAGGTGTCGTTGGATAGGTTTTTTAAAAATATTATGAGTATAACATAATATAATTTTCTGATTTAGAGATGTGAAATATGAAGTTTTAAAGTGGAAAAAATATCTTTAGAGTCCTGCAGTGTCCCCCCCTTCTACCAGCTAAACGGTTGCTTCTGGAAAAATATTCACGGGAGTAGGAAATATGCTGAATTAAAAAAAAAAACTATCATGGCTAAGAAGACTTCATAAGTTAATAACTAATAGTCGATCAACTAAAAAAATGTAACTATTCGGAGAAGTATTAAAGGAACTTATAATTTAAATTCCTTTAAAAACGTAACTGAGATGATGTTGTTAGTAATGTATAACACGTTATAAAATATGCACATTCATTGACTATTAAAAAATACCAAAAACTAGCGGTACTACGGAACCTTATAAGTTATAGGTATTGCGCGTGGCCCGACACGCACTTGGCCGGTTTTGACTTTATTTTCTCTAAATTGTATATTCTTATACGTGTCACCATCGTTTTTACTAGGAAAACACAAAAACAAAGGAAGAAACTACATAGTTGATTCAAGGCGCTGTCTCAAAATCTCAGATATATTTTTTCAAATTATCCGTTTCGGTTATGGTTTTGAATAAAATGAGTTACATATTTATAATCTACTATTAATGGTCTACTTTGCTGTATATAAATTATTTTAATCGACTATGGGTTTTTTTTGGGCATTCACCTTTCCGTCGATGATAACTTTTTAACGTGCGCGTTAGACGACATCACGACGTCCACACTCTTCAGAACCGTACAAAACGTCCGCGGTGCGTAAAATCAAAAGGGCATTTAACGTACCCAACGTTTTATCGCGGAAGTCGGCGTCCAGGACAACGTGACGTCCAGAATTATAAAAGCGCACATCCACTATAATTATTTACCTTACTCACTAAAAAAATATTTATTTAGTAGATCTTTATCTTCAAGTATAATTTTGCATGACGATGTAATTTGATGCAAGATCCTTGTAAGTCTGTTACATCAAATAAGAAGAAAATGGAAATTAATATTTATGGCTTGGAAAAAATTTTATACTTGCGTCAGCACATGTGTAACCTGATCAAAAATTCGTAAGACAGAATAAATGGAGAGTAGACGGCTAGAAAGGGAGAAAATACCACTTTCTCTTTCTACCGCGCGATATTTTTTGTCTTCTCCTACTTTTCACTTCTGCCGGCACACGTTTATACGGAATATTCCGTATTTCGACTCACACCGTTTACCTTTGAAGTGGGAATACGCTCTCTTCTTGAAGGTTTGCAGGTTGTATTAGTCTGGAAATACTGCTGGCGACAGTTCGTTCCAGAGTTTTACAGTGCGTGGCAGAAAGTTACGCGAGAAACGCACGGTGGAAGACTGCCACTCAAGGTGATGAGGATGGTATATTTTTCGCGTTTTATTTCCACATTGTGAATTACATTATAGTTCACTTCTACTAAATTCTACATGCAATATCTCAATATAACTGGGATTGATTCGTTTTAGATCAAAGGCTAATATCAAGCGTAATATTGTTTAGCTCCCGGCTTCGCACTTCTCCCGAAAATTTACGGAAAATATAGAATATGAAATGACAAAGAAATTGCGACTTTGTTTTTTTATCTTTTGAATATCCGGATCGAAAAGCGCTATAGGGACTCGATTCTTATGCCTCGAAAGTAATTTCGATCACTGCCATTTGAGAGGCTGATTAAAGAGTTTATGATCAAAGCTAAATTCGAGGCAGAAGAATCGGCACCTAGCTTATAACTTATAATTTATAACACTGGGTTCATTGGGGTTTATTGGGGTATACCATTGGGAAAAAATAAGCCACAAACAAGGATGGGTAATGATGTTATTACCACAGAGTACTATAATACTGTTATTACTTACTATATAAGTAGGTATCGTATAGTACTTAGTTCTTACTATAGCTAAGTTTCGTCCGATAAAATAAACCGTCCTATAGACAAGAACTGATGGTCACGTGTTTGTTGTTTTTACAGGGAAAAATTATCACAAAAATGCTAGATGTTGTTTTCAGCTAGAAATGAAATACTTAGCTAAAATATTTTCATATACGCATTAAAGGGGTATGCTACAAAGAGACACACTTTCGCATTAATAATATTAGAATGGATAATGTATGTAGGTATTTGTGTAGATTATGGCTTAGTTAATTTGACTGGTTGATACATGTAGGATTAGCATGAATAATGACCGTCGTGTCAGTCGGCTTAGAAAAGACGCGTACTCGGGCTATTGGACCCAAAAAAATTGGACCCATTGGGTCCAATGACTAGATATGAATTTTTAACATATTTTCATCTAGCGATTGGACCCACTTTTATGATCCATTGTTTTCTGGCAAGAAATTTTGAAGTAGGGTTGGCACAAAAATAATCAGTTATCTATATCTATACTTATTATAAAACAAAGTCGTTTTTTTTCCCTCATGTCCCTTTGTTCCCTTTAATCTTTAAAACTACGCAACGGATTTTGATGATTCTTTCAGTGTTAGATAGCCCATTTATCGAGGAAGGTTATAGGCTATATTTAATCACGCTAAGACTAATATGAGCGAAGAAATAGAGGTTAATGTGGAAAAAACGGGGAAAATTATTTGAAAGGAATAACTTGAACGCGCTAATCAGGAACTACTGGTCCGATTTGAAAAATTATTTCAGTGTTAGATAGCCCATTTATTGAGGAAGGCTATAGGCTATATTTTATCACGCTAAGACTAATAGGAGAATGTGGAAAAAACGGGGGAAATTATTTGAAAGGGCTTATCTCGCGAACTACTGGAGCAATTTTTATGTTATTTGGCAAAGATAATAAGTAGACCACGTGAAGGATCATAGGTTATTGATTTTAATCATTTTTAGTGGCTATATATTTTATACCCGTGCGACGCCGGGGCGGGTCACTAGTATATAGTTATAACCATATTATTTTTTATATTTAAAACTTAGAACACTCTCATTAACTTATATTATAATTATTACTATTAAGTTCCTAAATCTACTGTGTCGAATTATCTTTTAAAAAAATATCTTTAATATTATAATAATATTAAAAATACATATTTAGTTAAGTTTCTTTACTAACAATTTTATGGATCTGAGTTATCTGAAATAAACATATATTTTTTTAGTGTTATTAATTTTGTATTTAAACTAACGTTAATTATTACTGTTAAAGTCTTAACTAGTCGATCGGCGCGGGCGCCCGTGCCATGCGCATTGTACACTGTACAGTGTACTTGTTTTTTTTGCCTTACATAAAAAGTGCATTTTGCACAATAGGCATAATGAGTACGAGAGAGATGACATTAAGTTAAGAAGTTTGCCCAGCTTAGTGATAAATTATGACGTCGGCTAAGAAGCACGTGTTTGGTAGATCAATGCGTAAAATGTAGATTTGCATATCGTTGAACTTATTTACTTATTTTAGAAGTGAGTGACTACTTGAAGGTAATATATTACATGATATTAATTATTATTTAGCTTAAGCCTTAAGAAGTAACAGAGCTTTCCTTTTTTATAAGTTTAGACTTTATCCTAGGTATTAAATAATTGTATTCTTTATAGGTATTAAATTTTTAATTTGTCTTGAGCCTTGATCGATCTCAATAAATATTTTCATACAAAGTAATTATTTTGTTTTTTATTCTAATCTACAATTTTTTTTTGCTGGCCCTACGGACATAAACCCGACAGTCATAAAAAATAATTACTTGGGTCCAATCGCTAGATGAAAAAATGTTAAAAATTCATATCTAGTCATTGGACCCACTGGGTTCAATTTTTATGGGTCCAATAGCCCGAGTACTCGAGAAGACATCGATACCAATTGTGCAACCCTACAAGGATGCCGCCATCTTGTAAAATTTAATTTGAGGGTTGTGTCACATTTATGCCACTAGCTATTTGACCGAGCTTTGCTCGGTATTCGATAAAACACGAATAAAATGACATTTTCTAAAAATGATTCCTAGCTAGATCGATTTATCGCCCCCGAAATTGATCTAGCTATATACCAAAATTTCATGAAAATTTAGTATTAATTATAAGTATATAAAAATTTAGTATTAAGTATTAATTATAAAAATTTAGTATATATATATATATACAAGAATTGCTCGTTTAAAGATATAAGATTATGAAATTGAATTATGAATTACTACGTCATGACGCCTGCAACTCTGTCGCGCCAAAACCGTACCCGAAATTCTACCAGGATAAAAAGTGTCCTATGTACTTTCCCAGGACTCAAAGTATCTCCATACCCAGAAAAATTGGTTCAGTGGTTTGGGCGTAACAAAAGAGGTAACAAACAGAGAGACAGACACACATAATTTTAGTATGGAACATAGAGTAATAGATGGTAATAGCTAGCGGCAGCTAGATAGAGGTAAGAACGACGACTATGGATTTGGATTGCGGTTATTTTTGAAATGCAAGTGGTCTACCTAGTACAAGTTAAATTTTAATCTTATTTCTCTCAGAAATTTTCTGGCAGGCATTTGAGTGACAGACAATCTACACTACTTGCCGCACTCAGAGACAAATATTAATTGCATAATTGTAATTAACTATGACAGATAATGTATGGGGCTTATGTAAAAATCTTCATTTAATTACAGTTAAGTATAAGTAATTAATGACTCTTCTCTGAGTGCGGCTGTAGAACATTTATTCTCTATAAGTCATTGTCACGAACAAAGGACGATCGATGTGCTAAGCCACAATTTCCTGGGCCGTACCGAGTTCGAGATAACGAGGTGCCGGAATCAACAGTTTCGAACCGGAAACATTTCAGTATGCACTAACTTCGTAACTTCCAAGTTGTTGGTACCGGGTATTGAGATTTAATGGATTTCAGCTATAAATTCTGTTAGGTTTAATTTTAACTATATTTTTTTAACCCCGGACAAAAAAGAGGGGTGTTATAATTTGACGTGTCTGTCTGTCTGTCTGTGGCATCGTAGCATCCAAGCGGCTGGGACGATGTTGATCTAGTTATTTTTATTCGAAAGCTGACATTATCGAAAGTGTTCTTAGCTATAGTTCATCACCATTGGTCCACTCAGTGCAGCCCCCCTAGACAAGCGGCAAGCGATAATCGTAAACGCTAACGCTACAAAATGTATGGGATTTGACTTTAGTATTCGCTAGCGAAGCGATGAATTATGACAAATCCATGGGCGCCGGCAGAAATAATTCCCAAGGGGTGCAGATTTTAGTTTTCTTTCTTTTCTTATCTTTTTACTTTTTACGAACAACAGTGACCGTCTATTTACGTCAACATAATACATTTAGTGCCGAAACATTACGAACTATCTTTGTACGGCATGGTATTAGGGTTACAAGATGATTTTTATTTCAATTATTCCTGTTGATCCCGAGATTCCCAAGGGGTGCAAGTGCACCCCCTGCCGGCGCCCATGGTCAAATCGCATACATTTTGTGGCGTTAGCGTTAGCGTTTACAATAATCGATTGCCACTTGTCTACTAGGGCAGAACAATTTGATTGTTTCTTCTTCAAATTTATGATTAGGACCGGATGTTACCAATTTTCCCCGCAAGTGATTATATTTTTACAGCAAATAACTATGCAAAGTCTGCTCATTTCTGTCTGGCACGTTAGAATCACATGACAGATAAAAACATCAGACCATGAATAGTTTACGATACGTAAATCCATACTAATATTATGAATCCGAAAGTGTGTCTATCTGTCTATTTGTTACATCTTCACGCCCAAACCGCTGAACAGATTTTCCTAAAATTTGGTATGGAGATACTTTGAGTCCCGGAAAAGGACTTAGGATACTTTTTATCTCAAAAGAATGTACGGTTCCCACGCGACCACTCAAGTCTATGTAGTTTGCACTCGAAAGTATTTTGCTAGTAAAGATATCTTTATTAGCAAAATACATTCGAGTGCAAACTATAGGTATTTAAACTTGCGTGCGAATGGGTGTGTGTTTGATGATGATGATGAATTGTATAACAAGCTAATGATGTTTTATTGGACATAACAACGTTCACGTTACGTATAACGTACGTCGTAACGTTTACGGGCTGCATCACGTAGCTGCACGTAAACTTATACGGCGAGTATGACAGTAAAAACGGGATTTAAATAATATTATGTAATATTAACTGTTTTATTAGCTAACTAGATGACACCGACACTCCATTGCGCCAAAATGCGTTTATCGCGCGGGAACCGTAACTTTTTCCTGGATTAAATGTATTCTATGTCCTTTCCCGGGACTCAAAGTTTGTCTATACCTCATTTCAGCTAAATACGTTCAGCCGTTTCGGGGTCAATAGGTAACAGACAGACAGACACATTTTTGCATTAATAATGTTATTATGGATTTATGTTTAAAGCTCTGATGTAAATATTGTTTTGTCTACTATAATACTTACTGGGAGACGGATATTTGTTTGGTGATTTACTCATTTAAAAATAGAAATAAGACCTATTTATTATATTTAAGTATGTTTTGAATATTCCAAGTGCCCCTGTTGATTTTAATAAAACGAGAGCATAAAAATCCCATAACTCATATTATCCTTTTGTTTTCTATGTTTTGTTGTCATTCGGCAACAGAAATAACTAATTTGTAAAAATTTCAACAGTATAGCTGCCGCGATTTTTGAGATATTAAACACGTTACTCTAAAAAACGAAAAGACAAAAATATATCTTTCTCTTTCACCCTTGTGGTTTTTAATTTCATGTTTCTTGAAACACACTGCTAGCTTTTTTATGTTTTATCTTATTTACTCCTAGATTATTATATCTTCAAGCTTACTAACTACTAATAGGGTACTAGAAAATACTTCACCGAGTTTAAGGACCATCGAAAGACCATCGAACTTTCTAGTACCGAATCGTTTTCAACCGGATAGTCCTATCCTACTACTTCTAGTTGAGTGCGGACCACTCAACTAGGTAGAGGTAATAGGAGCTCTACACGATTTGTTAGATCTTACTACTGTGTCTGTTTCGCTTTAATGAGGGTTTTTGATTTTCAGTTAATACTTTTATTTGCCACCATGTGCCGCTATTTAGCCTTAGGGTCTATCGTGTCAAATGGACATAATACCGTGACACATGACAGCTATATTGTGACACATGACAGCTATATCGTGACATATGACAGCTGGATCGTGACATATGACAGGAGTTTGACATGATAGACCCTTAGGCTACATAGCGGCACCTGGTGACAAATAGAATATCAAACACCCTCATTATTTTGATGTGGCTGAAGTAAAATTGATTTATTCGCAGCTTACCTGGGTTAATTAGTTGGGTTAATTGTTGTCGTTAACTTAATATTAATCGTATTTTATCGGCTAGAGTTGACATAAACCGACCAAATTACGTGGGTATGCTATCTTCATATAAAGCCTGATAGTATTTAAGATGATTAATACGCTTTATATGTTTTATTAATATTATTATATCTTATATCTTTAAACGAGCAATTCTTGTATATATATAATTGGAATCTCGGAATCGGCACTTTTTTAATTTAGTATATAGGGGTTTTCGGGGGCGATAAATCGATCTAGCTAGGAATCATTTTCATAAAATGTCATTTTATGTGTGTTTTTTGAATTTTTTGAATACCGAGCGAAGCTCGATCATATAGCTAGTGTTTTATTTATACAATATGACAAGCTTAATCTCAAATTAATAATAAAAATCTCTCTATTTCAAATAATAAGAAGAAAGCAAATTCACCCCGTATTTCATCTTCAACAAATTCTAGAGGGCATACGGCACAATTTTTAGACGCAATAAACAAAAAACTCATAAACCTTCTTACTTCTGCCGTAATTTTTGTATTCCGTAACTTTTAAATGAAATCGCCGGTACGAGTTTCAAATTCACGTTTCCCAGACAGTCAATTAAAACAATGTATCGGAGTTTCCAAAATGGCGGACGTTTTTTTAATCCTCTTGGGCAATAAACAAAAAATTTTGAGAATATTTCATACTTTTTAAATTAATAATAATCCGTCGATACTAATATCTTTACATAAACTATTATTACGATTGGGATAATAATAAATTATGTCTATCTGTTTCTTCTTCCCGCTAAAACTCCTGAGCCGATTTGGATAAACTTGGTCTATAGATGCTGCGGGTCCGGAGAAGGACAAAGAATAGTTTTTTCCCGAAAAAATTCACGGCCTTTCGCGACTTTTCTGTAGCAAAAAAATGTAATCTAATATCACAAAAACAATTTATTTATTCCGAAACGCACGCAATAGTATTCGATAAAGTGATTGTAATCTAAAATATCAATTGAGTTGGGTCCGAATATGTTTCCGTAGCGCCGGATACAATATTTTCATGGTCCCCTCGTGACCCCCCGTAATGTACCCCCTCGAGGTACCCCTACAACCGCTGGTCGAAACCCGATTACGTCAAGGGGTCAGGAAATGTTTTACAAGGTTATGGACTTCAAAGACTTCTTATCTCCTATATTGGGCCGTTTTTCTATATTATGTTTTGACCCACGTACAACGTCTGTATGTGATGTCAGTATATTATATGAAACCTTATAATAAAATGAAGTGTTTATAGTCGAAACTACGCCAAAAGGCATATAGATTTCGTACAAATAATCTAATAAATGAAAGGAAATGAATAGAAGCTTTGTCACATATTGTCTCGTAGTTTAGTGTAGAGTTGATAATTGAAATTTTAAGTTACAAACATTAAAAAGTGCATTTTTGCAGCCGCATAATAAGGTCCTCTATGTTAAAGTTTGAGAACCTTAACCAAAAATAAAGCAGCTTTAATAACCTTTATTAGTGGCATTTATTAAATTTATAATAATTGTTATCTGTACGTGGTTATTCTGGTTATTGCTTTCATGTGGATTCTGTTCAACATAATATTAAAGCTTAGTTGAGTCATTAATTTTATTTTTAACTTATATTAAAAAGTCTAATTATTTGATCAGATTATGAGAAAAGTCTGATTATGTTTATACATCATTATAAGTAGTAGTTTTATTAATTCTAGATTTACCAGATAGTAAACGTTGAGAACCACTGACCTGTGGTCGTGGTTGGTCACAGAAGATCAAAATAGATTGAGGTACTTAGCTAACTAAGTACCTCAGTCTACTTCGATATTTTATGTCGTTTTATCGAAAGCAATAATTATAATACCAAGTATCCATCACCCAACAGATATTCTATGAATATTATTTTGCAACGGTGTGACAAAATTATGAAACTTTACATTCGCAATATTTGGGGCCATTCAACAATCAGGTCATCATTTCAGTCACAGTTCATAACATTCGATGTTGGCGTGAAAACACGTTTGCCGGAAAAATGAGCGATAGAAAACAGATCTCGATGCTTCAGATATAATTTAAATTAAATTTATGGAGGTCTCGCCCCCATAATTTATAATTAACACATTAATTTATTACGTAGCTGCTGGGCGTTTCTGCAGGAACACGTTTATCGTGCAAGAAAAAATATTTCCTGGATAAAAACTATCCTGCATCTTTTTAGGGTTCTGTACCCAAAGGATAAAAACGGGACCCTATTACTAAGACTTCGATGTCTGTCCGTCTGTCCACCCATACACCCACAACACATGCACCCATACAACAAACGTGATTTTTTTGCTATTTTTTGCTCTTAATCAATAACGGTAACACATAGGCGATTGAAATGTTCACAAAACACTCAATTATATTTGTACTTTAATAATTAATGATAAAATTTAAATAAATTAAAGATTAAGGGGGGCTTCCATACAAAAAATACAATTTTTAGCCTATTGTAGCTCCGTAGTGGTACGGAACCCTTCGTACGCGAGTACAACTCGTACTTGGCCGGTTTTTTAAAGTCTCTATTAGACTCTACGTTGTTTTTTTTTTACAGAAGTTTATCATAAACGCTTTTAATCGGCTAAGGTAAAAAATGACCAAAAAAACTATGCTGTCTTAAATCTATTGTCAAAAACTCTGTAAACTATCTTGTATTTCATTAAAAAATGTTACTAATACTAATATGATAAGATTCCAACATAACAAGATTCTCGAACTCCAAATTTGTAGTAAAAAACTACCAAAGAGAGTTATTTCATAGAAACAAAATATTTAGATATTATTATTTGTTATAACTTCACGAATTGTATGCGGAAATGGAACATCACATAGCACTTATGTAAATTAAACTCCATCCAATATATTCATCGTCATGGTATAAACAAATACTGCAGAAAATACCGATTTCCTTAAAAGGGGAAAACAGTTAACGTGCGTCCAAGAAAAGCTCTCCTCCTCAACTCCGTTGAGCCAAAATTTGATTATCGCGTGCGTACCGTACCTTTTCCCGGGATAAAAAGTATCCTATGTCCTTATCCGGGACTCGAATTATCTCCATACTAAACAGCAAAATCGGTTCAGCGGTTTGGGCGCGTAGAGGAAGCAGACAGGCAGATAGACGGATACATCGCTTTTATGATAACATTGGTACTGGTATAGTCCAATTTTTAAAATTTTTTACAGAGACTTTATCTTTTTAGTTGTGTTATAGACTGATTTTCGTATTGAAGAGAGCCAATCAAAAGCGCTAGTGAAAAGATATACTCCAGTCAAAAACCTCTATAATCTTCTTACGTAAAGAATAAAGATTGTTTCTGTTTTGGTATAATTAAATAGGGAATATTACGCAAAGGTCAGAGTAGAGGCCGCAACTAGCACTTACAGTAAAGCCCGTCACATACCTAGCTATAATATATATTAATATGTTTATAGCTAGGCATATTATTATATATTTTCTATACTAATTTTCGCGTGACCACACACTCAGCTATAATATATATATCTGTGACATGTGGATTTAGTATAGATTAATATGCCTTGCTATAAATATATTAATATATATTATAGCTAAGTCTGTGACGGGCTTAAGCAATCCGACCAAAATCTGACATAATATAGCACACGTCATATCAGAATATTGACAGAAACGTTGTCAAGCGCCGAACAACATTTTTTGTCTACTCTCTGTATTGGTGCCGCCTCTTACGTGTAATTTTGCAATAATATGAGTAATATTAATACAAGTTTTATTGTTTTTTTTAGTATGACAGCTGTACTGCTCTGTAATGGCGATTATTTCGATGCCATACAATACAACGCATGGATCATCTTAATTTAAATACAATTAGGTGATCAGCATGCATACTTGCATAGTCCTAACCAAACTTAGAAACAAAATTTTTGCTGTCCCAATACGGGTACTGAATCCACGATCTCCGACTCGAGAGTCAAGCTCTTAACCACTAGACGACGGAGGTGTTCATTTTTGATAAGTATCAGTGCCGAATTTATGTTTTTTATGAGAGGAGGCTACTTTATTTCAGCCGCCCCACGTACGAAATCTGCCCCCCCCTCTCCCTAGGACGCTGCCGCCCCTAGGCTACGGCCTTTACGGCCCATTTATAAAATATCCAGTGTCGATAATGATGATGATGGAATAGATGAAGTCATAACAACATTTACTGACGAAGTATTTTACGATCGCCCTAATAAACTGTTTACTAGCGAGATTAATAAAACCTAATGAACCATAGTTTAAGTCTAACAATAAGAGTAAGACTCTTGTTGAAGACTTGTTTAAGAATTTATTTGGATACATCCACAATTGACGTATTATTTTTGGTTTTTATTATTCGTAGGTTTTTACCAACTGTGAGACCTGTACGAGTCACTTTATTCTTCACAATCCTGAATTGAACCTATCGAGGTTTCTGGGATCTGTCTACACGTATCAATGACAACGTCTAAAATATATTTTATATGGTCGCAGTTAAGCATTTGTGTACTAACCCACTTTTTTTTTCTTTATTTATCAATGCAGACTTGTTCTAAATGACCTAAAGAACATGACTGCATTTATAACTCAATACGTATTTTTTGTGGGACGATACACAAAAGCTTAACAGCCTCCATATGAGTGGGGTCAAGAATTATTTTTTACTAGATGACGCCCGCAACTCCGTTGCGCCAAAATTTGTATGTCGCGCCGGAACTGTAAATTTTTCCGGGATAAAAAATGTCCTTTCCCGGGACTCACATTTCAGCAAAATTGGTTCAGCGGGTTAGGCGTGAAAAGTTAACAGACAGACAGACACACTTCGCATGTATATAATATTAGTATGGATTCCAGAAGATTCCAGCACTGGATTTGATTACTAGATTAGAATTATGTAAGCCCTTTATAAACCAAAAACGCTAAAATAAGACGTATGAATAGAAGGGGATATTATCGAGTCAGATATTGTCCTCAAATAACATTATATGAATGTTATACAGTAAAGGATTGCACAAACCTACGCGACCAAAGCGACTGCGAAGCGGTAGCGTCTACCGCGCGGCGGACGCTGCGCATGTAATCTTATGGCGCTGTGCACACCTGCACGACCGCGACGCGAAATGTTCGCGTCGGCAAGCGGAACGTGCGCGTCAAGTTGTCAGACGCGTGTTTTGAAGTGTGCATAACTAGACTTCTTTTTTAAAACCTTTTTTATATTATTTTCTACAACTCTTTAGTTTATGATTTTTTGATTTGTATACGTTTTGATAGATTGTGTCATGATATTAACGTTTGACGGTTCGCACCGTAGTCGCGCAGGTGTGCACGGCCAGTTTCGCGTTGCAGACGCTCCCGTATCGCGTACCGCGTCCCCTGTCACTGACGCTTAGGTTTGTTTTAAGCTTGAAAGGAACTGCATCGTGTCAGATCGCGTCCTTGAAATTCAACTTGGTCAAAACTGAGGTATATTTTTGTGTGTGCAATGAGATACTTAGCACGGTCAAATTAACTAGACGCACGGTTTGATGACGTCATTGCGGAGCTCGCATGTTATTGCATTCCAGCGGTACGTCAAGTTAATGTGACCGTGTTGAACTAGCTTTGTCCACACTGGGCCTGTTTTTGTTCATCAAGGGCATGCGTTATAGCGCAGTCAAAAGCGAACGTGAGGCATGCCCGTGACGCGCGTTGAAATCGTAGCGCTCGCTATGACACTTTTCTTTCAACGCGGGTAGATTTTGACGCATTCAATTATTGAATATGCCGCACGAAAGTTGAATAGAAAGAAGATGACGAAAATTGAAGATGAAATTGCATAATGTGGACAGAGCATTGTTGTGCTATTTCCTTAGCTAAACAACATAATAATTATAATGGAAAAACAAAAATAATATTTTTTTCCTTGTGTAGCACACATAATAATGAAATAAACATATTATTCTATTCGCAAGGACATTCTTTGCCACAAGACTCAAGTTAATATACTCCTTCACATCTTAAAAGCTCCGTGTATACAAAAACTTGAAATTGAATGTGATTTGTGTGAAGCAATTTATTGCTTTATAGAGCTTAAAAGCTTGTTTGTTATTCTTTGGCTTTAAAAGCTTTTGAAGTTGTACAAGATTGTAAATATTTAATAAGTTATTATTAGAGCAGACCACAATTGTTGGAGTTTTGAAGCTTTTTGAGAGTAAAGTTAAAGTACACAATTATATATCTAAGCGAGATGGAACGAGACATAATATTATGACGATGTGTAATCCATACTTAAAACTTAATATTATAAAATATGCAAAAGTATTGCCTCTTCAAGCTTAAACCGCTAAATCTATTTTAATGAAATTTGATGTGCAGATACTTTGAGTTTGAGGATATAGGATAGTTTTTAACCGACTTCAAAAAAGGAGGTTATCAATTCGACGCGTATGTATGTAATATTTCCAGAACTGCCCAATTTTCGTATACTATGTTAGTCTATATCAGCGTCTGAACAAATGTGCCAAATTTCAAAAGTGTATGTATGTATGTTTTTATGTTTGTGTTCGGACGTCTCTGAAAGTATTATTCCGATTTCAGTAATTCTTTTTTGTTTTACTAGGTATTGTTCAACTTAGGGAATAGTGCAAGTTTCATTAAAATCGGCTCAGTAGTTTTAGAGATAGGGAGTTTTAATTCTCAATTAACTACGTACAATTTTGAAGTCGGTTTTATCTTTTTAAATACAGTTATTGTTGCAAAAAATGTATGGTTCCTGCGTGGTGAATGAATTTTGGCTCAAGACAGTTGCGGGCGTCATCTAGTAGCATTATAAAATAATATTAACGCTTTTTCACTTTTTGTATTGCTTTCTGGCTTGATTTGTATGCGTTCGCCCGTACCAGTGGCGGGATGGTACAGTGCATCAAGATCACTATCAGTTGTATGTAGATAAATCGTTACATACAATAATTGCTTGTGGTCTCATCTCGCGGTGTAGCGGCTAAACCGCTCGTTTGCGCGGACGCATGTAAATTGAGCGTCGCTAACTTGTGCTTCGTTTTTTTTAGTTTGAACTGACTCGTAATATTTGGGTTATTTGTACTGTAAGGTCAGTCAGTCAGACCACGTTTAAATTATTCATTTAAACGAGTAAAAGTTAAGTTACTATATAATACGATTGCATTGTGATAGTACTGTAAATAAAAGGTACAGTAACATTACTAGCTATTTTACAACTTCAACTATAACGTAAATTCTACGTATATATAACGTACATAATATGGGCCCTTGTACAGCCATCTGTTGCTTTGGGCTCTGTGTGTGGTTTAAGTTATAGGCGGGAGCGTGTTTGAATGACGTGTTTTACCTGACTGCTTGAGGAACATTGTGGCCTCTTTGTAGTGTCATTATGTGAGTGACACAACAAAGTGACCTTTTACCAAAAAGGTGGAAAATTACAATAATATAGCTTAAGTTAATTTACAATAGGTATGTAAAATGTGGTACATTTATATAGAAGCGGCCTATGGTCTCGTCAAAACGGTATTCGTCAGATTATACGATTAGAAGATGTATAATATAAATCTTTTTATATAAGAAGTTAAAAACACGTATCTTAGTCTTACGGTTAACTTAAACCCGAAAGAGGTGTAAGTCAATACTATATAAGAGCAATATAACCTTTAAAATATATCTGTGTTGTTTCCATATCACTTTTCTGTTATTGCATCGTCACGTCGCGTCGCATTTCGTTGTATACCATTTCAGTAAGAACTAATTCTTAACTATGAAACGACTTTGTGGACATAAAGCGTATTTTCAACAATCCTACACAACATATCTGTCTCTCTCTCTCACACCCACCTCTCTTCTCTCGCACGCTACCGCTCATGACTTGCCGCCACATCCTGAACCTTCAGTTATTTACGACTCCATAAACTGTGATCTCGCATCAGCGGCAGATCACGCTGCCGGCAGAGGGGGAAGGGGGTGCAGAGTAAAGGGGGGGGGGAGTAGAGAAGGGGGGAGGATATATCAAACAAATATCAGGTTGGAAGTTAATTAGGTCGGTGCAGTTTTTATGTTAAAGAAAACTTTATACCTCAGTCCTTACTAATATTATAAATGTGAAATTGTATCTGTTACTTCTTCACGCTTAAACGGCTGAACCGATATAGGTGAAATTTGGCATGGATATTGAATATACTAGGGAGATATAACTATGAGAGACGGGTAAGGACATAGGATAGTTTTATTTCAGAAAATGTATGATTTTCACGAGATTCATAAGTGTCTGGTAAACTGAAATTCACGTCGATTGTGTATGCTTAAGACGGCTTGCTAAGAAATCATGGCCTAAATTAATACCTATTAATTTTATGATTCTACATAGCAGTATACTTAAGGGCCAACCCACACGTACCACATCACGACCACAACCATACCACAACCACACCACGTGGTCAGGCGTATATTTCGTATTGTAAATGAAGGACTGTTCACACGTACCACATTTTGAAGTCGTTGTCGACCGTGTGTGTGATACCGACCACATCGCAACCACCAGTGAACTAGTGGCCGACCACATCGCAAACACAACGTTGCGTCGATGCAACGACAGTGCGCGAACACTTCCCTACATAACACCTCGCTCGGTCGGAAGATCTTCCATCCACACATCCAACACAGATTTTTATTATCTGTAAAGTTAGCAGGACTGTCTCAAATAACAAGTGAAAGATATTACATATTGTATTTACATACTTCCATACTAATAGTGTGTGAGAGTAGAGTGTGTCTGTCTGTCTGTTACCTCTTCACGCCCAAACCGCTGAACCGATTTTGCTCTCTGCTTTGAGTCTCGAGGAAGGACATAGGATACTTTTTATCCCGGAAAAATGTGCGGTTCCCGCGCGATAAACGAATTTTGGCGCAACGGAGTTGCTGGCGTCGTCTAGTATTTTATACAGCAGCTGGCAAAATTATTACGCTTTCTTTATCCGTCTTTAACAAGATCATCCAAAACACAGCATATATAGTATCAGGCTATTCGTCAGCTCGTTTAAGCCAACACGTCCGTGACAAATAAGTGGGCTCAATTTTCCCTGACATCTGACAGGGCGACGGGAAATTATGTCAGAAATAATGAGGTCATTAACTTCCGAGACTTTTCTCAGATTTCCCCGAATTTTCCGACGTACAAGCAACGTGACAGCTGAAGTTACAGGAAAATGTATCTTTTTGGGTAACTGGTATTTGAAGGAAGAAGTTTATTTGAGCTGTTTATACTGTACTCGGCGAAACGTGGCGATAGCGGTCATTGACTCCCTGTCAAAAACTTGTCATTTTCTATACAAAGCCGCGATTGACAACATTTGACACTTCACTGTCAATCGTGGTTTATATGGAAAATGACAAGTTTTTGACAGGGAGTCAATGACCGCTACCGCCTTGTTTCGCCGAGTACAGTATAGTTAAAATAAACTTCGTAGTAAGTTTTAAAGAAAGTAATCATGGAATTTTCGTGTTGAATGAATGTGAATTTGCTTATTACCACTAACTACAGACTCGTCCGAAACGGCTGGGACGATTTTGTTGATTTTCAGGTGTACATATTATGTAGGTCTGAGAGTTGACCAATAATCTGTTTTTCATATCCCCGAAAAAAAGAGATCTATACCAATTATTTTGATTTTTTCTGGTTAACTGTTGTATGTATAATTTATTTATTCATATCGTAGAAAAGTCTTTATATTTTTACATCTTGCTGGGCAAAACAACGTTTGATGGATCAGCTGCTGTAATCATCAATTTTGAAGAGTTACGATATCCTGACAGTAAAATTTGACAGTTTATTTGAAGCTCTAAAAACATTATTTGCCACTGTAAGTGCTGTAAGCGTGCTCATATACAGCTCTGTTTTATATGAACTTTATTGTTTTACTATGCTGGACTTGGCTCGACGCCAAACGTGCGACCGTAATGCGCCTTCCTTTAAATTGTTGGTATAAAATATAACTTAACCCTTAACCACTGACGTGCAATTAAGTTACATTACCACTGACGTACGTATGGGATACGTATGCAATTTTGAACGCCTCCTGATGTGTCGATAAAGTTTAATTCTGGTGACAATAGCAGTCTATTTATTCGGATACTTTCAAATGACATATAGATATTAAAACAAGGAGGTTAATATTACTAGACGTCTATATACGTATACGCCTTCGTAGAGGCTTAACAGTGGTTAAGCCGATTTTATCCTTTATTAAGGATAAAACCGGACTTGTATTTAATATGATTTTGATTTTATCGGAAAAAAGTGTCAATAGATTAATAATGTTACGCGGAAGTTTTTCTTTTAAGGCCGTCCCCCGAGCAAACGACCTTGGCCATACATTTGCCGCGTTGCCGAAATCGCACCAAAACCCTATTTTTTTACTTATCTTAGTTCAAAATTGACCTAAAATAAAATTTAAACGGGGAATATGTAGTTTATGATATTGTCGATCTATTGGCGTGTGTTTCAAATAAATAATTAAGCATATTATATAACCATACCCTTGTTGCTTCACCAGACCTTCATTATAGAGCAAAGTCTATCTAATACACTCTGATATTTGCAACCCACGAAACTGCCATTAAAGAAGAAGAAGTAAATACTAAGGAGATGCTGAATGTATGCTTGAATTTTAATAAATTGGCTTTACTTTGGAAGCTGATATCATGGTTATAATAAACGAAAATAGAAAATTTAAAACGTGGAAAGGAATGTTGATATACTGAAGATTATTGCTGTATTTTTATTATAACTCTGTAGCTTTCAAATTATGAGTTAATAAGGCTCTAAATACGGTAAATTACGGATTCTTCGTAGGGAAGGCCCTTAATTTATTACTCTTTATCGGTTGTTTTTGTCCATGATGTACTGGAGAGTTTTTTTTATTTCTAACCCTCAGTGTAGTTTATCTGTCGATCAAAGTATTTACGAGCATACACTTAACAAACAAGGACGCAGCTGCGCCCGTGGCGACATGGCCTTAAAAAGTATGGCTTATCACGTACATGCTCCATATTATGAAGGCTGTATTTTTTAAATTTAAGTGTGATAGTTTGGGACATTTTGCAGAGAAAGAGAGTGAGTTTTAAATTATTAGCCTCTGTAGCACTATTATAACACGTTTTAATCTATACATATAATAAAACTGTAGAAATGACGATTCTGTACATTAAAGATATTCAAAAAATAATAAGCGGAGGGTGTCACTACATCGCCATACAAGCCAAAAATGTGGTCAGTTTTTTTGTCTGTCTGTCTGTCTGTCTCTGTCTGTCTGTCTATATGTTTGTTCCACTATCACACGAAAACTACTGATCCGATTTGAATGCGGTTTTCGCAGATATATTTGTCTTCTTCCAACTTAACATCTGGTGTATAAAAAATTTTCCCCCCACCCCTCTAAAGGGACAAAAGAGGGGGTCAGATTTTGTATAAGACTTTTGCTTTAACACGAAAACTACTGATCCGATTTGAATGCGGTTTTCGCAGATATATTTGTCTTCTTCCAACTTAACATCTGGTGTATAAAAAAAATTCTCCCCACCCCTCTAAAGGGACGAAAGAGGGTGTCAGATTTTGTATAAGACTTTTGCTTTAACACGAAAACAACTCACCCACCAAAGAGAGGGTCAGATTTTGTATTATGTAAACTTTTTTCTTTAATGGACTTACTTTATATTATTAACTGTTTTTCCAACTTAACATCTGGTGTTACATAACATTTTTCCCCCCACCCCTCTTAGGGGACAAAAGAGGGGGTAGGATTTTGTATGCTGAAGAAGTAGAAATAATTTAAATGGCAAAACAACGTTTGCCGGGACAGCTAGTAATAAATAAAAAAAATTAAAAGTAGTACGACTTGTAGTCCATTATATTATTATTATCATGTAGCGTAGCGGTATTACGTAGCGTAGCGGTACTACATAGCATAGCGGTACTACGTAGCGTAGTGGTACTACATAGCGTAGCGGTACTACGTAGCGTAGCGGTACTATGTAGCGTAGCGGTACTGTGTAAGGTAGCGGTGTTAAGTAGCGTAGCGGTACTACGTAGCGTAGCGATACTACATAGCGTAGTGGTACTATGTAAGTACCTACGTAGCGTAGTGGTGCTACATAGCGTAGTGCTACTACGTAGCGTAGCGGTACTACATATCGTAGCGGTACTGCGTAGCGTAACAGTGCTAAGTAGCGTAGCGGTACTAAGAAGAGTAGCGGTACTACGTAGCGTAGCGGTACTACGTAGCGTAGCGGTACTACATATCGTAGCGGTACTACGTAGCGTAATAGTGCTAAGTAGCGTAGCGGTACTACGTAGCGTAGCGGTACTAAGAAGAGTTGCGGTAGCGGTACTACGTAGCGTAGCGGTACTACGCGACGTAGCGAAGCGGTATCACATAGCAAAGCGGTACTACGTAGCGTGGCAGTACTACGAAGCGTAGCGGTACCACGCAGCGTAGCAGTACCACGTAGTGTAGCGGTACTAAATAACATGACAATACTACGGTTTAAGTTGCAAATCATAAAATGACATAACGTATCGTACGTAAAAGCATAATACCGACACAGAAAATACTAATATTTTATTCTCTTTAAAATACTGTCTTTATTTTATGCCTCATACTGCGCTGTATTCACCGCTCGAAGTTACAGCCGCTATCGGTGTGACAGCTATAACTTATTAGTTGCACAACTTGACGATAATGTTTCGGTGTTTAGTGCACAGCGGCAAAACCGACAGACTGTTATATCTTAGTACTATGCTAATTTAGTGTTTGTTGTTTCTCCATATCCATACTCTATACTAATATTATAAATGCGAAAGTGTGTCTGTCTGTCTGTTACCTCTTCACGCCCCAACCGCTGAACCGATTTTGCTGAAATTTGGAATGGAGATACTTGCAGTCCCGGGAAAAAGCATTTTGTTCCAAAAATGTATGATCCCCGCGCGCGAAGTTGCGGGCATCATCTAGTACTATGTATAATATAAGCCTGGGTTTTGGGTATCTGCTTACGAGATATTCTTAAATACATAATTACACTGCTAGAAAAAATATGTTATTCAGAAAACTCAGTCATTGTCAAAGGATAAAGAAGGATAACACACACTTTATGAAAATAATTAATAAAATACTTAATATCTGCCCACGCTACCTTCATACATCTATATGCAAGTACAAAATATGTAATAGTAATATAAGATTAAAAAGATTACGATACAAATTCACATTCATAATTTCACGAATTAAAACCATAAAAGCGAAAAACACTCTAATTTGATAATGGTAAAATACGATTTATGGTCGCCGTATATTTGTTTTACAACCTGTCTACTGTCTAGACAGATATTTATGCTGTACCTTTTTACGTGGTCTCACAAAAATACTTAACTGGCAGGTATAGTCATCCATAAAGACGAATTTCATGATTTTTAGACCCTGCTTTTTTTTATTAAAGAAGGAAGGTCGCTCGTAGCCCTGACGTCACTGAGACCCATGAGGATCTATTGTGATTCTTTCGCAATAGAGTATCATCCCCAACCCAATACTGCTCATAGATTGAACGATATGGTTGGGGTTGGTGCCACGAATTTCCTCTGTGGATGAGTATTCGTGGCGACCAAGGTGCCTGTTCCTGCTCTGTAGTAGAGCAGGACAGTCGAGGAGAAGGTGAATAGGTGTCTCATCCTCGTCCTCACAGAATCTGCAAGTCGTTATGCTACAAATACCCTCCTACCCCCTTCTTATTATCACAGTTGTCCCATTTGTGAGAACCCCCTTCCTAGTGTGACGTCATAAATTTGCATTTTTGCATGTAAAAACTCAATGTCACACGTCTAGGGGTGGGGAGGAGGTTGGCAAAGTGTGACAAGGAATGGGGGGTCCTATAATCGCATTAAAAAAAAAATGAATCGTAGAGATATTGAGGTGGTTTTAATTTGTAAAATTGCAAATTTGTGACGTCATACTTTCTCACAACAGCTGTGACAACGAAAGGTATAAAAATCATGAAATTCGATCCTGAATACGTCACACGACGTGTGACGTCGGTACTTCGTGGATGATTCCTTTATATTATTAAAGGTCAAAACTCTTTGTTTTTAGTTCACCTTATATTTCCAACTTTTTCTTTTGTTTTGATTTTATATCGCAGGAAAATAATATAGTTATAGGCAAAAAAGTTTTTATTGTATGTTGTAAGTTTTCCGTGTATCGAACTTATTCGATGTCAATTTGAGTTTTCACTACTTTTGACACTAGCTGATGTTCTACCTGGAACTGGAGTTGTGTATTGAATATAATATTATATTATCTGTGTTGCAGACATATAATTAAAACTAAAAATAGCTATGAAACTTACCTTCTTTATGACTATATTTAACACTTTCATGACTATATTGCTTGTCGTTATAAAACGTTTTAAAAACAAGTTTATTGGCTTTAATCACCCATGTAAAATTTGATAAAAGAATGTGTAAAAAAATCTTATGCCCTTTTTTGAAGGCACTCTATATCTATGCTGAATAATATTAAAATTACTGTACTTTTAGAGCGTATTAAATTTACTTACAAACTTTTCAATTTTATAATTAGTATAAAATATTAAAATGAAAACACAAAAAATGTCACGATTAATTACATAATGAATTAGTATGTATACACAAATTTCAGTGTGTCCCCAGTTTTGGTATTTCAAAGAACCTTTATTAAAGGCGTATAAAATATTTGTACAAGGGAACGCTTTTGGTCCGTTTTTTTATGTCGGACATTTTGCGCTTTTTATTCGTGTTTTAGTGCATAGTGTTATCGATGCGAGCCAGACTTCAAAAGATGGCTGAAATAATACTCCTTTGTAGTTCACATGCATAATGAATGTATCGAGTTAATTGGATAGGTCTACATTTTACATATTATTATCTAGGTTTTACATTATTAGTAAAGTTATGACTGGTAAGTAGTAATGAAAATGTTTACAATAATAGCCAAAAGTAACGCATATAATATTATTATGTTTGTGACTTGGCGTAAAAACTACTGAACGAATTTTATCAAGGATTCGGTAGTAGTTCGGGGTCTATCTTAATAATAATAATAATAATAATAATAATATCTATGGACGCTTCACACCACGTCAGTCTGGCCCCGTGCTAAGTACCTGAAGGACTTGTGTTACAGGTACCAGACAACGGAAATATGTTTAATACTTTTATACTATACATATATTTAAGATTTTTATTATATGATACACATATTTAATACACATCCATGACCCAGGAACATTATAAACTTTTTGTTCCGTCGGCGGGACTCGAACCCGCGACCTCCGGCTTGAGCTACCAACGCGCTCACCACTGCGCCACGGAGGTCGTTATTTTCTTTGTAATAATATAATCTTAATACACATTTTATTAATACACAAAAGCAAAATAATAAAAATACCTGAAGTAAAAATTCCATATTGTATAGTAATTACTCTCCACTCAGTATCTGTAACAGCAGATCATAGTATACACAAAATATTTATAGTTGGTTATTAATACCTTACATTGCATTAGTCCATAGTTCGATTTGAAGTGCCCCAAACTTTCTCCGACCTCCAAAATCCGGTACAAAGTTGCTATTGTTGTTGAAGACGCTGCAATGATACCTTAAAAAATGAAGAAGATGGCCTCTCTTAAAAAATACACCTCAACTAAAAAATAAAACTTTTTGAGACACACTTTTGGGAACCCTTAGAGGTTTTTCTTTTTGAGCGAGGCAAAATATTTACTTGGAAAACTTTTTCAAACGAAATATTGTATTATTTAAATTTTTATGGGCTAAATTATGAATTTCAGTAAGTACTCTTAAAGTTTTATTTTTGTAGTTGAAAATGCTGACGAAATTTCTGTATAATATCTCAACTTCGTGAATCGTTAAAATTTTGTGAATACGGAATGTGCGACAAAATATTATTTTGAGGTTGAAACTCTAATTTTCTTTTCCAAAAAGATAAATTTAGAACAAACCTTGTTACAGCCATGTTAAAAAATAATAATTTCGTTCTTATATTATATCTTGGAACCGTCTCACAAACCTACACTAACTGGAAATTTCACGGAAACCGTGCACAAATTTTCATCGCGAGAAAATTCTCGCGATGAAAATTTGTGCAATGTGCACGTATAGTCTGTCAAAAAAGTGAAGAAATTAAAAAGTGGCAACATCGTAGTGTCATCCCTTTTTTCATAGATTGATTTGAAAGGGATGACACTACGACGTTGCCACTTTATAATTTCTTCACTTTTTTGACAGACTAGATAGGTACATTTTGCTTAATCCAAATCTGTCCAGCTCCTAGTTTTGAACTCGGTTTGTATGTATGATTATACAATATACATACAAATAGTGAAACCCAATTCTCTCAGAAAATAGAATCCATATTTCCATACTAATATTATAAACGTGATAGTGTGTTTGCCGTCTGTTACCACTTCAACTTAAACGGTTCAACCGATTTTGATGAAATTTTATGTGGAGATAGTTGAGTGCCGGGAAAGGTAAAAAGGTTCTCGCGCGTTAAACTAATTTCTTTGCAACGGAGGGCGTTATCTAGTACCTAATATATTATATTATTAGCAAAGAAATCACAACTTTTATAACCTATTTTCTTCAAGCGCCTGATAATTTTATATATGAGTGATTTTCTATTACATTTAGGCTAGGGCGATGTCGAGTCGATACATGTGATATATTGCGTTAAAACAAGATATATTATATGTTAAGTGTATTATATAACAGCGGGGTACGAGAGTCCCGCTGTGGTAATCCTTTTAACCCTGAAATGAAACATTTGGGGTAACACTTGCGATAAATGTGCTTGTAGTGTTAATAATAATAAATTAAATTATCTATAAGTGAATAATGGCTTTAAATGTATTTAGTCAAATACAGAGATAGTTTTTCTATCTTGCAAGTGCTCGATAATCTTAGATTATTTAAAGGAAGATGAAAGGTGATGTGAAAAATAATATAAGCCGAGCTGTTAGCAAGATGAACGAGCAACAGCTTATAAACTTTTATTTTATTTAAATCTTGTTAAGTTGAAGCGTCCGTGATCTAATAGCTATGTCCACATTGTGCCTTTTTTGTTCATCGAGGGCATGCGTTATAGCGCAGTCAACAGCGCACGTGAGGCATGCCCGCGCCGCATGCGGCATGTCCTCTGACCGTATCCAAAACTTTCGCTTTGTTCTTTAATGACAATGTTGCAGTTGGCGTTGCGTTCTGTTATATACAAGGTTAGTATATAATTATAGTGAATAGCACTACTCTTTCCATTTGATATAATATAATCCCTGCATTCGGCCCGAGACCTCAGTTCCTGTCCATCTTTCTATATCCGCGCGCGGCATTTGCCTGGCTATATTTCAAAATCTATTTCTAATTCTAATTGTGAATTAAAACTAAGTGTGTTTAAATAAAATCCTTTTTTAAAAAAGAGGTTTATAATTGACCGTCTAACAGTTCGTTGACGCATTCAATTATTGAATGCGCCAATACGAAAATTGAATGAAACAAGATGACGAAAATTGAAGACGAAAGTGAACAGTGTAGACATAGCTAATGGGTAGACATTTGGTTCGCACTCGTAGAGGGTGCAGGTTCGATCCCGGGTTTAGGCGTGTACCAATGAGACATTTTCTGATCTCAAGTACACATTACGGACGCTCATACGGTGAAGGGAAACATCGTGAGGAAACCCGCACATAGTTGGTCCCAGACATATTGACTAGTTATTTCCTCGGACTAGGCCGACTATGTTGCGATAACGTCATATTATATGTGCTTGGGCAACCATACGGACATTTAAATCTTGTCCCAGGCACTACAGTATTTGAGGAGTGGTTACTTCCTTCTGAAAATACTGTATAAATCATCCACAACGGATGAAAAGGTCTAGTTTTTTAAGGTTACACATTACACAATGTTTTATAACGTTATATTATAACTGCTGTCTGGGAGCACCTTAGTGCCTACACACTATGTCGAAGTTCCGCGGCGGAAATTCCGCATGATTACGTCAGCAATGTCAAACGCTTACAATATGACGCGACGGAATTTCGGCATAGTGTGTCATCGGTAATTTAAAATACATTACAGGCGGAATCATGCGGAAATTCCGCCGCGGAAATTCGGCATAGTGTGTTCAGACACTTCGATCAAGTTCTCCTGACGCGAGTTTATCAAATTTTACCCACCCCAAAAGGTACAGCCGCTAAAGGAGTTCCCACTTCGAAACCAATAATTGACAAAAGAAACAATGTTTTATCAATATTCGTCTTTATTTATTAAAGCTGTCCCGGTGAACAAGGTGTCACCTAAAAACCTTCTCTGGAATTCCAGGATTATTTTAAGACTAAAATTAGCAGAATCGGTTCAGCATTTATCGAGTTATAGCGTAACGCAATTATTGGAAATCCATTTTTATATACACTTATTATAGTTAGATTATTAATCTATGAATTTATAATACCTATAAGAAAATACAACAGCTATAAATAAATTAATTAATATATAAACACTATTTATAAGTAAAACATTTAATCTAAATCGGAGGCTGCGGGCAAAGTACCAATGAGGCTGGCGGCATTACCTCGCTGAATGGCCAAACTAATACGTTGGCCGAGGTAAGCGCCAGCCCTGGGGTCATTTGATTATAATAAAAAATAAGATTTTTTCGAAAGAAGTTTAGTGGTCTCGCAAACGTAGAATTTTCTTAACAAAGCCGAGTAAAGGTGAAGTAATATTGTTGCCGATACACCTGTAAGCAATAACATTTGATATTCGATGTTTTTCTTAATAAAACCCTGGTAGTAAAAGTTTGGGTATGGGCCACTGTGGAAATGTATGATGTTGTTATCTTTAGGCTTAGTAAATAATATTATCTACCTAATATTATAAAGGAGAAAACTTTGTTTGTATGTTTGTAATTTTGACTGTCGCATACCTATTATATCTGTTTATGTATTACGCCTCCGTTACACCTTACGTTAGTATGACGCCTCCGTGGTCCAGTGGTTCAGAGCGTCGCTCTTGACTCGGAGGTCGTGGGTTCGATTCCCGCGTTGGAAACATGTTATTTCCAAGTTTGGTTAGGACAATCATGCAGGCTGATCACCTAATTGTCTGACAAATAACGGTGCGTCCACATTTGTATCATTTGCGCGATCAGATCTCCGATCAGATCTCCGTCGCGATCATCGCGCCGTATCAAGTATGCGTATCATAGTGTGGACGCCTGTTAGATCATTCTGCCGATCATGCGTGTGTTTGATACGACACGTATCAGATACGCGGTTAATAGCGATCGGGGCGTATCATGACACGTATCATTTTGACACGCTTCGCACGATGATACGCGACAGAGATCTGATCGAAGATCTGATCGCGCAAATGATACAAATGTGGACGCACCCTTATGTATTCTGAAAACTTGACACGCATACTTGATACGGGGCGATGATCGCGACGGAGATCTGATCGGAGATCTGATCGCGCAAATGATACAAATGTGGACGCACCGTTAGATGATCCATGCGTCGGATGGGATGGGCAAGTAAAAAGTCCTGCGCCTGATCTCTCGCCAGTCGTGTCGGTCTTCCGTCCCACTGGGTTATGAGAGTAAAGGAATAGATAGTGCTCTTGTGTACTGCGCACACACTTGGGCACTATAAAATTACTCCTGCGTACTTGGCCTGGTTTCAATGAAACCGACCACCGTCACCGAAACCGGTTTGGAGAATATTATTATTAATTATTATTATATCTGTTTATATGAAAGTAATTGAAAATATTAAGTGCTCTCTCTACACATTGATTTAAAATACTTTTAACGTGTTATAAAGTGTTTACTTTAGGACACAGGAGTAAGAGTTTTAAGGTAACATTTACTCAAGGAAATGCTAGGAAAAGTCTGTAAAATGCGAATTATTCGAATTTTCTTTCAATATAAGTTGCGACCGAGCTTAGAGTAGTTTTGTAAAACACGCGCACGATTTTTATTAAAACTTCAAATTCACATCAAGCTATACTGTACTCGCCGAAACATGGCGGTACTAGCGGTCATTGACTCCCTGTCAAATACTTGTCATTTTCTATACAAAGCCACGATTGACAACATCTGACATTCCATTGTCAATCGCGGTTTTAAATATACAAAATGACAAGTTTTTGACAGGGAGTCAATGAGCGCTACCGCCATGTATCGCCAAGTACAGTATAGCATCTGAGTTGCAACTTTTTGATCTGGAATCCGTGAGGCCGAAAAAAAAATAACTTTAAAAAAACTTTGAAAAAAAAAAGCCCTGTGATTATTCGTAGCCTGTGATCCATAATATTTTATTAATAATGTTTTTTTTAACCGATTTTGCTGAAATTTCGGTTGCGGATATACTTTGTGTCCCAGAAAAGGATGCAGATATTTTTTATACCGAAAAATGTACGGTCCCCGCGTGACAAACGAAATTGCGGGCGTCACCTAGTTATATTTAAATGACAGTTACAAACTCAGAATCAACTTTAACAAAACAAATATGTAAGTTTAAAACAATATCTTTTGTAACGTTTCACTGGGAAAAGTATAAGTATAAAAAGTTATATTCTTTTCAGAATTTCTTACGCAATTTCGTAACTTGTAAGCTTGTAATATGTACACAGTTCATACGGTTTCCAGGTAACGATTTCAGGTATATAATAGGCTATTTGAAGGATAATTTGGTGAAAGGAAAAATCCCTATTGATAGCTTTTCAGTTACTTTTTTGGATATTATAAGTCCATTTGTAGACTATAATAACATAATAAATATTACATGTCGAGGCAAGCGTAGTGTTCTGACAGTTGGAGTAGTTATAGAGGCATTTTGTGACATTTGAGTTTTAAAATACCCTCAACATTTTCCAATATGAATTTATTTTATATTTTATCTGTTTTTACTCCAAAATTCAGTTTTTTCTCCGAACGCGAAGCAGTATGTTATTATCGAAATTCCAATATCCTCTGTTCTAAGCTACTCAATTTTCATGGTATTTTGGTATCTTTTGGGACGGCTGTGTCCCAGGCAACTCTCGAGCAAAGGCACGGCCGTACCAAACTTTTCTCTAAGCTGCTCGCAGCTATTCCACCCTTATCTCTTCGCCAACTTTCTCTTAACCTCCTCTCTTGTCTCCAGAATACCCTGGCCATCCTGGACAAGCTGGACATTGACAGCGAGAAGCCGTCAGAGGAGGAGATCGCCAGGATATTCGGCTACGAAGAGGCTTATCATGCTGGCGAACTGGGGATCTGGCAGCGCCTTAAGCCACGCGTGTGGGCACTGTTTGATGAGCCCTCCAGCAGTTCTGCCGCTAAGGTGAGTTGGTTTTTTAATTAAGGGGCAAACGAGCAAACGAGTCACCTGATGGAAATTACCGTCGTCCATGGACGCTCGCAACATTAGAGCTGCAGGTGCGTTGCCGGATATTGAAGATGTTGCAGTTAATAAAGTTAGTTTTCTTGGCTTACCATGCGGGCGAACTGGGGATCTGGCAGCGCCTTAAGCCGCGCGTGTGGTCCCTGTTTGATGAATCCTCTAGCAGTTCTGCCGCTAAGGTGAGTTGGTATTGAAGAATGTGAGGTAGTGACAACTGCAATGATGAATCTTCTAGAAGTTCTGATGAAGGAACGAAGTACTTTTCGAACGGCTGCACTCAGAGATATCTATAGTGTATATATATAAAACTCAAAGGTGACTGACTGACATGGTGATCTATCAACGCACAGCCCAAACCACGGGACGGATCGGGCTGAAATTTGGCATGCAGGTAGATGTTATGACGTAGGCATCCGCTAAGAAATGATTTTGATAAATTCCAACCCCAAGGGGTCAAAATAGGGGAGGAAAGTTTGTATATAATAATACTTCTTAACGCGAGCGAAGCCGCAGGCAAAAGCTCATTTAATCATAAATTCATACTAATTTTATAAACGCGAAAGTCCGTTGGCTTGTTACCTTTTCACGCCCAAACCACAGAACCGATTTTGTTGTAATTTGGTATGGAGATACTTTCAGTCCCGGGAAAGGACATAGGATACTTTTTATCCCGGTAAAATGTACGTTTCACCGCGCGAAAATATGAATGAAGTTGTAACTTTAATTTAATGATGTCTTTGACTGTAGTCTGTATGGCGCTTATGTCAAAATCTCCATTTAAAGAACAATGGCCAAATCGTACCAGGTGGGCGGTGGCGTCCCGATATGCCATAATTAGCAAAAATTCCCTTATATTTTAAGGCATCGAAAATCATTAGAAATGTGTTTTTAAATAGCCACAAAAAAAAGATCGATATATTTTAGTTTCGTTATGTTCTGACAGCCGGCGATCATTCGCATTCGTTCTATTTTTTGGGTAATACTCTAGGAAAAATTGAAATAATAAGAAACGAGATCGCCGAATATACACTTGTAGGCTACACCGTAGTCGGGAAAAAGGTAGTTCTTAAGTCTGACCTCAAAATAATTGTAAACGTTATTAATTATTATAAAAAATCGTGGCTATTTAGACATAAATCTCAAACGGAATTATGTTTAGAGCATAATAACAACCAAATCTAACTATAGTTTATTTTGGGACATCAAAAATAAAAGTCGAGTCCGGCCAAGGGCGTCGCCAAGGGGGGGGGGGGGGCAGGAGGGGCAGCTGGAAATTTCGCCCGTTTGCCCAATTCTTTCATCACGAGCATGTACTGGTAATATGATTCGTTGCCTCGCTTTTTCCGTGTGCTCATTATTTCATGCATCTGCTTGCTATTGGCAGATTCCGGAAATTCTCGGATGATCGCGCCTTTTAGCTCATCGTAGGTACGAAATGTCTTCTCTGTTTTTAGCCACAGTTCTGCCGTTCCCGACAAACATCGACGGGCTATAATAAGTTTTTGTTGAGATGTCCACCCAAATATCTCGGCGTTGTCGTCGACATCTTGGCACCATCTTACCGATGAGTATGTCATGTCGTCGCCGGTGAATTTCGGCAAGGATTCCATCGAGCTCCATGGATTACCCGTAGTGGCTCCCTCGTTATTTTTGCTGCTCTCTGCCATGAATTCTTCGTCTTCACTCTTCTTACCGCCAAAACCTCGCGTCGACGTCGTGTGGAGGTTATGCCGGCCGGTCGCGTCGTGTGCCGGTGAATTACGTCTTTTCTCGTTGCGTCGTAAATCGTCGTAATCTTCAAAAATTTATTGCTCGACACTTAGACCTCATATCCCGGACGAGAATTATGTAGGGGAGGTCTAAGATAAACACCTTTTTTTAGCTAGATCTAGATTTATTTTATCACCCAAAATTACACAGCAGTTTTCGTTATGGCGTCGTGTGAGAGAGAGAGACATAGACGAGAATTATCCATAGATATCAGATCATATCATAGACTATACACAGACTAAATAAAGTTATTTGTTTATGGATTAAGCTAAGTGCATACTAAAAAATCCTACATTCATAGAGAATGAGAAAAGTATGAATTGTAGTAGGTAAAGTCAACTTGCCCCCCCCCTGCGCCATCGGCTGGCGACGCCCTTGAGTCCAGCTCCTATACAAATTTGGCCATGATTCTTTCCATTTGTTGGTACTCAGAGCCCGATGCTATTCTTTATTCGTATTTCAGTCGGTATTGTTGGTTCATTATAAATAAGAAAGGTTCGTTTGCATCGAATACGCTCCGTATTGTTAGATTGATTTGGCTCATGATACCGTATGACATGTAGATTATAGGAAGAATAAATCTAACTTTTAATCGCGGTTAAATGAAGGATTTTCACAGGGCTCTGTTATGTGTCTAGAGCCGCAGGAATCATCAAAGCAAAATTGTTCGTCATAGACGTGACATTTTAAAAATCGGTTCCGTACCGTTATAGAGCCTGGCCTAGAAAAAAAGGCCAAAAATTTTGCTTTTACTAGGCCGAAACTTTGTTGTAAATAAAAACACGTTTGTTGTATGGGATACCCTTAAGTATACTAATAACAAGTACTAAAAACAAAACAAAATATTGTTTTGATTTTGTTGTTATAGCGGCAACAGAAATGCACAATCTGTGAAAATTTCAGAAGTCTAGCGATAGCGGTTCTTGAGATACAGCCTGGAGACAGACAGACGCACAGACAACGAAGTCTCAGTAATAGGGTCCCGTTTTTACCCTTTTGGTACGAAACCCTAAAAATGCATTATTTTCGGACAAAATTTAGGATCGTTTAAGAAAACTACGACCGTTTAAGAAACGAATGTAATTACCGTCAGAAATCAGCTGTAATAGCTGGAGTTAAGGGTTTTTATTTGGGCTGGTGATTAAGTAGCACTTACTGACCCTCAGTACTTAATGAGAATTGAGGACATACGAAGGGTCGTTTTCGAGTGACAATGGCCCTTGTCTGTAATTGATCTTATTTAAGTGTATCGTTAAAGTCGATTATAGGGAATGAAATTACACTAACTATTAGAGCCAGTCCACACGGCGCGATGAATCGTCATAGGTCGACGCAGCGCTGCCGTTTGACGCATAGCCGGCCACACGGGCGCTGCGTCATCGCAGCGTTATTACGAAGCAGTCAACACCCCCTCCCGCTTCGTCTCGGGGGCTGCTGTCCATCATGTGTGTGTTGCGACGACGCAGCGCGGTGTGTACACCTTGGTTGTTTGTATGTAAAACAACGCAATGGCAGCGCTGCGTCAATGCAACGCTGCCGCAACGCGCCGTGTGGACTGGCTCTTATGGTTTTAGGTTCAAAAATCAACGAAAGATAATATATAATGTACTCATATAGCTAGTTTGTCTAAGTGTCTAAACACACCATGCCGAAGTTCCGCGGCGGAAATTCCGCATGATTGCGTCAGCAATGTCAAACGCATACAATAAAATGCGACGGAATTTCGGAATGGTGTGTCATCGGTAATTCCTTCGATCGTGGAAAAACGAGACACAATAGCCTTTCTATTGTTATCGCGATCACCGGTGCTCGTACGGGGCTTGATGTGCTAAAATACATTGCAGGCGTAATCATGCCGAACTTCCGCCGCGGAAATTCGGCATGGTGTGTTAATAGACACTATCCGAACGCGCGAACGTCCGAACGCGCGGTTTGGCGGCTACACCACGAGATGACGAGAAATGTGTAAATAAAAAGCGCTATTAATAAATAAAACGATACATACATGCTTGTTGTCTCGATGTGTAGCATAATATATGCCATACCCCGCATATAAGGCTGGCCGCATACACAAATTTCCGTATTGGATTCCCGAATTGGTTTTCCGTATTCGGAAATCCGAATGCATAGAATCAGTAGAAAATACAAATTAACTGACGCACATGTTCGTTTTTTCCAAATGGGACGAATTCCGCACGTACGTTTCTACTGCAAGTCAGCGTGTTCGCGAGAGAAGAAAAACGAACGTTTGTGCTAGTATCACGGAATTCCAATAATTCGACATTCCACATAAGGAAATCGAATAAGGAAAACGTGTGTACGCGGCCAGCCTAAATCCAGTCTTACAAAAGTTACAAACTAAATGGACAACGAAAACACAATACCTGTTGATTTTTATTTCTTTGGGGGCTTCAAGCTATGTCTTCAAAGGTGATTTGTAAATACATTCACATACGGGGACACGCTATTGCCAGTACTATCGAGGAAATTGATTCCTAGGCAATTGGCACACTTCGTCATTTGGTTGGGTTCTGTCAATTCAATACTAGTCGTGATCTGACGGCTAGGTTTGACGTAACCGACCAAAATGTAAGTCCGCCATCAGCCTAGGAGTCAACTTCTCTAAATATACATCAGTTATCTGATGGCTCCTTATTGGTAGATAGCGATCATACGGTATCACGTTATTGGTAGATATTGTACCTTATTCATAGTCTAAACACCCGCAACTCCGTCGCGCCAAATTTTTTGACGTGACAACGTCTTATAATTCGATATAGGCTGCGCGCACGAAAAAACATGACGCAATATGCGGCGTTACCTCGCTCTGAGGCGTTCCATTTGAATAGTTAATGGAATCAGGTGTTACTTTGCGGAAATCCATAGCTTAAAATTTAGTTTGTTATTATTTTTAGCAATATTCCGCGAAATAAACTTCCACCTTTAAGTAAATGAGTGAGTGCACGCATAGGCATGCGTACAGCATCTCCCTCCTCCCACACTGCCAAAGTCCCTGCCAAGGTTGCAAGGCCCCTCACCACCATGTAGGTTTTCAACCTGCATGGTGGTGAGGGGCCTTGCACGGATTTGCCAACATTATTGCTTGTGTGGTGGTGGCGTTTGCAAGTTCTTGCATGCGAGTGTACGCATAGGCAGTGTGGGAGAAGGGAGGTGCTGTACGCATGCACTCACTCATTTACTTAAAGGTGGAAGTTTATTTCGCGAAATATTGCTAAAAATAATAACAAAAATTAAATTTTTTTTTCGTTCCATTTGAGTTGTTTAGCAGAAATGTTCAGTCGGGGAAAATTGTGCTAAGCAGAAATGTACAGTCGGGGAAATGAGTTGTTTAGCAAAAATGTACAGTCGGGGAAAATTGTGCTAAGCAGAAATGTACAGTCGGGGAAAATTGTGCTAAGCAGAAATGTACAGTCGGGGAAATGAGTTGTTTAGCAGAAATGTACAGTCGGGGAAAATTGTGCTAGGCAGAAATGTGCAGTCGGGGAAATGAGTTGCTTAGCAGAAATGTACAGTCGGGGAAATGAGTTGTTTAGCAGAAATGTACGGTCGGGGAAAATTGTGCTAAGCAGAAATGTACAGTCGGGGCAATGAGTTGTTTAGCAGAAATGTACAGTCGGGGAAATGAGTTGTTTAGCAGAAATGTACAGTCGGGGAAAATTGTGCTAAGCAGAAATGTACAGTCGGGGAAATGAGTTGTTTAGCAGAAATGTACAGTCGGGGAAAATTGTGCTAAGCAGAAATGTACAGTCGGGGAAATGAGTTGTTTAGCAGAAATGTACAGTCGGGGAAAATTGTGCTAAACATAAATGTACAGTCGGGGAAATGAGTTGTTTAGCAGAAATGTACAGTCGGGGAAAATTGTGCTAAGCAGAAATGTACAGTCGGGGAAATGAGTTGTTTAGCAGAAATGTACAGTCGGGGAAAATTGTGCTAAGCAGAAATGTACAGTCGGGGAAAATTGTGCTAAGCAGAAATGTACAGTCGGGGAAATGAGTTGTTTAGCAGAAATGTACAGTCGGGGAAAATTGTGCTAGGCAGAAATGTGCAGTCGGGGAAATGAGTTGTTTAGCAGAAATGTACAGTCGGGGAAATGAGTTGTTTAGCAGAAATGTACAGTCGGGGAAAATTGTGCTAAGCAGAAATGTACAGTCGGGGCAATGAGTTGTTTAGCAGAAATGTACAGTCGGGGAAATGAGTTGTTTAGCAGAAATGTACAGTCGGGGAAAATTGTGCTAAGCAGAAATGTACAGTCGGGGAAATGAGTTGTTTAGCAGAAATGTACAGTCGGGGAAAATTGTGCTAAGCAGAAATGTACAGTCGGGGAAATGAGTTGTTTAGCAGAAATGTACAGTCGGGGAAAATTGTGCTAAACATAAATGTACAGTCGGGGAAATGAGTTGTTTAGCAGAAATGTACAGTCGGGGAAAATTGTGCTAAGCAGAAATGTACAGTCGGGGAAATGAGTTGTTTAGCAGAAATGTACAGTCGGGGAAAATTGTGCTTAGCAGAAATGTACAGTCGGGGAAATGAGTTTTGACGTGACAACGTCTTATAATTCGATGGAGCCGGCTGCACGCACGAAAAAGCATGACTCATGCGGCGTGACCTCGCTCTGAGGCGTTCCATTTAAGGCTTGAAGTGCAAGCGAGAGCGCGGAACGAGCGACAAAGAAGCACGTTGTCACGTTCAACTATCGTCAGTAAACCGACTTTACAGACAACCGTTTTTTTTTAAATTAAATAAGGGGGCAAACGAGCGAGCGGGTCACCTGATGGTAAGCAACTACCGTCTATATACGCTCTTTTCTTGAAGGTTTGCAGGTCGTATAGGTACGGAAATACTGCTGGTGACAGTTCGTTCCAGAGTTTTACAGTGCGCGGCGCAATTTCGTTTATCGCGCGGGTACCGTACATTCATCCGGGAATAAATCCTACCCTTCCAGTTTCCCGGCACTAAAAGTATATCTATCTGCAATTTGTTAAGCAAAATCGGTTTAATAGATTTGGGCGTGTAGATGTAACACACATAAGTCTTTCTGTATGTCTGCATTTTCACATTTACAATATTAGTATGGATAGATCGACTAGATGTCGCCCGCAACTTCGTTCCGTCAAAATTTGGAATAAAAGTTTCTTAGATGTCATTTCCCGGTAATCAAGTATTTCCATACCAAACAGATAAATCGGTACAGCGGTTTTGGGCGTAAAGAGCTAACAGACAGACAGACAGACACGTTGGCATTTATAATACTAGTATGGATTAGCCTTTTAGCCCGGTCTAATTAGACGCAAACCGTAAATTTTCCTGAAAAATAAAACTGCCTATGTCCCTCCACGTGGCCTATTCTATATCTGTGCCAAAATAACATAAAAATTGCTTCAGCCGTTTGTGAGATAAGCTCCTTCAAATAATTTTCCCCGTTTTTTCCCATTTTCCTCTGTTTCTTTGCTCCTATTGGTGGCAACGCGATGTTATATAGCTCAAGTTTTCCTCGATAATTAAGACTATCCAACAAAAAACGAATTCTTCATTTCAAAGCAGCAGTTCCACAAATTCTTAAGCTTTAAAATATAAGCATATTATATATGATTTTCCCAAACTTTAAGCCCGCCATTTATAAGGAATGGTAAGTCGTATGAAAAAAGTGTCTGAATATTTTTTGTAGAGAATTCTATGATCTACACTCTTGCCCTACCTATTTTTGTGATAAAATTTACAGTTTGGAAAAAAACCTTGAATAAAATTTTTTGCACAAGGAGGATAGCCGGGGACTTTTGAGGTTTTATTTGTTATGGTGTGTTTAACGTCTCTACCAATTTTCAGCTCTATGCGAATTATTCCGAGGTCGAATGTTTAATTTTCCTGGGGTAGGTATTAGTTTTGCCGAGAGAATCTTAAAATTGATTATCACTTGTATCAACATCAGTATTTATACTAACAGAACTAGGAAAACAAAACCCTTAGTTTCTATTAAGGGCGTGCCCCGAGGTCCAATTACATATGATAGAGAAGGTTAAATGGTCGTCGATGTCACATAAAATCTAGATTGACAATCACCGTAAACTCACAGCCAATTGTTTCTCGAGATTGCGAGCTCTTTATGTCGTCAATCCGTTGTCGTTTAATTATCTTGGTGTTTGATGATCGTGATTGGAATAGATTTAGATGTCTTTTGGGTCTGTTTTTAGTTTTATAAAAAATTGTGTCAATTTAGTTTTGGTAGTATGTTTTAATTAAAAAAACAACCGTGTTGCGTTCAAAATGACGACTAATTTATTCAGTGACAACTGACAACATATTTTGACAAGCACAGATTAAGGCATAATAGGACAAGTGACAGGTATACATTAGTGATGTAACGAATGTTGGATTTTTCACATTCGCGAATGCGAATGCGATTGCGAATATTTATCTTCAACATTCGCGAATGCGAATATTTTAAAATTTCAAAAAAAGCGCGCGTAAAATGTTTGACAGGTTTGACGTTTCGTTTGGCCATGTTTAAATTGAACATAGCCGAGCCGATATTGGTTAATTGAATTTATTTAGTCACAGAAAGTTCGTTCTAAAAGTTTTGTTTTGTTTTGAGGTTAGTTTTATGTTATTTTTCAAATTCAACTGTTAACATAACAAGTAATAGAAGTTTACTTTAGTTTAAAATAAAAATAATTATAGTGTTGTTTTTGAAAAAAGGTTTATTTACATATAGTTAGGGGAGGGCAGCTCAAAGTGGCCACCTTAACTTTCAATTAAAAGAAAAGACGAAATATTATAATATTTAAAAATAAAAAAATTACCACCAGATAGTGCATTTATTATATTTCTGATATGTATAATTCATATTGACCCAAATCTTAAAATTAGCTCATGATTCACATATTACTACAACCTGTCAAAAAACCGCTTCGCCCGATGGCCCGCCTAAAGCGGCCATAGGGGTAAGGGCAACGTGGCCAGCCCAAATGTTCACACGAAATGGTATTTTATTCTTAATATATAAATGTATTTTTTTATAAAATGAATGCTAAAAATGTATTAAAAATGCATTTATTAAAAAACAAATTAACAAGTGGTATCAAGTTGGTCTCAGTCTCCAAATTATCATAACTATTCTTAATCTGAAAAAAATAAAATAAAAATAAATCCATCATTTAACTCAGCGGCCTGTTGGCCTTCCCCAACCGCTACCGCTTCACGGAGAGGGGCTGGGTGGGATGTTCACTATGCGTCAGAACGCAAACGGCGCTCTGCCTTTATAAATAACCGAAATATTAAGCGTGGCCGCTTTACCTCCTATGGCCACTTTGAGCTGGCCTCCCCTAAGTATTCGTTGTTTTGTTTTTTATGTTTATATTTCATTCATTATAAATATATTTCATTCCTCAGATAATATATAAAGTATAATGAAAAAATATACATTCAAAGCCAAAGGTTATTATAAATACTTAATACATTAGATATTTAAAGTTTAATAATTTTATTTCAAGTAATTGTTTAGTTTTTTATCAAATAGAAATTGTAAACTTTGATAGTAAAGTAATAATAATATTATACTACTAAATTAATGCAAACCTTACATAGTTGTAACAAGGCCGATTAATGTTAGATTTGATAAGATTTCCGAAGTTCTTTTTTCATAAATGAGGCTTTAATTTAGAATGTAGAAGTATGATTTAATAAAAATATCTAAGTGTTATCTATTGTATTATTATTTCATATGCATGCATATAATAATTTCCTTTATGATTATTAAAAACATTCGCTAAATATTCGCATAATTTTTGCGAATGCTAATGCGAATATTGAAAAACACGCGGATATTTGCGAATGCGAATACGAATATCCGTTACATCACTAGTATACATAATATAATACCATAACTTAAGCTAGATGTCGCTACTAGTACATATATATTTTGGTATACAATCATTAATCAATAGTATATAAGTATTATGTATATTGTATAGTCAATGTTTAAGAGAGTGTTGAAAGATAAAATGGTTATCAACAAAAACTTGCTTGGAAAGAAGTGGCAAAAATTACTTTTTTTATCCTGGAGATAATTTAAACAAACTGAATATTTTTAAACCTAAAACTTAAATACCGTTGCCCAATTTTTTTTAACAAAACACAGACGAAAGATAATCGATATTTTTTTAAAGTCTGATAAAGCAATTAATTTACATTTATATAAGACTGATAGCCACTAAATTATTATTAATTACAGCGTGAAAATGTCAAGGAGAACACAAAATGACTTACCTATATTAATATTCATATTCACATACATAAACATGACCTGCCAACGCGTAGGTTTGTGGATCTCATAATAATATATTATCAATGTTCTTGTCTCAACTCATTTTGGCTGAAACTTGTTAAGTGTAATAGGCCCTTAAACAGGCTTTTAAGGGCTCAACAAACAGTCATGAATACCTAATTCAAAATACCTTTTTATCATTTTAATTTATCATTGAATAAATTTATTTCGAGTTTTGAATATTTAAATTTTTTGTTAATTTAACGAAGGGTAAACGTTTTTATAATTATTGTAGGATCTTTGCAAAGTTTTTGCTTGACTATTTAAGCTAAACGAAATATTTTTAATCTACCTCTTGTTTATTTTATGAAAAAGGTTAGATGGACCTCTAGATGCTAAGTGATAATGTTCACAAGAATATTTTCATGTTTGTATTTTAATCTTTAACATTATCTTATCGAAAAAAATCCAGATTGCCTAGTTTTTATGAGTTTAAGCACAAAAGAAACTGTAATGATTGCACACATAGTTTAACTTCATATTTACATAACAAACGACCTGCACATGATAAAGTAGGTAAATAACAAGGTTGGCTTAAATTGGCAAAAAAAAAAAAATAGGGGCAAAAATTAGTAACTGTCCTTAAGTTATAAAATGTTAGTAGTCTGGTTTTTTGGGTTCCGTACCCAAAGGGTAAAAACGGGACCCTATTCATGAGACTTCGATGTCTGTCTGTCCGTCTGTCTGTCTCCAAGCTGTATCTCAAGAACCGCTATAGCTAGAGTTTTGAAATTTTCACAGATTGTGTATTTCCGGTGCTGCTATAACAACAAATACAAAATAAATAAAAATAATATTCAAGGGGGGCTCCCATACAACAAACGTGATTTTTTTGCCTTTTTTGCTCTTATAATATGGCAACAGCTAAACGCTTCAAATTTTCACAAAATAATTATGTAATGATATTTGTAATTGAATTAATAATAATAAAATTTAAATAAAATAAATATTAACGGGGGGCTCCATACAAAAAACACAATATTTGCATACTTTCTGATTTCTCACTGTAACGGTACGGAACCCTTCGTGAGCGAGCCCGACTCGCACTTGGCCGATTTTATTCACTAGACTAACGTTTTCAATAATTATGATTAGTCGAGTACTAACTTTATTAATAGCATAATATTATACAGGATGTAACAAAACTAAATGATAATGCTTTAGGGTGTGTATGGGTCACCCTATATAGAGTTCGCTGTGAAAATAACAGCGCTGAAAGAGAAGTTTTTTTCATCTTTGTATGGAAAAATCCATGAAGCGCGGGGGCTTACCCATATAAATCACAAAAAAAATTTGCTCTTTCAGCGCTGCTACTTTCACAATGAACTCTATATAAGGAACACATACACACCCTAAAGTATTATCACTATGTTTTGTTACACCCTGTATAAGGTAGTTTAAAGGCTGATGTGGAGGGAGTCCTGTGTTAGACAGATCCAGGATATCCCTCCGTATACGGCTGAAGGCAAACCGCAGGTGGTTTTAGTGGGTAAACCCGAAGTCGGGAGTCCCGCAGCATGGTGCTTCAGCTTAACTGAGGCACATCCCCAACCCGGGGCACCCATAAAGATTTTCCCCTGCGCATAAAAAAAAAGTTTAAAGGGTGATTATCATTACAATTTAACATTTTCCTTAGACTTATTAGTAACAATAACGCCAATTATGAAAATTATTAAAAGAAAATTGCGTGCAATTAAAAAGTTAAGACAAAGCTCGCGAAAGCTTTTGAAAGTTCAAAAGAAAATTGATGTGTTTTTGTCAATTGTCCGAAAGTTTCGGGTCGAAAAAGTTCCGGAGCTTTTGTTATTAATTGTAAGTTTATAGAACCCTTGTCAGAGCTTTAAGCTTTCGGGTTTACAGGTTTCACGGCTTGCAGGTGTACAGGAAATATTTGGGTATGGATATTGTAATTGGTTTAGTTTGCAAATTGCTATAAATTTTAACACAGAGGTTAAGTTATTTGTTTTTATTACACTAATATCATATCAATCGATTTGTACCGTGTATTTGTTTCTTTTGCGAATTATAGTGTATGAATACTAAAAATAACTATAAGTAATTTTGTCGCGCTAATTAGTAATTTACTCTCTATCTCTCAAAACTGAATAAAATCAGTTAATTTTAACTATGTTACAGAGCCTATTCAGAATAATGATATTCATATAAACATACAAGCAACTCTTTCCTGGTTATAATGTAGGACATATTAATAATATTATGAACATGACTATAAAACATATTAAAGAAACATCCATACTTCCATATCAGCTATACTAATATTATGTTTTTCTGTCTGTCTGTCTGATTACCTCTTCACGCTCAAACCGCAGAACCGATTTTGCTGAAATTTGGCATGGAGATACAAGTCCCGGGAAAGAACATAGGATACTTTTTATCCCGGAAAATGTACGGTTCCCGCGCGATAAACGAATGTTGGCGCAACGGAGTTGCGGGCGTCATCTAGTATAATATAAAAATATTTATTAATATCACAATATTATGTTTTACAAACTTAATAAATTAAATTAGACCTAGATTTTGGGAATGCCAGCTAAATAGTAGATCATAATATATACAAAAACATTTATAAATGTGATATTAATATGTTCCATAAACTTAATATTATACTTAATATTAAAATATTAGACCTAGATTTTGCGAATGCCAGAGAATTATCTAACTCACGTTATTCGCTCCAACGAGCTCAAAGCACCTGATATAATTAACCGACATAGCCGGAATGCCAGGGAACTGTACACCAGTTATTATGCACACATCAGCTGAACCCGACTCTGTAATTATTCGAATTGACGTTGAAAGTCGAACTCTATTTTTTTGTCAATGCGAAAAATATTTTTTTGAAATTGGTGTTTTTGTGCTTTTATTCTTTATTCTAACCTAGTTGGTGAGAAATCAGGCACAGGACTGACTTTTTACGTGCCCATTCGACGCGTTCTTTTTGTCATTTGTTAATTCGACGCGAATTAACAAATGACAATCAGGTGATCAGCTGGCATTTTCTCCACTTTTCAACGCGGGAATCGAACCCACGACCCCCAACAGCCTCTACCTAAACCACTGCACCACGGAGGCGTTCATTTCCTTTCTTTTTAGAAATATCATGTTCGTGACGACTGTCTATTTCCTTCAATATACAATGAAAGCTAACCCGAATGCGATGGTTCCAATGAAATGTGCTCACGAAATTCGATAAATGATGAAAAGAAAAATGAGCTTTTCGTCTGGAAATGGAAGAAAGATCCATCTTTGTTCCATTCCTAACACAAATACGAAAATGTCGGTTCCGCTAAATAAATTCGTGCGTCAAAATAATTTGACAAATTGTTACCTACTGCAAGGTTTTTGGGGCAAGTTATAAGAGATAGCGACAGAGTTTCGATTTAAATATCACTTTATTACGCAGTTAAGATATGTCACTTGTATGAGAACAATAAAATATTACAACATTTTTAATAGTCGACAGTGCGAATTGCTATTAAACTTTGATAAGCGAATGCCATTCCTATTTTTGAGATTAATACTGAATTATGTATTTTATATATCACTGGGTTACTTCAAAAGACAAAAAAAAAAAAAGATTCAATATTATTAATGCAAGAAGAGGCACAAGCGGTCATTGATCTTATGAATAAGTTGTCTAGAAATGTTGATATGTAAAATGCTTGAATCGTATTTTGTAAATTTTAAAAAAGTCTGACATCTTATAAAGTACGTAGTAAGTATAGTGACGCTATCAGAAAAAGTTTAGTACTTACCTACTTACATTTCAAGCCTTTAAAGTCAAAATAGCCTTTTTCCTTGCTTTTTGCCTCGACATTCCATGCCGTATAATAATGCGTTTGCCTGTGTAACAGCTTGTAACTTATACCACAAGCTGTGGACAGGAATGAAAGAAAATAATGATTGATGATTTGACTTTTCAACTAAAGAAAAATCTGCGTTACGAACTACGTTAAAATACCGGAGCACTTTTTTGTGAGAATTTCCTTTTGCAATATCAATTTTTATTACTAAAGTTGCGCTTTTTGTACGAGGCCACATTGCTACGGTGCGTTGCGTCGTCAGAACGGATTAACGCATTGTATGCCACATGTTTTTATTTCATCTTATATCAGACATTCTGCCAAATCGCCTCCTCGCATCACATCATTTTGCTTATTTTCTCAAAAAAATATTAAGGCTCCCATACACGAGGAGGTCGGAATGGTGCAGGCTGACGTGACCAGCACATACACGCAAATGCACAAAACGAGTCTGGTCAAGTCGGTCTGCGATCAGTCTAATCGGGACGATCGGCCTCCCTGTGTATTATTATCAACCTTGGCCTTTGAGTGAATAGAACGTCGCGTCGGAGCGTCCGCACCGCAACGCAACTGAGCAATGTGGCTTCACTTTCCATAAGTCATTTTGCGAAAACCTAAAAAATCGTGTTGCGATCGTTAGGGAAATCGTATATTTTCAGCGCGGCACAAGTCGTTCTCTTATATTGACGTACTAAAATGTTTTCGCGTAAAGATCAGTTGTATCGAAAACTTAATAAAACCGAAATTGGTATTGGGATTGTGGAAGTATAAAGTGGCTGATATTAAAATTCGGAGACATGCCAGTTTTACGCGTTGGATGAAGCTACGTTTGAATGTATGATCACTTAATTTGACGACCTCTGTGGCTCAGTGGTGAGCGCGTTGGTAGCTCAAGCCGGGGGTCGCGGGTTCGAATCCCGCCGACGGAACAAAAAGTTTTTCAATGTTCCCGGGTCTGGATGTGTATTAATATGTGTATGATATAATAAAAATCTTAAATATATGTATAGTATAAAAAGTATTAAATATATTTCCGTTGTCTGGTACCTGTAACACAAGTCCTTTATACTATACTACTTAGCACGGTGCCAGACTGACGTGGTGTGAAGCGTCCATAGATATTATTATTATTATTATTATTATTATTAATGGTGGGGCGCAGCGGGGCGAGCTGCATTTGCAAAATAGAGCATAAAACACCCAAAAACAGCTGTGCAGTGTGCACATAATATTTCATTTTTTTTAATTAAACTTTATTTATGCCAAATTTTAAAGCTTATTTAGCCCCCCAATTACACAACTTTACCCATAAACTACTTATCATTGATAGGTTTAAGGTTACGTCACTTTATAGATAAAGTACTGAGTTATTTAATAACGTAAATAACGTAAATAAGAAATAACAATCGAAAACTTTGATGCAAGATGATACCACCTCTTATAGAAAGACGTTTGAGCAAGCGTCAGCGCGATGTAGGAGACGCACGGCCCCATCTATTATCAATTTTTGGAACTGACTTAATTTGAACAAATTTACGCATTTTCACCCCCTTACAACCCCTTTGTCCAGTTTAAAAGTAGCCTATGTCCTTTCTCTGGCTTTAGACTATCTGTGTACAAAATTTCATTACAATCGGTTCAGTAGTTTTGTCGTGAAAGTGAGACAGACAGACAGACAGAGATACTTTCGCATTTATAATATTAGTATAGATTGCTATTATTATCGTACTTTTTGAAGCCATGCTAGAAAATCACATCAAAAGGTAAAGTGACAAAAACACTGACGAAATACTAGAGTATCAGTGTTTTTGTCACAAGTCACAACCATGATCTATGACGCTATGCCTTCCTGACAGACACTATTTTTTGGTATATTGATGATTGATCGTCGTATGAGTTAGCAACAGTATCGTTCTTATTTATATGACGTTAAGGTCCAAAAGAGCATTGAAAATTGGACACTTTTTTATCACCGCCTCCTATATTTTCCCAAAAAAAAATAAACGTGTCCCGCGAGTTTGTGTGCCCTTTCTGTGGTCTACTCAATGTCTGTGCTAAAATAAGCAAATAAACTTTTATCCAAACATTTTCTGTGTGACCGCCGTACTTAATTATGATTAACCTTCTATTTAATGAAGAGTTTAACAGATAATATGCATGGGGCTTATGTCAAAATTTTGTATTAATCAAATGTAAGTAATTAATGTTCCACTCTGAGTGCGGCAGTGAGTGTCTGGCTGTTTATTACCTCTTCAAGTAAAAACCCTTAACAGATTGTAATAACATTTCTTATGAATTCTACTGTGTAAAGCTTTGGCGTACCATATAATATATTATGCCAAAGCTATAATACTGTATACACAATAGAAATAGTATGCCAAAGCTTAAAAGCGTGGTCAAAATATATCCCCATTTCGGAATTATTTGGGGCCATTTTGGGTATGACAATAGGCGGCGAATGTTACTGTAGAATGTAGATAAAACGTGGCGTATATTTTTTATATTTTGCGTGGGAGCCGATAGACAAACAGACGATAATCCGAAACCAAACACCAGCTGCGAGGGATTTTGTTTTATGCGTTGTTGTTGGGCACCTCCTGCAGTGCTTGGGGCTGCAGGGCACAACTCATTGCTTACTTGGAATACGAGTACTGGGCAAATGCCGTGCGTACCCCAAGTATGTAGAGTATCCCCCTTCCTTTGAATTTTTCCAAATCATTTGTAGGTATTTGGCTTCTAATCTGTGCTATGACTTGGATAGGGACGTTGGGATCGATTACTTATTGCTTTTAATTAATAAAGTAAGTTTTATTACTCGTACATAATATGTTACAAAAAAAGTTTGACCTTGATTAACAACTCGGAGACTTGACTTAGAACTTTGGTGTCATAATAAAAATTATTCCTTAGATTATGTTCTATTTAAATAATGGGTTTATTTGCGTTGGCCGGCACTTTTAAAATTAGCCCAAAATTGTATGGACGTTGGATCTTGTCCTTTGCACAGATTGTGTATTTCTTTTGCCGCTATAACAACAGATACTAAAAACAAAATAAAATTAATGTTTGAGGGGGCTCCCATACAACAAATGTTATTTTTTAGGCTTTTTTGCTCGTAATCAATAATGGCAACAGCTAGGCACTTGAAATTTTCATAAAGGCCTTAGTTATATGTCTACTTTAATAATAATGTTTAAATAAAATAAAAGTTTGAGGGGGGCTCCCATACAAAAACACAATTTTTGGCCTATTTTTCCTCTATAACGCTACGGAACCCTCGTGCGCGAGTCCGACTCGCACTTGGCCGATTTTTTCTTTCTTTTCAAGTTTATATTTGTATCTTCGATGAATATTATTAATGTACCAAGGTAAATAAATATTATATTAACTATTATATTACTTTGTGAATAATCATTAATCACAACCCATATAAGTGGGTATTATGTTCATAAGACGTCTGTCTTCACGTTTAAACCTGCACTGAACCAATTTAGATGAAACTTATTTTGGATATACTTTGCATCCCGAGTATTTATCTATAGAGGTACATATTATATGGAGTACGATTTATCCAGAAATATACCTAATATGCGTTATGACGGTTAACAAACTTCGGCAAAAAAAAAAAAACAACAAAAAATACGACCTGCAAACCTTCAAGAAGAAAGCGTATTCCCTCTTAAAAGGCCGGCAACGCACCTGCGTCTCTTCTCATGTTGCGAGTGTCCATGAGTGACGGTAGTTAATTTCTCGGTGACCCGTTTGCTCGTTTACCCCCTTATTAAAAAAAAAAACTTCATCATAATCTTTCTTTCCCAGGTGATATCGGGCGCGTCGGTATTCTTCATCTGCGTATCAGTCCTCTGCTTCTGTCTGAAGACCCACCCTGAGCTGCGCGTTATGGACCCCCTGGTGGACTTCCCTATCAACTCCACCATTATGGAGGGGCCGTGGGACAACGGGACCCCCCATGTCGCCTTCTTCTATATCGAGCTGGTCTGCAACGTATGGTTCACGATTGAGCTGCTGGTGCGATCCGTGGTGAGTGATTTTTGACTAAGAAGCAGGCTTAGCATGGCTATCATAGAAAGGTTTATTCTTACGGCAAAGTAGACAAAGTGATGGATTAACAAAGGAAGTCTGCAATAAGTATAGTAAGCATTTCTATTCGTTAGCATTTCTAGTGTGACCGTGCTAAGCCCGCAGGCAGACAGATTCTACTTAGATGTAATTTTTTGGAGGACGTTACAAGATATTAATACTAATTATATATAAATATGAAAGTAATGTATGTCTGTCTATCTGTCTGTCCTCTACACATTTTAATGGCTGAACCGATTTTAATGATCACGATAGTATAAAGATGCTTCGAGTCCCGAAAAAGGACAAGGTTTTTATAGCGGAAAACGAATTTCGATGCAACAATGCTGTGAAAACTCAAAATTGCGGGGAAAAAAAGATTGAAGATATTTCCAGTTTACGCTCACGTTAATTGTAGCTTTTTCCTGCCAAGTGGCTTTTGCAGGCTGACATAGTTTATGGAGTAAACATCATTTGAGATAATTCATTATTATTAAAGCAAAAACTTAAAACACTTAATTTGTACATTTCATCTTTACTCATCGAAAAACAAAACATCTTCTATAAGCGCTAAAACTTCAGAGGTATTGTTCAACGGAACTTGGGTTGGCCAACAAATGGGCGTTTAAAATAAATTGCCTATTAACCCCACAGCTATTAAGCAGATTATCCCACTAACCGTATTTAATATTTAAAATCGCCGATTCTTGGCGATAAGACGATTTTGGGTGAATTCAGTGTAGTGGTTATAGTAATTAGGGAATTTTCGCCAGAATTCAAAATTTCTGCTTGACCAAATTTTTAAAATGCTGACGTATCTTTATTATTATACTTAACATTAAAAAAACGCAATTAATGCAGACATTGTTAATCTATCGATTGTGTTATACTAGATGACGCCTGCAACTCCGTTGCGCCAAAAATCGTTTATCGCGCAGGAACCCTACACTTTTTCGGGATAAAAGTACCCTATGTCCTTTCGTGGGACTCAAAGTATTTGCATACCAAATTTCATCAAAACTGGTTCAGTGCTTTAGGCGTGAAGATCTTACAGACAGACATACTTTCGCATTTATAATATTAATAGCAATGGATGTTTGTGATCGTCCGAATCAGTCTTTTGATCGGCAGGAAACTTTGTTAATTGTACTTAATGTAAATAACCTTAATTAAACTAATTAGCATTCACTAATGGATAGATTAAGTGATTGTTTGGGGTTAATTAACAAATTAACCCAAAACTCTCTACCGGGAGAGGTTGCTTAGGGGGTGAGGTTTTATCGTGTTTAAAAAGATTGCCGAGGTCGATTAGCAACATTGTTACCGCAGTCTGGTATGCCTAAGGCCTATCTATACTTTTATATTATAAATGCGACAGTGTGTCTGTCTGTTACCTCTTCACGCCCAAGCCGCTGAACCGATTTTGCTGAAATTTGGTATGGACCTTGAGTCTCGGAAAAGGACATAGGATACTTTTCGTCCTGAAAAAATGTATGGTTCCCGCGCGATAAACGAATGGCATCGTCTAGTTTTATTTATTTTATATCGTAACTAGATTTATTTTTATTTATTTATTTATGTAATACAATTCTAACTAAATAATAGTATGGAAGTATATTCTTTTTCGTCTAGAAATTCTCTCAATCTTGAAGCGATCAGCCGCGAGATCAGCAAAGACAAACATTGGCACGAATATATTATAACATAGTATCTTGTATGTAAATCGAGGAATATTTGTGTCAATATTAGCTGTGTGATAGTATAAAGTTATTGTATGCTTTGATTTGGGTTAGATTGCGCTATGGAGAATTGTAATAAAATATTTATAAAGGCTTTTCATAGTTCATGCCCATTACTACAGTAGAGAATTGAAAAATGCGTTGGACCTGGATAGTATTATGTTAGTCTGGCTAGAATGTTTTTCTGCCTCAAAAACCCTCAATACTAAACTTTTTAGATTGCCGAAAAACCGATATACACCGATCGACAAATTATACAGGATGTCGTTGTTTGCCATATTATCAAGTATTTCGCCCATATAATTTTATTGAAGTGACCAAGTCACTAAAAAGTATGGCACCATGGCTACATCCATCGCTATCCCGTCGCACAAACAATGGTCGCCGTCAGTCTCGAGTTGTAATAATTTACTATTATTTATTCAACAAATGCACTTAGTAGCCGATTTTCAGACCTACTGAATATGCATATATATAGGTAAGAATCAATCAGTAAAGCCGTTTCGGAGGAGTATAGTAACTAACATTTTGACACGAGAATTTTATATATAAGATGTCGCTTTTAAAGTATAAGATTAAAGTTTAGCGATATTTACTTTCGATCAAGTGGTCTGTGCTTGTTTTGCTACATAAAAAGGCAGTGAAAAGGTAAAATTAAAGAACCATTTCTATACAGCGGTATCTTTCACGCTTTTCCACGTAATCTTTCCTTCCATACTAATATTATAAATGCGAAAGTGTGTCTGTCTGTCTGTCTGTCTGTTACCTCTTCACGCCCAAACCGCTGAACTGATTTTGATAAAATTTGATATGGGGAAACTTTGAGACCCGAGAAAGGACATAGGATACTTTTTGTCCCGGAAAAATGTACGGTTCCCACGCGATAAACGAATTTTGGCGCAACGGAGTTGCGGGCCTCATCTAGTAATAAATAAAACATACCCTCAATAGAATATGAGTAACTTTGACGACGCGATAATAAGTAAATAGGTATTTTATAGGTCATAAAACAGACAAAAATCATAAAGATACTCAGCCGGGGTTGTTGTAAGCCGTCGCACTTATAAAAACACACTTAGGACTCTGAATGTGACATAAAATATGAAATTTTTTGTACTATACTGGGCCATATAATAAAGAAACGTTTTTATTTTGTTTAATGCGTTTAGGAAAAAGAAAAAACTTAAGAGGTGTCAAGGGACACCCGAATGGAACGAAGTTATTTGTTATGTTCAAAAAACCTGTATGACATAATAATATTATACACTCAAAAAAATTATTAAAAACACGCCATCTATTGACGCCCAGGAATACTAACAACGCGTCGCTGTTTATTCTCAAGAAACACCATCTAGTTGACGCACAAAAAGTGTCGAGGTCAATTAATATCGTTCTGTCTAGCCTGTCTAGTTCGCCGAACGCGCGATAAAAAACTTCGTTCCAAAAGGAAGAGATGGTATTTGGACTACCAAATATTATGAGCGAGTAATTTCCTATTTCGAGGAAGGCCCCATTGCAATACGTCGCGTCGTAGCAGCGTCGACGCCCCTCATTTTACATGCATCCTTTTTCTCCCTAACATTATCAGTGCTTGTTATATTCTTATTTTATCTTCTTATTCTACATACTTTAATTAAATATATGCCACATTGATGCATTGTGTCGGTAGCGATGTTTAGACGCGCCAACGGACAGAACATGAAACGGAAGAATGAATAAGGCTGCGTTTCCACTGAAGCGGAGCGGAGCTTAGCGCTGCCCGAATTGACCAATCGTGCTATTCCAGCGGAATGACAGCGAAGCGGAGCGAAGATTTCGAGCATGGTGATTGGTCAATTCGGGCACCGCTAAGCTCCGCTCCGCGTCAGTGGAAACACGGCCTAAAGCGTGGTGACATCATCTTGAATTTATGTTGTCGCGCGTCACCGCAACGCAGCAACTGATTTGGCATGTAGAGCGTTAACCCAACGGAACAATATGAGTTTTCTTTAAGGCAACCAAATAGGTCCTAATTAATGTATGAAACTAAACTATATTTATAGTTGCGTACAGGATTAACGTTTTTGCTCACACCGGGAGCGGGGAAGTCTCGTGGTTTTGCGGGATCCCCGGCTTTGGTCCTTCGAGTCGGATTCCCACTAAACCGACAATAGTTTGGGGGCGTCCATAAATTACGTGAAGTGTTTTCTTGAATTTTTTGATCCCCCCCTCCCCCCCTGGTGAGATTTCGTGAGATTTTATACAACCCCCCCTCCCCCCCACAAATCTCACGTGAGATTTTTCAAAATGTGGGTTTCTTACGTAAACGTTTGGTTTGACAGTCAGTAGATTTTCTTTCGAACGAATTTGTGAATGATCTTAATCGTATAACGATTACGCTTACAATTAAATCTTAAGCACACGTACAATCTGGATGAAATGGACCAAAATCGTATTATTTTGTTGAGAAAAAAATTACGTGAGATTTGCCGAGACCCCCCCTCTCCCCAACGTGAGATTAGATGAGATTTGACTCGACCCGCTCCCCCCCTAAACACCTCACGTAATTTGTGGACGCCTCCTTTCCTGATATTGCATACGATTTTGAATTCACACTTAATGATAATAAGACTTATATTTCTAAATAGCAGCTACTAATTATTACGTGAACCACGGTATACTCACAGTAAACATATTACTTAGTACTTCTTGTACTGAGCTACACACATACACAAACTTTCGTATTTGTAATACTGTGTTACTTCCTAATAACTACTGAACTGATTTTGAGCTTTATATTAGGTTCAAGACATAGATTACTACAAAAAAAAGGTTAAGCACGGTGCATGTATTTACGTGAGGTACCGTATTAAAATTAACTAGACTTATGCCAAGACTTTAAATATTCAGTAAATATTTTTGTGTACATGTAAAGAAACATTTTCGGGAAGGTCTCTTATGCAATTTTTAAGCTATTATGTACATAGCTTTTATCACTGCCACTGACATGCCAATCATGGTATTCCGTATTCCAGCCCAAAATTTCCATTTAACTATCACTTAAGCAGTTTTAAGATCGACAAGAGTGACGTAACATATTACCTCAACAACTAACTGCGATCCGTCAACGTCACGACTAATGTAATTATTGGGTAACGTTTAATAGCGTAAGCCCACGGGAACCTATATTTTACGGACCTATTTGTTAGATAAAAACAGTATGCTGCTTCTTTCGTTGCTAGATTTTTTATTAATTGCGTCATTTATTCATATATTTTATAACTGTACTGATTGGTTAGTATTCGTCACAATTTTGAGGTACATACTAATAATCAATAGTACAAAGCGTGATTGGTTAGCAGAGATTACTATTAGAAATGAATTTTAATCACAGATGATAGTTCATTATGTTTGACTGTTTTTACGGTCATATAGGAAAACTTTAAAATCATAGTGACTACGGCCAAGGTATTCAAAACTGTAAATACTTTAATAATAAAACACAATAAAAATTTGGCGGAACATTTTCTATTGGCGGATTCACCAACGTTTTACTTTCTGAAACAAGATAATATTTCAAGAAAAACTCTATCCCAATGATACAAAAACTTCATCTTTTTACCCGCCCGAGTAATACGTTACCGAACCTCGATAAATCAGGCTCCACTTTGACTAATGTCCGCAAATAGGATCATCCCGGAATCCCGGAGTCCTGTACCGTTACCCGTCCCTTTAATCTTTTACCTTTTACGGGACAAAGAGCGGGCTGTGCTGATCGTATGCGATTGCCGATCTGGCCCTTTAGCCAAGACTTTTTTTATCGATTCTATAGAATCGCCAATTAAAATGTAATATGCTATCTTATCTTGGCTAAAAAGCCAGGACTAAAAAACTGGAGGTGACAAGTTTTCAAGTCTTATTCAGACAAGTCTTTATTTTTAGACGGTTTTTAGGGTTTTGTACCAAAAGGGTAAAATATGGGACTCTATCACTAAGACTTTGATGTCTGTCCGTCTGTCTGTCTGTCTCCAGAGTCAGACTGTATCTCAAGAACCGCTACAGCTAGACTTCTGAAATCACAGATTATGTATATTATCTGTTGCCGTTTTAACAACAAATACTAAAAATAAAATAAGCTTAATATTTCCTATACAGAAACACCATTTTTTGCCTACTTTCGCACTATAACGGTACGGGACCCTTCGTGTACGAATCCGACTCGCACTTGGCCCATTTTGTTTCTGTAAGTTGTAGCCTTGTTGCTGACAGTCATACGTCATGATGACAGCCCATCATTCAATATTCCACTTTATTAATGCCATATTAAAATACTAAAATATAACGGCTGGAACTCCGTTGCACCAGAATTTGTTTATCTCGCGGGAACCGTACATTTTTCGGAGATTAAATGTATCCTATGTCCTTTCCCGGGGCTCAAAGTATCTGCACACCCAGCTACATCGGTTTAGCGGTTTGGGCGTGAGGAGGTAACAGACACACTTTCGCATTCATAATATTAGGAAGTATGGATGTAAAAATTAGTATTTTAAAAAGATAAAACCGACTTCAAATTTTTGTACGTAATTAAGAATTAAAATTCCCTATCTCAAAAACTACTGAACCGATTTTGATGAAACTTGCAGTATTCCCTAAGTTGAACAATACCTAGTACAACAAAAAAAGAATCACTAAAATCGGACTTGTGGTTCCGGAGATATGCGTGCACAAACATAAAAACATACATACATACATACACTTTTGTTTGGCACATTTGTTCAGAAGCTGTCATAGATTAACATTATTTATAGATTATACAAAAACTGGGCAGTTCTGGAAATATTAAATACATGCGCGTCGAATTGATAACCTCCTTTTTTGAAGTCGGTTAAAAATAGAAAAACGTCAGTCTTGAAAGCTATTACGTAAACTTTCTATTAATCCTTCGATCGGGGATTCTTGGAAATGCTATTGTATTCTATTGTTGTCGCGGTCACCGGTGTCCTTATGGCCTATGGGGCTTGAAGGATTAAATTGTAAAGAGCAAAATCTATTTTGTAACCTTAGCAATCTGGGGGCACGGCAGTGCCCCAGAAAAGCCTTAAAGCAAAGGTACGGCCGTACCGTACTTTTCTAGAAGCGGCTCGGGGCTATTTCATTAATTTTAACAGCTTATGAACGTTTCTAATCGCCGATTTTTGTGAGCTCACGGTGTCACTCCTTGTAAAACAATACGGATAGAGTCTGGGAAGCAATTAAGATTAATTTCCATGTATGTTAAGGTTAACTTTAGCACTTAGGCAAACACTCGTGTTACATTATCCCTAAGTTAAGCTGTGCCTGTACGATCCGAAATTCCGTAATTCCGAATAACGTTTCAGAAGAGAATTATAAAATATTAACTAGCTGTCCCGGCAAATGTTGTTTTGCCATATAAAGTATTTCGCCCATAATCCTGGTGGCGTGATCATTGTTCACAGCATAAACACTTTCACATTAAATATGAAATATGTAATGTATTTATTATTTAGTATCCCAAGTACAATATAATATCTTATATATAATAATGTATATTTTTATTATTAATTGTGGCGTAAATTGCGTTACAATTGGACTTATTTATTGCTGAGTGTTTAGCTGTCCGTCCAACGACAGCAACAGCAGGAGTGCTCGTAAGTCGCTACAGAGTTACGCCTGAGTGGTGTCCTTTTTGGCACATAAGGCATTGCACTACCTACCATTCCCATGTAATACAACTGTAACACATGTACTTACTGCTTTATTTCAAGTTCTATTTATTGTTGTTTCTCATTGTATGTGTCCGGTTATATTCGTGTTGTAATGATATGTTTTAATGTTTGTATAAATTCTAATTGTTGATGTTGTAGTGTAATGTCCTATTTAGTCATATATACTTTTATTTATTTATTTTATTTATTTTACTGAAGTGACTAAATAAGTATGGCACCATAGCAACGCCCATCGCTATCCCGTCGCACAAACAATGGTCGCCGTCAGTTTCGAGTTGTAATACTTAATTTATTCAACAATTAATGCATTTATCAATATAAAAAGTAGCCAGTAGCCGATTCTCGGACCTACTGAATATGCATATAAAATTTGGTAAAAATCAGTAAACTCGTTTGGGAGGAGTACGGTAACTAACATTGTGACACGAGAGTTTTATATTTAAGATACATTGATAATACCCTAAATATCTAACAGTGAGAGAGCTGATGATGATGAGTAGCATACACACATACACACAGACAGACAGACAAACAGACAAGTTAAACTCAAAAGCCCCTCTGTTTTATTCGGGGGTTAAGAATCAGAGTAAGTATTTAGATATTTCAATCAATTCAATATTATGTAGTTACATTAACAAAAGAAAATTAAAACTATTTTCTTTGGTTTATTGTACAGAAGACCAGAGTAATTCTTTTCTGAATCCCCTCCAATCCAAAAATGTGTAAAATAGACCGAAAATATTTTTCTATATTTGTTGAGAATTTATTTAAGTGAGAGCTAAAACATTAAATGCATCGACAAATTAAAGACTTTTACTAGTCTTTGAAATATATTTAAGCTTCCTACTTAAAGCCAGAAAAAAATTGGGTGCTACTAATCTCACGTACATACTAAAGACGCATGCTGCGACCTATGTTTGGAAAATGCTTACCTGAATACAAAGAATATCAGTTCTTAACCTAATTTGTACTTTTTTCCTTTAAGTATGTTTTGGCAAATATAATTAATGAAAAAAATTTAATAAAAAATCAATTTTATTCTGTAAAAACCTAACCAAAAGAAATAAAATACAGATTTTCTTCGAAATATCCGTGAAAAGTTTGTGCTACATTTTCAGAAAATTTAATAAAGTAAAAGCTAAAAAGTTATACACATTAAGAAATAGAAGGCTTTGTTAAGCCTAAAAAATAATTTTAAACTTCCTATTTAAAACCAAAGAAAAATTGGAAAGCCATTTACCTGGTGAGGCACACAACAAGCACATTTGGAGGTATGCTCATCTACATACAAAAATATTAATTTTAAATATAAATTATATATAACTTATTTTCTTTCTTTGGAATATAAGCAACGATATAAATCAAAAAAATAATGATATATTTTATTATTTTGCTATATTATATTTAAAAGAAAGAAATATGCAAATTTTCTTCAAAATTTTTCAGTTTATGTGTTTACTTGAAGTGGAAGAGAATAATTTAAAAATCAAAAGCACAACTTTTCAATAGGTAAACTTTATTATTTATGTTATCAGCTACACATTCCTTTTTTTCTTTTCAATTTTCATCCACTATTGCAAAAATCGGAGGTTTGCACGATTTTTACGCTCTGGGAACTCCACTATAAGTGTTTTCGGTAAATAAGTTTGTTGCAAGAATGTTACAGTTCGGGTCAAGTTCTTTGTAAGTGTATTAACCGTCACTTGGGACGTCGGCTTGTGAGAGATATCGTGAATCGTGATTCAGATGTTGCAATGCCTTGGCTCGAATAAGCCGACTGAAAAGAAATAGCGTCTCCTTTGGCGCGTATAGAGCAGGTTATAAGAATGTTCTTTTACGTGGCCATGCCTTGGCTCGAATACGTGCTATATTGAATGTGCATGGCTATGCTTGTATTCATATGATTTCTCAGTAAGTCAACGCGATTTTTGTCCTTTAAGAGTCCGGGTGCCATCGCAATTCTCATACAAACGTAATACCAAGATCATTTGCCATACGAGAATATTTACCATATTTGAGTTATTATTCAGCTTAAGATAGTAATTAGCCGCGTACTGACCAAGCGAGCCGCCTCGCCGCGGCAGCCTCGCGCGCAGTTGTTCGGTCGGTCAGTACGTGCGAGCGCGCGGCAAACGTCCGAGGCGCCTTTGAGCATCGACAAAAAACCGACAACTTTTGGCTCGGCCGCGGCACCCTCGGGCGAGGCAGCGAGGCGGCTCGCTTGGTCAGTATGCGGCTATTACCTAGGTTACTGTACTAAGATTCACTGCAAAATATTTACATACCAAAGAATATGAACGATTACAATTTAGTATGTAAATATTGTATTACGTATAATATATTGTTTTGGTATTACGATTGTATGAGAATTGCGATGGCACTCGGACTCTTAAGTCACGCTTTAGCGTCAATGGTTCATTTAGTTGTCCCAAAGCATCGCTTACAATACACTTTAAAGGAGTTGAAGAGAAGCTGTGATTTTACAGAAAACCTTCAGAAACCTAGCAGAAATAATTGACAGCTAAGTATTCGTAACACGTGTGCTTGGCTCAATTTACACCGCCGCCGCATAATGAAATACAAAGGAAGCGTCAAGCGTGAGGTTAATCACTCATCATTACCCGACCTGACGATTTTCCAGACTTTTCCATGAAATTTTCCAAACGTTTTCCGCAAAAAGCGTTTTCTAGTTCACGTCAAGCGGACATATTCATGCCCTTTGACGTCCGAAACCGCGGCACGACAAAAATACAAAATATTTTATCTTTACCACTGGCGTAGTGTTTCAAATATTTCATAGTAAAACTTTACACTTTATTTCAAAGGATCCAGATATGTTGCGAACATTTTTAGCATTACTAGATAACGCAGGCAACTCTGTTGCGTCAAAATTCGTTTATCGCGCGGGAACCGTACATTTTTCCGGGGTAAAAATTATCCTATGTTCTTTACCGGGACTTAAAGTATCTCCATACCAAAATCAGTAATTTATCCATAGGCCTATGTAATTTAGCCGAGTTATATTATGTTAAGCCGTTACAGATAAGACTCTCTAGTTCACGAGATACATTGACTGGATATATATTTTTTATGAAATAAGGGGGCAAACGAGCAAACGGGTCGCCTGATGGAAAGCAACTACCGTCGCCCATGGACACTCGCAACATCAGAAGAGCTGCAGGTGCGTTGCCGGCCTATTAACGCTCTTTTCTTGAAGGTTTGCAGGTCGTATAGGTCCGGAAATACTGCTGGTTACAATGTATTCCAGAGTTTTACAGTGCGCGGCAGAAAGTTACGAGAGAAACGCACGATGGAAGACTGCCACTCATCAAGGTGATGAGGATGGTATATTTTTCGCGTGGGACGATGGCGAAAAGATGCAGGTGGTATGATTCCGAACAATTCCTCAGAGCACTCCCCGTGATACAACCGATAGAGAATGCAGAGTGAAGCTACATCTCGGCGTAATTCCAAGGGGTCCAAGCTGTTTGAAACACTATGGTAGTCAACAATTCGAGCGGCCCTTCGTTGGATACGATCCAGAGGGAGCAGTTGGTATTTTGGCGCCCCTGCCCAGAGATGAGAACAATATTCCAAATGAGGCCGAACCTGCGCCTTGTAGAGTTGTAGGCGCTGGTCCGGATTGAAGAATTGTCTCGCTGTGTTTAGAACACCTGACCAAATTAAGTAGACGATCCCCAATTAATCTATGATTAAATTTCTTTGATGGTACAATCCTTTGAAGTTCCTAATAGTGCCTGTAATTATCCATACTAATATTATAAATGCGAAAATGTATCTGTCTGCTTTTCTGTTACTTCTTCACGCCCAAACCGCTGATTGATTTTGTTGTCGGGATGAAAATACTTTGAGTCCCGGGAAAGGACATAGGATACTTTTTGTCCGGGAAAAATGTATGGTTCCCGCGCGATAAACAAATTTTGGCGCAACGGAGTTGCGGTCGTCATCTCGATATGATAAATAAAGCTGGGAACAAATTATCGGACGAACGTCCGCGGACGTTTTTATTGGATGCGGCTTGTTTCTATCTGATCAATACAAAATACACTAAACTGTATTCATTGTCTGACATAAGTCGCGGACGCGACCTTGTGCGTTCGGACGTCCGAACAGAATCTGGCTAGCCGGATGTTTTTGCATCCGCGGACGTCTGTCATTGACATATAGGTTAGATCTTTGACTTCTGCGGATGAACCGTGCACATCGTTAAGCCGCATCCATCAGCCGCGACTTATGGATGCATCCGATAATTTGTTTCTAGCTTAACTATACCTATGTTTATGATGATGCAGATGTTTTAACTTTTAACCCTTTTATATAACCCTCAAACGATATTAGCTATAAGCGAGTTCATCTATATGTTAATTCGGTCTATTAGCCTGCATCGTAACCTAATCGTTTCGTTATCGTGGCGTTGCGGAGAGTACCGTCAGCAGAATAATATGATGCATATTGTTAACAAATGGATGCATATTATTAAAAAAATATATATGCCGATTATTTTAAAAACGTATGCATATTATTATTTAAAAATGGTCACATTCAGAGCTGGTGTGATGATTATTGGTATTTTTCGCCGGGTTAGTTCCCGAACCGGTGGTAGGCAACAAATAAGTACAGGTATTCTGAAAGAGTTAATTGCTAACCAATAATTTTGAAACAAAACTTGTTTTATTGATAATATTGAATTTAATCAAGAGATTGACGAAAAATATGATGCTTATATCAGTCTCTTCATTAAATAAATGAAATTTGAAATGAATGCAGGTTACGACAGAAATTAAATGGAGTTTATATCAAAATCTTCATAAAATTAAAGTTAATTGAAACATTCAATCTCTCAGAAAACGAGCGCTAAACTGTATTTATATTTTTCTTGCTCCTTTATTTTTTAATTTAATTTTTCAACTTAATTAAGTGTAGAGCTCGCGGGTTCTCCGAAATTACTTTTCAGTGTTTCCAGGAAGTAAATATTACAAGCTGTACTAATTCATTGCAAAGTAAAAACTAAATAGATTGCTTGCCAAGCAAATTAAAACGTGAAGTATGTTTAATGTTGAGTACAAAATTGACATGAATATAATTTTCTGGTTTTATCTAGCATAAAGGTACTTCAACTCATATAATTATGACAATTTATTGTGTGTTTAATAGTTCATATTTTTGTACTTTTTTTATGTACATTCCCGGGAGCATTTTCTTATACCAAAAATCTAAATCCGTTTTGCAGTTTGAACGTGTGTGAGTTTGTGTGTTACCTCTTTAGCTAATAAGACTAAACTAAACATTTAAAATATTAGTTGTTCACTAATATGCGATGTGCGAGGCTTGGGAGTCCAAATAAAAATTTGTTGTCCGTGCGAATGCCATTTATTGAATCCAATCAATTATACTTAGTACCTGTTGCTAATATTATACAATACAATCAGCAGTAATATAAAGGAGCTTACACACTACAAATACCTATTTCGTGTTGTATTTCGTATTATAAATTTGGAAATATCTAAATTTCTATAATTTAGTTATTTCCATTTTTTTGCCGGCCCTACTCCGTAGCATACGGGACTCATATTTAAACATCACGCCTCGCTCTCGGGGGGTTTCTTTATTCAACACAATATATTTTATCGTCGTGTCGCTGAAAAACAAAATGATCCTAGCTATCAACGGGCTAGCAGGAAAATTGACAGCTACGGATTTGTAACGCTAGCAAAAGGTGTCATAAAATAAATTATTATTGGGATATTGGGTGACGCCTGCAACTCCGTTGCGTCAAAATGTTTATCACACGGTAACCGTCCATTTTTTCGGGATAAAAAGTATCCTAAGTCCTTTTCCGGGACTCAAAAACGGGACGGGAAAGTGTCTCCGCACTTTTCAGTACAATCGGTTCAGCTGTTTGGGCGTAAAAAAGTAGCAGACAGACAGACACACTTTGTATTTGTATCTACAGTTGACTATGGAAATATGGATTGCAAAATAGATAAAAAATTAATTCTTGTATTAAGAAATTTCATCTTTTTCCAATCACTTTAAATACTTGTCCACTCCGTGCAGCCAAAAAATTAAAGCGATTTTTCTTATCATTATCATCATCGTCATCGTCATCATCATCATTATCATCAGCCTATTGCCGTCCACTGCTGAACGTAGGCTTCCCCCAATGAGCGCCAACCATCCCGACTTTGGCAGCCCTCATCCATCTGCGGCCAGCTACTTTCTTCAAATCGTTGATCGTCCACCGTATTTTTGTAATAATAATAATTGGCCAAAAGTTTTGCAAGTAATCTATAGGGACGACAACGCATATGTGGTATACCAAAAAATACCTTAAGTATTATCATATTTTCGCCGGTTCTTGTCACAGGACTCGGATAAAACCAGTAAAACATGTTTCTGCAGTTTCCAGATAAGTTTTCAATTTCTAAAAAACATTTCTTTCACTTCTTATTTCCTTCAAAAAGTTTTTAACCTTTATAAAACCCGATATTCACTGCTCCCCTGTCAGAAAGCGATTCATAAATTACCATTACCAGGATTTTATGCTCACCGAGGAGGTGTAAATATTATTTTTTACGGATTTTATTTCGACCTCTTTACGTATGTTGCGGTAAATATGCAAATATGCGGTATCGGGGATAACGAACCGAATAAACCGATATGTTTTGCGATATAATCCGATATTTGGTATTTCGGAATAAAATCCTCCAATACAGCTAAGAATTATTGAAGTGAATAACTTCTTTAGCGGTGTTGTGCACTTTATTCGGGATGGAAAAATATGTTAAGGTCAATAATATACGTGACCTGCCCCTTTAGCATTGCCACAGTAGAAATGCGTAAGAATAGAAACACCGTGGAGATAAACTGAAAGTCTATGTCATAAACTTATTTATTTGAATTTATAGATCATAGTCTAGTGAGGGAGCCCTAGAACAAATTTTTTTATGATTATTAACAAGCAAATTTTTTGTGAGTAGCTACATTTTGATAACACGAACAACATTTTTATTTTCGAAAAATCTCGAAAGTGGTAGCTAACAGAGATAGAAAGGAAAGATCTATTAACCTACCAATATACAAAAAACAGCTGGCTAGGGTTCCGTTTTAGGGTACACTAGCAGTCAACCAAGTTTTGTTGATTACAGAACCCTAAAACGGAACCCTAACCACCTGATTTTTTGTTTATTGGTAGGTTAATAATTATATAATTTAAGTGTAACCTTGTCCTACAAATAAAACAATCCATATTTTAGGACCATCAAGTCAAAGTATGAAATCCTTTCTATCTCTGTTAGCTACCACTTTCGAGATTTTTCGAAAATGAAAATGTTGTTCCTCTTATCAAAATGTAGCTACTCACAAAAAATTAGCTTGTTAGTAATCACAAAAAAATTGTTCTAGGGCTCCCGTACCTACTATATGTCATAAAGTGGCATTTTATTTGATTTTTTGTCGGTCGCGTTTAGCCGCGGTAAAGATCGGAACGGTACCTTCAGTTTATCTCCACGGTGTATCTATACTTTCTCATTTCTACTGTGGCCATGCTAAGGCTGCTGGTCGAAAAAGACAGAGGAAGAGCCCGTGTGCGCAGCGTAGGAGAGAAAGTAATATCCCCCTTCTCTTTCTACCGCAAGGCGATAGCCACACATCATTGTTTTGCATTTGAAAGCCTGCTGCTGCTGCCTCTTTTTCCCTTCTACCGGCACTACCGGAGTGCAACCCGTTGTTTTTTCTAATCCATTAGACTCGTCATCGGATTTGAACCATAGTAAAATTTATACTATACTAGCGACCCGCCCCGGCGTCGCACGGGTAAGTATAAAATATACAGCCACTGAAAAAATGATTAAAATCGATAGCCTATGATCCTTCATGTGGTCTACTACTTCTTATCTGTGCCAAATAACATAAAAATTGCTCCAGTAGTTCGCGAGATAAGCCCTTTCAAATAATATCCCCCGTTTTTTCCACATTCTCCTATAGTCTTAGCGTGACAAAATATAGCCTATAACCTTCCTCAATAAATGGGCTATCTAACGCTGAAGAATTTTTCAAATCGGACCAGTAGTTCCTGAGATTAGCGCGTTCAAGTTAGCCCTTTCAAATAATATTTCCCGTTTTTTCCACATTTTCCTCTATTTCTTCGCTCTCATTAGTCTTAGCGTGATAAGATATAGCCTATTACCTTCCTCGATAAATGGGCTATCTAACACTGAAAGAATCATCAAAATCCGTTGCGTAGTTTTAAAGATTAAAGGGAACAAAGGGACATGAGTGATCGAAGGACATGAGGGAAAAAAAGCGACTTTGTTTTATAATAAGTATATAGATATATAGATATAGAAGATTATGTAATAGAAAATGTCCATACAGTCACAAAGTACAAACACCGTTTCGTTTTGGCCCATGATCCGTTTATAACGCTCAGAGAGCACTCCACTGTACCGAAACTGAGTTTACCACAGACCAGTACTCATGCTTACATAAGTGCTCGTACACTGGAGTACACAAGTGCAGATTAGGTACAGTGGCGAACAGTGCTTTTGATGTTGATTGGTACTATTGTTTTTGACGTTAGAGACTGTTTAAATTATGTTTGAATTCAGAATAATTCTGAGGTTCTTTGTTCTAATTTTGAATTAAAACAATTTGAATTTATGACAATAGCTGTTAAACCCCTTTCAAGGTCAGTTTGAAATTCACATTACAACATGACGAAGCGTTGCGATGCATGATATATTCAAAACTGAACTTTATTTCTAACACCACATGATACTTATTAGAATATTGCAGGATTGTCGGACTTGCCACCCTTTTATTAGTTTTTCTTATTAAAAAATGCATCGCAATTCGCAACGTTTCGTGGCGTTGCCATTGTAAACTTACCTTAACGCTTAACAAAAACCCAGTACGAACCTTAATCAACTACAAAAAAAGAATAAAGTTGTCAATTCTAGAATTTTTTTGTTTATTATCTAGTAAGGATGTTGTCTACCTAAGTATATACTTATATAATAATTTAAAATTTAGTTAGTTTATTTGTACTCTAAAATGGCTGAACCTTTTTTGTCCAATTTTAGTGTTGAAATATTCGTGGATGTCCAGCGGGGCTAAAATGGTCACATTTAACAATTCCTCTCAATCAATTCAGCAAATGAATTGCCAAAACTGTCAAACTGACGAATGTCTAATTAGTACGAATAACTAGACATAAATTTGCAAGGAGTGACCATTTTGCGATTTTTTAAAATTATTCATAGTATGATTCATAATATTATTATCCTAAGCGACCATTTTAGCCCCGACACAGTACGAATCTTTTTAACCGACTACAAAACAGAGAGGGTTTCAATTCTTCTATATTTTTTCTATTACTAATAAACTTATCTGTATCTTAAAATGTTGTTAGTCTCGCTAAAACTTTAGAACGGCTGGACCGATTTAGCTAATTTTAGTCTTGAAATATTTGTGGAAAAAGATTATATTAGGAGGGAAGTGATACGAAGTTCACTTAACCTGAACCTTTGTCCGCAGGTAGCACCCAACATAATCGAATTCGTCAAATCCCCCGTCAACATCATCGACTTTATTGCAACGCTGTGCTTCTATATGGACGTGGTCGTCGAACTGACGGTGGTCAAACGAAACATAGACAAATCCGATATCCTGGAGTTCATCTCCATCATCAAGATCCTCAGGCTGTTCAAGCTGACGAGGCACAGCCCTGGGCTCAAGATCCTGGTGCATACTTTCAAGGCTTCAGCCAAGGAGTTGACTCTGTTGGTGTTTTTTCTGGTGCTGGGTATAGTCATCTTCGCGAGTCTGGTGTATTACGCGGAGAAGTCGCAGGTGAGTTTTTTACACATATTATACAGTTTAGGGTGTGCATGTTTACCTTGTAGAGTTCACTGTGAAAGTAGCAGCGCTGAAATAACTTTTTTTCACTTTTGTATGGGCTAGCGCCCCAACGTCACGAATTTTCCCACACAAAAGTGAAAAAAAATAGTTATTTGGTCTTTCAGCGCTGCTACTTTCACAGTGAACTTTCTACGAGGAACACGTACACACCCTAAAGTATTATCACTTAGTTTTGTTACACCCTGTAATATGATTAGTTAAGTTTATTCCTACGATCGCGGATTCTTGGAAATCTATTGTTATTCTAGTGTTGTCGCGGTCACCGGTGTCCTTAATGGGGCTTGATGGGTTAATTAATAAGGGTAATGTATGGAATTCAATATAATACCAAATCAAAGTTAATTTATCATTTAACTTCTTGAAGAGAGGTTAATATCCAAGAAAGTAACTTATTCTACCACGCCTCTTGCAAAAAAAAGAGATATAGACAGTTTGGTATAATAATGATAATAATGATAATAATAATAATAATAATAATCGTTATTAACATCTAACATTTTTTACAAGATCCTATGAAGACTCTGACTCCCAAACTAGGCAATGCCTGTATCTTAGAAGTCAGTGGCTTCTCCCAATATTTTGTGTTTAACAAACGGAAAAATAGTTTTAATTTTAATTCTACAGTGCACTATAATATTTCTAAATGTAAAAAGGTGTATAAATATGTTTAAAATGGATACATTTTAAAGTAAATACGGTAAAACAAGGTTTTACCGTATGGTTACGTCACAATGTTTTATCCATATTTGGAACTAAAATTCTACTGACAGATAAGGACAAAACATTATGTAACTATAACTTCAGTTATCACATTGTGAATATTTTTATTAGAGAATTTATGTTATACTAATGTAGATCTCGCCGCAAACCCAAAAAAATAGTTTATCGCGCAGTCACTAATCATTTTCTACTACAAAAACTGTTTTATGACTTTAAGTATGTACAAAATTTTACATTTATCATGTGCTAACATTTCTAAGTCTTTAATAAGTGCTTAATAATATAATATTATTACCATAATAACTCATACGGTATTTTCGCGTCGGTGAATTTTGAGCAAATTCGTATGTTAATTCTAGCTGCCTTGAGCAATAAAGCGCACTTAAATTTGGTTTATGTTACTTAACACAAGGGATGTTCATTGCGTATGCAAGTTGTTTTATTAAAATTTAAAAAGAGGGGTTTTATAAGTTTAACCTGTCAGTCAACACCAACCCTCAGTCTGTGTATACTGTATAAGTTATAAATAGTGTATAACATAATATTTAGTTGTCTTTAGTAAAGTAGAAATCAAACAATCATTGGATGGATTTTGATCTAGTTTTTTTGTTTCAAAGTTAGGGTTGATTCAGACCGCAACGCGACCAACGCGTAGATATGCATTTCTAAATTTATATGGATTTGACAGATTTGCAAGACGTCTCACGCAATCTCTGTCAAATCCATACAAATTTATGCCGCGCCGCGCCTTGCCTCGCCTCGTCGCGTTGCGGTCTGAATTGACCCTTAAAAGGTAGAAATAAATTAAAATTTAAAAGGTAACCTAAAGCGAGTTTCTTACACCGGTTCTTCTCGCCGGGCTAGTTTCCGAACCAGTAGGCATTAATATTATTGTAGACTCGACGTTCAAAAAGAGCTACAATACTAATTTTGCTTTTTTTTCACTTGATTTCATTTTATATAACTACTTCCAACAAGTAATCAGGTTAAAAGTAAAGTTGTAAATATTATGCAAAAAGTTAATTGGACATGACGTGCATTCCCTTTAAGGCGTTGACAACTGCCAATGACCTTGATCTCGCATCACTCTCGCACCACTGTCGATTTTCATGCCAGAGAGACAGAGATGTGAAATGTTCACTCCGTAGCGTGGATACATTTTTCGTTTGTTAGAGGAAAAAATAAATATTATGGGAAATTTAGATGTCAGAACCGAAAATTAAATCGGGCAATCTTTGGATTTTTTTAAAAGGTATCAAATAAACAAATTTTTAAAGCATATATTGTATTATTACTTTAGTTAGAACTGTTTAAAGTTCCTGAAAGATGTGACTTTGGTATTTTTTTTCATCCAGTAGGAGTACATTATTTTATTATTTAAATTAGACAAGCTTTTCCAAATATAATCAAAAATCACATTTTTTTTTGTGCCAATCAATGAAATACATACGTCTAGAAAACTGCACAAAGATGTCGAATTGGCAGCTGTCTTCGCCTTAAGTGTGCTTTGAATAAGATTTTATTCATAAAAGAAGCTCATTTAGAGATGAAAATATTATTTCATTTTGCTTTAACTATCAAAAAGTTTGTAACTGACATCTTAGTTAATTTACTGACCTACTTTATTCAGCTGAATTGAAGTAAAGGAAAACATTTTAAGGCTTAAATTACTTGCACTTTAAAATCTTTTAGTCTTACATTGGTAAGGGCAAGAAGGTACTTTTAAATTTCGATAAAGGACGAACGACGACGACGACGAAGGAGTTTCCGTGAGTAACTTATATTTAATGTATACTTAACAAAAGAACATGGCAGGCATCATATTACAACATCTATATGTTACTGTAAAAGCTAGAAATTCGGTAAATCTTAAGATTTGAGTGTAAATCTTAGGATTTACCGACACGAGTTGGTAAATGTAAGTATTTCTAAAAATACGACGATATTTTCGAACATTTACAATTACAATTCGGTATATGCTAGGTTTTACTACTGTCAACTGGTAAATGTTGGTTTTGGATGGTTTTGGGAATAAAATAATGAGTAAATCTTAATTATTATTTACCTTAATGAACTATTAGACAAAACAGGCGGGTACATAACATAGTTATTATATACGATAGTAATATTTGAATACTAACCTACTTATTTAAATTTTTTTCATACAACATCTCTGAATTCGCCGGCATATTCGTGCCGAATCATGGCTCTCCCACGGTTAATACCACTATTATTATAACTTATAAGCATTAAGCAGCCTGCAGTGTCCCAACTCCCACTGCTGGGCAATACCACTTTAATATTTTTTAATAATATTAAATTATTATTTTAACAAAAAATTAAAACCGACTTCCAAGGTAAAAACAATAGTAATATGAACTAAAAAGTATTAAATAACTTTAATAGTGCCTTTTTCAGAATTCGTCTAAATGTCAACTATTTCTGTACTGTATCAGCTAATTTAATCGTGAGTTCAGTAATGTCAGATTATCTGAAACTTTTGGGACTGGTACCGACTTCAAAGTAATGAAGATTGTAGTATACAGTACAGAAATAGTTAAGATTTAGACGAATTCTGAAAAAGGCACTATTAAAGGGTAAGAGTTATTTAATACTTTTTAGTTAATATTACTATTGTTTTTACCTTGGAAGTCGGTTTTAATTTTTTGTTAAAAATAATAATTTCACTCTTTTTAGTTAAGTATCTACAAAATTAGGCTTTATGCGTAAATAACCAATACGAATGTTAACTATTCACATTATGTCACTGTAAGCGAAATTGTGGTAAATGCTTGCAGTTATCTAAGCGATGCTGCAATTTCCATACTTTTATCTTTAAAGATTCAGGAGTTCTGTTCAGTGCCTTTGGACCAAGAGACACTTTCGTATAAAATTTCTCTTATTCGTAACATATTATGTTTAACTTACTAGAAACAACATTTTAACCACTATGAGTGTTTTGATAAAATTCAAGGATTTTCCTCGATTGCTCATAGATCCCATCATCAGCTCACCACTTTCGTAATTGTTATACAAAATTTAGATTATATCCTATACAACAACACGAGAATTTTGAAAATCGGTCCACAAACAGCGAAATCATTATCAAAAACGTCTGCTTCGATGCAAAATATCACGAAAATTACCAATAATTGGGTCATAGTGTGATGACCCATGGCATAATGATGGTTGTGATGATGATGATTAATCAAATTGATGTATTAGCTCATGCTTTCAGTTGTTAAAACAACGCCGAAATCCCCGAACCTGTACCTATAAGCATTCAAAAGTTCTGTTCGGTACCTTCGGATCCAGGGTATAACCTGGTGCGAAATCTTACTTTTTGGTAGCATTTACCTCGAATGCTTCAGAAAAAATCGAAATCACCATATGTTTTCATACAAATTTCAAGAAGTCCCCTCGATTCCTCAAGGATTTTATCATCAGATCACCACTTTTGTGAACATGGTACCAAATTCGAGTTAAACCCTATACAACACAAAATGAATTTTGAAAATCGTACCACAAACGGCTGAGTAATCGTGGAACATACAAAAAAAAAAAGATACATACAGCCGAACATATTACCTCCTCCTTTTTGAAAGTCGGTCAAAAAATATAAAGATTTAAGGGGGCCTTCAGTACCAAAAACACAATTTCTGGCCTGTTTTTGCTCTATAACAGTACGGAACCCCTCATGCGTGAGTCCGACTCGCACTTGGCCGTTTTTTTTCAACATACACCGTGCCATTAACGTCAATCCTAAGATTTACCAACTATATGGCGGTAAAAGTTCGTATCGCAAACCTTTTCGGACATTTACCATTACGAATTGGTAGATCTTAGGTTTTACTACAAAATCTTAGGATTTAGCTTCGAGCTTTTACAGTAACATATACATATAATAAATCTGTAGAAATGAAAATTCTGTACATTAAAGATATTAAAAAAATAATAAGCGGAGGGTGTCACAACATCGCTATAGAAGCCGAAAAGTTAGTTATTTTGTCTGTCTGTCTGTCTGTCTGACCAAAGGGGGGGTCAGATTTTGTATCAAACTTTTTTCTTTAATGGATTACTTCATATTATTTACTGTGTTTTCCAAATTAGTATCTGGTGTATAAAATTTTCCCCCCAACCCTCTTAGGGGACAAAAGAGGGGGTAAAATTTTGTATCAACTGATGAAGTAGAAATACTTTATATGGCAAAACAACGTTTGCCGGGACAGCTAGTATTATAATATAATTAGCTGTCCCGGCAAACGTTGCTTTGCCATAATATAAAGTGTTTCGCCCATATTATTTTATTGAAGTGACTAAATAAGTATGTCGCCATGGCAACGTCGATCGCTATCCCGTCGCACAAACTTAATGGCCGCCGTCAGTGTCAAGTTGTAATAATTTACTATTATTTATTCAACAAATGCACTTATCAATATATAAAGTACCCAGTAGCCGATTCTCAGACCTCCTGAATATGCATATAAAATTTGGTGAAAATCAATAAAGCCGTTTCGGAGGAGTTCGTGGACTAACATTGTGACACGAGAATTTTATATATAAGATATAGAAGATGTTTGTGTAAACACCGTTGTCCTTGAAACCGTCAAATCAGCCCGTCAAAATGAACAACTTTTTCTATGAGAACAATGCTGGGAATTAAAAAAAATCTGTCTTCATACCCATACAAATTGTCGATCTGGGCATCCGTATGGGTATGAAGACGGCATTTTTTTTTTTGAGTTCCCAGCATTGTTCTCGTAGAAAAATTTGTTCATTTTCACGGGCTCATTTGATGGTTTCAAGAATAACGGTGTTTACACAAACACACTGTAGTTGATGTCCGCAGCTTCGTTGCGCAAACATTCTAATGTCGCGTGGGAACCGTACATTTTTCTGGAATAAAATATAATAGACCCTGTTCTTTCCCAGATCTCAAAATATCATAATACAAAATTTCACTAAAAACGGTTCAGCGGTTTGAACGTAAAGAGGTTAGTAACAGACATACAGATACGCTTTCACATTTATAATATTAGTAAGAATTATTTTATGTACAAGATAGATAATATTACTCTTAAATAAACATAAAATGCTTAGACGTCAGCCAACTTGTATAATACGAGCTTTTGCCCGCGGCTTCACTCGCGTTAAGAAGTATTATTATATACAAACTTTCATCCCCTATTTTAACCCCTTGGGGGTAGAATTTATCAAAATCCTTTCTTACCGGATCCCTACGTCATAACATCTACCTGCGTGCCAAATTTCAGCCCGATCCGTCCAGTGGTTTGGGCTGTGCGTTGATAGATCACCTTGTCAGTCAGTCACCTTTGAGTTTTATATATTTAGATTATTAGATTATGTTTATCGGAAACACACAATGAAAACATGCAATCGATCAGCGTTTTCAAGGTACCATTTTTCTCTTGTCTATTGACTTTTCAATATCGTCATACGATCCGTGACGCGCTGGAATCTTTACTCCCTCTACTTCTCCCTGTATACCTGCTTCTACCTCTATTACCTGGATCATATTTCACGTGTCAATCCATACGGGAACGACGTGACGGCATCCCTTTTAAAATACAAGATCATTTTGACCGTGACATGACATTTTACCTTGTCGATATTAAAGGGAGTTTTTATCTGGGGTTTTGGGGGTAAAAAGCGGAGATGAATCGAATTATAATATCAATGATTGAAGGGTATTTGCTCATTGTATCTCTTTCTATCACTTTTTATTAAGATGTTACCTTTCCGCATAACGTTACAAAGGTTAAAAAAGCTCGGGCTTTTCAAAAGGTTCTCATCTATAAATACGAAAATCCAACTAATGATATCGATTTTACGTTTTATTATTGAGAAAATTGAGATGCGCGATACTGAATCTATTGAAATATTTACAAAGGATTGATATGCTTACTTAATAATAGGGTGTCCATACTCCATTGTGGAGTACGTAGCATTTAAAACGGTAGCGCTATATTTTTTTAACGGGCTTTGGCCCACCACACATTCCCACCACTGTATCTCCTGTGTCGCCAGGATCGACAGCGGTATCCAACCACGCAAACCCTTTGATATGATCTCAGGGAGCCCGAGGGACATGCTTAAACTGTCTTGGGACCCGCAACGAAATTAATCAGTTGCGGGTCCCAAGACAGTTTTAGCATGTCCCTCGGGCTCCTTGAGATCATATCAAAGGGTTTTCGTGGTTGGTAGCACTATAGCGTACTAGGCTTCGCTAAAGATCAAAATTGAAAAAAACTTTAACCGTGCTTAGCTCGCCACAAGCAATTGAAAAACACAACTCTCCTGGCGTACTCGTGTAAAAACTGCCAGACCGCATTAGCTAAGCATTAAAAATTCAAACAGTTGTTGTGAAAAATTATTCTTACACTCCCCAGTGCCAACTGCTCACAATGCAGGCTCCTTGCCAGGGAAACTTACATCCAAATCTTATTAGTATTTCTAGAGAAATATCTACAAAGTCTCAAGTTTGAGCATGACTTGAGAATTATTATGATAATACTAGCTGTCCCGGCAAATGTTGTTTTGCCATATAAAGTATTTCGCCCATATTATTCTATTGAAGTGACTAAATAAGTATAGCACCATGGCAACGTCCATCGCTATCCCGTCGCACAAACAATATGGTCGCCGTCAGTTTCGAGTTGTAATAATTTACTATTATTTATTCAACAAATGTACTTATCAATATAAAAAGTAGCCAGTAGCCGATTCTCAGACCTACTGAATATGCATATAAAATTTGGTAAAAATCAGTAAAGCCGTTTCGGAGGAGTACGCTTACATTGTGATACGAGAATTTTATTTATAAGATTATCGAAACTGATACTGTTTTTTTTAAAGACTCGTTCAATATCAGGGTAGCGAATACAGGATATATGGATTATAATATAAAGTTGATAATATTTTTTGCAGATATAGTCCCGACTCCCGCACTCAAAATGATGCTGGATTTATTGAAGATTTTGATAAAAGCTTCATACATTTTCTGTGATTAAATATAATATTATGTTACCCCAGCTTAGCATTTCCATTTCATATAGATGAATAATATCAGAATATCATTAATAATGATAAAGCAAGCATAAAGTTACATCGATTTTCGTAAAGTTACATTGTGTTTAAAGCCAAACATCAGCGTTGGATTATGAGGTACCTAATTATCACATTTCATACTATGTTACTCTCCATAATAAGCTGCATTTAATTACACATTATAATAATTTAATGCTACATTTTAACCGTATTTATAATGTACTTAAAGTGTCAACTATAAATAGTTATTTTTAATGAACTATACATAGTTAAAAGTTATTTAGTACTAGATGTTCCGCTCGGCTTCGCCCGCGTAATTTTGAAATTTCACGGAAACCGTACATTTTTCCCAAAAATATAAAAATAGCCTATGTCCCTTCACGTGGTCAATTCTTTATGTGTGCCAAATAACATAAAAATTGCTCCAGTAGTTCTTAAGATAATAAGCAATTTGAAATAATTTTCCCTGTTTTTTTCCACATTTTCCTCTATTTCTTCGCTCCTATTAGTCTTAGCGTGATAAAATAATAGCCTATAGCCTTCCTCGATAAATGGGCTATCTAACACTGAAATAATTTTTCAAATCGGACCAGTTGTTCTTGAGATTAGTGCGTTCAAACACACAAACAAACTCTTCCGCTTTATAATATTAGTATTATAGACTTTGTGTGAAGATGTTGACAGAAAAGTAAAATAGAAAAGTTGTATGACGTTACAGAGCGTTAACAGCCCTGTGTAGGGTTAGTTTCACTATTACCAAAATCAATGTCGGTATTAATACATGTAAAGAAAAATGTATTTTTCTTTATATGCATTTTGCCGCTATTTAGATGATTATTTGACAGATCCTTCTGCTCTACGACTTCGATGTAATCTATGAAAAGAAAAGATGGCCGAATGGACTAAAAACTAGAAAGTATTATCATTGATTTCGGCGATTGTTAATTTAATAACATTAAATGTCGTTTCTTTGTTTTTTCCAGGTAAGATTTTGTTATAATTTAAATGTAATAATTAAAGCTTTATGTTATGTGATTCCACATATTTTGATTAAAATAAAAACTTTGTTTTTTCCAGAAACCCAATTGTGTTATTATTTACTACGTAATCGTCGAAAATCCTAAGAAGTAGCTTTACAAAACGCCATTTATTGTCAAGAAAAGAAAATATGGAAAGGTTGAAATTCGCATTCCAAGTAAAACCAACATCAGACGGAAAGTTGAACCACATTGCCATAACCTCAATCAGTACACAAGATGACAAGATTTTTCTGATTCCTGAAGAATATCAAGCAGTGTCACTCCACAAACATATACAAGCCAGTAAAACCTTTAGTACAGTGAAAAATACACTAAAAAAAGACACCAATCCAGAAATGTCTGGATAAAAACTACGGAGGACATTTTAAATACTTATGTGGATGAGGATAAAAATATGATTTTCCAGGACCAATTTCTCGAGGAGATAAGTCAAGAACAATTTGCTAAAACCAATACAAAAGTAACAGAAGTCGACCCAATTGTAAAGATTTTGGAAAAATTGATTGAAAGTCAGGAAAGAAAAGAAAAACAAAGTATGAAAAAACTGGCTGACAAATTCGTTATTGAAAAGTTTGATGGACGAAATACAATTAGTGCATCATATTGGATGGAGACATTTGAAAAGGAATGTGAAAGGTTTGGAATAGTAGACGAAGATGAAAAAATTGAAATTTTCAGATTATTTCTTGAAAAATCTTGCACAGATTGGTATGCCGCCATGATGATTAAACATAGCTTACAATCAGAGTGGTCCGAATGGAAATCAAGTTTTTTACAAACCTATGCCATTAAAAGTTGGTCAACAAGCAAGTATGCATTGTCTTTTAAGTATCAATCAGGCTCTTTGTTGGACTATGCTGTAAGAAAAGAAAAACTATTGCTAGAAGTAAGAAAAACAATTGATGAAGGGACATTAATTTATATAATAGCTGCGGGCTTGCCAGACTTTATAACAGACAGAATTAACAAGGAGGAGGTTGTGTATGTAAAAGATTTATTCAATGAACTGAGAAAGTTATAGCATCTAGTTTTAAAAAGAAGAATTTTCAAAAAGAGAGAATATACTAAACCAAATATAATAAAAGAAAAGTGTAGCATTTGTGAAGAATTAAAAAAAGGTGTACGTTACCACTCGGAAGATTTGTGTTGGTTTAATCCTAAGATAAATAATGAAAAGGATAAAAAGCAAATAAAACTCATCAATAATTCAAAGCTAGAATGTGAACTACAGTGTGAAGATAAAAAAAAAACTAACTGTGCCGTCATTAATTAAAGTAAAATTAGTACTTAATAACAATATTGAGATATTTGGAATCTACGACTCTGGTTCTAATGTATCATTGATCAATTCAAAGTTATTAAAGATAAATAATAAAGATCCTAACTTTAGTAACAATGCTAATTTGAAAACAATTAATGGCGTTAAAAAAGCGAACGGCATAATTAAAGTTAATATAAACATTTTTGATATGGAAAAGGAAATGAATTAGTAGGGGAGGTAGTGCTATCGTTTGCTAAGTCATTTCATACCGACCAAATTTTTGTCCAGCGGTAGCCTTATATTTATCAATCAATATAATCAGCGTCAGTCGCCGCACCCATGGTGGAATGTTCACTGAGAGTATTTCAAAGTTGTAAAAAAAATAGTTGCGAAAAGTGATTTTATACCGAATGAAACTTTGATGGATGATTATTGAGGTCATGTTTAACCAAAAAACCAAAAAATCACCGTCAGCCGTATTGCAGACGGGGGATTCAACGTCAGTCGCGTTACTGAACATGTAAAAATTTTTTGAATATAAAGTCATTTTATACCGTACAAAATTTATACAGATGAATGTTTCTACTTTGTATATAATAAAGAAAACCGTCAGTCGCTAATACGACGGTGGAAAAACAGCCAGCGATATAAGTTATAACCAATATAGCCCTACTTCGCGCTCAATGTATCCTAGGGCGTCGCGTAGACGACATTTCCACCTGCAAACATTCAGCTGACGGCGATTTTCATTTGAATTAACCATAAAATAGTCTCACATAGCAATTTTAAGTAATTAATTCGATAGTCAATATTTGTGAAGAAGAATGATATTTTTAATTTAAAAGCGCCATCTGTTGTCATATACTAAAACTAAAACGACACTTACCGAACCTAAACGTGTATAATCTCCCTCCCCTCTAGACTTTGACAGCAACCAGACGTGTTTTATTGTGCTCCGCTTAATAAAATATTTTTCTACATAAAAAACAGTGTAAATCACGAAAACTTTTATAACAAACTAATTAAAAGACACAGTGTTGTAAAAAGTGAAATAAAAACAGTACTAAATCAGCCGAAATTTAGTTATAAGACATATTTTGTGAAACAAGTGAAGTGAGTGCGGCCTAAACGTAAACATTAAAATAAAAAATATTTTCGTTGTACCGGCATGACGTCTTTACAAAGTACAACAGTATCACAGCAAGTTATATACGCATATTAACATCGGTACGTCATGAGACCATTGGCACAACGCAGTGCGGCCCGAGCGAAATACCACTAGACTAGAGTTCGATCCTGGCGATCGGCTTAAGTTATTTTAAATTATATTTCATTATTACTTGTCGAATAACTGATTTCCGTGTCATGTCACTATTAAAACGTACCCCTCCGAATAAAATGAACTCAAAGAACATTGAACAATATACAAGTCCAACGACTTCACGTACACCAACACACTACGACTCGGAACCCAACTACACCGAGAAAGATGAGTCCGAGACCGATTACATCAACAAAAACAGACGAACTGGCAAACGTCGAGCTGTACGTAGCCCGCAAACGTTTGACTCATCGCTACAAATGCATTCCCTAACTCAAAACACTATGTCAAGTGTATTGGAAGAGATGCGAATGCTGTTTCAAATGCAAACCGAACGACAGGAGAAACAGTTTGAAGAAATGAAAGCGGCACTAGAAAAGCAAAATTATGAGATAAAAGAAAGTATACAATTTTTGTCTAATAAATACGATCATATTTTAGGAGAAGTTGAAAAAATTAAAGAAGAAAAGAAACAAGAAAAAACAGATATAATCGAACTAAATGATAAAATTGAACAGCTTGAACGTAAAATACGTATGACCACCATAGAACTAAAAAATATTCCCATAAAAGAAGGTGAAACAAAAGAAGCCCTAACTGAGATTACACTAAATATGAGCAAAATTCTACAAGTACCTATGCAATCAATAGAAATAAAGGATATCTTTCGAATGCAAAATAAAAAAGCTGGAAACCCAATTATCATTGAATTTTCTTCATTCAAAACTAAGGAAGCAATTAAAACTGGCTTAAAAAAGTACAACAAAGAAAAAAATAGTAATTTAAAAGCATCTGATCTGAAGTTAACATCAAATAACAATGAATCCATCTATATATCAGACTGTCTTACACCAAAGGCCAGGAAACTGTATTACTTAGCAAGAAATTTTAAAGCTCGATATGGCTATAAATATTGCTGGACATCGCATGGAAGAATATTTTTACGTCACGGTGAAGGAAAACCAAAAGTTCGCATAGACAATGAAAGTGACCTCGATACTCTTTTAAAAAAAGACTGACTAGAACCTGTTTTTTGCATGCTTTATATTATAATAATGTTTATAGCTTTTAGATTACACAACAAACTTCGCTCTGTAAACCACAAGTTTAACGTAAATTTTACATCACACTCAATCATAAAAACTCATCATAAACTATTGTTAGTACTGTACCAAAAAGACACTTTAGTAAACCTACATAGTAATTATTTAACCCGACCACAAAATCTTATTGTTATACTAACTTTCACTACAGCTACCGTCTCAAACAAATCATTTAAAATTCGCAGCCAGAAATAATATAGATTTTTTAGACCACTTTAATATAACTGAATTTAATGCCTGTGAACCGGAAGAATGTCAATCTATTTTGCCACACCCAAATTTCTTACTTAAAGTACTTCATCAAAATATCAGGAGCATAAATAAAAATTTCTAACATCTTAACGTTTTACACAACAGATTGGAATTGGACCTTGATATTATAGTTCTGTCTGAATCCTGGCTATCGTGTGTAAACAACCTTCCTACACTTACTAGTTATAAAAGTTACTCAACTACCAAAAACTACAATCAAAATGACGGTATTGTTTTATTTGTTAAGGATGAATTAGAGTGCAAGGTTATTGAACCCAATTTTGTAGAAGCGAATTGCTTAATTGTAAAAATCGGAGATGATACAGCAATAATTGCTATTTACAGACCTCCTGGCTTTCGTTCGTTGGACAATTTTCTTAAGAGCCTAAATGATCTACTCGCAACAATTACAGCTTTTAAAAATATTATTTTGATTGGTGACGTAAATATTAATATTGCCGAGATTAACTCCGAAACGTCTAATTATCTTAATGTTTTGGCTTACTACGGTATGGTCCCAGCCTTTTACGCCCCTACAAGAGAGGACAGTTGTCTGGACCATTTGATTTTGAAGTCTAATTTAACATCACATACTTTTGTACTTAAAAGTGCTATAACAGATCACTCACCTGTACTTTTCTGCCTTAAAACTAAAAATACGACTACTTCCGATAGAAAATCAAAATATTTTAATAAAATTAAATTTGACACACTTTTGGACGAGGCTAAATTAATCGACTTCAGCAATATCTACAGAAACGACATTTCAATAGATCATTCAATGGACCTGTTTATAGAACGTATTCAAAATCTAGTAAAAAATAATACTGTTCAGGTTAAAAAGTCTAAAAGTAAAACTAATTTAAAACCATGGATAACAGTAGGCTTACTTAGATGTATTAGAAACAGAGATAGAATGCACTATAAAATTAAAAAAGATCCTAAAAATAGTATTCTAATTAATTCGTATAAAAGGTACAGGAATTATTGTAATCAAATTTTAAAAAAATGTAAACAACAATACGAGAAAAATGAATTAGAATCAGCAGGTAAAAATAATAAAAAAATGTGGAATGTAGTAAATTCAATTTCAAACAGAATCAAGACAAAAGAAATTCCCGTTGAACTTCTAAAAATCAAAAATACCCCAAAGGAGTCTACAGACTCCGTAAATGAATTTTTCGCTAATATAGGAGCTGATCTCGCAAACAGAATAAAAATAAGAACGAAGATATCAACAATTGCGGTAAATGATAATCCAATAAAATCCTGCTGTGATTCACTTGTACTTTTCCCCACCACGGAAAAGGAGGTTGATCGTTTGATTCGTGATTTAAAATCAGATTGTGGAGCTGGGTATGACGGGATCACAGCTAGTATCCTAAGAAATGTTAAAGATATTATTGTCCCACCTTTAACATTTATATTTAATAGATGCATAAATGAAGGAATCTTCCCAACATCACTAAAAAAATCTACAATAATACCAATATTTAAGTCCGGTGATAAAGAAAATATTGGGAATTACCGCCCAATTTCTATGTTGCCAGTTGTGTCGAAACTTTTAGAACGTATTATTAATAAAGGTTTAATACATTTTCTAGAGAAGAGAGGTATTCTGTCAAAAAACCAGTTTGGATTTAGAAAACAAAAATCCACTAGTGATGCTTTCCACAATTTGACAGAACACTTAGTGGATTGTCTTGACAGGAAGAATAAATGTCTCTCAATATTTATTGACCTTCAAAAAGCATTTGACACGGTTTGCCCTATCAAGTTAATAGATAAACTAGAGAAAATCGGTGTACGGGGAACTCCACTTTTGCTTCTTAAAAGCTATCTGCATGACCGACGTCAGACCGTTAGAATCGGTGATATGGTAAGCAGTGAGCTCCCTGTCAAATTTGGTGTTCCCCAAGGTAGTATCTTGGGTCCAACCCTATTCCTGTGTTACATAAACGAACTGTGCAATCTCAACATCAAAAATTGTAAAATAATTGCTTACGCAGACGACACTTGTCTCACATTCTACGGTCTCTCTTAGAATGAAACTTACCAATTAGCACAGGATGGCTTTAATATAGTAACACGCTGGTTGGAACAGAATACGCTTACACTAAATGCAATAAAAACGAAATATATTACATTTACCATTAGAAATTCTAAAGAAATGGAAAGCTGCCTAAAGAGACTCAAAATCCTAGCCCACTCCTGTGGTCTACAGACGTCTGACTGTTCATGCACAGAAATACAGCGAGTACCTCATATTAAATACCTGGGCATAACTATCGACGAAAAATTAAACTTTCACGAGCAAATAAAAAACGTTATTCAAAGGATACGGAAATTAACGCATGTGTTCAGATGTCTCAGGCATGTAACTGACTGGAAGCTTTTAAAAACAATATATTTCGCCCTCTGTCAATCCATCGTGAACTACGGCATAACGATTTGGGGAGGATCCGACAAAAAGATAATGCTGGAAGTTGAACGTGCTCAGAGAATGCTTCTTAAAGTGGCGTTATGCCAGCCACGTCTTTTCCCCACAGTAACTCTATATAAAATGGCAAACGTTTTAAGTATCAGAAAATTATATATATTAGAAGTAATAATTAAAAAACACAAAACAATAGAATATCAAGCATCAAATTCCATTCTTCAAAATCGTAGATACTTTCATATTTGTCCATCTATTAGAGTCAACACAAGTTTTGCCAGAAAATCTTACAACTTTAGAAGTGGGAAATTTTACAACACTGCAAATAAATTATTCTCAATTTATCATCTAAACACCCGTGAGTGCAAAATGAAACTAAATGAATGGTTGATGAAACTTAACTATAGTGAAACTGAAAACCTCCTTATTAACATAATATAGGTAGTGGCACTAATAATAATAAACTCTTAAACTCAGACACACAAACCCGCACAAAAACACACACACACACACACACACTCACACACACACACACACACACACATATATATTATAAATAAATAATAAGAAAGTTAGTAGGTAAATTAACCCATCAGTCGTGGCAAAACGAGACACAATAGCTTTTTCATTGTTATCGTGGCCGGATGTGGCCGCTTGGGGCTTCATGAATTAAAGTTAAATATAGGTACAACGATAACTCTAATTTTATAAATGCTTAGTGCTTTCGAAGAAATATTGTAAACAATATTATTGTTATTAATAATTACGGCAAAGTTGTTAATTATAGAGTAACTGGAGAGGGGGAGCCAGGAGTCCCAAGGCACAGGGTAACCTAGTTTGGGCTCCTGTCTCCCACACTGCAAGTCTAAAATGTTTGTTCATATTTTTGTATTCTGTTTTCATTTTTTCTGTGTACTTGTTGTGGGAGAAATAAACTTATTTTATTATTATTATTATTATTAATCTAGATATGAACCTTTATTGAGTGCGAATTGGGATCTTTTTAATGTCAATTCAATACCATTCCCAACAACAACTTTGAGATACTCTCAATTTTTATTCCACCACTTCTGAAGCAGCTGACGATCAAAGCTGTTATGTTTTAGTGGAATACTATTATTGTAACGATTTTCACTCGGTATGAAATGACTTTTTAAACTGAGCGCGACCTCCCCTACTAAATGTTTTTGTGATAGACAGAAAGAATTTTGACTATGACTTTTTAATAGGACTAGACTGCATAAAAGAATTTTACTTGTGTCAAGATGAAAATTTGAAAGTACATCAGAAACTGCTTGGTTATAAAATTTAAAAGTTTTTTGAAGAAAAAAAATAATTCAAATATAATAAACTTTAATGAACACTTATGTGAAGAAAATTTTCAAATTTACATAAATCATCTAGATTTCAAGGATCAAGCACAGATTGAGGAGTTGATATCAAAATATAAATCTGTTTTTGCAAAAGATAAATATGACATAGGGAGAGTAACGGGTTATGAGGCACACATCGATTTACAAGTGGAAAAATATTGCAGTAAAAGACCATATCGTTGCACTATTCAAGATAAGAAGGAAAAAGAAAAACAGGTTGCAAAGTTATTGGAAAAAAATATAATCGAGGAATCATATAGCCCTTTTTCAGCACCTGTTACACTCGCTTACAAAAGAGATGAAAATAAAAAGTCCAGATTATGCATAGATTTCCAAGAACTTAATAAGATAGTTGTTCCGCAATTGCAACCATTCCCTCTTATTGAAGACCTTATAGTGAAAACAAGAGACTGCAAATTTTTCTCTACGCTAGATTTGAACTCCGCTTTCTGGTCCATACCATTGCGTGTTACTGACAGATACAAAACTGCATTCGTTACACAGGAGGGCCACTACCAATGGACCTGTTTGCCGTTCGGTCTAAAGACAGCACCGGCCATTTTTCAAAGAATAATGTGTAACATTATACGAAAAAATAAGCACGGAGAATTTGCAGTAAGTTTTATAGACGACTTATTAGTATTTTCAAAAACATTTTTAGACCATATAAGACACCTAAAACAATTATTTTAAGCCATAAAAAATGAAGGCCTGAAACTCAAATTTTCTAAATGTATGTTTGCAGCACAATCAGTTAAATACTTGGGTCATATAATACAGAATAACTCAGTCAGACCGCTGAAGGATAATTTGATATCAATACAAAATTTCCCAATTCCAAAAACACAGAAACAGGTAAGGCAATTTTTAGGGAAAATAAACTTTTACCATAAGTTTGTGCCAAATATAGCAATAAAACTAGAGCCTTTGCATAATCTTTTAAGAAAAGGACAAATATTTAACTGGACTGAAAAATGTCAACAGTCATTCGATGAAATGAAACAAATTTTATGTTCTCAACCAATATTAACAATCTTTGATCCTAATCTCCCTATTCACATATATACAGATGCCAGTATACAGGGACTGGGAGCAGTCTTGAAGCAGCCACAAGACAACAATGAAGAAAAACCTGTTGCATACTTCTCTAAAAAGCTAAATGAAGTTCAAAAAAGGAAGAAAGAAATATATTATCTGGAATGCCTAGCGATTAAGTAATGTGTTAAGTATTGGCAGCATTTATTGATAGGTAGAAAATTTACTGTATTTACTGACCACAAACCGTTAGAAACTATGAACATTAAATCAAGGACAGATGAGGAATTGGGTGAACTTACATTCTATCTATCACAATTTGATTTCCAAATTAAGTACTCGCCCGGCAGATATAACATTGAAGCTGATTGTCTGAGTAGAAACCCTGTTCTTGGACCAAATGAAAATCAAGATGAACAATTAAAAATAGTAAACACAATAAAACTACAAGAAATCTTAGAAGATCAAGAAAAAATGAAAATATACAGTGCAAGAAAGATAAATTAATATCAAAAGACAACATATATTATAAGAGTAAAGAACAAAGACAAAATAATTTTATCTGAAAAATTTAGCATACAATTCATAAATAAAATACATAAAGACATGGGTCACTTAGGAATTAGGCAGATGCAAAGTATGATTGGTTCATTGTATACAGCGGAGAACATCACAAAGAACATAAAAAGAATTTGTGAAAATTGCTTAGTGTGTATAAAAAACAAATCAAGAGGACAGAACAAATATGGATTAATGTCACATTTGGGACCTGCCACAAAACCGTTTCAAATATGTTCTATTGATACAATTGGAGGCTTTGGAGGTACACGGTCGACGAAGAAGTATTTACATCTGCTAGTGGACCATTTTACTAGGTATGCACAAATTTTAACTTCAAGTACACAAAACTCAAATGACTTCATCAAACTCATAAAAAACTGTAGAGAAATTCATAATATTGAATTGATTCTATCGGATCAGTATCCAGGTATTAATTCTAAAGAATTTAAAGGATTTTTGGACCAGGAAAATATCTGTATAATCTTTACAGCAGTTAACTCGCCTTACTCAAATGGTCTAAATGAAAGACTTAATCAGACATTAGTCAACAAAATCCGATGCAAAGCAAATGAAAATGTTAAAAAAGTTGCATGGACAACCATTGCTCAAAACTATGTAAAAAACTATAATGAGACGAAACACTCAGTTACTGGATATGCTCCAAAGTACCTACTATATGGCACAGATGTATGTCTTTTGCCGAATGAGATGAAGCTGAAAAAGACTGAGAATGATTTAATAAAAAGGCAGGCAAAAAGCTTTAGAAAACACAATAAAATCACATAATTACAACAAAGAAATCTATGATAAGAATCGAATATGCATAGACTTTAAAGTACGTGATATTTTCTTTGTGGAGAATGGTAATAGACTTAATAGAAAAAAACTGGATGAATTGAAACTCGGTACCTTATCAAATTATAGAAAAAATATCAAATACAATCTACAAGATAAATACTGATCAAAAGAAGTCGGAGTCAAATTTTTTTCACATCTCAAAACTAACCCCAGCTCCTGATGGCATCTAGTCTGAGAGTTTGCGTGACTAAACACCTGATTATATTTTCTTTGGGGGGGGGGGGGGAGGGAGATGTAAAGAAAAATGTATTTTTCTTTATTTGCATTTTGCCGCTATTTAGATGATTATTTGACAGATCCTTCTGATCTACGACTTCGATGTAATCTAAGAAAAGATGGCTGAATGGACTAAAAACTAGAAAGTATTATCATTGATTTCGGCGATTGTTAATTTAATAACACTAAATGTCGTTTCTTTGTTTTTTCCAGGTAAGATTTTGTTATAATTTAAATGTAATAATTAAAGCTTTATGTTATGTGGATTCACATATTTTGATTAAAATAAAAACTTTGTTTTTTCCAGAAACCCAATTGTGTTAATATTTACTACGTAATCGTCGAAAATCCTAAGAAGTAGCTTTACATACAAATAAAATTAATACAAAAACAGTACGAAACTATTATTAATATAATATTATTTTTTCAATAAAGTCGCTTATAAAAACTTTGTTTATAATCTACAAATAAAAAAAATATATTTGGAAGTAAGAGCTTATAATATTTTTACGTGGAACGTCAAGCAGAATGAAAATTAAATCTTATGAGAAATTAGAGACCTTATTCCGTAATTCCAAAGGGTTCCGGGAATTTTCGGGAAAACGGAATTTCCGGTTAAACAGGAATGAGAAGTGGGAAGCTTATTACAGTTTTTTTAATAAACATTAAACAAACAAAAGAAAATTATGGGTGTAACAAATCAAAGTGATGAAACTTTAGGGTGCATATTATGTGTCCCCTATATAGAGTTCGCTGTGAAAGTAGCAGTGCTAAAAGAGTAACTTTTTTGTGTGGGCAAATGCATGACGCCTGAGTGTTGGCTTATATAAATAAATAAATAAACTTTCAGCGCTGCTACTTTCACAGTGAACTCTATAATATACGGGACACATACACAACCTAAAATAATATCGTTTTGTTTTGTTACAGCCTGTAGAGTGTAGATCTAAGTTTAAAATGATATACTTCATTTTTTTTGAGTGGCGTTCAATAATTTGAAGTATTTTGCCGAAAAGCTGTTTACATATTTTATGTATTTAATATTATTTAATTACATTTCACCCTTCATGCCCACAAAATTATACAATATCTGAATCAGAAATCAGTCAACTCCCAGTCTGCATAGTTTTCAAAGTCGTCAAATTGGCTATTTATAACTTACTAACTTCTTTCTACCCGCGGCTGCGCTTTGGGAATATGCTAGTTACAGTATCCCACAAGAACTGTACTTTTTCGAGATAAAAGGAAGCTCAAAGTATATTAATCCTTCGATCGCAGATTCTTGGAAATGCTATTGTATTCGATTGTTGTCGCGATCACCGGTGCTCTTAATAGGACTTGAAGGATTAATACGTTAATATAAAGCCAGCCAGCTAATCTACTACTATTATGCCAAATTTCATCAAAATTAATTTTTTGGGTAAAAAAGTTACAAACATAACTCTTATAAATTTATAATCCTTCATACTTATGTAATAACTAATAAAGTATCTCCATACCAAATTTCAACAAAATCAGTTCAGCGGTTTGGTCGTGAAGAGGTAACAGACAGACAGACAGACACACTTTCGTATTTATAATATTAGTATGAATTCATTATAATATTATGTTATAATAACAAATATGAATAACTTTCCCTGTTTTTCCTAGTATTTCACATTTTCGATTGATTCTTTGTTCCTATTGATCCCAGCGCAATGTTACCTTTTTATAGCCTAAAGCCTTCCTCGATAAATTGACTATCAAACAATTTTTTTTTCAAATAGATTCCGAAATTTTTTAGAGCGCGTTCGAACAAACTCTTCATCTTTATAATAAAAGCTAAGCATACAACTTTTCCTAGACATTCAATATGGGATGAAAACAACAGTGTACACTAAGCCTTACCGTAATGAAGACAAACCGTTTCCATATATTGCTGCGACTGCAGGCGTTAATATTTATAAGGCAAGTTTCGTTTGTGGTGGTGTGGCCGCGAATCAAGCGTCTGTGATAGCGGAAGTGATTAGCGTTTTGTGAAATATTTTAGATACCTATAGGTAGTTCAAGTTTTCATTTTCGTCATGTTTTACAAGTTATTAGGTCTCGAGCAGTATTGCCAACCCCCGAAAACCAAAAAATAGATTACGATTGACAAAAAACAGTAGGTGAAATGAAAATGCCACATTTTAAACTAACTACGTGACTTATTGTGTGATTAATCTCCTCTAATGGTCGATAGATACACTGATAACTTGTTTCGTGTATAATTATGTAAATTCTAAAATTAAAAAAGAAATGTTTTTTCATCTAAATTATTGTGAACTATGCTCTAGTTTCCTTTCTATTTCTACATTTTTAAACAATTTGCATACAAAATACGAAAATTTTGCTCTCACTGCACCGCGCCGTTACTCGCTGCGTTCATAGCCACACCACGGATCATCGCGCATCGGTAAATCCAACGCTCAATATTCCGAGATATACATAATAATAAAATTTCATCGCCACCGCTACCGCCTGTGCTCGTGGCCACACGGCTGTTTCATACCGCCTTCATTACGCGGCCGCAAATGTTTGGATATAATTAAATCATTCGTCTTTGTTTACATTTCGGTATAGGAATTTTTAGGGTTAGGTTTTTGAGAGACATAAGTTGAAACGAAATAATACATGACTTAAATAATAGCTATGCAAAATTAAAATATTAACTAGATGACGCCCGCAACTCCGTTGCGCCAAAACTCGTTTATCGCGTGGGAACCGTACATTTTTCCAGGATAAAAAGTACCCTATGTCCTTTCCGGGGACTCAAAGTATCTCCATGCCAAATTTCAGCAAAATCGGTTCAGCGGTTTGGGCGTGAAGAGGTAACAGACAGACAGACAGACAGACAGACAGACAGACATACTTTCGCATTTATAATATTAGTATGGAAGTATGGATTGGAATGGCATATTTTTTATTTAACTCAATGCTTAATATAGTTATTTTGCATCGTCGCGTCGTGTTTGCCTATCGTTTCGACGCGATGTTTGTAATGTTAAATATCAGATTTAATCAATCCTTCAAGCCCTATAAGAGCACCGGTGATCGCGACAACAATATAATACAATAGCATTTCCAAGAATTCGCGATCGAAGGATTAATATGCACTCTTCCAAAATTTTATTCCTTCAAAAATATAAAATAACAATTGTATAATAATACGATAATAAACAAACTAACAATATTACAAACTATTCGTTCGATAACAAACGGAAATGTGGAGTTAGATTTGAAAAGTTGTCGAAGGTTGTGATGGATGTGGAAATCCGAATGCAATTTATATTGCATTTTGTTGCAGATGAGATTTTTCATACGAAAACAATATTTTCTATGCAATTTATTGCATTTGTGAATTAGATTTATTGCTATATTGTTTATCTAGATTTGAAGTTTGTCTTTTCGTAAATAAATATGAACAATGCATCATTCAGGAGACACTATCAAAAATCGAATTGTGTGCAACGCAATTTTTACATATCAAGTCTAACCCTAGGCCCTTATTCACGTTGGATCACAATGCGTAACCAACCAGAATGATTGCGTCAGCTATCAACAGTATGCACCTGTGCATTGCACAATCGACGACAATCATGACCGAATATACTCGTAATCACCCATAATGGTGTGACATTTTTTATTCCTACACTTTATTTAATTAGGAGATTAAGGGCCCGTTCCACCACTTCCTGATAAGTGCCGGATAGGATATCCACCACTTAACATGACAGAGAGAGTTTGGAAAATCTGTCAAAAAAATTTGTAGATAGCCTATCCGGTACTTTATCTGGAAGTGGTGAAACAAACCTTTTAGCGTCTAATTTCTTCACAGGACAACCCCGACAACCAGTTCAAGTCAATCCCGCTCGGCCTGTGGTGGGCGATAGTGACCATGACCACGGTGGGCTACGGCGACATGGCGCCCAAGACGTATCTCGGCATGTTCGTGGGCGCGTTGTGCGCGCTGGCCGGCGTGCTCACGATAGCGCTGCCTGTTCCCGTGATCGTGTCTAACTTCTCCATGTTCTACTCGCATACGCAGGTAAGTGACCACGATGGGTGATATTGACCACGTTAAGTGACTTTTACCACGGCGGGCGATTTAAACTACCTACGTTCGGTGATTTTGTCAACGTTAGGTAATCTGACAGTTTTGATCACGATAAAAAAGTAAAAATATAAAGGAAGAAAAATATAACGGAGAATTACAGCGGTACAATATTTGGTTATTTTCCTCGTAGAATAAGTCAATATTGGGTACTGTCCAAGTCGTGAAGCAAGTTACAGATACACGAAGATATTTTAGAAGTCTTAGAATTCGTGTCGAATTTAGACTTTAGACTATACTAATTAAGTTTGGTTCGTTTAATATTGTCTCTCCACATTGGCCTTTGATGGACCAATAATAAATTTATGTAATTGTACAACCGATTGCTGATGATGACGATGATTGATGTCTACGATTGCCCATGATCGACGTTGCGAACGCACGGTTCGGCCGCTACACCGCAAGATCTCAAGCAAAATGTAACTAATAACATGGAGTAAAGATGCGACGCGCAGATGCATTTCTAAATTTATATGGATTTGACAGGTTCGCGAGACGTCTCACGCAATTGAAATCTGTGAAATCAATACAAATGCCACGCCGCGTCTCGCCTCGCCTCGTCGCGTTGCGGTCTGAATCAACCCTAACGAATTATTGAAAAAGCGGCGCGGCCGCGCTGTTACATAGGCTATAACGGCTACATCTCGCGTTGTAGCCGTCAAACCGCGCATTCAGGCGGACGCATATTATAAACCAGCCTAAAGAATGTCGTTTCAATAACGCAGTAACTATTTAGAAATCTGTGGATTGAGGCTATAGAAAAAAAAGGCTTATAAAGTGTTATTTAACACGCTTTGTCAAACTTTGTTATGCATTATACAAGACGCATAAAATTCAAATTAAGTGTCTGTTTTCGATACTAAAAATAAATCTAGATAATGATTAATGAACCTGAAAAGCTAATGAGTTGTGAAACCTACTTCAATAAATTATCGAAAAGAACGCACAAAAACATTCCTTATCGCTACAAAATAGAGTTTAGATTCCCGTGTATTGTTTGCTTAAGCTCCTATTTATTTTATCGTTCGATTTTTCAGTTCTCTTGTCTAAAATAAGTATTTTTAAGAGCGCCTCTGGGTGCGAAAATTATAGCTTTTATGGTAATAGCCCCTTTGGACTGAAAGGTGATATTTTTCGGTAACTACACTTAATGGGGTCTGTCTTTTATAATGTTTTTAAGATATCATTTTGTAAGAAAGCTGCGAATCTTCGGGTTAGGCTGCGTTTTCACCCGAGCTGAGCGGAGCTGTGTTGCGAGGAATGTGTTTTTAAGAACCAATAGCATCGCCGCGCTGAGCGATGTCATGGCAAAGTGATATCAACTATGCAATGCAAGGTTTTCAAAAACAGATTCCTCGCAACACAGCTCCGCTCAGCTCTGGTGGAAAGACAGCCTTGGGGCGTGCAGCAAATACGTCAGCATTCGTTGTACCGAAGAAATTGATTCATAGGTTAGTATTCATAGTTGGCAGACCAGAGACCTGTTTCATTTAGTCGGGTTATGTCAATTCAATGCTAGTCATGTCGACTGGGCTTGACGTAGCGCGGCTAAACTATGAATTAACTTGTCGATAGTACATATTTATTTGTATGGTATCACATATCGTACTGCATTGTCAAAATCACATTTTGTATTTTGTTATTGCAATGACAACGCATACGATGCGATCCGATTCCGATTCCCAAATCCCGAGGCATTTCCGCCATCTTATAATTACTGCAGTCGCCAGAGGTTTTAACCTCCGAAAATTGTAATAGTGAATGGATTTTTATTTTTGAGGTGTCATTTTCTTTTTTACACTATAACTTGCAAAGTATACCAAAAAATTTTTTGTGCTTTTAATTTTTTAGTAACTTAATTAAAAATTAATATTTCACCATATAAAACCGGTCCCGAAAAAAAATTTTTTTCTTGTTCCTGTTATTTAATGACTCTTATCCGATTGCTTACGTCGAAAATTAACCAAATACACGGGACTTGGCTTTTTGGTTGAGTGCTATCAACAAGCGTCTTTTTATTTTTTGGGTTTTATAGTGTTTACTGCAGAATAGTAATCATTTTTACATCTTTTGTTGAATTATCTTATCTTTGTTTTGTGTTTTGTAATATATTTTGTGTTTGTCTGACTGTAAGTATCTAGTTATAACTAGTTTTTGTTTTGTAGGCTAGGTTAGTGTATTAAACAATGGAGTTGGATACTGATCCACCGGATCCTGGTGGTGGTATAACAAATAGAAAAAGGCCAAATCAAGATATTAGCCAACCATTATCCAAAAAACCTACCAGCAGTTCTCATACAGTGCCATCTATACAATTAAGTTATGTAAATCCAGACTTCGCAAATAAAAAATTATACAGCCCTGAGGATTCTGGGCCTTACATAGTGCATGTTTCAAAGCCTGAGACTGAAAGCGGATCAGCCCTGAGTCCCATCTTATTCGGTCAGTTTCTTTTTAAAAATAACATTACAAATATTATGATGGATGGTATCAAAAAGATTGGACGAAACCGTGTATCCATAGAATTTAAATCGCATGAACACGCTAACAATTTCATTGACTTGCCCGCTGTATTAAGTGCTGGATATACTGTATCGATACCCTCATACAGTGTATCCCGCATGGGCATTATTCGTAATGTTCCTGTGGACTGGTCAATGGAGGAGCTAGTGGAGAACCTGCAGGTTCCGTCAGGATTTGGCAGAGTTGTGAAGGCGCGTAGACTGAGTCGCAGAACCATGACAGACCAAAATTCCCCTAACTGGATCCCTACCCAATCAGTGGTAATCACAATCACTGGCCAAAAACTTCCTCCACGTGTTTTTTGTTATTTTAATTCCCTTCCCATAGAAAGTTATCTTTTACCTACAATACAATGTAATAACTGCTGTCGTTTTGGACATGTTAAGGCACAATGCCGATCACCAGCCCGTTGTTATAAATGCTCACAAAAGCATGAGGGAGCAACATGTGAAACAACAACTCTTACCTGTTTGTATTGTGGTGGCCCACACGCGGCTAATGATGTCTCTTGTCCAGAGTACTCTAGGCAAAAAGAGATCAAATTAGTAATGAGTCAGGAGAGTGTCTCTTACTTGGAGGCTTCAGCACGTTTCCCCCGAGTAAGGCGATCCTTTGCTGACTCTGCCAGGACTTCTCCTTCTGCTATTGCTAGCATTTATAAACAGACAGACAGACAGACTATGTCCCCAACTAAAACATCCTATAGGAAAACAGTTTTCATTCCCCGCAGACCCATTCCCACCATGTCCCCTGGTTACGATCACCAGGCGCATAGAAATTTAATAGAGGAACCAGCCTCTCAAGCCCCTAATGGATGTGCATATCCTCTTAACCCAGAATCTCCCTCCATGTTATCCATGTCCCCTAATGATAACCTCCTCAATAACCTTTCTGTCCTATTCCTTGACCTCATCTCAAGGTTTAGCGACTCCCTACCGTACCGAACTCTAGAAAACCTGACCCAACTCGTAAAATTGCTGCCCAATAATGGCTCTCACTGTAATCCAGTGGAACAACCGCAGCATCAAGAATAAGAAACCAGATATTCTTCAGATAATTAATATTAATAAGCCATCTATTCTTGCCGTCCAGGAAACCTGGTTGGTTCCTGGTTCTCGTTTTCGGGTTCCAGGTTATGCCTGTTTCCGGGACGACAGGTCTGATGGCAAAGCTGGAGTAGCCATTTTGGTCTCCAGCCAATGTACATACTCTGTATATACCTTACCTGTACATAGTTCATGTTTTAATATTGTAGCTGTCCGAGTTGTAGATACAATTTTTTTGTCTGTGTATGTCCCTCACCCTAACCCCTCCATTTTTCACGAAATTTCTGCTTTAATCTCCTCAATTCCTCCTCCCCTTGTTGTATTGGGTGATTTTAACACCCATCATACATCTTGGGGTTCTCACTTTAATGATCCTAACTCCTCCTCCTTTATTGATTTGATTGATGACAATAATCTTGTAATCCTTAATGATGGTTCCCCCACTCGTCGGGTATCTCCCTTACAGAATCCGAGAAGTGTGGTTGATCTATCATTATGCTCCCCTCCCCTTTCCTCTTCATGCTCCTGGTCAATTATCCCTAATTCTTTTGGTAGTGATCACTTTCCCATAGTTTTAACAATAATGTACAGACATACAAGACTGCCCTTAACTTCAAACTCTCCCCGACTTAAGTATAAGGTTAATTCTGCTGATTGGGATCAATTTGCAGAAATTACCGATTCGGAAATTGGCTCAATCTCTCCCATCAATCCTGATAATGTTCTTGATTCATATAAAAATTTAAAAAGGATTCTGTCTCTAGCTGCGGATAGAGCTATACCGTTAAAAAATACCGGCAACCAAAAGACGTTATCTCCTCCATGGTGGGATGCTGAATGCACTAGGGCCTGTAAAAGACGTAAACAAGTTGAAAAGCTGTATTCCAGGTCAATGACGCAGGACAATTTTTTAAATTATAAAAAAGTTGCGGCAGAGGTGAGACTTTTACTCACAGAAAAAAAAAAGAAATGGTTGGCGTGATTTTTGTTTGAGTCTCTCACCTATGTCTCGTCCCTCGGCAGTATGGAGAAATGTAAGAAAATTTCGTGGAGCTTTAACATGCGATTACCGTCTGTCCAATGATGCGGCTGGATGGATAAATGACTTTGCTCAGAGGCTGGCACCCCCGTCAGCACCTTCTTTCGAGGAGTGTCACAATTTTATTTCTTCAACTCAGCCTTCGAATCATTTAGACGCTCCTTTTTCCCTTGATGAGTTTAGACTGGTCCTAGGTTCATTAAAGGATACCGCTCCTGGCAGTGATGGATTTCCATATTCGTTTATAGTTAAAAGTGGACCCAGTACTCAACAAACTTGTCTAAACATTTTAAATGCTTTTTACCAGTCTGAAGTTCCTCCGGATGAGTGGAGGACTCAGATCATTTTACCTATCCTTAAGCCAGGAAAACTTAGTAATGACCCGTGTAGTTATAGACCAATTGCCCTTTCGAACACCTTGGCCAAAATTTTAGAGCATATGATTAAAAATAGACTAGAATGGTTAATGGAGAGTAAGGGCATTCTATCCAGGACTCAGTTCGGTTTTCGAAAGGGCTTTAGTACCATGGATAGCTTAGCCACTTTTGTGACTGACATCCGTATTGCCCTTTCGAAAGGCGATCATGTGGTGGGAGTATTCCTTGATATATCAGCCGCATACGACAATGTCAATCTTCCGGTTCTCAGGCAGAAACTGCTTAATCTGAGTGTTCCAGTGAGGATGACAAATTATATTTGCAATAGCCTTTCCTGTAGATCCGTCACAATCTCTACTCCTAATTCAACCCTCCCTCCTAGATTAGTTTACATAGGACTCCCTCAAGGATCTCCTTTAAGCCCTCCCCTTTACAATCTATACACATATGACCTAGATTTATCTGTTATTAGTTTCTGTGAGATCAAACAGTATGCGGATGATTTATCTTTGCATGTCTCCTCAAAGGATATCAATGAATGCACTGCTCGCCTTAACTCTGCCATCAGTTACCTATACGATTGGTTGGATAGGCATGGTTTGTCCATTTCTATCCCCAAGAGTTCGGTGGTAGTATTTTCTAGATCCAAAATTATTCCTGACGTCACCATTCAATATAACCAGCAAGTTTTCCCTGTTAAGGATAGAGTAAAATTTTTAGGTGTAATCCTGGACTCCAGAATGTCGGGCGTTCATCAAGTCCATCATATTGTACAAAAATGTGAAAAAAACTTATACATTTTACGTTCCCTCAGTGGCGTATGGTGGGGTTCTCACCCTTACACACAAAAATTATTATATAATGCACTGGTTCGCAGCCATATGGATTATGGGTCATTTTTACTTGTACCTTGCAACAAAGCTCCCCTAAAAGATCTGGATAAGATTCAAAGTAAATCACTAAGGATTATCCTAGGAGCAATGAAATCGTCTCCGGTTAATACCCTCCAAGTGGAATGCGTTGATCCGCCGCTGAGTATTAGGCGACAGTATCTGGCAGACAGATTTCTTTTTAAAGTTTTTCAAAATTCTTCACATCCCCTTATTGGTAAACTAGATACATTGTCCCATTTAATTTCTTCCGGTAATAATAATTATTGGCTTCACAAAGAACCTCCCGGCCTTCTGGTTAGTTACCTTAAGATAACCCGTCTTCCTTGCCCAGTTTATCAATCCCTCCTGAATCCTCTTTTTTCCACCCCATTTGAAGCCCTAACCTTTACTCCAGAAGTAATCCTTGATTTCCCTATATCTAAGGGATCCCCTTCAGCCAATACACAATTCAAGCAGATTATTGATCAGCAATTTGGGGACTGGCTGCCGATTTTTACAGATGCTTCCAAATTTTCTGAAGATGGCTGTGTTGGAGCTGCAGTTTGGATACCGAAGGTTAATGTGATTTTGAACTTTAAACTACCCCCTGCCTCATCTGTTTTCACAGGTGAGGTACTTGCTATATATGAGGCAATCTCATTTATTGAGTCACATAGGCTAGACAAATCCATTATCCTCTCGGACTCCAGAAGCGCTCTGGAGGGTATCATGGCCAATCAATTTCGTAGTAGGATGAGATTTCCATTAATCTTGAAAATCAGGCGGCTACTCCTTAGATGCAAGATTCAAAATATTCAAATAGTTTTGGCATGGATACCTGGTCACAGCGGTATTATTGGCAACGAAAATGCAAACGCTTATGCCAAACAAGCTGTTACAACGGGTGGACTTAATCATTACCAACTATATTGCCAGGACCTGATTCCCAGTGCTAAAAAACACCTATACATTCAGTGGAATAGTGACTGGGTCAGATCTGGCAATATTAAAGGCAAACATTACTTTGACATACAAAGTAGCGTTCCAGTGAGGCCTTGGTTTTTTAGGTTCATTCGAAGTAGTAAAGCAGTATGTTCTACCGTTTGTCGAGTTAGGATTGGACATTGCTGCTCACCGGTATTCCTAGCTAAAATTAGGGTTAAGGACAGCTCTCTGTGTGAATGTGGACTTGACGAGGGTACCCTAGATCATATTTTTTTCTGCTGCCCTAGAAATCATCCCTCTCTTTATGATCTCCTCCCTAACAACATCCCCCGCCCTATAAATTTTAAATCAATCCTTTGTTATGTAAATAGTCCACTTATTGAAATTTTATGTACATATATCCGTTCTAACAACATAAAACTGTGATGTTTTACTAACCCATATATGTTTGTGTTTGTTTTAGATTATTCAACAGATAATCTACTAAATTAGATTCCGTTGTACCTTGTTGTTTCACCAGACCTACAATAGAGCAAAGTCAACACAGCCAGTAGCCACTCTGACATTGGCAACTCACTGAGGCCGCCATAATTAAAGAAGAAGAAGAAGAAGAACCAAATACACAATTTTTAAAAAAGAAAGTTTGCTTTGCTAAGCTAAATACAACTATAAGGTTTTTGCAAAGTTCTTAGAGATTAACGCTCGTCGTAACCAAGATAAAAGGGTTTGGGTAGATTTAAGGGGTGTAACGAAAAATGTGTTAAACTTACTTGTTGTGCGTATTTAATTTTTTGAAAATGCTTACCTGAATGCAAAAAATATCAGTTCTTAACCTAATTTGTATTTTTTTCCTTTAAGTATGTTTTAGCAAATATAATTAATGAAAAAAAATAAATAAAAAATAAATTTTATTCTGTAAAAACCTAACCAAAAGAAATAAAATACAGATTTTCTTCGAAATATCCGTGAAAAGTTTGTGCTACATTTTCAGAAAATTTAATAAAGTAAGAGCTAAAAAGTAATACACATTAAGAAATAGAAGGCTTTGTTAAGCCTAAAAAATAATTTTAAACTTCCTATTTAAAACCAAAGAAAAATTGGAAAGCCATTTACCTGGCGAGGCACACAACAAGCACATTTGGAGGTATGCTCATCTACATACAAAAATATTAATTTTAAATCTAAATTATATATTTTTTCAACTTATTTTCTTTCTTTGGAATATAAGCAACGATACAAATCAAAAAAAATAATAATATATTTTATTATTTTGCTATATATTTAAAAGAAAGAAATATGCAAATTTTCTTCAAAATTTTACAGTTTATGTGTTTACTTGAAGTGGAAGAGAATAATTTAAAAATCAAAAGCACAACTTTTCAATAAGTAAACTTTATTATTTATGTTATCAGCTACACATTCCTTTTTTTCTTTTCAATTTTCATCCACTATTGCAAAAATCGGAGGTTTGCACGATTTTTACGCTCTGGGAACTCCACTAAATGTGCCACATAAGAGACAGCTGGTCTATACCCCACCCTCTAGTCAATATTAATAATATTGTAGCTGCATGTGGCCCAATTATTATGAATAACTAGATGATGACTGATGTTTATCGCGTGGGAACCGTACCGTTTTTCCGGAAAAAAGCATTCTATGTCCTTTCCCGGGACTCAAAGTATCTCCGTACCAAATTTCAGCAAAATCGGTTCAGCAGTTTGGGCGTAAAGATGTTACGAACAGACACACTTTCGCATTTATACTATTAAGACGACGCTTTGATAATTTGGCTGTAGCGATGCCGATTTTTCTCAGCAATGACTAAAGCTAAGAAATTGAAGTTCATTGTCAGTATTCATCATGTCTTTGTATTTGAATTGCCCATAGCATAACACGATTGGACAATTTTTATAGCACAGAATAATCAATCGAAAAGACCTCTGTAAAAAAAGGGATTCCTATTTTTCCAACGGAGGAGAGTGATGTAAGGTTCCAAAATTTGTACATAAATTGGTTCAAGCATGCACTTTAATTTGTGCATAGCTTATATGAAATGTATTTATGGTTTTCAAATTAAGCGACAAAAACCATTTTGTCGCTCACGCCCTTTCCATTTTTTGCTGTTCCATTGCTTGTTTTCTATGAGAGGCCGGGCCGGCCTCTCATAGAAAACAAGCAATCTAAAACATATCCAACACGTTTCTTACTTTAATGCTGCGTCACCTTAAGTATGGATTACTGGTGAGTGGTGGGCGGTGGCATTATATTAGTTCATCAAAAACACCTAATTACCAAGTTCCAACATTATAGTTTCGGAGAAAAGTGGCTGTGACATACTCGTAATATGGACCAATAAATATGAAGAATCTATAAGAGTTCCTTTTTTTACCCGTTGGGTACGAAACCTCAAAAAGAGGAGGTTGACAGTAATTTATGTGAAGTATTCTGTCTACTTTCTGCCGCGCACTGTAAAACTGTGGAACGAACTGTCACCAGCAGTATTTCCGGACCTATACGACCTGCAAGCCTTCAAGAACAGAGCGTATTCCCTCTTAAAAGGCCCTGCAGCTCTTCTGATGTTGCGAGTGTCCATGGGCGGCGGTAGTTGTTTTCCATCATGTGACCCGTTTCCTCGTTTCCCCTTTTATTTCATAAAAATAAACTTTCGTATCTAGTCTTTCTGCACATTGCGCTGCCAATAGAATTTTAATAATGCATAAGATGTCGACTATTACTACTGCTTTTATTTACACAAGAAAATCCTTTTTAACTTTTAAAACGTTGCCATTAAAGTAGATTTTTCCCTCAGCACTGCTTTTCCGCTTTTAGCGTAGCAAAATTTGTCCTTGTACGATATTTTATAATGTTAAGAGTTAACTACTCAATGAGTTGAGTTTATAAACCGACATTACTAAAATTCAGGCATTTATACTATGCTAAGTACCTGATGGACTTGTGTTACAGGTACCAGACAACGGAAATATATTTAATACTTTTATACTATACATATATTTAAGATTTTTATTATATCATACACTTATTTAATACGCATCCAGACCCGGGAACATTGAAAAACTTTTTGTTCCGTCGGCGGGATTCGAACCCGCGACCCCCGGCTTGAGCTGCCACACACTCAACCAATTGAGCCACAGAGGTCGTCAAATAATAAAACTAAGTGATAAATGTATATATATATATATATATATATATATATATATATATATATATATATATATATATATATATATATATATATATATATATATATATATATATATATATATATATATATATATATATATATATATATATATATATAAAGTATGTTTCCCTGATATAGAGTTCACTGTAAAAGTGGCAGCATTGCTTTAGATTTCAATATTTCTATGAAAAGTTGCCCAAACCTGAAAAATACCCAGTATCTTAATATAGAAAAGTCGAACTTTTCTCTTTTACTACATGTTATATTAAATAATGTTCTCCACATTAGTGTAAATTGACAGCACGAACCGTTTTTATCAAATAACCTGACCTTTGACCGGTCTATAATAGTATCCAGGTCAAATAGCATCCAGTAAAACCTAATTTCTAGCTAGACCGGGCTTTTATTGAAAATTGAAACAATGATGTTACGTAATATCACGTACTACGTAATATTATTGACCATTTATTCCAGAGTTGATATTGAACATCGCACGCCTTCAATCTATCGTGCAATAATGCAAATTGTCAAATAAGCTGTTCAATAAAATTGAAGCGTGATATTGACAGTAAAATTGCTCGTCTAGGGGGCCGGTAAGAGGTTACATAATAATAATAATTTACATTATTGTAGCCTTCTACAAATATTCTAGAAGATTCTACTTAGTAGAACTTACTCAAGACATCTCAGAAATGAGTTTGATGCGTTTTAAAACTTTCCTTGTAGTTTGAGTGCCCGAGATAAGTAGCTTAATATCAACTTTGATCATAAAAATGAACACAAAAATATATTGTAAGTTTTAAAAGGTTTTCCATTAAATGAATTGGGTATTATACGTGACTGACCCTGCATGAGGGTTATATTTTTTGATTATAATAATTCTACCTATACATGGTGTAATATAGTAAAGTGAAAATAGTTTAAGGTGTCTATGTGTCCCTTCTATAGAGTTAACTGTGAAACTAGTAGCGCTGATAGAGCAACTTTTTTGTGATTTATATGGTTATGGCGTAATGAGTTTTCCCATATAAAAATTAAGAAAAAGTTACTCTTTTAGCGTTATTACTTTAAGATGAACCTTAGACAGGAGACTAATATATAGTCTAAAACATTAACACTTTGTTTTGTTACCCCCTGTATAGAAGGTATGGTATATTATCTGTATTTCGTTGGAACTCTCTAGAATCTAGATAATAAGCTGCTTGTCGCATTGAAGCATATGAGGTATAGTGAGATTTGCCTCAGGCATGTCACCGACATTGGGTATGTTGCAATCTTTTTGAGGTGAAAACTTTTTTGGGGCATTATGCACTTCTTGGAATGGGTAAAAAATATTATAATAAAAAACGTAAGTGCCTAGACACACTAGGCCGAAAATACGCGGCCGAAGTTCGGCATGATTACGCTTGCAATGCGCTACGCATACAATATAACGCGACGTAATTTCGGCATGGTGTGTTATCAGCAATTCAAAATACATTGCAGGCGTAATCATGCCAAACTTTGGCCGCGTTTTTTCGGCCTAGTGTGTTTACACACTAATACATAAGACGGAGGGAATGTAAACCGTCGGCGCAGCGTCACATATAAAGTAATATCCCCCACTCTTTCTAAGGTTTCGGTCAGCAACAATGCTGACCGAAATATATACAGACAGACAGACATAGCAAAGCAGGCATACAAATGCCTGCTTTGCTATTTCGTTTTCAGTACTATAATTCCTAGATTACCTTGTTAAAAAAAGAACCAAAAAGTTATTTTTTAAGGAATCGCTAGGTTTCTCAATTCCCATATTTTGTTAGCTTTTTAGTACTACAATAGTGTTTATTGACTGTGCATAAAGTAATCAATCAATTTAGAAGTGATGGGCTACTCCATAATTGCCCACCGACGGTCGCGCCTAGCGTGTCAATATTGACTTTGCTCTCGATTGCTATAAAAATGATAAATTTATTCATTACAATATACATTCTGCCTATACTTTAAAAATGTTGGACATAGCTTTGTTCGAGTAAAACCTTTTTTCGTGCAGGAACGTACATTTTTAACTGTATGTCAATACCAAATTTTATTGAAAAACCATTCAGTGTTAAAATACACATATAGTTTTCTAAATTGATAAATATTTATAATCTTAATATATAAAAATAAGTGGCATTTTTCGTTGTCACTTTATAACTCAAGAACGGGCTCACCTATCCAAACCAAATTTTCAGGGTTTGTTCGGACTATTTAGTAGATGGTTTATGTGAAGTTTGCACAAAATCGGTCGAGTGGTTCTTCATTTATCACGTTTTTTGTGACAAATGAATTAAATAAATGGTTAGATTTTTTAGACCGGGAAATATTTTTTGTTTTGTTGTATAGAGTATGATCGTGGATTGGTACCATGTTCATAAAAGTGGTGATCTCATGATGGGATCCAGGAGTAACCGAGGGAACTCCTCAAAATTCAAATGGAAATATATGCCGATTTTGCTTTTGTATGAAAATTTCCAGGCATATGTTACCGAAAGTAAGATTTTGCACCATGATATACCATGGTTCGAAGGTACTGAACAGAACTCCGAACCCCTTATAGATACAAGTTTGGGGGTTGGGGCGCTGCTTGAAGAACTGAAAGCATATGCTACTATGCAAATTACATTCATCATCATCATCACCATTATCATCACTACCACATCAGGGTCACCAATGTCACGTGACTGTGTGCGTTACGTTCTAGAGTAAGGTTGAATTTGTTATGTTCAATATTAGTGAGTAGCTTCGATGCGCTTCGACTTACGTTATGAGTAGTATAAATTGACCCTTAGTGTTGCGGTTACCTAGTGGTGGTAGTGAAGTCAGCTGATTATGAGTTTTCATGTTATGAAGGTGTATCCTGGATCCAAAGTCACTAAGCAGATCACATAAGTCTTAACAGAAAGCCCTTATAAATATAACTATCTTAAAAGAGTGAAATTATTATTTTTTCAACTGGATTGTCCCATGTTTAAATAACAATCTTAATCATAAAGTAACCAAAAATTGCATACGCTGATCATCAATTTTTGTAAATTTATTTTATTGGTGATGAAAATCGTGAATTGGATCAACGTTGTGCAATTATTTCTAATACAAGGTGAGAAATTATTCGTGAGCTACAATGGTTTTTCCATCAGCATAAGTGCCATGCCACATGCGGTGCGGCGGCGGCGCGGCGCCTGACCAGTGCCGCTCCGGTTTCCTACATATAAAAATGTATGGTATGGGATACCGCGTCCGGTGCGCTCCGACGCTCCGACACCGGAATCGGGACGAGGCGGGGAGGGGTGTATATATTGTTGGAGCTCGAGTCCATCGCTGCTACAGTACTGCAAAACGTTGTGGCGTGGTGTGTGGTAGGCGGTTAGTCCGGTGAGATGGCCTCCGGTGCGGCGCCGCACCGCGTCGTGTGGCATGGCTAACGTGACCATTTATTTTTTTTGTCAGGGCGGGACATCTACGGAATACACCCGCCCCTTTAATAGTAAGTATAGGTAAATACAATTGAGAATTTTGTGAATATTGCAAGTGCCATGCCTCTGCCATTATTGATAACGAGCAAAATATGACAGAATAATCACGATAGTTGTAATGGAGTGCGTTACTTTCAGTCATTGCAGGGGTATTTCAAACATAAAAATACTTTTTAATTGTCGTTTGGTCTGTTTGCGAAAGCGGGACAATTTCGGCCTCGCGGGGGACAGCGGGACAGACTGCCTGAAAGCGGGACTGTCCCGCCCAAAGCGGGACGTATGGTCACGCTAGGCATGGCTGTCACGCATTAGTTCAATAATTGTTTTAAATTGCTCTCGATCGTATGCCATCTGATAATCACAATTAATGTTTGTGGTGTGAATTTGAAAGAATCATGTTTTTCACATGGCCAACTTTATGTTGCCTGTTTCAGAGTGGGTACCCCCAGCCGTTTGGGGGTACCCACTCTGGAAGGTAAGTGGAAGTGGAAAGTAATTCGCACTGAAAATGGAAAAAAAAATTGTTTATCCAAATGTTTTGGATAAAGTTTTTAAATAGCTAGCAATTAATAAGTAATATATTTTTTAAGAAATGAATCGATATACTAAAATCTAACTGTTTTTAGGGTTCCGTACCCAAAGGGTAAAAACGGGACCCTATTACTGAGACTTCGATGTCTGTCCGTCTGTCCGTCTGTCCGTCTGTCCGTCTGTCTCCATGCTGTAACTCAAGAACGGTAATAGCTAGAGAGTTGAAATTTTCACAGATTATGTATTTCTGTTGCCGCTATAATAACAAATACTAAAAAGAAAATAAATTAAATACAAATACATCCTATACAAAAAACGTGATTTTGCAAGCATTTTTTGCTCGGTATCAATGATGATAAGAGGTAGGCACTTGAAATGTACACAAAATACTCAACTGTATTTAAAATTTAATAATTAATAATAAAATTTAAGTAAAATAAATAATTAAGGGCTCCCATACAAAAAATACAAATTTTTACTGTTTCTGCTCTATAATAGTACGGAACCCTTCGTGCGCGAGTCTTACTCGCACTTGGCCGATTTTTTGTATTATTTCACTTTATACGTAGCGAAGCACGTACCGGGCCGCTAGTTAGTAATAAAGTGACAAATATATCAATTAATTTCAATTAAAAGAAACAAACAAACAATATGTTTCGCACAGTAATTGTAGTTTTCTTTTAAAGTGCTACGCTGTGGTAATTGTACTAGTACTACGCTTTCGTAGTGGGTCTACGGCGTAGACCCTATGCTACGAGAGCGTAGCATACGACTGCAATCAGAGAGATTAAATTGTTACTTAACTTTAATTCAATGAAAATTTTGACACTTCACAAGTTTTCTGTCAAAGTCTTCATTAAATAGTGAAAATAATATGACAGATACAGTGCTGCTTTTAGTGATCAGATTTGATTTTTTTCATAGAATTTGAAACATGCCTAATGGAAATAAAGTACCTACTAGATCATGCTCGCAACTTCATTGCGCCAATATTCGTTTATCGCGCTATGTCCTTTCCCGCGACTCCAAGTATCTTTTAATAGTTCAGCGGTTTGAGCGTGAACCGGCAACAGACAGACAGAAACACTTTTACATTTTATAAGTATGGATATAGAAAGATGCTTCCGAATGTACTTCAAAGTCGCAACCGTAATGCAGTGACGTGATCCTACACTATACGAGTACTCCCTAACGACTTTAGCCTTCTCTATCATAGTGGGATATACTTGAATACATTTTGTAGTTTTACCATGAAACTTTGTTAGTTTTTTATCTATACTAATAATAGTTTTTATTATTCGTAGTATGTAATATTATCAATGAGGAAGTGCGTCTGTCCATCTGTTACCTCTTGATGCCTAAGCCGCTTTTTTTTATTAAATAAGGGGGCAAACGAGTAAACGGGTCACCTGATGGTAAGCAACTACCGCCGCCCATGGACACTCGCAACATCAGAAGAGCTGCAGGTGTGTTGCCGGCCTTTTAAGAGGGAATACGCTCTTTTCTTGAAGGTTTGCAGGACGTATAGGTCCGGAAATACTGCTGGTGACAGTTCATTCCAGAGCTTTACAGTGCGCGGCCGAAAGTTACGCGAAAAACGCACTGTGGAAGACTGCCATTCATCAAGGTGATGAGGATGGGAAGTTTTTCGCGTGGGACGATGGCGAAAAGTTGCAGGTGGTATGATTCCGAACAATTCCTCAGAGCACTCCCCGTGATACAACCGATAGAGGATGCAGAGTGAAGCTACATCTCGGCGTAATTCCAAGGGGTCCAAGCTGTTTGAAACACTATGGCCGCTGTCGCTGAACCGATTAAGCTGAAGTATGTAAAGTATCTCCATACCAAAGTATGGAGATACTTTGTGTCCCGGGAAAAGACATAGGATATTTTTTATCCTGGAAAATTTTACGGTTCCCGCACGATACACGAACTTTGGCACAACGGAGTTACGGGCGTCTTCTATATTTTACGTGTTTATTTTAGACGTGAAAAGCGCATGCCTTAAAATTTTACCATCAAAATACGTAAGTTTTGTACGACACGACGGTGAAACTTACGTTTTTGTTGAGATAAGTGACCGCCTAAGTGTCCCCTAGGGACACTTAGGCTCACAGCACACGTGATATCAACTTGGATATAGATCGTAAGCTCGTCCCCTCGAGTATTCTTCGTATAAAACTCCCTTTTGCAATGCAATAACGTAACATAATCACCGCGTATCGCAGCAGGCTCGAACCGCGCTTACGGCTCGGCGTCTCCTCACTTACGGCTCGGCGTCCCCTCGCTTACGCATCAGCGTCCCTACGTTAACGGCTCGGCATCCCAGGGCTTACGGCTCGACGTCAAAAGCCAGTGGTTGGAAAGCTGTAAGCGTGGTGCCTAGCCGTAGGCGAAGGAAAACGGAAGATCTTCCGACTGATCGAGACTGAATACTCGGTCAGGATCATAAAGTTAATATACCTAGCGAGTAGCGGAATAAAGAAACATAGGCCCGAGTAAGCGAGATGTCACTATCAGTAACACTGCGTGGCAAAAAGAGACGTGTGATACATGACAGCAGAACTCTTTTTTTGACGTCCAGTCGGCACTTATCGGCACATTGAAAATTTAATCTCATAGAAAGATGCTTGTGTAAGTGTATACGTACACATATTTTTACACACAAATGTAAATCAAATTCGGTTCCGTTTGACAGCTCGAGATTGTTGCTCTATTCCGCTAGGTATATTAACTTTATGGTCAGGATGAACTCACGTCATTTCAGACATTCTCTGAAAATGACGTGAGAGGCAGAAAAAGTGTCTTGCCGTCTCTGTAGAAACTTTGACAGCGCGATGCAAAATATATAATAAAAAAACTATGCTAATTAACGTACTGGTGAAAACGGGCATAAAACCCATTTCAACAATCATTTCATAAGTCAATAAAATCACAATCAATACACTGCAGAGTTCATAAATAAATGGAATATAAATAACATAAATAATAATAAAGGGCTCTCGGCCGGGAAATTATTGGGCATGCCGTTTAAATGTCATCAGGTGTCCAAGATATTAATGGTTTATTTGGGAAATATGGCGAAAGCTGATTAAGTTTGCTATTAATTAACTGGATATTTAATAATACAATATAATAATATTCTTTATTAATACTCATTTAAGAATATAAAATAGAAACTGATTCACAGACAGATGGCGCACCTAGGTAATTTTGTCGGATTGTCTAAGGGTCTATACAGACGGACCGCATTTCAACTGCAAACCAAACGCGCAGTCGGATTGCAGTTCAGTTGCAGTTGGCGTGCAGTCGTGTGAACTGTTTGGTTTGCAGTTCTATTGCAGTCGTGTCAACTGCATTCAAACTGCACTTTAACTGCTATTTGCGGTTGGATTGCAGTTGAAATGCGGTCCGTCTGTAAAGACCCTTACCTAGCGGTCAGATCATGATGATTAAAATTTACTTGACATAACGCAACCAAACTACGTAGGTCCGCCATCTACCTATAAATCAACTTCTCCGATAGTACATCATATCGTCTAATACTACACTAAGTTGTACTGGTGTTATACAGGCAACGGATGCACACTGAAAAATTTATCAGGATATGATATTACAATAATGGTTTTTATATCAATCGTTTTATATGTAACCGTCATTTAAACTAATGCATAACTACATACTTAACACGAAGGATTTAAGGTGACGCCTTGATAATTTGGCTGTAGCGATATCGATTTTTATCAGCAATGACTAAAGCTAAGAAATTGAAGTTCATTGTCAGTATTCATCATGTCTTTGTCCTTTGAATTACCCATAGCATTACACGATTGGTCAACTTTTATAACACAGAATAATCAATCAAAAAGACCTATATAAAAATAGGGATTCTAATTTTGCCAACAGAGGAGAGTGATTTAAGCTTCCAAAATTTGTACATAGATTAGTTCAAGCATACACTTTAATTATTTGCCTATAGCTCAAATGAAATATATTTATGGTTTTTAAATAACGCGACAAAAACCGCTTTGTCGCTTACGCCCTTTCCATTTCTTGCTGTTCCATGTGTCTGTTCATAGAAAACAAGCGATCTAAAACATATACAAAACGATTTTTTACTTTAACGCGGCGTCACCTTAACTATTCAAATAGCGAAAAATGTTTTTTTTTTCTCCCACCTTTAAAAGTGTAGTCCGAGTAACCAGAATTTTTTCCATAAAAATTTCTGCACTCATCATTTTATATCTCAGGAGTATTTTTATACATTTTAACCCGAAGCAACGTCGGGTTTTAATTAAAATATACTGAGTTATGGCTCATGATCACATTCAGGGTTAGTAATTAAATTCTAGACACAAATTCTAGACAAAACCCGTCACCTAGACTCAAGGCTTTAATGTAGGACATAAAACTGAACCCTAAACCGATGCTTTAAGGTTTAAATTTTTGTCCATTGAATGCGCTAAATCTTGCTCTAATATTTCTAGATATAAAACTGCTCTTTTTGATAACCTAAAATATGATCTTAATATCATGTATTTGTTTTAGATTTGTATAGAATCTTGTTCAATGTAAACAAATCCCTCATTTAATATGAAATCAATATAAATATAATTTATAACTTTTGATAGTCTCGGTAAATGTCGAAAATGGCTGAACCAATTTAGCAAATTTTAGTCTTGAAATTAAATATTAGTTCAAGGAAGCTTTATATTAAGAGAAAAAAGACACGAACTTCACCGGTTCATCTAGTTAAGAATAACAATAACACTATTTTTTCTTTCCTCTCATTTAAATTTAAATGCATCGCTATGCCACGTCACGTTGCAATGTAAAATGGTGCTAACTTTACACGTAAAATATTCCTCTTTCTTCATTGTAGGTTAAAACAAATAAACTTTTTAAATTAGAAAATGAAGAAGAAAATTGAAAAGATTTTCTGCTCAAGCAGCCATTCATAAATTCAATTACTAATGGAAAATGCTTTGTTCTTTGATCAATTCAGGACACCGACTTGCATATTGAGTGGGCTTCTAGTGTCTTCTAGTGTCTGCTAGTGTCTGCTAGTGTCGTTTAGTGTCACCTAGTGTCTCTTAATGTCGCCTAGAATATGAGTGTGAATTTTGAATCTTGAAAATGCCGTAGTTTTATGGTATCTCCTGCAGCCGCATTTGGATACACTAAGGGAGATCGCACACGTCACACTTTTTGTGTGATCGAGTCTGCAGCTTCCATACAATTTGATAGCGCGCGCCGTGCAGATTGTATGTAAGCCGCAGACTCGATCACACAAAAAGTGTGACGTGTGCGATCTCCCTAAATGATGATTTAACTTCAAATAGTTAATGGAATCAGGCGTTACTTTGCGGAAATCCATAGCTTAAAATTTAGTTTGTTATTATTTTTAGCAATATTCCGCGAAATAAACTTCCACCTTTAAGTAAATGAGTGAGTGCACGCATAGGCATGCGTACAGCACCTCCCTCCTCCCACACTGCCTATGCGTGCATTATTGCTTGTGTGGTGGTGGTGTTTGCAAGTTCTTGCATGCGAGTGTACGCATAGGCAGTGTGGGAGGAGGGAGATGCTGTACGCATGCCTATGCGTACACTCACTCATTTACTTAAAGGTGGAAGTTTATTTCGCGGAATATTGCTAAAAATAATAACAAACTAGATTTAACTTCAATTTATCAAAAAGTTTTACAATATAGATAACAGTTAGTGCGTCAATGCATATGCCAGGAATAGACTACGCATGAAATTAAGCACTGAAATTAGCAACGGTGACGGGGTTATTGTAACTTCTATGTTTCTATGAGAAATGCATTAACATCATCGACGACCTCTGTGGCTCAGTGGTGAGCGCGTTCGTAGCTCAAGCCGGGGGTCGCGGGTTCGAATCCCGCCGACGGAACAAAAACTTTTTCAATGTTCCCGGGTTATAGATGTGTATTACATATAATATGTGTATGATATAATAAAAATCTTAAATATATGTATAGTATAAAAGTTTTAAATATATTTCCGTTGTCTGGTACCTGTAACACAAGTCCTTTAGGATTTAGCACGGGGCCAGACTGACGTGGTGTGAAGCGTCCATAGATATTATTATTATTATCATGATTAATGAATTGCCCACACAATATTAAAAAGTAACTGTACCGGCGCGGCGCGGCTTTATTTACAGTGAAGTGAAGGAAATTATTATCACTTAGTTTCATTATGCCCTGTATAAACGAAACAACGAACAAAAAAATATTGTATGCGTGACTACAGACTACAGTCTGTAGTCTGTAGTCACGCATACAATAATTTGTGTTGTAAGTTGTTTATGTTGTAATTTAGCAGCAAACACGTGGCGCTGCGTTTGCTGCACTAATCCAATTTACTCGTGAATCATGTCACATTAATGTTGGTTTGTGTTTCAGTTAATTGAATTTTGTTAGTAGGCTAGATCTTACCCGCAACTTCGTTGCTCCAAAATTCGTTAATTGCAAACCGTACACTTTGCAAGTGTAATAATAATACAATGTCTATTGCATTTTAAGCGGACAGAGGTAACAATTAGACAATCCGATAGAGAGGTATCACACAGACAAGCAGATATCCAAAATATAATTATAGACATAATTTGTATATAAAATAATCAATCATGATACTACAATCGCCAATCAGTATAATCAGTATTATGGCGCATTTTCACTGGTCGATAGTGCCCGTATGCGGGGTGCGGGAGATTTCTGAAACGCATGCCACGACCAATGAAAATGCGCCATTCATTATTATAGACTCGCCCCGAATGCTGTATACCGCACGAGTTAACGACTAATGAAAATGCACCCAGGTTAACGTTGCAACGTGACGACTGACGAGTCAATGCAATGCGATAAACTTTAAATACGTCATTCGAAACTTCACCACATAAGAAGATACACACGAAGTTGACAGACTTGCCGCCAATGTTGGGCTGCCTGTTCAATTTTAAATGGCTCAAAATGCATCGCAATGCCTCGCGACGCGATGTAACCTATATTACGCAACGCATTTAATGGTCCAACAGTCAGCGACGGCTAGACTTTTGTCATTTAAGATTTAATTTGTAATTACGACCATTAGGTCCAATTTCACCAACGTCTGTTAGTGTTAACAGCTTGTTAACCCTCCGTGTACGAGGTGGGGTATGACATACCCCAGCGCTAAAGAAATTGATAGCATTTTTAAACAAAAAAAGTATGCGAGTTGGTTTCCTCAATAGCTGCAAATAAGACGTTGCTGCTTTAATTCCAACCAAATATTCAGTTCTATGTCTATCACCAATTCTGCTACATGTGCTTAAAGTGCGTCTGGGTATCACATACCCCACCTAGTACAGCACGTAGCTAAAAAAGTAAGTGTAACTTCTTTTGTGTTTTTTTATTTGTATGTTTAATTTGGTGTTTAACTTGATTAAATTTTATTTTCTGGTATAAGTTTTGCTAAAAATGTCTCGGGTATCGAAAAAAAATATATTTTACGAGCACTGACTGAAGAAGGTGATGATTGTGACGCTGAGCTAATGAATTCCGAACAAGAATCGGCTGGTAATGAAGATCAAATCCGTGATACCGGATAGGGCCTATACTAATATATAGGAATACTGGGCACATTTGCAAAAAATATAATATGTCCATATTATGTATTTTCCATACTAATTTCTGTGTCTATGTTACTGTCAATATTACAGAAATTTAAGTGACCAAGATCTGTTTCATATTGTTTATTTTAAATTGATATTATAAACAGGTTAAAACTAGATATACTATAGTCTTAGAAATTGAGAAGAATTTGATTGTAATAGGTGCCATTTGATTTTTGTACTAAAGGAAAGATTTCATAGTTTATAGTTTGAAGAAAAAGTCAAGTTTTTGTACTTTTGCTTATAAAATGTATTTTATAATGTAAAATTAAATTTATTTCTCTTATACCAATTCATTATTAGATATTTAAATATATTACTTAGTATTTTACAATCACAAGGAACAATTTATCGGATTTAGCTGCCTTTCATTGTTGGGGTATGTCACACCCCACCTAGTACAGCATGGTGAGATTAGTCACCTAGTACACGGAGGGTTAAAATGTCATGTTTTCTCTTTCATTCATAACAAAAGAGGTAATGTGATACTAATTCGAGCACTAACTTTAATAGTCGTTGGTGAAATTAGGCCTTAAGGCGAAGACAACTGCCAATTCGACATCTTTGTGCAGTTTTCTAGACGTATGTATTTATTTGATCGGCACAAAAAAAATATATGTGATTTTTGATTATATTTGGAAAAGCTTCTCTAATTTAAATAATAAAATAATGTTCTCCTACTGGATGAAAAAAAAATACCAAAGTCACATCTTTCAGGAACTTTAAACAGTTTTAACTAAAGTAATAACACAATCTATGCTTTAAAAATTTGTTTATTTGATACCTTTTACAAAAATCCAAAGATTGCCAGATTTAATTTTCGGTTCTGACATCTAGATTTCCCATAATATTTATTTTTTCCTCTAACAAACGAAAAATGTATCCACGCTACCGAGTGAACATTTCACATCTCTGTCTCCCTAGCATGAAAATCGACAGTGGTGCGAGAGTGATGCGAGATCAAGGTCATTGGCAGTTGTCAGCGTCTTAACCTCCTAAAGTAACCGCGACTGAAACTTAATGTTTGCTGGTAATGCTTACCTCTATGATAGAGGTCATGTACAGGAAAACTTTCTGCCTTTATAAATCGACGAAAGTGTGGATGTCGCTGGCTCTTGGGCTTTATTAATAGCCCAAGAGCATAGCTCATTTCAAATTGCATCGCAGCGCCTCGCGACGTAACCATGTGTATTACGCATCGCATGATAACACAATTATTCACATTGCAGTGCAACACTCAAATAGCTGCCCTTTTGAGTGTGATCACTGCACACTGCTTGCTGCGCACTCAATTAATATGCTAATTACACTAGATCTGTTTCACCGACCAACACGTGATGGTTCAGGGAATTTTATTATGTACATGAGGAATTGACTCATTGGCAGATGACCTTCGTGATTTGGTTGGGTTATGTCAAGCCCAGCCGACAGATTACTTGACATAGCTACAAAATAACATAGGTCCGCCATCTACCGATGATTTTTGTAATTAAACTTATAATATTATAATAACCTATAAATAATGAATAACTAAGCTGTTACTTAATATCAAAAGCGTGTTAAGTATTATGTCTGAACATATTTAATTATAAAATTATCTTTGTGAACATAATATCGTTACTATAGAGTCAGTGAACCAATTTTTTTCGTACACAAAAATAATTCACATAGCAAACTTAGGATTTATCCTGTCAAATATAAGCTGAATTCTCGTAACATTGCTTTATTTTATTGTAAAAAGAAGATATTTTAAATCGTATTATTGTACAAATTGCGAGACGAGTCAGACATTTTCATACACAATATGTTGATATTACGGTAGTTCACATTACAATTTGCAAGGTGATGCGAAGGACTTAAAAAATTAAAAGCCAATAAGAGCCAGGCGGCAAGTCTGTCAATTCAATGTATATTTTCTTGTGAAGTAAAAAGAAATGCAATGCATTTTAAATACTTAGCCGATAGGATATGCATTGAGTCTATGCGATAACCATAAGCCTCGTCACATTGCAATGTGAACTTACCCTTAATCTGAAGTTTTGTGACAGACCTCGTGGTTTGTACCTTACCAATTGAAGACGTTTTGATATATTATATGTGTGAGACTTTGCATGGAATGTACCGATATTGTTGCCAGATGATGTCGCACTCAGAGGCCAATATTAATTAACCGTAATCAAATGAAGATTTAGAGTTTTAGACATACGCCCCTATGTTATCTGTCACACTCTTAATTAATGGGACGACTAAGGCTGGTATAAATAGTCAGTACTTAAGATGCAACCCGGTCTCAAGTCGCGGTTCAGCTCTGTGATTGGTCCAAATTTTGACAGCCAACCAATCACAGAGCCTGTGCTTTGAGACCGAGATGCATCTTGAGTACTGACTATTTATACCGGCCTTACTAATTTTTATACTTGAAAATAAGCCCAGAATTGTTTCATTTTCTAAAATTAGATACTTACTACATTATATATTTTCAAGAAGTCGATCTGCACAAAAACACGATATCTTAAAATTTTCTCGATAGAAAAAAATCACAATAATGCATCTAATTTTCACGAATTTTTCATTTATTGCCATAACCGTGCATTGAACTAAATTAATATTTTAACACATGCTATAAAATTCTATCATAGAGAAACCGACCTAGCGGGTTTTTAAAATGTTGTATATTTATCGAGTTACTTATTGAGAAAAAACTAATTTGGCGATAAATACGCGTCGTCCATTTTCACCTGGCATATGAAAGATGGGCGTGAGTGTGAAGAGAGCAGGACGATGTTTGATTTTTTTGGGTTAGTCGCCCTCTTAAATTGAAGTCAAATCATCATTAAAATATGTGTCTGAGTGCAACTGTTAGACTGTTCACAAAACACTCCACTCGCAAGCAGGAATAACATTATAATAGCTCTATTTTTGAACAGTAAATACAATTCTCATAATAACATCTAAATCTAATCAAGCAATAATGAACCTAATTTTGTTTGCTTCAAAACACTCAATAGGAATCATTGACCCCCGGGACCTAACAATAACTTATAAACTACGTAAGTTAGTTAACCTTACTAATTGACTTAATTCAGTAAGACGTCGGATTAAAGTTTCAGTAATTGATTGCGACGGATTCAGAAACTTTTGTTAGGTAACTAAATATACACGAGTATAATTATTAGGCTATTGTCTATATATTCAACTAGCTGTTGCCCGCGACTTCGTACGCGTTAACATAGTATAATAACAAAGATGGATAGCTTTCCCCTTTTTGTGGTTCCTTATAGAAAGGGTAAAAACGGGACCCTATTTAAGCAAACGTCAAACGCAAACGTCAAAAAACTTTCATGTTTCTAACTCAAGAAATGATGGACTTTCATTGAATCTTTCTACCCCAATTTTACCCCCTAGGGGGTAGAATTACCAGAAACGCTTAAATACGTATCCATTCATTTTTAATCAGTAGCACAAAAATAAAGTTTCATGTTTCTAACTCAAGAAATGACGGACTTTCATTCAAACTTTCAACCCCAATTTCACCCCCTTGGGGGTAGAATTTCCAAAAACGCTTAAATACCTATCCATTCATTTTTAATCAGCAGTCCAAAAATAAACTTTCATGTTCCTTACTTGAGAAATGACGGACTTTCATTTAAACTTTCAACCCCTATTTCACCCCCTTGGAGGTAGAATTTCCAAAAACGCTTAAGCACGTATTCAATCATTTTTAATCAGTAGCCCAAACCTAAAATTTCAAGTTTCTAACTTAAGAAATAACGGAATTTCATTCAAACTTTCAACCCCAATTTCACCCCTTTGGGGGTAGAATTTCCAAAAACGCTTAAATATGTATCCGTTCATTTTTAATCAGTAACCCAAAAATAAAGTTTCATGTTTCTAACTCAAGAAATGACAGATTTTCATTCAAACTTTCAACCCCTATTTCACCCCCTTCGGGGTAAAATTTTCGAAATTCCTTCCTTAGTGGGGAGTCTACTTAATAAAACAACCCTACTCACCAAATTTCGTGGCTGCAACTTTAACAGTTTTTGCTCAGCGATGGTGAATCAGTCAGTCAGTCAGTCAGTCAGTCAGTCAGTCAGTCAGTCAGTCAGTCAGTCAGTCAGTCAGTCAGTCAGTCAGTCAGGACATATAATTTTATAAGTATAGATTAAGTACAAAAATATCTTACTTATAACATTACTAGCTGTTGCCCGCGACTACGTACGCGTGGAATTCAGCTTATGGCGCGCGTTAGTTCCCGTTTCCAATTTCCATGTAGGCTACATTACTGCACCACGACAGTTGCTTCCGCAATCCGCCAGTTCCGCGGTACGATTACTTCAGTTCAAAAAAATCCTCCAAAGGGTTGGACCTCATCTGGCAGCACGGAATCGCCTTTTTCCGACGCCCTTTCTTTTTCTGTCGCTTAGAACTGCCATTTGCTAGACCGAGACAGAAAGCATAATGCGATAGCACGCGGCGGAATCCTCGAGGTGATCGGCATCACGGACAAAATACAATGGTCGGCAGGGAGACTCCCGAACGCTGAAGCGCGCGATAGCATGCTAACGCATCCTTTTACCGCCGATCACTTGCTATCTTTTTGTCTGCGGAATGCGACAGCGCGCGTTCGCATGCGGCAGCACACTGCAGCACGTGGTAGCACAGGCGAAACAAATGGGATTCCGTGCTGCCAGATGAGGTCCAACCCTTAATCTTATAACTTCATAAAAAACGTGAAAAGATCTTTCATCCTTACCACCTCTTATAGAAACACGTTTAAGTAAGCGCTTGTGCGATGTAGGTGACGCAGAGCGACATCTATTATGAATTTTTGGAACTAAATTAATTTTAACAAATTTATGCATAAACACCCCCTTACAACCCCTTTTTCCAGTTAAAAAGTAGCCTATCTCCTTTCTTAGACTTTAGACTCTCTGTGTACAAAATTTCATTACAACCGGTTCAGTAGTTTTGGCGTGAAAGCGATACAGACAGACAGACAGAAATACTTTCGCATTTATAATATTAGTATAGAAGTATAGATTATGATTAAAATATAATATTTAACTAGAAGGAGTCCGCAACTCCTTTGCGCCAAAAATTCGTTTATCGCGCGGCAACCGTACATTTTTCACGACAAAGTATCCTATGTTCTTTCCCAAGATTCAAGGTAAGTACCTCCATACCAAATTTTATCAAAACCAGTTCAGTGCTTTGGGCGTGAAGAGGTAACAGACAGACAGACACACTGTCGCAATCATAATAATATTAGTAAGAATTTGCAATATGATGATTCAAATTTTTGTCTGAACCTATTTAGGTACTTATACACATAAAAAAATAAATATATAAATAAATAAATAAAGCTTTATGTACTAACAGTTTTATAGCAAACGAATAAAACAGCTATCTGCACTAGGGATTATAAACTTACAACAAAGCTCTCAAAGCTCCGACAAGTAGCGGAAGCTCGTTACTCCTCAAAGCTCCAGGACCCTTCAAAATAAAGCTTCTATTTGCTTCAATTGATACGATAGTTCTATTGGCTATTGTTTTAAAAATATTATTATAGTACGCATTTGATTGCTGCCTTACCAAATTTTAAAAAATAGAACTAATTCTATACATAATAACTGTATTTTAAAAAGATAATAAAAACCGACTTCAAAATTGTACGTAATTGAGAATTAAAACTCCCTATCTCCAAAACTACTGATCCGATTTTGATGAAACTTGCACTGTTCCCTAAGTTGAACAATACCTAGTACAACAAAAAAAGAATTACTGAAACCGGACTTGTAGTTCCGGAGATATGCAATTCAAACATAAAAACATACATACAAACACTTTTGAAATTTGGCACATTTGTTCAGACGCTGAAATAGACTAACATATACAAAAACTGGGCAGTTCTGGAAATATTACATACATACGCGTCGAATTGATAGCCTCCTTTTTTTGAAGTCGGTTAAAAATAACGTTATAAAATATGTCTCCGTCTGTCCTTCTGTCTCTAGTACCTATTCACACCCGCTGAATCGATTTTGATAAAAGTTTTTATGGAGATATTTTGGGTCCCGAGGAAGAGTGTGGGATAGTTTTTATTAAAAAAAAATTAACAGTTTCCGCGGTATAAATAAATTTCGGTCTAACAAAAAATCTGGAAAAATCTAGATGTTTTAATAACAAAAAGTAACATTTTGAACTAGTTTCAAATACATTAGTTTTTAGTCAATATTTTGTTTTCTATGGTTTTCGATTTAAATGTTCAGTAAAAAATGCGGTTACATAAAAAAGGCTTTCGCAGTTTCTTAAACTCAAACTCAAATTTTTTTATTCAGAATAAATTTTTGCAAATATTTTCTGAAAGTCTACATGATGCCTACCACCGGTTCGGGAACTAACCCGGCGAGAAGAACCGGCGTAAGAAACTCGCAGGGGGCCCACTTTATTTACCAAAAAAGTGAGAAAAAAATTAATCTTTTAAAATAATGTTTACAATGCTGTAAATTAAAAATTATACAATGTCAACATACATACATAATTGTAAGTCCTAAAATAATGAAGAAGCAGCCTTGCAAGCAGCCATTCTACTCCCAAGATGTGCCATCGTTTATGAAATCATTGACCTTATAATAATAGGCATTGGCACACAAACGTTCTTTGACCACTTTTTTAAATTTATTAATGGAAAGATTTTGAACGTTTTCTGGGATTTTATTGTAAAGGCGTAAACATTGACCTTTAAAATATTTACTAACTTTACTAAATCTGATCACCAGTATTTCTAGTTTGTACTTATTTCTAGTGTTTCTTCCGTGACGTCACTTTTGGTTGTAAATTTACTAAGATTCTTTCTAACATATAATACATTATCCAAAATGTATTGAGAAGCAAAAGTTAGAATACGAGTACCAATTTCTTTAAACTTTTCTCTCAGAGATTCAAAAGCTGACATTTTATAAATTGAACGTATAGCTCGCTTCTGCAGCACTAAAATCGTATTAATGTCGGCAGCGTTTCCCCATAAGAGGATGCCATACGACATTCTACTATGAAAATAACTGAAGTAAACTAGTCTTGCTGTGTCTTCGTCAGCAATTTCCCGTATTTTTCTGACTGCGTATGCTGCAGAACTGAGCCTATCTGCAAGATTAGCAATATAAGGACCCCACTGTAGTTTACTATCTAGTGTACTGCCTAAGAATACAGTGGTGTCCACTAAATCCATCTTCTCATCATTTAATAGTATATTGGTTTTAACTTGCCTAACATTGGGCAAAGTAAATTTTAAACATTTAGTTTTCTTAGAATTTAGAAGTAAGTTACTAACGTTAAACCAATGTACTATTTTTGAGAGAGCACTATTTACCTCGTCGTAATTTGACTGTTGTCGCTTCACTTTAAAAATAAGTGAAGTGTCATCAGCAAAAAGTACTATCTCATTATCATTATCCTTAACAAGATAAGGAAAGTCGTTTATGTAGATGAGAAAAAGGAATGGACCTAAAATGGATCCCTGCGGGACGCCTAATTCTATTTTGGTCCCATTGGACCTTTTACTTTTTTGTCAACCCTTTGAGTTCTATTTTTGAGGTAAGATGTCAAAAGGTTGAGTGCTGAGTCCCTAATGCCATAGTGGTGCAATTTCCTGATCAATGTAGCATGCTCAACACAGTCAAAAGCCTTGGAGAGGTCGCAAAAAAACCCCTAGGGCATCCTGCGAGTCCTCCCATGCTTCAAATATACTATATAGAAGACCTATACCAGCATCCGTTGTGGATCGACCCTTAGTAAAACCATATTGATTATTGTGTAATAAATTATTTAAGTTAAAATGTAACTGATTTAAAATTATTTTTTCAAATATTTTATTTTTACTATTTTTACAAATACTTACTTTAATTCGTGGGATCAGATTTAAGTCCCACTTTAAATACCTTATACCTTACTGTGCTTCATTAAGTCAGGAAAAACACCACTCTTTATGTAGTCATTAAAAATCATTGATAGATGAGGAGCTATGATGTCAATTATCGATTTGATAATTTTAGTAGACATGCCCCAGAGATCAGTAGTATCTTTAATATTTATTAATTTAAAAGTATCAATGATATCTTTGGGGACAATCTCTCTAAACCTAAAATTGACATTACATTCCTTTACATTGTCTCTGAGTAGTTTTTCAGCAGCTGCAGGTGAGGAGTTTAAATTTTTCGTAGTTGAGACCGGAATGGCAGCAAAAAATTTTTCGAAGACCGTCGCAACCTCATAATCATTGGTGATCTTTTTTATTTTCAAAATAAATTTCAAAATCGGAGCTATGACAGGTGACATTTCCAGTCTCACCAGCTATTACTTTCCAAGTAGTTTTGATTTTATTTTTCGAATTTTTAATTTTATCCCTAATGTGAATGGCCTTAGAGGCCTTACAAACTTTTTTAAAAATCTTTGAATAGTTTTTTACATACAATTCATATAATCTTTGCCTGCTTATTTTAATTCCTGTAATTGCCCATACTGTAAAATTATTATTATTTTTATGGCTGTTTCTAACCGTTCTAGGAGTAAATACAGTATTAAATTGGGTTTTTATCATCTTAAACAATTTGTTATATGCTTCATCTGAACTATTTGACTCATCCAATAATAATTGAATACTTGAATTTAAGTTAAGGATTGTACAAACCTACGCGACCAAAGCGACTGCGAAGCGGTAGCGTCTACCGCGCGGCGGACGCTGCCCATGTAATCTTATGGCGCTGTGCACACCTGCACGACCGCGACGCGAAATGTTCGCGTCGGCAAGCGGAACGTGCGCGTCAAGTTGTCAGACGCGTGTTTTGAAGTGTACATAACTAGACTTCTTTTTTAAAACCTTTTTTATATTATTTTCTACAACTCTTTAGTTTATGATTTTTTGATTTGTATACGTTTTGATAGATTGTGTCATGATATTAACGTTTGACGGTTCGCACCGTAGTCGCGCAGGTGTGCACGGCCAGTTTCGCGTTGCAGACGCTCCCGTATCGCGTACCGCGTCCCCTGTCACTGACGCTTAGGTTTGTTTTAAGCTTTATTTCTAAACTTCTCAATACGTTTTGTATTCACAGGAACAAACACACGCTTTTCCTCTAGGTAACTATCGCAATGTATATTAAATGAGGCTATTTGCCCACAGTGATCAGAGCTAAGCTTGTATATTATTTCTTTTTTACATGGAGAAAAATTTGTAAAAATATTATCAATACAAGTTGCCGTTGTGTCACAGATTCTTGTTGGCTCATAAAACAAGTAATTTAGGTTATATGATTTAAATAGAGATGTGAATCTAACAGTGGTAGAGTTCATGTCTAATAAATTAATATTAAAGTCACCACAAACAATAACTTTTTTGTTAGATGCACATATCTTTGATAATATTTGTTCCATGCTTTGTTCAAAGGAGACATATTATATCCCTGATGGTGGCCTGTATTCGCTTACAATAATTAGTTGACTTAACTCTATGCAGGCTACTTCTATTATGCGTTCAGAAGAGAGGTTCACAATGTCTTTACGTTCTTTGTATTTTAAATTTTTTCTAATTAATATAAGTGATCCGCCTCTAATGGCATACTCTCTGCTGAACGAGCTTGCCACCTGGTGATCATTGAGATTGAAAATGAGTTCATGTTTTCTAAACCAGTGTTCTAATGTCAATTTGAAATTGTTTTAGAAATAACTCAGTTTCAAGCTCTTTACCTACCATTCCTTGAAAATTCTGATGCACCAAGCTTATAACATTCTTGCTATTTATATTGGAGTAAGTTTTGGTAGGATTTTTCACACTTAAGCTATTAGTGCAAGAGACATCCTCCATTTTCTTATGGTCTAATTTAAATAATTAATTGGAACATATTCCAATTCGTTACTATATCTAGTATACTGCTCAATGGAAGCAGTAGTCAAAGAAGCCAAATTCTTGGCTTTCAAAGAAAATAAAAAATTTGATAGCATCTTTGCTATATATCTCTTACAGTAATGAGATAAGTAATACTTAACTATACTTATATCATTAATAATTTTATTATCTAAATTATTTATATCGACAACCTGACATTGTAAGTAGCTCCGGGCATACAAAAGTTAATGACCAATTGTCCACACATTCTATAAAGATACGTACCTAAGTCTCATCCTATTTCATCACTAAATAGGCAGATATTAGTCTGGCTTTCAGAATTTACCTTCTGGCTTTTCATATCAGGTGATATTCCTCCAGTTAAATGATTTTCTTGAATTTCTGAAATATTATTGACTTTTAACAACGAGTTCACTCGTTCCTCATTATAGTGTAACATTTCAAGCAAATCATCCATGGCAGAAATATGTCCCTGTATTTCCTTTTTAGATAATTCATATTTTTTTGTAATATTTTCTAATGAAAACAATAAACTTGAGATTTCAGCCTGAAGGCTGCATACATCGGCCTCATAAATATATTTTATATCTAATGTTCTAGTGAATTAGAATTCACTAGAACATTTCAGCAATTTATTACTCAAAACATTTTATTCTTTGTTGTTTTAGACAATTTTGTAACTATTTTTTGACGTGAGAACGTCTTATAATTCGATGGGGCCGACTGCGCGCACGAAAAAACATGACGCAATATGCGGCGTTACCTCGCTCATTTAGAGGCGTTCCATTTAAGGCTATGACGTTGTCACGTACAACTATCGTCAGTACACCGCACAGAGCACCGTACAGTCGGGGAAAATTGTGCTAAGCAGAAATGTACAGTCGGGGAAATGAGTTGTTTAGCAGAAATGTACAGTCGGGGAAAATTGTGCTAAGCAGAAATGTACAGTCGGGGAAATGAGTTGTTTAGCAGAAATGTACAGTCGGGGAAATGAGTTGTTTAGCAGAAATGTACAGTCGGGGAAAATTGTGCTAAGCAGAAATGTACAGTCGGGGAAATGAGTTGTTTAGCAGAAATGTACAGTCGGGGAAAATTGTGCTAAGTAGAAATGTACAGTCGGAGAAATGAGTTGCTTAGCAGAAATGTACAGTCGGGGAAAATTGTGCTAAGCAGAAATGTACAGTCGGGGAAATGAGTTGCTTAGCAGAAATGTACAGTCGGGGAAAATTGTGCTAAGCAGAAATGTACAGTCGGGGAAATGAGTTTTGACGTGACAACGTCTTATAATTCGATGGAGCCGGCTGCACGCACGAAAAACATGACTCATGCGGCGTTACCTCGCTCTGAGGCGTTCCATTTAAGGCTTGAAGTGCAAGCGAGAGCGCGGAACGAGCGACAAAGAGGCACGTTGTCACGTTCAACTATCGTCAGTAAACCGACTTTACAGACAACCGTTTTTTATTTTTAATTGACAATTGCTGAGCCTTCTTAATATTTTTTTTTAATTTTTACATATTTCTTCAGTTTTCTCTTACTGTCCATAATGCACACTGGTACTGTATCATCTGCAGTAAAATCGATGGTGCTAATATTATTACAAGATGTGTTAGAAACAGAACACTTATTGTCCTTTATTAGTTGGTTGAATAAAATCTGTGTTTGATTTGACCGCTGAATGTCTAATTGGTCTTCCAGTTGGAGTATATATTCCTCAGCACTGTCCAATTTTTTCTTAAGATGTTGATGATGAAGTTCCTCTTTTTGTGGGTGAATATTTTCATAGTCTAAACATAACTTATTAAGTTGTAATTTTAATTCCGTATTTTTCTGCAAAATAGATAACATCTCTTTTTCATTGTCATCTCTTTCCCTCAGCAGTGTTTGGCATTGGTCTTTATAGTCCTTTAGCTCCTCGAGGGCCACACGAAGTTGTTCCTCGGTACGACGGGCCACGGCTGAACGGGTCATCATTTTGCTATATTATGTTTATTCCCAGGCACTGAAAAACAATTGTAATAGTTTAATGGCTTTATTAGCTAAATTTATCTGGCGTAAGTCACCTTTTACTTTAGAGCAAAAGCAAAAGCCAGCCTCAATAAGATATTATTAAAATAACGTGAAATTACAAGTTGTAGTGGGAAAAATTTAGCAAAGTGACAAGAAAGAGATTAAAGAATGAAACTGAGATTATACAAATAGATTGGTAAAGGTGAAATATAAATAGCCTAGGATCCCTTCATAGAAGGACCTTCACCGAGCTGTTTACTGGATGAAAAGTATTTTATATTCAATTACGTATGTCAACAAATTAATTGCAAGTGGGTTGCCTAAAAAATTTCAGTCCAGAATAAAAAAATAAAAATAAAAACAAAAAAAGTTTTTTTTTACATTTTTCTGGTTTGGTTAATAGACAAATTCCATACCAATCGAAAGTATGAAGCCCATAGAATATGCATTAAGCATTAACCAGACCGGTACCGATTAGTAGTAGTATCGATTTACCTGCCTACCCAAGAGTTGTGACAGGAAAAAAATAGACAGCCTAACGTTTTCATACTCTACGGGCTCCATACTTTCGATTGGTATAGAATTTGTCTATTAACCAAACCAGCGAAATGTAAAAAAAAAGTTTTTATTTTTTTTCTATTTTTTTTTTATTCTGGACTGAAATTTTTTAGGCAACCCACCTGCAATTAATTTGTTGACATACGAAATTGAATATAAAATACTTTTCATCCAGTAAACAGCTCGGTGAAGGTCCTTCTATGAAGGGATCCTAGGCTAAAAAGAAAAAGACAGTATAGACAAATTATAGTGTTAGTTGTTAGTTACTTTAACCTGTATATAACTGAACACTAAATGCATTAAATTTAGGTGTTTTTGAGGATGCCTCTGTGCTTGTGTAGTGCGTGCACAGTATATTAGTGTAATGTATGTGTGGGCTTTATTGTTTTTATCTGCAACTCCGCTTCCAGGACTTGTCAAGCCAAGAGAGAAATTAACTTTGCCAAGTGTGATATGGGACGTAGCTCACCAAAGTGAGCGGTGTGCAGTGGAGTTGTGATTATTATTTAGTAAAAGATGACTAATAAGATGATAATCAAATACAATACTCTCCGGGATTAGCAATTCATAAGAAAACACATCTCCAATATTTGAACTCGTCCAGTCGTTGACAGCTGGTACCGGGCTTGAACTTTTGTTTGTAATAAAACACCAATTTACACAAACACTGCCGTGAGTATAAAGTTATAACAATTTATAGAGTTATAAATTAAGTTTCTAACACATTTACAAAAGTAATTACAGCTTAAAATTTATAAAAACCTAAATTAATAGTCGGGAGGATACAAATGTACGTCTAGCTAAGAGAGTTGCCAGCTCAAAAAAAGTTTAACGGCATAGTTAAGTTATATTGAGCCTGCTGTTCGAAATTTCACATTCCTATTCAAAGTGCGCTTTTTAGAGGATGGTTTTTTTTTTAATGGCCCCTATCTGGGACCTCTTGTTCCCCCGTACATAATACAGGATAATTTCTACTTTTTTATTTCTTACATGTTCATATTGTAAATTTGGAGGATGGGTTAAAATCATGTTAAATCCGAGTCAGCACGGATAGAAGAGTAAAAAATAAAAGTATTAATATAAGTAAAATAACAGTATTAATATAAGTAAAATAAAAGTATTAATATTTAAGTAAAATAAAAATATTAATATAAGTAAAATAAAAGTATTGGCGTCGCGCGGCAGATATTGAATTTTTGCGAGTCGGACGCCGGAGAGGTTAATATAAGTAAAATAACAGTAATAATAGAAGTAAAATAAAAGTATTAATATAAGTAAAATAAAAGTATTAATAATAACTTCCACCCCTGTTTCGGGTACGGTGGCCGGTTTCATTGAAACCAGGCCAGTTACGCAGGAGTATTTTTATAGTGCCCAAGTATGTGCGCAGTGTGCAGCACTCTCTATTCCTTTACTCTCATAACCCAGTGGGACGGACGACCGACACGACCGCGCGAGATCAGGCGCAGGACCGACTTTTTACATGCCCAGCCGACGATGCATGGATCATCTTACTTGTCAGACAATTAGGTGATCAGCCTGTATTGTCCGAACCAAACTTGGTTTATTACGGTTAATACAATATCATTGCGTCCATGTCTCACAACCACAATATATTTTCAAGAAAATATATTGTGGTTGTGAGACATGGACGCAATGATATTGTATGTTACTAACGTAACTAGATTGGCAGTTTACGACAGCAACGCGTCACCACTTTGAAGATGCCTGCAGGCATATCTGCCATACATAATGACATAATAACATTATGAAGTGACATTGTCTTTTGGGCTATCAAGTGGTTACGCATTTCTGAGAATCGTTTGTAAGACGTTGCCACTCTAGTATTTTAGAAACTCATTGCATGGACGTATAAAAAAAGGCGGACGGAGTCCCACCATACACAAAACTGTGTCGTTCAGAGTCGGCCAGCTGGCGCGGTCCGCACGCACACATTCTTGCGCTAGTCCATACCATTTGACAGGCGTTAGAACGTGTGCGTGGCCGACTCAGAAGAAAAGTGAAGACACAGTTTTGTATATGACAAGACTCCGTCCGCCTTTTTTTCTACGTTCATGTTGTGAGAAGTCTTACTTGCTTTTATTTCAGTATAATTATTAGAATCCGAACAGGTTATGGAGGCTCAGACATTATAAATATAAAGCAGAGTAAAGAGCAGCTGGATTGATAAAAGAAGATTGGAAAAATTACTACGAAACTTTGTGTTGGATAGAGGTATTATGAGATTTATATATTTACTACAGAAATGGAAATGCATGTAGATAAATTTGACGGTAAAAACTTTCGGCAATGGAAATTCCAAATTAAGTGTGCATTAAAGGCAAAAGGTCTCGACATATCTGCGCCTCAGCCATATTGATGATGATCAGTTTAAAGTGTGGTCACAGGCTGATGGCATGGCCATGTTCATCATCACATCATCGATCGACCTCAACCAAATCTCGCTTGTCGAGAATTGTGAGACGGCGCAGGATGTAATGAAAAGACTAGAGTCAATATATGAACAGAAATCTGAACTATAATAATAATAATATAATAATAATATCTATGGACGCTTCACACCACGTCAGTCTGGCCCCGTGCTAAGTACCTGAAGGACTTGTGTTACAGGTACCAGACAACGGAAATATATTTAATACTTTTATACTATACATATATTTAAGATTTTTATTATATGATACACATATTTAATACACATCCATGACCCAGGAACTTTGAAAACTTTTTGTTCCGTCGGCGGGATTCGAACCCGCGACCCCCGGCTTGAGCTGCCAACAGCCCACCCACTGAGCCACGGAGGTCGTCAAATCGTCGAACTATGCAAATTACTGACACATAAAATGCAGCCATCAGATAGCATTGCGCAACATATTTCGGAAGTAGAAAGTCTAGCCAAAGAATTAAAAGACAACAGCGAAGAAATAAGCGATATGGCTGTGATTACAAAGATTTTAAGCACGTTACCGTCTAAATATCGGTCAGTAAGGCAAGCATGGATGTCACTAAATCCCAAGTGTCAAACTATAAATAACTTAACAGCTAGACTGTTGGATGAGGAGGCAAGTCTCACTAACCAGGAAGAGAGTGCAAATGCTTTCATTTCGGTAAATAAAAAAATGAATCAAGGAAATGAATTTAAATCACGTCCTGGCATGTCACGAGAATACAACAGGTTTGTCTGTTACAACTGTAACAAACGTGGGCATTTCGCTAGAGACTGTAGAGCTCCAAGGAAAAATTATTACCAAAATTTAAACAATGATGATTCGAAAAGATTGGCATTTAATACAGTACAGTACCCACAGATGATTAATAATGGTGATAAAGGCGATATTTGGATATTAGACAGCGGGGCTTCGGCACACATGACATACCGGCGAGATTTCTTTAATGAGTATGTTCACTATGAAAACAGTAACGAGAATAATAATGTAAGGCTGGGAAACCAAAAGGAGCTTGTTGTAAGCGGCCATGGAAGTATTGTTTTCAAAAGATACGTTAATGATCAATGGGAAGAGAGTATATTAGAAGACGTTTTGTATGTACCCGAACTAACTAGAAATTAATTCTCAGAAGGCATGGCAACAAGGAAAGAATATACAATAATTAAGAAAGACACTTTCGCATTCATAAAAAAGGATAGTAGAATTGTTATGACCGGGAACATAAATGACAACAATTTGTATGAATTGAATATAAGAACCATTAGAAATGCCAATTGTAATATAGTCCAGGCAAGCTTAAAAACTTGGCATGAAAGGTTGGGCCATTTGAATTTTAAAGAGATTATAAATATGCACAAATATGGTGCACTACCTGGGAAATTAATTGATGATAAAGAATTCATATGTGAAGCATGCCAGTACGGTAAGCAAAGTCGTTTGCCTTTTCGCAGGTCGCAAAGAGGTGATAACGAGCCAGGCGATATCGTCTACAATGATGTCTGCGGACCATTTGAACCGTCTGGTGGTGGTGCAAGGTATTTTGTACTTTTTAAAGATGGCGCTACGAGTTACAAAACTGTCCACTTTATTAATAATAAGAGTGATGTTTTAGATTGTTTTAGAAGATACAACGCGATTGTTAAAAATAAATTTGGACATGGAGTGCGAATATTACACACGGATAATGGGGGCGAGTATGTAAGCAATGAATTTAAAATGTACACAGATAGTGAAGGTATCGTCCATGAACGCACTGCTCCGTACACCCCAGAGCAGATTGGGAGAGCGGAACGAGAGCTGCGCACTATTATGGAAAGTGCGAGGTCGATGTTGTACTCCAGAGATATTCCGCTGAATTTATGGGCGGAAGCCGTAAACTGTTCTGTCTACCTTCAAAATCGTACTTCTTCGAGCCAGACAATTAATGTATCTCCATTCGAGTTGTGGAACGGCAGAAGGCCGTCATTAGATCACATTAGAGTATTCGGGTCCGAGGGTTTTGTTCATATACCTGATGAAAAGAGAAGGAAACTAGAAAAAAAGAGTGTAAAAATGATGCTTGTTGGGTATGATAATGAAAATTATCGAATGTATGATGGTGAAACTGGAAAGATATCCATAAGTCGAAATGTGAACTTTAATGAAAATAACGTTTCATTAATAAGAAAGCATACCGTCCACATTCCCCTTGATGAAACCTCTGAAAAGGAAAAACAAGTGCAAGTGACATCAGAACCAATACCGCAGACTCCACAAGTTAGTAATGAAAATAATGAATACGATAGTACTAACGAAAGTTTTCAAAGTTACGTAGATCCGAATGACCAAACATATGAACCGTCTTCTGATGAGTCTATAAACGGAGTAAGGCATGACATGATATTGAGATCACGAAGGGAGGTAGCAGATGAGATAAATGTGTGTGAATTAAATGAACCAACGACATATCAAGAGGCTCTTAGAATGACAGATTGCGACAAATGGAAGGAGGCAATAAATGAAGAATTAAAATCACACGAGGAGAACAACACGTGGCAATTTGTTAAAAGAAATAATGAAAAGACTGTTACGTCTAAATGGATATTTACCATTAAGAAAAACCCGGATGGTACTGTCGAGAGATACAAGGCTCGCTTATGCGCAAGAGGCTTTACACAAGTAAAAGACATCGACTACAAAGAAACCTTTTCGCCTACGACAAGGTACGATTCAATTAGGTTATTGTTATCTATTGCAGCTCGTGAAAAGTACCATATAAAACAGTTTGACGTCAAAACAGCATTTCTGTACGGAGAATTAACCGAAGATGTGTATATGGAAGTACCGGAAGGCGTAAGTGCAGAACCGGGGTACATCTGTAAGTTAAATAAATCTTTATATGGATTGAAACAATCCCCTCGGTGCTGGAATAAGAAATTTTCTTCTTTTCTGACCAGTTATGGTTTTAAAATGTGTCAGGCTGATAGTTGTATATTTGTAGGGTTTTTTAATAATTATAAGGTTGTTTTAGTTTTGTATGTTGATGATGCATTAGTTTTTTCGAAATCTGAAGAAATATTACAGCATATTTTAGCTGATTTGCAAAAGAGTTTTAAAATAAAAATATTGGAATTAAATTCTTTTATAGGCATGGAAATAACTTAAACTGAAAGTGCCATAAAAGTAAGTCAAAAACACTATATAGAAAGTATCATTAAAAAATTTAACATGGTAAGAGCGATCCCTTGCAGTACTACTCCTGTCACATTAACTAAGAATGTTGATGATGATGATAATGATGTGTCAAAGTTTCCGTATCGGGAAGCAGTGGGAGCTTTAATGTTCTTAGCAACAGTATCGAGACCGGATATAGCATTTGCTTTAAATATAGTCAGTAGATATTTAAATAATCCTAAGCCTTGTCATATAAATGCTGTAACAAGAATAATTAGGTATTTGATCAAAAGCAAGGACTTATATATTTCTTATAACTGTAGTAGTGAACTGATAGGTTATTCTGATGCTGATTTTGCCTCTGATTTGGATACGAGAAAATCTAATACGGGCTATATTTTATTAATGAATGGTGGTCCTGTCACATGGGCAAGTAGAAAACAAAATACGGTTGCATTATCAACGACAGAATCGGAATATATGGCGGCCTGTGAAGCTGCCAAAGAAATTCTATGGCTAAGACAATTATTGGCAGATATTAAAGAACCACAGATGACCGTTAAGTTGTATTTAGACAATCAGAGCGCAATTAAACTTATTCGCAATCCAGTGTATCACAGGCGAACAAAGCACATTGATGTTAAATACCACTTCATCAGGGAAAAGGTAGAGAATAACATTATTAATATAGAATTTGTATAAAGCTCCTCTCAGTTAGCTGATTTTCTTACAAAAGCTCTACCCACATCTAAATATGTTAATAATAGAGATAGGATTTTGACTTCTTGAATAATTGTTTCTTTAGTTTGTGTGTTTTATTATTTAGTTTTTGTGCCTCTAGGTTTTTATGTTTACTACGGCTTTTATTATAATATTTAAGTGGGAGTGTTAAGGTGTAAATATTATTAAGAAGTAGTTTTACATTCCTGGCACATTATAGTTTAAGAAAGAAGTTGATGTAGCTGTCAACCGGAAAATTTGTATTGTGTCACTTGAAAATATATTGTGGTTGTGAGAAGTCTTACTTGCTTTTATTTCAGTATAATTATTAGAATCCGAACAAGGAAGAGCGGAGATTTCTGGCACAAGTTTCTACTTAATAGAAATCTCCACTTAATGTTTTGTAATGCTTTATAATTTTTTTGTGAATAAATAAATTAATTATTATTTAAAAAAAAATAACATATTTTCTGACGCGGGAATCGAACCCACGACCTCCGAGTCAAGAGTGGCGCTCTAAACCACTGGACCACAGAGGCGTTAAAATTTTAAAAGTTATTATCCACCGGCGCAGGGTAGGAGAGGAAGTAATACCCCCTCTCTTTCGACAGTGGAACGAAAATATATGCGTTTCTGCTGTTTCCTAAGCGCCAGCAAGGGAGCAATTTCGTATATGAAATTTGTAATTGACAGCAGTTATTATACAATTTTCGTCTGTTGCGTTGCTGTCGCAAAATACAGTGGCGGCGTAACTTTAGACATATAAAATGTATAAAGAAAGAAGAACTACCACGGCCCATACAAAATTAACCCAGGCCCGACAGAAAGGATATCTTAACTCAATTTGTTTGTTATATTGAGTATAACCAGGTATAACGGAAATATGTTAACAGTATTTTAAATTTATCTTTAAAATAACAAAATTTTGAGATATGTACTATGTCTCTTTCATGTCGGGTCTGAGTCACAAATGATAGTTCTTCTTTAACTGATAACATAACGTAATATGCTAAGTACTCACATAGTACGGTTTTGCTCGATCGAGCAATAACGTCGAGCAAAACTCGCGTCTCGGGATTTCGTCCACACATTCAGCATTGCTTTTATTTCAAATCTATATATTTCATTCCATCAATCCGGCTCGATCCGGTTTCATCAATCCTTCGAGCGGCTCGAAGCGAGCCTTCGAGCCTTCAGTTTTGCGGTCCACACAGTAATTATTACTCGATTTGGAGTAAAACTATCGAGCAAAACCGTATGTGAGTACTTAGCAATACATAATCAAAATCCTGAAAGAACCATACCTAAACATCAAAGTCTGTATGGTTGCCAAATCAATGATCACATAAAAACCAACATAACCAGACCAATGATCACGCGTAATGTAATTTCTGGACCGGTGATCCTGTGCAAACATTCAAATTGTGTGGGAATGGCCGCAAAATCCCTGAAAAGGGTTATTCTACCCTCATTAGTCGCAAATTAAAGATCCCAAGCACGTGCCTGTAAAAATTAATTGAAAGACTTTTCATTTTACGAATATTTTCTCTTAATTTATTACTTGAAGTTTCGAATGAAAGAGCGTTAACTGTAAAACGCTAATTGCATTGAAATAACTTTTTAAATGGAAATATTTTGATTTCTAACAAAAACAAAATTGATGATTAATTCATAATTGCTGAAGTTTTGTGACTAAAGTTTATATAGACTACAAGATGACGCCCGCAACTCCGTTGCGCCAAAATTCGTTTATCGCGCGGGAGCCGTACATTTTTCCGGGATAAAAACTATCCAATGTCCTTTCCCGGAGCTCAAAGTATCTCCATGCCAAAATTTAAAAAATTGGTTCACCTGTTTGTGCGTGAAGGGGCAACAGACAGTCTCTACATACTTTCGTATTTATAGTATTAGTATGGATTACAAACTTTAAATGTTAAGGTAGAGTTGTAGCTATTTGTCTGTTCCCATGATCCAATGATTGTGATTGTTATCCATCATGACAAAACGTTCATTAAAAATGCAGTTTATTTTTTCAAAATATGAAACGAAATACTTTTACGGATTTTTTGTTTTTTAATTAATTTATTTTTTCACATTTTTTTCATGTACATAAAATCCTATTGTGATTGAAGAGGTGTCTGAACTGACCAGCTGTGTTACGAAATTTGGCGGATTAAAGTACTAGAAAATATCTAGACACGGAAGGTTAAAGCACTTAAGCCAACTGTTTATACAAATAAAAATTTTACACGGCAAGGTTTTAATTGTTTGATGTAAAAAAAATATTATAGAGATTTTGTTTTTATTATTATTTAGTGTATAATGAAGAAGTGCACAGATATTACAATAATTATTTTTAGCCTATTATTATTATTACTATAATTATCGGACTTAAGTTGTATCGAACACAATGAAAATGCTACATAAGTGGTTTTTACCGCGTAATATGAACATGCCTTTTGTAGCCCTAAACCTAATGTAACTTACATTTATTTTTCTAATTATAAAATAAAAACACATAATTAGGAAGTACACAGATATTACAATAATTATTTTTAGCCTATTATTATTATTACTATAATTATCGGACTTAAGTTCTATCGAATACAATGAAAATGCTACATAAGTGGTTTTTACCGCGTAATATGAATATGCCTTTTGTAGCCCTAACCTAATGTAGCTTACATTTATTTATCTAATTATAAAATTAATCACAAAAATAAACCTTATATTATTAGATATACCTAGTTACATAATTAACACTCACTCACTCTCTTCAGAATCTTGTAAATCTGGATCAATGTCTAATGTATCAGCTGTAGTGACCAAATTTTGGTAAAAACTGTGAAAACATTCTGGTATCAAAGGTAATAGCGATAATATGTCGCGTTTTTTCCACACTTATCGGTACAGTTATTGTGGTAATAGGTAATAAGGTAAAGCTTTTCTCTTGCCTCGTAACTCGTTTCAAGTTTATGGTTTTAAAATCCTCATCTCTCGAAAGCGATGTTTTGTATTTTATAACACCGTAGTCGGCGTCATAACATAGCCACTTCACATCATGCCATTTAAAATTATTACCCTCAGTATCTTTTTTTCGTGGAATCAGTGGGCCTTTCAAGAGACTCGCAAAATCAAAAAAATCAGTCTGACCCATTTCTTTTACAGTAAATTTTTTGCTGCTTGAGCGTACTAATTGCAGCCAATCATGTGGGCGATAAATTTGTAGTTCTGTCTTTTTCTTCTTTTTTTCTATAAAAGCATGGTCTAAATCTACCTCCATGTGTGTATGACCTGGTACCATAAACTTGTGATGTATACATTTTATTGACGGCTTTAATTTCAATAAATGAGTAAACATTGCAGCCACGTGGGAGTTCTTATTCTGTCCGCCACAAGTATCCGAGTATAAAGTAATATCGGTAATGTGCTCAGGTAGATTTTGTAAATATGCAAATAAACAAGATGCGATTTGATTAGCACCTCGACCTGAAATGGCCTCATGCCACATGTGGTGCGTTGAGTTCCCAGTTGCATTGTCGTGTACAGTTAAGTTAAATGTCCATAGCTGCCGTTTATAAAAAGCTACAGACGATTGTAATGCTGGGGTTGGCAAACATTGTTGTAGGTCAAAAGACAGACACTTAACTCTATCGTTTGCAGATGCATTTTGTTTATCGACTTGTTTCTCTTTATACGCCATATCAGCAGCCATATCAGTGTGAGTCGCGTTCTGTTTGAATTTTTAATATAGTTGCTTCGTCAGTGGCAATGTTGAGCTTCATTTTAAAAACGTCGCAGTTGTGACACGTGTCGACTTTTGGTTTTTTAAAACTTAAATTCAATAGATGGAATTCTCTGCGGTATATTTTATCACTAACAGGGTTTTGATGAGACGCTGTATACAGTGAATACATTTTCGAAATGGTCAAGTGCGATGGTAAATATTTTCGGTTGCTTTTGCGTCTAGTATAATGACTTTCATACAATGGAAAAGAGTTGATATGATTAATAACCTCCTGAATTTTTTCTTCAGAATGTTTGTTTGAAGGTGTAGCCTTTCCACGTTCATCAGTTTTCACAATGCCACTCATGCTGTTACGTTTTTTAAACCAATTAATTTTATAAAATTATCACTTACTTTTCTGAAGCAACTTTGACATACGGATATCTTTTCATTATTTATATTAAAATGATACTTGTATGTATACTGTCTAGATTTTTGCTTTTCTACATCTTCAGTTCGACGTCGTTCAGTTTTTTTTTCTTGTATGGTCATCAATGATGAAATAAATGCAGCCCTTAAATTATACGAACCGAGATCCCAAACCTCTTTATGAATAATTGCACGCTGCTCGTCACTTATTTTGTCTCGACACTTATTTCGACAAGCAGGTAATTCTTGAATTTGGCGCTTTTCAATTTTTTTCCCCGAAACTGTGACATAAGCTTGACCAAGATTTCTGTTTTGTTTATTTTCTCGCTTTCTTTTTCTGCTGTGCACTGATTGAACTTGTTGTTGCACTGGGGCATCTTCGATATTTTCAATTGAAATATTTTGTGCCGATAACGGTATATTATCTATTGATGTCTCAAGAACTGAGTCACCTAGCTGTGTGAGTAAGCTCGGACTGTCTGGAGAGTAGGTGGGATCAGTAACAGAATCGTCGCTAGAAAAGTCGCGTAAAGTTTCATCAATGGCCGGTTTTTTGAGTGCCAGATGTACTTGGCTGTGGGTTATTACATGGATTTTCATCACCTGAAAAAAATAAAAAAAAAAGTTATAAAATTGTTTACTAATGGCACTTTGACGGTACGGGCTACATAATGAAACTTAGTAATTAAAATGTTATAGTATGGTTAATTATACAGGAATATAACATAGAACGAGAGAACATACCTTCATTTTCAGTATTTAGGGCTAGATTCACTAATTTCCTCCCTCTGGTATTCATTTCGCCAAACTTAAATACAACACAACCGTCACACAAAATTACAAATCACGACTAATGAAGTAATTTCTTAAACTGACCCTCGGAATGTTGGTTGTCGTCTTAAAAAATTATAAAAAATGGGTTCAGGGTACTTCATTTATCAAAATGCCACTCGCAACAAAAAAAGGTACTTATCAACGAACCACTTATGTCCGATTTACGAGCTGAGCCGCTGAAAAAGAAATCATAATGCAGCGGTAATAACCACTCAAGTCAAGTTAAGTTCTTATTATCGCCGCTCGCTGTTACAATTCAAACATAAGTTATATGGTGCAGGCATTTTTTATATTTGAATTAAGCTCCGTTGACTTACGTGCTTATTCCAGCCGGTGTATCGAACAAAAACGTGATGCCTGTGACTTTATCAGATTTTGACCAAAAATTGACTTAAGTTTTTTTGGCCGCCGTGTCTAGATATATCATTTAAACTGCCGTAAAATCTTTAATTTCTATCACAAAACTATAAACAAGTTTTAAAAACCAATAACGACCGATTCAACTGTATTAATAGAGTAGTATATAAATTGCCAAAGTTGTATAGTTTCGGAAAGTTGATCAAAAGTTGAAAGAGTAAAACAAATTCCCTCGTTTTATGTACCCGGAGACTTGTAGGTGCGGTTTGGACTCTATTGGATTTTTTTAGATCAGTTCCTAGTTTGGAAATTAAGTAAAGTCTACTAGCTGATCCGGCAGATGTTGTTTTGATAGATTTTACGCTGTTGGATGGCTTGATTCCTATATGTTTGACTTTCAGACGTTGTCATGAAGGCATAATATTATATACTAGCTATTTGACCGAGCTTTGCTCGGTATTCGATAAAACACGAATAAAATAACATTTTCTAAAAAATGATTCATAGCTAGATCGATTTATCGCCCCCGAAACCCCTATATACTAAATTTCATGAAAATCGTTGGAGCCGATTCCGAGATTCCAATTATATACTCGTATAAGTACTCTAGATGATGCCCGCAACTCCATTGCGCCGGAATTCGTTTATCGCACGGGAACCGTACATTTTTCCAGGATAAAAACTATCCTATGTCCTTTCTCGGGACTCAAAGTATCTCCATGCCAAATTTCAGCAAAATCGGTTCAGCGGTTCGAGCGTGAAGAGGTTACAGACAGACAGACGGACAGACAGACAGACAGACACACTTTCGCATTTATAATATTAGTATGGATATATTATATATGTTACGCTCAAAGACCGAAAACGCTCAGTGAGCGAAAACATGGCTCACAACGCGTTGTGGTCATAGTGAAACGGCCACGACGCGAAATTCGCGTCGTGGCCCTAATGAAAACGGCCACGACGCGTTCTGGTAATCGAGAAAAGCCATGACGCGTTCTGAGCATTTAAAACAGCCACGACGCGAATTCGTGTTGTGGCCCTAATGAAAACGGCCACGACGCGTTCTGAAACCAGGCCAGTTAAGCAGGAGTAATTTTATAGCGCCCAAGTGTGTGCGCAATACACAAGAGCACTCTGGTTTCAATGAAAGCAGGCCAGTTACGCAGGAGTTATTTTATTGTGCCCAAGTGTATGCGCAATACACAAGAGCACTATAAAATTACTTCTGCTTAACTGGCCTGGTTTCATTGAAACCGGAGTGCTTTTGTGTATTACGCACACACTTGGGCACTATAAAATAACTCCTGCGTAACTGGCCTGGTTTCATTGAAACCAGAGTGCTCTTGTATATTTTGCACACACTTGGGCGCTATAAAATTGCTCCTGCTTAACTGGCCTGGTTTCAGAACGCGTCGTGGCCGTTTTCATTAGGGCCACAACACGAATTCGCATCGTTGACGTCGACTGGCCTGGTTTCATTGAAACCAGAGTGCTTTTGTGTATTGCGCACACACTTGGGCACTATAAAATAACTCCTGCGTAACTGGCCTGGTTTCATTGAAACCAAAGTGCTCTTGTGTATTGCGCACACACTTGGGCGCTATAAAATTACTCCTGCTTAACTGGCCTGGTTTCAGAACGCGTCGTGGCCGTTTTCATTAGGGCCACAACACGAATTCACATCGTTGACGTCGACTGGCCTGGTTTCATTGAAACCAGAGTACTTTTGTGTATTGCGCACACACTTGGGCACTATAAAATAACTCCTGCGTAACTGGCCTGGTTTCACTAAAACCAAAGTGCTCTTGTGTATTGCGCAAACACTTGGACGCTATAAAATTACTCCTGCGTAACTGGCCTGGTTTCAGAACGCGTCGTGGCCGTTTTCATTAGGGCCACAACACGAATTCGCGTCGTGGCTGTTTTTAAATGCTCAGAACGCGTCATGGCTTTTCTCTATTACCAGAACGCGTCGTGGCCGTTTCACTATGACCACAACGCGTTGTGAGCCATTTTTTCGCTCACTGAGCGTTTTCGGTTTTTGAGCGTAACATATATACAAGAATTGCTCGTTTAAAGATATAAGAGATATTGTTGCTGCTGATCTCAGAAAATTCATAAGACCTAATTTAGGAGGCCTGTTAAATTTAATAAAAAATACATATTAGTAAACTCTCAGACCTTTAGGTAGGTAGCATTGAGATAATATATACTAGGAGAGAGCATTATATCGGTGTATAAGCGTCAAAAGCGTGTAATGTTATGTCCTACTTACTTGGACATAACAAAGGAGTTGGTCTGCATATTTATTGTAATAAAAGTGTTAATAAAGGTTTTTAGTGAACGTTTTATGCTAGATATTGTTGAGTTTTGTGGTTCCGCTAAATAATAAACCATAATAATGGCCAAACAATGCCTCAAACACGTGGATTTAGCATTAAATACGTAAGTTTTGAACAATGTTTTTTGGGCTTTTCAATCGGTATTTTTGTAAGCTAAAAAGATAATTTATAAGTTCAATAATCCCTTATTCGTGCTATATAAGGCATTAGTGCTAAAAATGTCACATCAATTGATAATTTGTCTACAAAAATTGCATAGCTTTTTACGTGTGTTTACAGATTCTCATTACTTGAACTATAGTTTATCGATATCATGAACTAAATGACTTTCTTTTCTGTATCATAATGTGCTTCGAAATGATCGACAAATAGAAATATTCAAGAAAATAAACGCACACTACTTGTATGAAAATAAACACAAAATGGCCACGCGATGACGGGCTAAGGTTACATCTATACTATATTACTTTATCTATGGTAGGTAGGGTACAAGTTGGCAGCCGGTTTCATGAAGTTGCAGCAGACGACGTGTCGTCGCGACACTACTGGTTTCTATGTACCGTATGTATTTCCAGGTATTTCTATGAAGTGTCGCTAGCTTTGTGTCGCTAGCTGCGCAGGGTATTTCATAGTAATATATTATACAAACCAGTAGTGTCGCGGCGACACGTCGTCTGAGGTTGCTTCATGTCGCCCGCTGCCAACCGGCACCTTAGAATCAATCTTATATTATTATTGTAATAATTAATTATTAAAATACTATAATTATTTTCTATGAAAGGTAAAAAAGCTCATTCAGATTTCATTTCTTTTACTGTTGTAGAATAGTTTTATACTCTATAAAATAGATATCTACATATTTATTATAAAATAAACGAAACGATGTTGTAATTAATTCCATTTAAGTTCATATCAAACAATACTCAATAGAATTTCGAAAAAGTAAATTGAATTGTTAAAATTGGATCTATTACAATTCTAGTTTCGAAAAACCGAATCTAATTTTAGAATAAAACTTGAATTCAATTTGTAAAATGAATGGTTAAACTATGTTTAAACTTTTATTTTAATCGTATTTAAAATACTTTTCACTGTGATGAATGTATAAAGTGCAGGAAACCACATTTGTGCTTAAATGGCACACGAAAAGTGTCAATACTTTTAACACTGAGCTCTGTGTGCCAATTATGGACCATATTGTTACGGTAGTAAGGTCTAATGTACAAAAGAATTTTCGGTGATACCACTTGAATTTACAAATTCTATTTGTTAGAACGTAACAGAATTTGCTCTACTGTTCGTCATTTTACTGCGTATTTTACCCGCAATTCTGTATATTCGTATTTAAATACACAAACTTTTCCTCTTTATAATAAAAATATACTTATCTTTGTTGTTTCGTAGTGGCTCTCATGGGAATCACAAAATTGCCAAAAGCTTTAACTTGTAATTTGTCTGTAATTGGCTAATTTTGGGGCCATCAAAGACCGTTCCCAGCGGAGGATCTACTCATCGACATGAAGATCAGGTTTTGAGTTAAAATGCTCTTTATATACCTACTCGCTTGTATAGGGTGTAACAAATCAAAGTGGTAATAATATATAACTATCTCCAACCCTCCGCGGTCCGCCCTATGGCCCGCTTTATCTGTGGCCCGCGTGATTTTAAATCATTTTGAAATTCACGCCCACCGGCAAAATAATGTAAAGTCGTCGTGAAAGCCGTGAATTTTTTTCTAATTTTAAATCGTCAATTTTGAAGAACGTTATTTTACAATAAAAAAATTGTTGCGGCCCGCGACACCAAGACCAAAACATGTTTGTGGCCCATATGAATAAAGGTTGGGGACCACTGCTTTAGTATGTATGAGACCCTTGTCTATACAAGTTTATAGTAAAAATAGCAGCACTGAAAGAGTTACTTTTGAGTTTTATATGTTTCTATGAAAAATGCCCAACGTCATGAATTTGCCCAAACAAAATTAAAAAACTCTCATAGCACTGCTACTTCAACAGTGAACTCTATACTATAAAGAACACTTTTTTTTTTTACTTAGCATAACACACTCTTGTGCTAGAAATGTCACAATAGCTATGTCCACACTAGGCGCTTTCGTCTTCAATTTTCGTCATCTTCTTTCATTCAACTTTCGTTTTGGCGCATTCAATAATTGAATGCGTCAACGAACGTAACGCCAACATTGTCATTTTTGAAGTTTGTGATACGCGTAGCGGGCATGCTCACGTTCGCTGTTGACTGCGCTATAACGCATGCCTTATTGACGTACAGAAAAGAGCACAGTGTGGACAAAGCTGTAGTCACTATCCGGACTTTTAGGTAAGTACTCAATCAAAACAAAAGACGCGCCACAATGGATTGTCCCCGTCGATGTCCAGTTAATTAATGATCCGCTAATTAAATAGCACTCTATCCTGTTGTGGATAAGGGGGTGGAGGGGTTAGAGGGGGGGAAGTCCTTTGTGTATTGAGTGGCTATAATGACCATGGTGTATAATATACTGGAATTTGCACGCGGCCTCCCCTCTTTAATTATAATATCGTGCTGTAATTATACCATTTTCCGCTATGAAATTATTGTCCTTTCTTCCATATTCATCTAGGTATATGTCCTTTCTTGTGGTCTTCGCTACTTCTATGCCAAATTTCATGAAAATTGGCACGGTAACTTTAAAACCTATACAACGCAAACACAAATGATGTCGTGACGCAGTCGTGTCCTTAAAAATCAACATTTAAAAAAAGGGACCAAGTTTTTTTTGTGTTGCTCTTTTATATTATATAAAATCACAAAGGGTATTTTAATAATTTGTTTTAAAAGAAACTATCGACGTTATTGAGCGTTTGCTTTAAACTTTATAAATTGACTGTTTTTCTTTGGTACTTCTTCTTCTTCTTAGCTCCTTCCCACTTTACGTAGGGTCGGCTCTCCTAGTACATTTGCGCCAAGAAATTCTATCTTGGGTTGTCGATTTAGGCAATTTATTTACAGCTAGTGCTTTGGTCATACTGGTCCACCATGTGGCTGGGGGTCTGCCTCTTGCTCTCTTAGCTTCTGGGAGATTCAACGCCTTTTTAACAATGTAGTTGTCGTCTCTGCGCATAATGTGGCCATACCATCTTAAGCGCCTCTCGGTCAGTTTTTCGGACACTGGAGTGGACTGGACTGTTTTTCTTTGGTACATAAGAAAATAAACACTCTTTTCTGAATTCTAGCTAATAATTTAAAATTGCGTTAAAATCAAACTTATGTTCCCATCTCTGCAATGCGTCTTCAATACGTGAACTACACTGTAAATTTACACTACATCTGTCGCTGATGCCACACCTCATATTCTATTCCGTGTGTGCCCGGAGGCTGTAAACGAAGGTAGTTATTGTGGCCGAATACAAGTTGAAAACTAAAAATATTCAAATTTAAGTTACATCAGTAGAAGTTATAGTATACTAGATTACGCCCGCAATTCCGCTGCGCCAAAATTCGTTTATCGCGCGAGAACCGTACATTTTTCGGGGTAAAAAGTATCCTATGTCCTTTCCCGGGACTCAAAGTATCTCCAAACCAAATTTCAGCAAAATCGGTTCAGCGGCTTGAGCGTGAAGAGGTAACAGACAGACAGACACACAGACAGACAGGCGGACAGACAGACAGACACACTTTCGCATTTATAATATTAGTATGGAAGTATGGATTTAGTTAGATGTTTGAATTAAGAAATTCATAAACACTCCAGATTCGAGACTAATACTTTGTCAGGCATCAGAATATAAAATATGGAACCGATGACTTAACTGGAAGTTGTGTATTTTAAGCAACTTAATTCATGAAATAGACAAAATAAAAAAAATCAGCACTTAGCAGGCTGATGATGACGAACTATTGCTTAGAATTCTCTTGATCATGTCAGCTTTGAAACAAAAAAAAAACTAGATCAAAATCGGTCCACCCGTTTGGATACTGCAAGGCTAGACACACACACACACACACACACACACACCGAAAAACAGAGACGTCAAACTTATAACACCCCTTTTTAAGTCGGGGGTTAAAAAAGCAAAATTAATCGTAAGTCATCCGCGTTAATCAGCATAATAGTAATATTATAATGTTAGTAGTAACTTCACGTTAATCAGCATAATATTAATATAATGTTGGTCGTAACAAAAAGTCGTATTGTATCCCTCTTACACCGTAAATTAATTATTGGTAGAAACTAATATTTAGTTAAATATTTACTAATAGGTTTGTATGTATTATGTTTCTTATTATACAAGCAAAAACTACTAAATGAATTCTACCGAAAGTTGGTGTCATATAAGGACTTCCAGGTCCTTACAGACATTCTCATCTGAAAAGTACATCGTCCCTGTAGCTTAAGGTATGATTCGGATCAAGGCAGCATGTAGCGGGTCGCCGCGACCCGCGACCCAAACAGCCACTGCTCACTATGAAGTTGTATGGAGGACTAAACAATCACGGCGACCCGCGTCGCGAGACAGAGAGACCGGTCGCCGCGTAAAATAGCATACCGATGTCCGCGACCCGCGACCCGAGACTGTCGCCAAGCCACTGCTTTGTATGCGTTTATATGGACGACATTCCGATTACCGCGACGCGCGACACGAGACCGGTGGGCGTGGCGCGGCAAATTTCGATGAGCGCGACCCTGTCGCGTCGATAGCAGTACCGCGACAGCCGCAGGGCAGCTGTGGTAGATATTCTATCTAGAAACACGCCGATAGCACAGAATATATATTAGTTGTACCAACAGAATTCCCACTAACGAAACCCGTTTAAAGAATTAACGTCTCATGCTACGATACTATAAAGTTCAAATTCCGACCGCGCAGTGCTAGGTGCCTACAATTATATTTGCCTACATCTCCGCTCTCTTTCTATCGCATAACTCGTACCTTTTCTGAAGAAATCAGGTTGTCTCTTTTTAAAAATAATATTATAATCTTTATATTTAATTAACTACATTTTATTTAACTCGAAATAATCTAAGATATTGTGTTAGTACTATGACGTAGATTTAATTATCATAAATTCACGTGTAACTAGTTACTCGTACTTAGATTCGATAGGTACCGTATCTTAATTATTGAAACCGGTCTTATATTACGAGTACCTACTTAAAGTGTTTGTATAACTTAGTTATTTTTGTAAACAAATGAGGTTTCGAATAGTACGCATGAACTGAAGAAACTGAAAAAATAAGCCTAAAATAATAACTTCTCACACAAGACCTTTAACGATTGCAGTGGTACAAAAAGTAACTTTTCTAACATAATACACAATAACGTTAAGTAAATCTTAGATACTTTATCAAATGTCGCTGGTGATAAAAAATTAGAAATAATAAACAATAAACATTACAGACCTCTGGAAGTTGTAACAATAGTTAGTCTGCATTTTACTTTTAAAGCTACTAGTAAATATGGAACTTCCACTTCAGCCGATTTTAATTTTATTTTGTATCTACATATAGATCTGTGATCATCTGGTATTTCCAGAAAAACTAACACAATATTATCTATAGAACTTCAAATAGTAATCATCTGATATTCCCAGAAAAACTAATGCTTATACATAATATAATATATATCGCGTGACAACGATTTCTGCATTATAGCACGAAAGTAAAGGTCGTAAGTCCCAAAAATGCTTTTGATGATTAGGTACTTAAAAATTAAATACAATACTAATATTTCCTTTAGCTATTATTTTATAAAGTGATTGTAGTAGTGCAAGTTATTTAATGATAGTAACTCAATAAGTGTAACATGTATTTGTTGAAAAGCCCAGAAATATTCATAATTTCGAAAAATATAACTATCGAGTCAAAATAAGTGAATCGTATTTTCCGTTAGCCAAATATCAGATAAATATACAATGATTAAATAAATCTCAATTTCATTTCAGTCAATCGTCTTCCGGGATCGTAATACTTATTAGAAAAGAGCAAAATTTGGCAGCCCGCTCTTAACATAAACTTATCGCCGCCCTAGTGCTTGAATGGGCAATCGACCAATTTTAAGAAAATAGACTTTTTATTTCAAACTAATAGTAACCCTGATTACGCACTTTACCATATGATAATGCATATGAGTAATACTTTATTTTGTTAAACAGTTGCCTTTATATATATATATATATATATATATATATATATATATATATATATATATATATATATATATATATATATATATATATATATATATATATATATATATATATATATATATATATATATATATACAAAATAAAGTATTACTCAAATGCATTATCATATGGTAAAGTGCGTAATCAGGGTTACTATTAGTTTGAAATAAAAAGTCTATTTTCTTAAAATTGGTCGATTGGCCATTCAAGCACTAGGGCGGCGATAAGTTTATGTTAAGAGCGGGCTGCCAAATTTTGCTCTTTTCTAATTAACGAAAAGTTCGATTTGTCGTTCGATTCGTCATTCGAGCGAATTAGCCGTTCCAGCGAATTCACCGTTCGAGCGAATTTGAGCGAATTCGCCGTTCGAGCGAATTCGCCGTTCCAGCGAATTCGCCGTTCGAGCGAATTCGAGCGAATTCGCCGTTCGAGAGAATTCGAGCGAATTCGCCGTTCGAGCGAATTCGAGCGAATTCGCCGTTCGAGTGAATTTGAGCGAATTCGCCGTTCTAGCGAATTCACTCGAATTCGCCGTTCGAGCGAATTCGCCGTTCGAGCGAATTTGAGCGAATTCGTCGTTCGAGTGAATTCGTTCGAATTCGCCGTTCGAGCGAATTTGAGCGAATTCGCCGTTCGAGCGAATTTGAGCGAATTCGCCGTTCGAGCGAATTTGAGCGAATTCGCCGTTCGAGCGAATTCGCCGTTCGAGCGAATTCGCCGTTCCAGCGAATTCGCCGTTCGAGCGAATTTGAGTGAATTCGCCGTTCTAGCGAATTCACGCAATGGAACGTTTAATTATTGTATTAAAACGGCTATTGTAATCTATGGATATTACTTGCCATTCCGCGAGTCCTTTTTCCTCAGTTTCTGTACACCTTCTACGGTGTACAGAAACTGAGGTGCACCTTCGGAACCAGCTTTTTGGTAGTACTATATAATATTATGTTTGAAATCCTTCAGAAAACTGGCCAAGTGCGTATCGGGCCACGCACAATATTCCGTTGTAACACTAGTTTTTGATCACTTTTGTACGGTCAATGAATTTACATTTATAAAACGTATTTTACACTACTAACAAGTAACAACATCATATTAGTAGCATTCAAAGGAATCTTATCGAAAAATTCCTTTATATAACCGATCGCTTGCTGCGGAGCAGCAAATAGCTTACCAATGTCCGCGACCGCGTAGCCGTTCAAACTTCAGTTTCGCATGGTGTTTCCCGTTTCCGTGGCAATGCCGGGAATCGGGATAAAATAAAGCCTACATTACTGCAAATTTTCCTCAGAATCCATCTAATAAACACAATTCCCAAAGCTTTGTATAACCTTTGACCTGTCCCCCGTTACCCCCCTTCCAACCCCCTTTTCCAATTAAAAAGTAGATTATGTCCTTTCTCAGGCTCTAGACTATCTGTGTACAAAATTTCATTACAATCGGCTCAGTTGTTTTGACGTGAAAGCGTGACAGACAGACAGACAGATACTTTCGCATTTTATAATATTAGTATGGAAGTATAGATTACTATGAGAGAAGTAGCTGTTATAATAATATTATAGTTCATACCTACATACTTTGATACCTCCATGGCTTATATTATACGAAAAAAAATATTTTCGGTTTCGATATGATTAATAACCTATCGGCGTGTTTCTAGATAGAATATCTCCCACAGCTGCCCTGCGGCTGTCGCGGTACTGCTATCGACGCGACAGGGTCGCGCTCATCGAAATTTGCCGCGCCACGCCCACCGGTCTCGTGTCGCGCGTCGCGGTAATCGGAATGTCGTCCATATAAACACATACAAAGCAGTGGCTTGGCGACAGTCTCGGGTCGCGGGTCGCGGACATCGGTATGCTATTTTACGCGGCGACCGGTCTCTCTGTCTCGCGACGCGGGTCGCCGTGATTGTTTAGTCCTCCATACAACTTCATAGTGAGCAGTGGCTGTTTGGGTCGCGGGTCGCGGCGACCCGCTGCATGCTGCCTTGATCCGAATCATACCTTTTTTCTATTTACACACACCCACGAGCTTTTGCTCGTGGGTGTGTGTAATGATCCATTAACGATCGCTCTCGCTAGTCGTAATGATCCATTAACGATCTGTATATCACTATTGACAACCTAACCAAACAAAGGCTGTCAATCTGATTATTATAATCACATTGGCGGAAAATATGATGGTCTCTAGTAATATGATTTAAGTGGTTTCTCCCCATTCTCGGCCTGACCCATATTGTGCTGATTGTTATTTTCTTATTCCCGTCGCTAGGCAACGCCCGAAGGCACTTCGGTACAGCCTTCGATAATTTCGGACGAAATTGACGTAATAAAGTAATAGTTTTTGGAGCCTTTTTAACCATAGAAAATGGAGTGGTGTTGGGTGATAGCGAAGGTTTTAAAACTCAAAGCTATAAAGTATACCTAATTGACTAAAAAATCTTCTAAGAACATGACATGATTATGAAGGCGATCACGGACAATCAAAGATGAGTATGCCTTTCTAGATTTAGTTTAAATCGCTGGTAAGTATTGGTTGATCATAGATCGCGATAATCGAATTTTGGCGCAACCAAGTTCTAGTTCACAATAATTTTTAATCCAATTTTCTCTTCTTTTACAAATTTTAACCTTGAAATTGCAAATAACTATGGATCATTAAACGTGAAGGCGATCTTGTTAACCTTTCACCGAGGACTTTTTCGTAGAATGTGGGTCCAAATGACCCTTGTCAGCGACAAGGATCCTTTAATATTAAATAGGATGGTCTCATTTTTATTATTTGATTGCTGCGCGCTACCCTTTGACAATGAGACACTTGTATTTTAGGGTTAAACGTAAAAATGGCCTTTGTATTCGAGGGTTAAACATGGATATGGAGCGAATATGCACAAACATAAAATATGCGGCATAAATTTGGTATCAAGTGTAGCCGATGACCTTTCTCGTGATGCAATGGCTGATCACGTTTGAACGGCTGAACCGATTTTAATGTTTTTTGACACAAATCTAGAACAAGCCACGATAAGAGGCATAGGCTGTTTGTTGTCCAGAAAAGCACGGTTTCTGTGGAATTTTATTTACTAAAAATCCTCATTATAACACAAAATCATAAGCAATTAACTAGCAATCTATTAAAAAATATATTACCTGATCTCAATAATATTTAGAAGGCAGTTTAGTTTCGTACGGAAGAGGTTCACCAATTCGATTGATTAATGATTATTATATTTCTTGCGATAATTAATCTTAATGAAAAGCTTAAGCCAGTCTTAATTCCGGGAATCGGAAGACCGGAAAATAATTGCAGCTTGTTTATAGACTATAGAGGCTTATATTTTATTGTTGAAATCTATACTTTAACATAGAGTAATATAACTGCATTTTAAAAAGATAAAACCGACTTCAAAATTGTACGTAATTGAGAATTAAAACTCCCTATCTCCAAAACCACTGAACCGATTTTGATGAAACTTGCACTGTTCCCTAAGTTGAACAATACCTAGTACAACAAAAAAGAATTACTGAAATCGGACTTGTAGTTCCGGAGATATGCGAACACAAACATAAAAACATACATACATACTTACATATGCCACCTGGCATTAAGTCCGCCTATGTACCAATATTGTGCAAAAAGCATAAATAAATAAATAAATACTTACATACGCTTTTGAAATTTGGCACATTTGTTCAGACGCTGATATAGACTAACATAATATACAAAAACTGGACAGTTCTGGAAAAATTACATACATACGCGTCGAATTGATAACCTCCTTTTTTTGAAGTCGGTTAAAAATAGCTGTATAATTGGTCTAGTATATGACTTTAATAATATTATTGTGAATGTGAAATGTGTCTGTCTGTTTGTCTGTCTGTTAATTCCTCACGTCCACACCTCTGAACCTTTTGTCCTTGTCTAATACGTTCGTGACAGACACGGTAGAAACGTTGTGTAAGTACAACATCTATAATAATAACTAGCTAAAAGCCGAGCTTTGTGAGGACTCGCGTCGTTTTTCTGCGTGATAATAATCTTTATGGCAGGATACCCGACTGCCAGGAGGGTTATTTTATACATATTTTAATGGTAACCAAACCTTGACTGACCAATGATAACACATCTACAGAACTTCTTCTTCTTTATATATAAAAATGGATTTTCAAGTGGGACTTCGCTCGTCCTGATAAACTGTTTATAACACAGGTAAATATGTGTACTTAGTCAAAAAGACACACGTGCTTTCCTCCCTATTACTTAGAAACCTACCTCTGACGTCATACAAAATGTATTTTAAACTTGTATTTCTAGCAACGTCGTTAGTTGAGATTATTTTTAATAGACTGAGCTTACACGGTATGATAACATTAATTTCAAATTATAATATACTTTTCTTGATAAACCAGGAAATCTTTAATAATGTTTAAAAGAATTTAATGTAATTTCCCGCCTTTTTAAATAGTGAGTTATGTGAACTAGAGTTAGGTATAGTACTAAGTGTTATAAAATAATTAACAAAACAAGTATTCCAACTACAAAATAGTATTTTAAAAAGATAAAACCGACTTCAAATTTTTGTACGTAATTAAGAATTAAAATTCCCTATCTCAAAAACTACTGAACCGATTTTAATGAAACTTGCAGTATTCCCTAAGTTGAACAATACCTAGTACAATAAAAAAAGAAACACTAAAATCGGACTTGTGGTTCCGGAGATATGTGTGCACAAACATAAAAACATACATACATACATACATACACTTTTGAAATTTGGCACATTTGTTCAAAAGCTGTTAAAGATTAACATATACAAAAACTGGGCAGTTCTGGAAATATTAGATACATACGCGTCGAATTGATAACCTCCTTTTTTGAAGTCTGTTAAAAAACGCCTATAAGAGCAGTTGCAGCATACTACACCTAATAGTTTTACCCAGGGCTCCACTCGCGAAAGCATATTACTCAACGGGAACTGCACTTTTTAATTAATCTTTCAACTTCAGAATCTCTATTTCTGCTATCAAGTATGTTATGGTGTAACAAAACTAAGTGATAACGCTTTGGGGTGTGTATATGAGTCCCTGTATTGAGTTTACTGTGAAAGTAGCTTTGCTGAAAAAGTTACTTTTTTAAACTTTTATATGGGAAAACTCCTGACGCTCGGGCGCTTGCCCATGTAAATCACAAAAAATGTTGCTCTTTCAGCGCTCCTACTTTCACAGTAAGATCACTTACGACCCTAAACTATTATCACTTAGTTTTGTAACATCTTGTTTAAATAACTATTCACTAATCACTTTATTAATATAATATTCACAAGTAGGTAATTTTTTTTACAACGATAAAAAAGGGTAAGTAAATAACATTTTCTGTTATGTAACCAATATTTCGTGCGCGTATTCAACATGACTTATTAATACACCGAACCCTAAAAATGACGCAGCAATAACTCGTTATTATCACACGCTGAGTGGTTCCGCCGTTCGTATCCGCAGTTGATGCTATTACTGAACCAATCTCGGATTAATGTTCAATCATAATCGGCATGTGCTTTTGATAACGGAAATGGCGAATAAAAGAAGTTACGAAGGGAAAATTTAAATGAAATCGGAATCGGATCGACATTATTTGGTTAGGTGATGTGTAGCCTAATATAGATGTTATATATCTGTCGCAGCCAACTGGTTTAAATAGCCGTTCAATCAAACAGCTAGCCCTTTGACTGAACAACGCCATTCAATCACAGGTCTAGCTTTTTAATTGAATATTTAAGTCGCTCAAAACGTTCAACACTACAGCTGATTCAAAAGCCGCCGTTTGATTGAATTAGTTCAGCGCTCACCACCGCGGCGCTAGGTGCGTTTTGTTTACAAAATGGCGTCAACTATGCCGGTGTTTGCGATTGTTTCAAGATAATATTTTTCGGAAAGAAAGAACTGAATATACTTACGTAATATCCCAAGAAATTACAAAAAGTTTTCCTATTCTCTCAAATTGCATAATTAACTAATGGTCACCTTAGTTTATTTGCCATTTAACTAGTTGGCTAAGTGTCGTCTAGCTGTAGTGTTGAACGTTGCAGTCAACAAGTCGGCTAAACGACGTATAGCCGTGTGATTGAATGGCGTTGTTCAGTCAAAGGGCTAGCTGTTTGATTGAACGTCAATTTTAACCAGTGGGCTGCGACATATCTATTAGCTGGGCTTGATTTGTCAAGTCGGTTTATCCCGACAAAATGAAGTCTATCTGCCTACAAATATTTTTTTCATCTAATAGTACTTTATGAATTGTGTAAAGAAAGCAGTGAGTCATATTGCAAAATGATTTATAACGTGTAATATTCCTACGTAAACGAAATTGTTTACAGTGAATAGACCGAAATCGATAACATTCGGCGCAAACATAGAGTATACCACAGGGAAGAAAATAGGGTACTTTTGGATTTAAGACCGTAAAATCTCGGTTGAAACTATTCTTGCATAAATTATTCAAACAGGGGTTGCTTGTTTTAGTTAAAACTAAAACAAGCAGAAATAAAATATTTATTTTAGTTTTTATGTTGATTGTGGTTTATTGGTGTGCAAATATTTAATATTTTTGAGTAATTGAAAATCTAAATCACGAAATACGAACGATTGAAAACTTTTGGAGCGTTTCATCCAATAAATCAGATTTTTCGATTAAACATCAGTTCTCCCTCGAGGCTTTTTAGCACTCTAATATTTTGCATGTACGTACCATTAGAGAGATTTATAGGCAGTTGACGGATCTATGTAATTTGGTCGCTTAGTATCAAGCCTAGCCTACTGAAATGATGGCGGCTTATGGCCGATTTACACGGGTGACTAAAGCCGCACGATTTTAGTCACCCGTTCGAAAATCGACCGTGTAAATGGCAAGTCGACTACGCCGCATGCGGCTAAAGTCGCAAGCCCTAAAGTCGTGCGGCCAATGGCCGCATGCGGCTGGTGACTAAAATCGACCGTGTAAACGCTCAGTTGCAAGCGATCGCTTGCTGCGAATACTACTGTGGCGAGCGCAGACGCGACATTTTCACGCAGAATTTGTCGCACGAGTGCTTGGCCGAGTGTACTGTCTCGCTATTCTACTCGGTAGGTGTCGATAATAAGCATACCGAGTGCTTGGCCGAGTGTACTGTCTCGCCACTCTACTCGGTAGGTGTCGATGATAAACATACCGAGTGCTTGGCCGAGTGCACTGACTCGCCAATATACTAGACGTATTGTGTCGATGATAAACATACCGAGTGCTTGGCCGAGTGTACTGTCTCGCTATTCTACTCGGTAGGTGTCGATGATAAACATACCGAGTGCTTGGCCGAGTGTACTGTCTCGCCACTCTACTCGGTAGGTGTCGATGATAAACATACCGAGTGCTTGGCCGAGTGTACTGTCTCGCCACTCTACTCGGTAGGTGTCGATGATAAACATACCGAGTGCTTGGCCGAGTGTACTGTCTCGCTATTCTACTCGGTAGGTGTCAATGATAAACATACCGAGTGCTTGGCCGAGTGCACTGACTCGCCAATATACTAGACATATTGTGTCGATAATTATAAACTAGTCACAGGTGATTTCGACTTGGACAGGCGATTCGACTGGTGACTTGCCGGGTGACTAAAATCGACCCGTTAGTCACCCGTGTAAATGGGGTGGCGATTCGACTTGGACAGGCGACTCGACTGGTGACTTGCCGGGTGACTAAAATCGACCCGTTAGTCACCCGTGTAAATGGGGTGGCGATTCGACTTGGACAGGCGACTTGACTGGTGACTTGCCGGGTGACTAAAATCGCCCCGTTAGTCACCCGTGTAAATGGGATGGCGATTCGACTTGGACAGGCGACTCGACTGGTGACTTGCCGGGTGACTAAAATCGCCCCTTTAGTCACCCGTGTAAATGGGGTGGCGATTCGACTTGGACAGGCGACTCGACTGGTGACTTGCCGGGTGACTAAAATCGCCCCGTTAGTCACCCGTGTAAATGGGGTGGCGATTCGACTTGGACAGGCGACTCGACTGGTGACTTGCCGGGTGACTAAAATAGCCCCGTTAGTCACCCGTGTAAATGGGGTGGCGATTCGACTTGGACAGGCGACTCGACTGGTGACTTGCCGGGTGACTAAAATCGCCCCGTTAGTCACCCGTGTAAATGGGGTGGCGATTCGACTTGGACAGGCGACTCGACTGGTGACTTGCCGGGTGACTAAAATCGCCCCGTTAGTCACCCGTGTAAATCGAGCTTTACTGTAAGTCTGCCGAACACTCGCTCTTAGGCCGTGTTCAAACCAAACTGACTGTCAGCCGCCGAATGTAAGCGTACGTTACGCAGTTTATTGTATTTCCATACATATTCACTTTTTCGTTCACACCTAACCGACAATACGTTATTACTTATTAGTTATTACTTATTACGGTAGGCGTAGGCGCGGACATTCGATACCGTTTATTTCCACGTTCACACTGGGGCTCACAGTGAGCACTGAGCCTGCTCACATTCGGCGGCTGACAGTCAGTTTGGTTTGAACACGGCCTTAGTCTACTACGAGCGATGCACAAACAGGTATAAAACATACACATCAGACTTATAGACGAGTGTAAGGATCAATTCAGACTTAATTGACAGCTGATATTTCAATTACAAGAGACTTCTTGCTTTGTCAAATCCATACAAAAGAAATGCATCGACGCGTCGCGTTGCGGTCTGAATTGACCCTTTTAAGGTTATTTAACCCCTGACGACTGAACTCACGTCTCAATATATAAACAAGCAACATTTATTATATGTATATATTATATTATATATAATCTATTCTATTATATATATTTAAAAAAAAAGTCCATGGCGTGATGGACTGCAATTAATTAAAATTAATAATATTATATCAAATATCCTTGGTGCGAAAAATATAAATAATAAAATAACAATAAAAGGATATGGGCGAACAGCCCATAGACGGCTCCAATTTTATAAATAACAAAATATATATATATATATATATATATATATATATATATAAACAAGACGCTTTACAGTCTGTTTGTCCTCGGCTTTACAACAATATGGGACCGTATTATATTCGTGGGACCCTCTTTAACGCAGCTGCGAGCCCCCAGTCAATCAAACTGAACAAATAGTGACGTTAGCCTGAGACTAAGTTGGAATTTATATGACGCCACTTAAATATACAAGATTGATCGGGATAAATATTGCCTTACTAGTGGTTCTCGATTGAAGCGAAATCCGTAATTTAGCGGCGCGTAAGGGTTAATTCAGACCGCAACGCAACGCGTAGACGCACTTATAAAGTATGCATGTGACAGGTTTCGTCGACGTCTCACGCAATTGAAGTCTTGTCAATTCACTACTTCAGAAATCGTCGCGTCGCGTTGCGGTCTGAATTGACCTTAAGAGGTCAAGAGTTTGATTCTCGGGGAATTTACCAAGACTACAATACAAGAAAGGTTCTTGTGTGTGTAAAGACTCTCAAAACCCGACACAATAAGTAAGAAATGAGGGTTACTTTACCTTTCTTGTCAGACAATTAGATAAGCTATTTGCAACCATATTAAAATACTTTTACTTTCTGGAAATCGATCCCCCACTCCAATTGACCTCTGTCCACTGAATTAAAAAAACGTTGACTTATTTTCCTTAGTCTATGACTATACACACAATATTATATCAGCTAATTTTAATCCGTACTGTCTTCGAGAACTCGTAGTACGGGCGTCTTCCACTATATTAGTCGATCGTAAATTACTCGGTGGCTCGCAATTTACGTCACCTTTGATTAAATTCGTTACCACAAAGTGATTTGGGGGGACAGCTTTATTAAATATACCCTTTAAGACTAAACCTTTGACACTCTTCAGTAATCCAAGGTATTAAGTGTTAAAAGCTTAGAATGACTTTAGACTATGTACGCTGACAAAATTCTTGTTGAATTTTACACAGTGTAATCCGACGTAATACCTCGATCGTGGGAAGCACAGACGCAATAGATTTTCAATTGTTATGCGACAGCCGGGTGCCGCTTGGGGTAAAAGGATGTTAGCAATTCGACCTGAATTCTTATGTTTGTGTTCGCAAATCTCCGGAACTAGTCAATGATATTAAAGAGACACCACAAAGTGGAGACAGAAACTGCAAAAATGTTTTTACTTTTCTCTAAGCTTATTAGATATGATGATATAAAAGATGGCTTTAAATCAGTCGCAAAAATTGTTACAACAGGTACTTAAATCTTAGCAAATTTTTATTACTTTAACAATATCGTACAAACTGAGCCAAACACATACAAAGATCACATTAAAATGTTTTCACTCAGAATACTAAGTTAAAATTGGCGTCTACTATTGTTACTTTTCATGTTGTTATTATTTGTAAAAAAATTTTCGTTACAGAATAGTACATTACGCACCTAGGGCAGGAAAATGAGAAAAATATTTTTACTAGTAATTTTATATCTCCTAATATAAACATCAATATTAGAAGATAGACAGGATAGTTATGTAATATTATGTATTATACCTATTGCATACTCGTGAAGATAATATAATATATTATTGAAAAAAAGGCAAATAAATTTAAGTATCTAAAAATTTGTTAAGAAATATGTTTATTTCCGTATTTCATAATTATTATGATGAATATTATTAATTATTCAAATACCGACTGCTCCAAACCACAGCGTAAATGTCCCTATCCGTAATTTTCTAAGAAAATGGTCCTTATGTCATCATAATAAGGGCCTGTGGAAGGTAAATTAACTGTAAATATCCACATCTGCCTGCAACCGTTGGTTAACTTTAACTGAAGTAATCTAACTGGAACAGGCTTCCGTCGAAACTTGTTAGCGACGACTCTCGCTGACTTTCTTAAGAATTATTATTATCTTTCTTCAGAAATACCCTACGGTTTGCTTAATCAAGATGTTTGTTTGGTGTCCCGCTCCTTTTTTGCTATGGAGACGTTGGTACGAAAGGCGGTCCATGGTATTTGGAGCATTTTTCGCCAGCACCACATCTCGAAGGCGTCAATTCGATCGCCATTCGAGGCCATGAATTCAAACCGAACTTCGATTTATTCGTGAATTGTCTCATAATAAAAACTAGATGATGCCCGCAACTCCGTTGCGCTAAAACTCGTTTATCGCGTGGACAAAAAGTATCCTATGTCCTTTCCCGTAACTCAAAGTATCTCCATGACAAATTTCAGCAAAATCAGTTCAGCGGTTTGGGCGTGAAGAGGTAACAGACAGACAGTCACAATTTCGCATTTATAATATTAGTATGGATATACATTAAAATTATGTGAGATAGGTACCTAACGATAGAACTAAATAATATATAAAATAATATCGATGGCCCCAACGAATAAACGTGCAAGAGCTCTTACCCAAAAATTTTTTTTATTGATTTTTCGTTTGCATGGACTATGATATACCTATGTAAATTTTTTTGAATTTTTTTGACTTAAAATAACGATTTTATAGCAATGTAAACCTTTATTGTACGGAAAAAATAATAACATATATCACATTAATAATAAAACATGCGCTTATTGCAGATTATTTGTTTATTTGAGTTCACCAGAATAAACGTGTTAAAACAGTCTGGCGCTCGTGTCTATCTTTTCCTTTGGGTTATAACTCTTGCACGATTATTCGTGTAAAAATGCAAGCGACTTCTATCACTAATGCCTCATTGCAGATGACGAAACTTTGAATATAATAATCACAGCTATTCTATTATCTTTTGCTATTTTCTCTTGTCTTTTCTGCTTATATAAAGGTTATTCGAAGAGCTATTGTAAAGTTTATCACAAGAGCTGCTGGTGAGTTGCCGGTCTTTTTAAGAGGGAATACGCTCTCTCTTTGAAGGTTTGCAGGTCGCATAAGTCCGGAAATATTGCTGGTTTATTTCAAATTTTACAGTGTGTGGCAGAAAGTTACGCGAAAAAAGCGCGGTGGAAGACTGCCACTCATCAAGGTTATGAGGATGGTATATTTTTAACGTGGAAAGATGGCGAAAAGTTGCAGGAGGTGTGATTCCGAACAATTCCTCAGAGTACTGCCCGTGATGTAACCCATTGAGGATGCAGAATGAAGCTATTTACATCTCGGCGTAATTCCAAGGGGTCCAGCCTGTTTGAAACATTATGGCAAGTCAATAATTCGAGCGGCCCTTGGATTGGATGCGATCCAAAGGGATTTGTTGGTATTTTGGGGTCCCTACCCTGATATAAGAACAGTATTCCATATGAGGCCGAACCTGCACCTTGTAGAGTTGTAGGCATTGGTCCAGACTGAGATACTGCTTCGTCCTGTTAAGAACAGAATCAGAAAAGTATTGTCTACCCCATTCAGAGACTTTCTCCTGTGAATTCTCTATTTTAGACATAAGTTTGTTTAGACTCTCGATGACATTTAACCGAGAAATATGGTGGAAGACGGTAGATAGGGCATCACCTGTACTATCATCCGCATAGCAATAAATGCCATTGGAATGTAACATGTCATTGATCTGCCAAAAAACTTGTGACCTATTTGCATGAATTTTGCCCACATGGGCTTCCCGAGAATTTTATTTTAGAAAACTATCAAAGTTTCCATCGTAATATTATGATGGAAGCTTTGATAGTAGCGCTTTGAGCCAAACCCGATCAAAGGCCTTCGCAATGTCCAATCTAACAGCCAATGCCTCTCCTCTCCACACAATCACCTGAGCCCAACGATGAGTTTTTGGTACGCCAAGAGATAACCAGCCAAGCGACCCGTACTATTTGTCGTGTTTGTCGCTTTGTAATGTCTGGCCGCCCAAGTATCGAAAGAGCTGATAATGGATTCCATTATCTTCGAGATGATGGAGGTTTTAGCAATTGGTCTGTAGTTGGAAGGATTTGAGTGGTCACCTTTTTTTGGAGATCGAGTACACTAAGGCTGTCTTCTAAGAAGCCGGGACAATGCCAGAAGAGCAGGAGAACCAAAAACGACGCGTTAAGACCGGAGCCAACTCTGGAGCACACTTTTTCAACACAATAGGAGGGATTCCGTCAGGCCCACTGGACTTTTGGATATCAAGGTCATGCAGGGCTATTCACACTGAGCGCTGATGTAACCTAATATCCGACATGATGCCCCTGCATCGTGGTATGGTCGTGTCCAGTTTGACGCAAGGAGCTTACCCAGAAGATCGTCTTTGTATTTTGCGTCGTGGGCCAACGATCCATTTCCTACTTGTAGGAATGGTGGGATGGCTTTCAAAAATACCTTTCAAAAGCTTAGGCCAGAGACCAGAATTCACGGGTTCCCAAAGGAAGGCACTCGAGTCTTTCACTAATACTATTGACGTGCTGTTTATTTGCCCGATTGATCTCTCTCTTGAAGGATCTATAGGCAAGATTGTACTCCATTTTATATGTATGTGTCCACGCATAGACGCGAGGTAGGTCAATATTTATCAACAACAATAATAGGTCAACAATATTTTCGACTGAACCGTCAACAAGAAAATATTAACTAACTAGACGTTCCACGCGGCCTCGCCCGCATAAATGAGAAATTTTACGGAAACCGTATATTTTCCCGCAAAAAATACATAGGCTATTTTTTGCGGGAAAATATACGGTTTCCGTAAAATTTCTCATTTATTATTCTTTCACATCATGGTCTACTCTAGATCTGTGCCAAATAAATTAAAAAATCATCCAGTAGTTCGAGAAATAAGCGCCCTCCAATAATTTTCCCGGTTTTTTCTACATTTTCCTATGTTTCTTCGCTTCTATTCGTCTTAGAGTGATAATTTATAGTTTGTAGCCTTCCTCGATAAATGAACTATCTAACAACGAAATAATTTTTCAAATCGGACCAGTAGTTCCTAAGATTGACGCGATCAAACAATCAAACTCTTATACTTTATAATATTAGTATAGATCTACATTTTATACCATGCACTAATAAGGTTGTATTACATAAATAATGATTCAACTTCTTAACACTAATATACGGGCTTTTATCTTTACAAACATGTAAAAGCAACAAAATATACAAGAAAAAGCGTGTAAATGACCAGAGCATGGCTCAGGAGGAAAAAAATATACGTGGAATAACCATGCAACATTTCACTGCACTTGTTAAAACTTCATTTATGACACGAATAAACGTGCATTGATACAATAGTGTTAACAAGTCACATATTATTCACTAGAATAATAAATTAATATGGTTTTTCTTAAATATGTAGTAAACCGTTAATATTTGATTTTTTATAAAAATATGAGCTGAAAGATATTTTTTACCTTTAATTTGATTATACATTATATTTGTCTATTTATTATGTAGTCAAAGTTATGTGGTTCCAAACGTTTTTTTGTCTTCCTGAAAAGTTGTCTTTTTTCGATTGCACGTTTATTCGTTGGGGCCATCGATATATCATAATACAAAATATAAAATAAAATAATATATCTAACTATATAAAATAAAATAAAATATAAAATAATATAATATATTATTTTATTTATTTATATTTTGCGATTGGAACTTTGCTCTGTGAAATTATTTAATTTCCCCTATTTTAAGATGACACAAATATTTATATCATAAGAATTAAAATACCTTCAGACCTAAAAATATAATAATGTTAACTTTTCTCTACAGTATCATCATAATAATTTGATAGTTATTTCATACTAGCTGTTGCCCGCGACTTCGTCCGCGTGGATTTCAGTTTATAGCGCGCGATGTCAACAAAATTGTTGTCAAAAGCTTTTTAAAATCAAAACACCCAAAAACAGCTGTGCAGTGTGCACATAATATTTCATCATTTTAAATTTATTATTTATAAGTTATAACAAAAAGCTTATTATATTTTAGCCCCCCATTACACAACTTTACCCATAAAATATAAATCTTATATCATTGATAGGTTTATAATTGGTTTAAACTTTAAAGTTACGTCACTGCATAGATAACGTACTGACTGCTGAGTAGTTAGTTATGTGGAAGCGTGTTAAACTATCAAAAGAATTAAGATGGTACAACCTCTTATAGAAACACTTATGAGCAAGCGATAGCGCGATGTAGACGCGATGCTAGCGACATCTGTTATGAATTTTTGGAACTAACTTAATTTGACAGTAGATTCAAGACTGATAAGTTTTCTATACAATAGTCAATATGTGTAACTTTTTAGTCATTTATGAGCTATCGGTCAGATTCTTTTTTGGCTCATTTATTTAAGTACTAATTTACTTTAATTTTTAGACTTTTTAAACTTTATACAGGGTGTCAAAAGACCGCTTCCGATAACTTCGTGGGGTTATTATAGGGCATGATATATATCCATTGGTGCAAGTAATTTTCTTTAAATCGCCAGTTTTTAAAATAGTCAAAATTTTCAACACGCAATGTATAATGCTGATGTAAATGCGCGATAATATCGCGTGCCAGTGGAGCCCCGCCGGCCCCGGGCTGCGCCAGCCCCCCCGCGCCGCCCGCGCCAAGTCCCGCGCGCGCAGCCCTGCGCTATTCATGAGTTAAGACAAAACAGCTGATCGTGGTGTGCCCTAGCCCGTAGGTAGTGAATAAACCACCAATATTGTAATGATTATTAAATTACAATTGTTTTCACGATTTAATAAAATGTTAGAATTTATTAATTACCGTTTCTTAGGTTTATTACTCAAAAATACTCAGTTTTTACTTCCGGTCAAAAAGGAAAAGTAATCATAATTCACATCCGAATCAGGTTGTAAAAATACAATACACAGTTACTATGGAAAAAAATACTTGATAACATGTTCACTGACCTGTGATCAGCTGTCTGCTTTTATGAAATGCAGTTCGAGCTGTGCTCCATCTAACTCAATGTAGATTGCAGAGATTTTAAACACGAAACAAAAGTAAACAGGAGACATTCCAATTCTTTTAAAAACACTTTTTACTGCACTGTTTAAACCGCACTATCGTCTATCGACGACGATGTTCACCCTCGTTCCATAACGGTTTACGAGTATTAAAAGTTCATTCACATTTCATCGCACATTCTTCGGACGTATCACGTGAAAAAATAGTTAAGAATGTCACAAAACAAGCAATAAGACCAGAACATCCGTAAAATTAAAAAACTTAAACAAAAACTTCACAGTACACCAGCGCGGCGCGTGTTTACAGCAGACTAAATAAAATTAAAGAAAAAACTTTGTTAAATAATAGGGATGTATCCCTCTGCATATTTTGAGTTATCGATAATTTTTTATCGATAAATCGTTATTAATTGTTTTACATACGAGTAAGTATTGATTACAGTCAAACTAAAAAAAAACAAATACCTACTCAATGTTAAGAATAGCGACAATAATAATTAAAAGTAATTTAAAATTAAATAGGTATTATTAAAGTATTTTCATTGCATGCGTAAACGCGTATACGCGCATACGTATAACGCATAACTTGTACCATAATATAACAATCACTTTATCACGGTAATGTAGGTATCGAAATTATTGAATGCAACTTGACTATGTATCCCGATAAAATTTTCTGAATTTATAACCTCTTAATAGAGTTCATTTTAAAAATGAGATTACATCTACTAAATAATAGTTATAATTTTTATTACTTAATGGTAATTTAAATATCTACTGAAATAAATAGTTTTGAATTTTAAATAGGGTACAACACGATTGTCCTTGAAATGGATTAGCGACACGTGCGTTGTGCTAGGCAGAGCGGCGGCGCTTTGTCGGGTCCGCATCAAAGGACAAAGCAAGCCGCCGCCCGTGTCGGCAGGTGTCGGTGTCCTTTGACGTCTTCACCGAAAGCCGATAAACATTATTTTAAAAATTAAAATAGATTTTTCTAATTTAGTAGCCATTTGGGCATTGAGGTAATAGGTTGTTGTTAGAGATAAGTCTGATTATTTAACAATTACTTCAAGTATCAAAACGTGGTAGTAGTTATTGTGTTAAGTGTTAATTGATTATTATTTCAGTTGTGTTAAAATACTTTGTGGTGTGCCGTGTGATAGATTTCGTTTAAAACGAGAAGTGTTTTTGACGTTGTTGGTGGTCACTGGTCTTATTGCCTGGTATTAAGGACTATTTTCAAAATGCATAAAGAAGTAAGAACACACTCAACATTTTTCACGTAAGTTAATTGCCAGTTTTATGTATGAGGTTTTTTCGTGTATCATCTGTAATTTCGATTGATAAGTGACGATTGCGGATAGACAGTTCATCCGCATTGGTTTCGTTATTTAGTTACGATTAAATTTTTGTAACTATGTAGTCTAATAATCTTAGACTAGTTACAAGTACAACAGTATGGCAAACTTCTAAGTTTGCCATACTGTAGCAAGTTGTGCACAGACAGTTGCTTACAGCTTTCTACGAGTTACCATTAAACTTTTAACACTGCAAGTAACTTAGATAAGAGGTCAGAGGTGAGAGTTCTAAGTTCCACGTCATGGCGACCTTCATGGGTTTAAAATTGAAAAGACACCACATACATTAGGGTTTCTGTGTGTTCTGTCGTAGTGTATCTTCATTCGTCGCATACGGCCTTTCGACGCGTGCGTAGGCCGGAGCCCGGAGCTAAGTGCTAACAGCTGATTGCGCGGTCAACGTTCTCGAGTTCGTAGGTACTTCGTACACACGAGAACGTTGACCGCGCGCTGCCTATTGCATAATGGAGTAAAAATAATAAAATTTAAAAAAATATTTTAAATTATTTTTCTATGTGGTTTATTATCATGTTTAAAAGGTATTAATTATAAAAAAATAAAAATTTAAATTTAAAAAAATAAAAAAAATTAAATAAAAAAAAATACATTTTCGTAATCAGAAAATGTAGTATAATCATACCCCAAAGTTATCGGAAGTGGTCTTATTACACCCTGTATAGCTGTTGCCCGCGACTACGTCCGCGAGGACTTTAGCTTATAGCGTACGGTGGTTCCCGTTTCTTTGGGAATGCCGTGATAAAATGTCCAAAATAAAATATTCTAATTTTAAAATTAACTTAATAAATGTCCAAATAGCGCCATCTGTTGTCATATAGTAAAACTAAAATAATACAGAGCCTACAGGACAGTTTAAATTTTAAAAACAGCTTACACCTGTGCCAGACAACGGAAATAATATTGGTACATTTTAATACTTTTATAATATTTAAGATTTAATTTAAGATTTTTGAAATATTATTATGATACATATTATATAAATTTAATACACATCCAAGACCCAGGAAAATTGAAAACTTTTTGTTCCGTCGGCGGGACTCGAACCCAGGACCCCCGGGGATGAGCGCTGACCACGCGCTTAACTAACTGAGCTACGGAGCCATCGGCAATAAAAACGACATCTGCTGTCACGTATAAGAACTACAATGCGAATTAATTTTCATCGATATTTTCATGGAAATAAGATATTTTCCCTCATCAAAATGTAGCCTATATCCTTTCTCAGGCTCTAGAATATTTGTGTACAAAATTTCATTGCAATCGGATCAGTAGTTTTGGCGTGAAAGGGAGACAGACAGACAGACAGACAGAGATACTTTCGCATTTATAATATTAGTATGGATTCCAATCATCGTTTTTCTATGAAAATTATTGTATAAAGATAATATAATAATTTATGTATAATTTAATGATTTTCGAAATACGTTCAACGCACATTGTGCTTGGACACTGAGGTGCCAAACACGTATTGTAAATCGAATTTCCTCAAACGGAATTGACCAATTTGCTGTTACTATGATCGTGAAATTGTTTATCCACCGTCAAAGGCAGGACATTTGGTAATTATGTTCAATTCAGTGATATTGAACATGCTCTAACCTCATCATCATCATACCCAGCTTGTTAGTTATAGCACGGTCAACGAACACGCATTAATTTTACTATTGCTTTTTTTGTGTGTGAAAAAAAGCGTTTTTTTAGGAAATGAAAGGGTGGGAAGTAGCGGTAATTCAATGGCCAAATTTATCTTGATTTCATGTTTGAAGTTACTTTATTATTGCTATTGCTTGTTTTTTTACTCGAACTTTAGGTATCCCGCTTCTATCTGAAAAAGGAGTGTGAAAAGCGATATTTTTTAGGGAATGAAAGAGTGAAGTAGCGGTAATTCAATGGCCGAATATATCTTGATTTCATGTATGAAGTAACCGGGCTTGAGTCACAATAGATCTTATGGGTCGCAGTGACAAATTACGTGAGGTGTTTTTTTGAATTTTTTGACCCCCCCTCTCCCTCTGGTGAGATTTCGTGAGATTTTATTCAACCCCCCCTCCCTCTCCCAAATCTCACGTGAGATTTTTCAAAATGTGGGTTTCCTACTTAAAACGTTTAGTTTGACAGCCAGTAGATATTCTTTCGAACGAATTTGGAATGATCTTAATCGTATAACGATTACGCTTACGATTAAATCATACAATAACAATACAATCTGCATGAAATGGACCAAAATACTAAATAGTCGAGTCAAATCTCACCAAATCTCATGTTGGGGAGGGGGAGGGGGGGGGGGGTTTGTTTTTTATTATTATATTATTATACATATATTGAAAAAATTACGTGAGATTTGCCGAGACCCCCCCCTCTCCCCAACGTGAGATTTGGTGAGATTTGACTCGACCCCCTCCCCCCCCCTAAACACCTCACGTAATTTGTGGACGCCCCTAAGGGCTACAGCGCCCTGCTTTCTTTAAAAAAAAGCGGGCTAGAACTCTGAGCATATTCTCTCGAAACTCGGCAGTCATGTCGGTCATCTGCAGTTGATCCATCCCACTGGGCTATTAGTCTGATTAACAAGTGCCATTTTCCTCGAAACCTGATCTCATGCACCGAAAATTATGATTTTGGTCTCATTCGATTCAGAATACCATCTAGAACATTCTATCAAAATTCCAAGAGGGGCTGCAAAAAAAAAAAGAGCGGCGAAAGTAACGGTAAAAACGCATAGTTCGTATTTCGCGTGATTTGCCGCAATCTGCCACGTGAACCAAAAACATATTTTAACTGATTAAATATTAATATTAAGGAATAAAAAAAAATGGTACTAAGTAGACATATCAATAAACAAGAATCCGTAAAACAAAAATAAATTATCACCATTTGTTTAATTGTTATGCTTTTCTTAATTTGTTAATAGTCACTATTTTAATGTTAACATAAAAACGCAGATTTTTTTCAAAACAAGGAATCTAGATTTTTTTTATTCTTTTGAGCTAATCTTAAAAGGGCTTAGAAGGGATCCCCGTTGGAAAAATTGAAAAATTTTGATTTTTTACTTTTTTATGAACAATCAAAGTCACTCAAGAATTTTTCATGTAAATAAAGTAATTAGGGTTTTTTCATTAATAAAAATTATTATTTAAATTTTATTAGTAATAAATAAAATATAAATATTATTATCTGGCATCTAACAATAACAAAACAAAATAGAAACAATTATTGGACATATAAATACCGTAATGGCTTTATTTACATAAATAATTTTTGAATGCCTTTGAATGTTAACCCATCAGTCGTGGCAAAACTGTATAACTGTATAACTAATAACATGTATAATAGCTTTTTCATTGTTATCGCGGTCGGATGTGGCCGCTTGGGGCTTGATGAATTAATAAAAAAGTGAAAACTCAAAATTCTTGAATTTTTTTGACGGAGATCTCTTCTAAGCCCTTTTAAAATTAGCTCAAAAGAATAAAAAAAATCTAGATTTCTTGTTTTGAAAAAAATCATCGTTTTTATGTTAACATTAAAATGGTGACTATTAACAAATTAAGAAAAGCATAACAATAAAACAAATGGTAATAATTTATTTTTGTTGACGGATTCTTGTTTATTGATATGTCTACTTAGTACCAATTTTTTTTTATTCCTAAATATATGAATATTTAATCAGTTAAAATATGTTTTAAGTTCACGTGGCAGATTGCGGCAAATCACGCGAAATGCGAACTATGCGTTTTTACCGTTACTTTCGCCGCTCAATTAAAGTTATAAGGATTGTTGATAAAGTTCCAAAAGTTAGGATTTATTTAGGAAATTTCCTGCTCTTTAAGAATCTATTTTCAAATTTTGACTTTCTCAAATAGTTTATGAAATATTAAAAAAAAACCATACCCTTCTTTTTTGTTTACTTTATTGTTTATAACTTTTGCATTTTTTTTTAGGCCCTCTTGGAATTTTGATAGAATGTTCTAGATGGTATTCCGAATCGAATGAGACCAAAATCGTAAATTTCGGCGCATGAGATCAGGTTTCGAGGAAAATGGCACTTGTTAACCAGAGTATATGAAAATAAAGGAAGAGATTACTTCTGTGTATTGCATACACACTTGGAAACTATGTTACTCATGCGGGCTGATTCACGATTTTCGTCCGACTCGGATTCGGAAACTTTACGTGTGATCATTGGTGAATAGGCGTATCCACAGTCCACACTGAGCGACATTCGCCTCGCCGTGCGAAGCAGCTCGGTTAGTGTGGACGTACCTCGCCCGAGGCAAGCGCGCGTGCTGCCGCGTTCGTTCGAGTGAGACGCGTTCACACAAAAGGAGTAGCCACGCGAGGTATTTGCCGCGCGAGGAGAATGCCTCGCGAGGCTGCTTGCTCTGTGTGGACCTGCCTATTGCCCAGCGCGGTGAGCATTTATTGGATGTCGTACGGAAGTTTGCGAATTCGAGTCGAGTTGCTCTTCGTGAATCAGGACTCTGGTTTCAATGACAGGTTACCGAAATCTGTGTAGAAGAAATTTTATTGAAAAAGTCTAAGTTTAACCCCTTTAAACATATTTAAAGTTATATCTCAGTTAAGTTAGGTTATATCTCAGCTTAACCCCTTTAAACATATAAAGGCTATTTAATAAAATGTTTAATCTCGACATTTTGTATCTCATTACACAAGAACTGTCAGAACTCCCATTACCATAACTTTTGTTCAGTATGTTCCACACTCGATATCTTCCCTTTCATATGGTATCGATGATTTCTTAAGTAAAGAAAAGCCCTTAGGTACTAATCAAAGATTTGGTTGAGAAAAACATTACGATTTTTAACAAACACAATCAACATAGTTTTTTGTAAAAAATTTATGAAAAAAAAATACGATAGTTGCGAAAAGTTTTCTAAAATGCATTAGTAATCTTTGTTAATATTAACATAGAAAATACCTGACAGCTAAATTGTAACCTAACACAAAATCATAACGTGAATATGACGGCTGTGATCGAAACATTATTAATTAAACGTGTATTTTGCTATTCAATTTTCACATGACAAGAGATTTAGCCGCTAATTAGTTGAAATAATAATTTTGTTGTTTATTGAGAAATCAATGATGCAGGCAAATTGGCGACATTTCAATATGTCGATACGACCTGTCCCTACTGTAAACAAGTCAACGCACTGTACAGGGTGGTAATGTTAACGAGCAAACTCTAAGCTCTTAAAACGCCGCCTCTTAAGTGGTACTTCGCTGTCTTTTGTGTTTTCAAATAAACGAGATATTTCACGCTTGCTTTAGGCTTTTCAGGACTTTTTAAATTATTTGCTGTCGTATTGTATATCAGCTGTATTTCCTTTTGAATTATTCGGTTCGTTTGAGTCGAAAATAAAGGTTGGTAAATGTGTTATGTACTGCGAAGACGTCGAGTCGCGGTATAGAGTTGTTATGGTGCGTCATGTAAATGTTGTTTTTTAAGTATTAAGTACATGTAATAAGTAATCAAATAAATTGTAATCAATATATTATTATATCCTAGCTTAAGAGTCACAAAGGTAGCTAATAAAGCTATTAATCTTTCGATCATGGATTCTTGGAAATCTATTGTTATTCTATTGTGTCTCGCCTCACACACGATTGGTCAACTTTTATAACTGCAGAGAATAATTAATGATAAAGCCCTCTGCAAAAAAAGGGATTCCTATTTTGCCAACCGAGGAAAGTGATTTAAGCTTCCAAAATTTGTACATAATATATTGGTTCAAGCATGTCACTTTAATTTGCCCATAGCTTATATGAAATATATTTATGGTTTTTAGATTACGTGACAAAAACCATTTTGTCGCTACGCCCTTTCCATATTTTGCTGTTCCATTGCTTGTTTTCTATGAGAGGCGGGGCCGGCCTCTCATAGAAAAACAAGCAATCTAAAACATAATAATATCCAACACGGTTTTTTACTTTAACGCGGCGTCACCTTAAGATAGCTTTCGCTACTTTTTTATAACCATGTTAACGAGTTTTTTTTAATTAGCAATAATTATTTTGCAATCATTATTTTTGAAAATATAATCTATACATATCATAAAATCGTAGAGGTAAAATTTTTGTACATTGAAAATAAACTTGAAAAAACGAGTCAGGGGTATGTTAGAAGTGTAATAGAACACATCTGAAGTGTTTTTGAAATTTTTGTTTCTCTGTCTGTTCGTCTGTTTGTCTGTTTGTCTGTTTGTCTGTTTGTCTGTTTGTCTGTTTGTACAGGCTAATCTCTGAATCCGCTGGACCGATTTCAATGAAATTTGGCATGGTGATACCTTACATCCCTGGTCAACATCTTAGATACTTTATTTTAACCGACTTCCAAAAAAGGAGGAGTAAATGTTTACTTTGCTGTTTGTGGTCCGATTGTCAAAATTATTTTTTTGTTGTATATAGATTGTAAGCCCGAATTTGATATCATGTAAAAAAACGATGATAAATAATAATTCTCTCGGGATCCTAGGGGTATCGACGGAACTCCTTTACAACAAAAACATTACAGTAATGTTCACTTCTTTTAAGTAAAATTAACATAATAAGCCATATCCCAGTGTGGGCTTCGGAAGGTTCCGTTGCTGAACGGAACTCCTGACCCTTTAGATTTTTTTATAGATTATTATGTAGGGGTTTCAGCGTTGTTTAAAATACTGGAAGCACATGTCACATCACCAGCATCATAACACCATCCATAACCACATTATGATGCTTTTGTTGTTTTTTTTTTGCATTAAAAGGATCGGAATAGAAATTAATAATTATTTCGCCCTTTCTGTGCCGATTTGTAAAATTCTTTTATTAATTTAAGGGATATAATTTGTAGATATTTGATGCTATGGTCGCGAAGGTGAAAATTTCCTAATGGGATCTATGAGTAATGGAATTGAAGAAACTCCTGTAAATTTACAACGACACTCAAAGTGATTATCAATTCCAGCAAAGGTCTCTCCTAATAATAATCTTTATAACTTTTCCCTAATATTCATGAACGATTATCCAAACACTGGGTGGATATTGACCACTGCGTATGCTCAATTCCTTAGCGACCATTGAAATTTTAAAGTCAAACTTTACGGATCTAAATTAGTAGCATCACCTATGTGGCCGACTGAAGGCTGTATGTTTGAAGTAACCACTCATCATGTTCTCTGGGAGAGTTTTTTCTAGCAAGACGAAAGAAATACAATGCTAGAGAACCTACATTGTAAATCTGATGTCGCATACTACGGTGATATCGTGGACAGCGCTAGGAACTTTCGTGCCTTCAAGCGTTTTTGGTACAATTATTATGGGCAACAGTCTAAGACAACAAGTTCTAATATTAATTTAGCTATAGGCTATAGCTTAGTAGTCACAATTATTATAGTTTATATTCGTGGTGCTCCCCTTCAGTGATCTGGTGACATTCGGTCACTGCAACTTTGTGCTATCTCCGCTTTTAATGGGAAGGGGAATTAGAATTCTTCATACCTCTATTTTCTTCTGACTAATTTCGTTACAGTGGGTCTCAAACCAGTCTTTTGGGCTCCCTGAGATCATATCAAATTTAGGGAAGCATCACGATTCCTGACCTACAAGTAGACCAGAATAAAATAACGCTTCAAGTAAACAACTTCAAGCGTTATTTTATTCTGATTTAATTGTAGGTCAGGAATCTGAGAGCAAGAGGTAAGTTAAAGAGGGATAGATGCCTACATTAAATATCTCGTCCTCTCTGTCTCCGTCACATGTTCCTTTCCTCTGTTGTCCACGCCAAGCGGTCTTGCAAGAAAGGATTTTTCAAAACGATATCTGTGGTTCAAGCCCCGCCGACGAAAGTTACATAAGAGCTTTCAATGTCCCTGGCCCGGGTCTTTGATGTAAATTAAAAATTTCGTGTGTAATGTACCTAATATTAATCCTTATCCAAATAAAATATAATGTTGATGGGTCTTCAATTTTCTAAATTTTGATTATAATAACACACATTCACGCGGACGAAGTTGCGGGCAACAGCTAGTATAATAATACTCGTATTAAGCTATATTAAGCTTCCAAGCTAAGTGTAGGTATAACGTTAAAAACTCAAAATATACGAAATGCATTTAATAAAACTACTCGCACATTTCGCGCTTAAAATTGTTGAAACAAAGTGCAATAAGCTGAAATGAAGTACGTAAAATATGAATATGTTTTAATCTGAGCCGGCAGAAGCACATAATTAAACAAATTACCCCTAGTTTTAGCTGCACCTGTTTATTACCGGGCTTAAATAAGCAAGAATTTGCAATATTTAGTTTCGCAATATTTTAACGTAAGCCGTAAAAGAAAAACGTGGCGAAAGGAAATAGGATTTAATATTTATCCGCAGTCGTTAAACTAATAGCGCACTTCCGTGGAATAATAAAATGTATTGCATCGCATTCACAGAGCAGCGCCATCTATTATTGCCGTAGCTTAAACTTGAAACATTAATACAGTGACATCTGTTGTTGGTTCAGTCGAAACTGCGAACCCTCAACACATTGTACGCCATCTATCCGCGATCATATAGAACTAGGATATTTATTAGCGCCATCTGTTGCAGGCGCGGTCGAAACTTCCAAAGAAGAGACGACGGGTGCTGCCCGTGGAACAACCCCGGAGGAAACGCGACGCCAGCGCCTCCAACCGGCGGGTGAACGCGGTAAAACACCCCGTGGTGCTGAAGGAGATACCGGTGAATAATAAATTAGGTAAGCGGGTGTTTTAGTATTTTTGTATTACACTAGATGGTGCGACGAACTACAATTAGCCCACAGCAATAATTATTGTTTCTAAAAAATAATTTTTGAATGACAAGGATTTCCGAAAGAATTGTCCTTCGGAATGGGCATTGTCCAAAAAAAATCACATGTACTTTTTATATTTTTTTTCGTTAAAATAGGGTATTTTAAGAATATAAATTAAATTATTTTGAAATTCATTGGCTAGTTTTTTCTCAATAAATTTTTAAAGTTTCGCTCTGACGTCAGTATATTTTAAGTTTCCTTTCAATCTTATTTATAATGGCTGGTTTGTCAAATGCAAGTTCTTATTATGTGAAAGCTGATACGAGAAGCTTACCAAAAGTTCGAAACGTAATGTTGGTCAATTATATTGCTAACTAGCTGTTGCCCACGACTTCGTCCGCGTTAACATAGTATAATAACAGAGATGGATAGTTTTCCCCTCTTTGTGGTTCCTTATAAAAAGGGTAAAAACGGGACCCTATTTAAGCAAACGTCAAACGCAAACGTAAATAAACTTTCATGTTTCTTACTCAAGAAATGACGGACTTTCATTGAAACTTTCTACCCCAATTTCACCCCATTGGGGGTAGAATTACCAGAAACGCTTAAATACGTATCCATTCATATTTAATCAGCAGTCCAAAAATAAACTTTCATGTTTCTAACTTAAGAAATGACGGACTTTCATTTAAACTTTCAACCCCTATTTCACCCCCTTGGGGCTAGATTTTCCAAAAACGCTTTAACACATATCCAATCATTTTTAATCAGTAGCCCAAACATAAAATTTCATGTTTCTAACTCAAGAAGTAACGGACTTTCGTTCAAACTTTCAACCTCAATTTCACCCCCTTGGGGGTAGAATTTCCAAAAACGCTTAAATATGTATCCATTCATTTTTAATCAGTAGCACAAAAATAAAGTTTCATGTTTCTAACTCAAGAAATGACGGACTTTCATTCAAACTTTCAACCCCAATTTCGCCCCCTTGGGGGTAGAATTTCCAAAAACGCTTAAATAACTATCCATTCATATTTAATCAGCAGTCCAAAAATAAACTTTCATGTTTCTAACTTAAGAAATGACGGACTTTCATTTAAACTTTCAACCCCTATTTCACCCCCTTGGGGGTAGATTTTCCAAAAACGCTTAAACATATATCCAATCATTTTTAGTCAGTAGCCCAAATATAAAATTTCATGTTTCTAACTCAAGAAGTAACGGACTTTCGTTCAAACTTTCAACCCCAATTTCACCCCCTTGGGGGTAGAATTTCCAAAAACGCTTAAATACCTATCCATTCATTTTTAATCAGTAACCCAAAAATAAAGTTTCATGCTTATAACTCAAGAAATGGCGGACTTTCATTCAAACTTTCAACCCCTATTTCACCCCCTTCGGGGTAACATTTTCAAAATTCCTTCATTAGTGGGTGTCTCCTTAATAAAACAACCCTACTCACCAAATTTCGTGGCTGTAACTGTAACAGTTTTTGCTCAGCGATGATGAATCAGTCAGTCAGTCAATCAGTCAGTCAGTCAGTCAGTCAGGACATGTAATTTTATGAGTATAGATTTAACGCTATTGAAGGTCAAACTAAGGTTAAACATATTTGTTCAAAAATATAAGTAACTAATGGGTATTTTATTCGTTTATGTACAGAAAAACGATCACTGACCTTATTCCTCGAAATGTTTTTGTAATGAGCAAAATTAAAAAAAATGGACAATCCATTAGAGTGATTTTTAATTCCATTTTTTTTAAATTTCAGGAGTAAATGGTATGAACATGATAAGCCTGGCACTCCAGGGGCCATCGAGTATGCTCCGACCGCCGTTCAACCAACCCCTCCAAGCCAGGGCACCCATAGGTAAACACCGTTGTAGCCATAGACTAAAACCCCCTGTGATTGGAGCCCGAACCAACCCTAGTCCAATGTCATAAAAAAATAACCCATTCTAAAGCTAGAGTGTCTTTCTTTACATAACGATACATAAAAAGTCGGGAAAAGCTAGGCAAAGTTTATGATCCTTTATAAAGATAATTAAATGAATAGTCAGAGTAACTTTTAAACTTAGTTACTAAGTAAGACTATTACTATTTAGTAAGACTATAAAGATAGTTACAGTTGCAAAAATCATGTAACACAACTCTCATTTTCTCTTTCAGTCGAAAGTCCCATAGTGAACACACAAAGCGGCGCGATATCACTCGCGTCCCTGCAACCACCTCTGGTGACCGCCCCACCCTTGCAACCTCGCCCTGCCACCACCGGAGCCCTAGACCTCATGCTGCCTCTGCAACCCAAGCTACTGCCAGGCTACAACCTCCAAGCGTCATATCTCTCCAACACCCTATCAACAGTGCGACCACCCGACCTGCCCAGTAGAAAACTAGTGATCGTAAAACCAATAAATGATAACTGTGAAAAATTAGATAGAGATGATAATGAAATTGTAAATAGTAATGGTTTAGAAGAAAATGACAATTTAGATGTAGAAGAGAACGATAACGTCATTGAGACTGTAGATATCAGTAAGAAAGAGGATGAAATTAATTCTAATGTTGTAACTGAAACTAGTGACAGTACAGACAATTTAAGTCCTAATAAGAATTCGGAGTAAGTGATGAACCTAGCTGTAAACCCCAATGTCTCATTAGATTTAAAATTTTGAAATTTAGATTCGATATTAACTCAGACCAAATAAAATGAAGAGAGAGTTCTGTATGCCACAAAATCAAGTAAAATTGTACTGTATTTAAATACAGCATCACACTCACACATGTATGAGTAAACTACGCCTTACCTCATAACTCGAGCTGTCTTGATGTGTGTGTACACAAAAACATCACTCTTGTAGTTTTTAGATAAATAACTTCTGTCTTCACTTTTTTGGTCTGATATAAAGTGTTTAAATTCTAACGAAGAAGTTAAAAATCTAGATAATGTTTAACCTTTCTTGACCAAAGTAGTGTAGCGTTTAATTTTTAACATTATTTTGTATATTTTGTAAATTGAAAGACGAAACAGTGATCGTGTAGGATAAAATTTAATATAGATACATAGATATTTACATACCTGTCATTGTTAAATATTTGTTCTTTTGATAAATATTTTGTATTTTCTTTGTTGTTATGTTTTTTTTTGTTTAAAATATGCTAAATTTTAAATGCCTACGTGTTAAATGTATATTAAGTGCAGATATTTTATTGAAAGAATTGGTTGCTTTTCTAGCTTTTTAATAGCCCCAATTTTCAAACGTCGTAAGATGTAGTAAGCTTACTAAACTTATCTTATCTTTGTCAGGGTGAGTGCCTACGAAGGCATTTTGGCTTATGTTTGAAGTGCCAAATTTGAAATGAAAATGAAATAGGATCTGACCTAACCTAAGGCATCGCTAAGTGATGTCATCTTGCGATACCTTTTTTATTTTAATCTTTCCTAGTCAAATTATCGATAACATCTTCTCTCATCTAGATACTAAGACTTAACTGGGAAGGTCTGAGGACTACTCGTACATAACATTCACGTTCTTGTGGGGAACTACATAAATGGAATCAGTTAACATCAACCAAACATTGTAACGAAAATATTGTGTAAATCAATAAGTTTGTTTACCGCAGCCGGCACACGCATACCTGACCCAAATAACGTGACACGACTGTTTAACATGTCGGCATACTATTAACGTACACTTTATGTCGAGCCGCAGCGTCACAGGCCGCATTTTTCTCATGTTGCTGTGTGTGTGTGTGCTATAGTCATGAATGGTAAATGCGCCATGTTTTTGATTCTCGATATTGCGCCGATAAAAAAAGTAAGGCGATGAATTTATTAATAGCTCTTGAGTTACTTTTTGTCGTTAAATGATGTTTTTAGGCAAACTTTGCTTTCATTTTCACGAGCTGCTTAGAGAGCGAAATGCAATTTTTTTTATATTTCTTGCTTTAAATGTTTGTATTTAGACATATTTTGTACAAAAAAAGTTACCGTTTGCACAAGGATATCCCAAAATTCCTTCGAGTGCAAGTTTTGTCGACAATTCATATTAGATATTTTGTATCACCTACTTTAAATATATACTCTTTTATAATATTAACTAACGTGTTAATTTTTTAATTCAATATTAATTTTAACTTGTTATTTTCTTGTGTGAATAAAACACTGTTTAGTTCAAACTGGTGCAAACTGTAACTCTGGGGAAATCTAAACTTCAATATCTCCATATTTGATTGTCAAGCTAAACTAGTGCACCGATTCCATTACTTAAGTGCAAAATTAATTCAACCTCGTTCCTTATTCGATCTAGTCTGTTATACAGATCAAATTACACAAAAATTGTGTCATTAAAATATATCAAACTATCCACACCAATTTTTTTTTGAGTCAAGAAGAACAAAACACTAAAAATGTGTTGTATTTGCTATAAGTGTGTTGCCACTGTAAATGTTAAAACTTCAGTAAGGGTGAAGCCAAACGAGCGTAATTTGTGAGTTGTGAGTCGCAGAATTTCGGTCGCGTAAATATCTTTTCATAAAAATCATGACTCACAAAATTACACTCATGTGAATCAAACAGGACTTTTGTATGAAACTGAATGCAGCAGAATTTCTGCCAGCCGAAATTCTGCGACTCACAACTCACAAATTACGCTCGTTTGGCTTCACCCTAACTTAAATGAACGCTGCTGCTTTATTCAAGTTTATTATTTGAACAGACGTATTTATCAGGGCGAGCGAAGCGTGCCCTACAATCTACATTTTGTGGTACACTTTACGGAAACACTATCACGCCTATTGATTTGTGCTTTAACATAGTAATTTTTATTTATATGTAGATATGTGTTATCATCAGTCAGTCAAGGTGTGACGACGCAAGCCCTCACAAAGCTCGGCTTTTAGCTAGTTTATTTATCATTGTAAACTTTACGCGACTCGTACGATTGTTAGAGATATTTGATCGAATTGACTATGTGCCAAAGATAAAGGCTCGTGTACATAAAATAAGAACGATTTTATATTCATTATTCTCATGTAGTAGTAATATTACGATCATTGAAGACATTAGGGGATGAAGTGGGTAATTTACAATTTGAAAACTGTAGTTTTTTGCATAAATGGAGGCTTTAGGACTGGGAAAATGATTTGAAATTATAGAAATGTAATTTTATGCATACCTAGATATATTAGGTAAATGAATATAAGGTTTGTTCGAATTATAAGTGAAAAAATGAGTAATTGCTTTTATGTTGTAAAATGTCAGTTACCCACTTCTTTCATATTATATTTATATTTTGTGTTCTATATTATGTAGTATAATTATACTGGAAAATTTTTGCAGTTTAGCGCCATCTTGTGACGTCACAGCGAATTTCTACAATGCTGCAGAAAATCTGAAAATAATACTCCACATAATATTATATTTCAATTCTTTATAAATAAAATATTCAATAAAAATACATTCATGTTTAAAATAACTCTAGCTCCCCTGGACTTGACGGCATAAATAACAGAGTATTAAAAAGTTTAGTGGAAATCATAGCGCCCCCAATCACATTAATTATTAACAAGAGCATAGAAACTGGAGTTTATCCCAAATCTTGGAAAACCGCCGTTGTCACTCCTATCCACAAAGGCGGTCCTAAGGATGACCCCAGTAACTACCGACCAATTTCTCTCTTAAGTACTCTGTCCAAACTTCTTGAACGTATCATACACCGGAGATTAATTTCATTTCTAGACTCAAATCAGATAATTAACAGCCAACAGTTTGGATTTCAAAGGGAAAAATCTACGGAGGGCGCTGTTTCTTCTCTCGTAAATAAAGTAGTTTCCCACCTCGACGAAGGTCCGTGCTGTGTTGGAGTATTTCTTGATCTAGCTAAGGCATTCGATACAGTCTCAATACCCATACTCTTGGGAAAACTAGAATCTTGTGGCGTTAGGGGCATTGCCTTAAAATGGTTTTCCAGCTATTTATCAGACAGACTTCAACGAGTTAAACTAGGCAATGACCTAAGTGATGCTAAACCAATTACTTACGGTGTCCCTCAGGGCAGCATATTAGGCCCATCACTTTTCTTACTCTACATCAACGAGATTGCCTCCTTGCCTTTAGCCTCTGCAGACATCTACTGCTACGCGGATGATACTGCACTCATTTTCCACGCTAAAACTGTAAGTGATGTCCGTCGAATTGCTGAAGAAGGATTAGCGCTTGTTTCAGATTGGCTTAGAACAAATCTGTTAACAATAAATGCCTCGAAAACAAAATTTGTGTTTTTTCATAAAACAGCTGCCTCAAACTGCAAATCTTTACTCTTATTTGAGTATACATAGCTGTTCTGCCAATGAGCGAGAATCCTGTAATTGTCTCCAAATTCAAAGAGTACCAAACGTGAAATATCTTGGCATAATTTTAGATGAGAAGTTTTCCTTTAGGGAACATATCTGCCTACTGACCTCCCGTATTCGAAAAATAATACCAGTTCTGAAAAATCTACGCAACGCAGCGGACCCTCACTTACTAAGAACCATATACCTAGCACTCTGTCAGTCCATCATAAGCTACTGCATACCTGTGTGGGGAGGTGCAGCGTCTACCACCCTTATCGCGGCCGAAAGAGCTCAGCGTGCTTTACTTAAAGTTGCTCTGAACAAGAGGAGAAGATATCCCACTTCTGCTCTGTATCAAGAATTTCGTGTATTAAGTGTTAGGAAACTCTACATTCTAAGAGCAGGAGTGGCTATGCACAAGCATATCCTTAGCTCCTCCCAGTACATAACACTACTGAAACAAAGGTCTTTTAGGGTGGTTCCCGCAGTCGCCGTCAAAACTTCGTTCGCTCAAAAATTTGGCTTGTTTCTCTTGCCTTACATATACAATAACCTTATTAAATTATGCCAAATTGATAAGTTATCTTTTATGAAAGCTAAGACTGTTCTTTTTGATACTCTTCTTGGAATTTCGTACGAGGAAACTGAAAATTTGATCAAAATTATGGAATAAAGTCATGCACACACACACACACACACACACACACACACACACACACTAATAACATCAATAAAACAACTTTGAATTTATTGTAATTATATTACTAATTATTATAAAAAAATGTAACTCACTATTATAGTAACTTCGTTTCGTCCCCACAGGACAGGCATCGCCTAGTGTGGGGATCCGTTATCGCATATTATGTTAAAATTTTTTGGTAAATAAATATTTGTATTTGTACTTAAAACTTTTCTCATTTTTTTCTGACATAATATTATAACTGAATTACAAGTATTACAACGAAGTCAAACATAATATTATTTTCTTTAACTTTTTTAAAGTAACAGTTAAGTGAAAATATTGTTAATTTTCAATAAAAATAAATGTTATAATATGATATATCTTATAACTTACAAGTTTGAAACATATAAAGTACCAAAGAATAAACAAAAGTATATAACCAGTATATGCGTGACTGTCGTAGCATACTGTTTCTTCGCTACGCGGGTCACAGTTATGCTGGACACTTTCAAATATTTATATTGTGTTCTTCGCAGCTGGACTATAGCTCAAAGTTTGTGTTTTATTTATTTAGATTTAAAAACTAGTCGACGATGGCATAGTGCCCAATGTGTGTGCGCAATACGCGAAAAAATATTTTTAAATACTCGTATACTAGCCGAAATTAAAACATGGACATACAAAATCAGACTTTTTATGTTCCTTAGTGTATATTTGTAGATAGGTTGTATAGCTAGAGCCGAATATTTTTCTAATACTAATGATTTTCACATCAAATCGGAATTCCTAAATGTCTAGATAATGTTACTAGAGGAGTTTTTACTGTACTAATATTTTATTTGAATAAATTGTGAAAATTATCATGTGTTTCATTTATTTAACGTTGAACGTGTTTGTGTAAGCCTTTTGCGATTTACAAAGATATGAATTTTAGCCAAAGATAGGAATTTCAAACTCTGTGTCACCGCACACGGGCCACACGCGACAGCCACAAACGCTACCACAACTTACAAGAAGCAAGAATCAGAATCAGAATCGTTTATTTCAGGAAATTGGCAAGACGATTGGACGATTGTAGCGTGTGGGGCGTCAACCGTGTGCGGCGAGTCCATATAAAATGTATGAAAACTACAGGAAATATGCCGGCAGCGGCGTTTTGTGGTTGTGGCCGGTGGCCCGTGTGTGGGAGCCCTAAGGCCAGTAATAAGTGTTGTTGCCAAACCCGTCCGAAGCAGTTGTACCAATTTTGATGAAATTTTGTGTTCAACGGACAAGTAAGAAAGAAAAACAACTTTTAGAGATTAAGTAGCATATTACTATTACTTCCTCCGTCTTACGTATTTTCCATCAGGAAGTCAAATTACAAGTTTAACATTTTTTACCTATCCAAAACAAATGCAGAACGCCACTAAAGAATTTCCCCTTCGATATCACGTAATGAAATTAAAAACCAATCATCAGTTGAAATAAAGCTCGTTTATCGTGTAATTAAATCGGGGTCTGATCAAACGGCGCAAATATTGACTCAGGACTGTTCATTATTGGAATAGGAATATTGATTACTGATTATTATTATTGACTGATAATATAAGTGAAAGTTGTTAAATAAATCGGTGTTGGAGCTATTATTAAATTTTAATAATAAAACCTACCACCAATTTCGGTGACGGTTGCCGGTTTCATTGAAACCAGGCCAGTTACGCAGGAGAACCAAACTTGGATATATCATATTATTGTTTCCAAGGCGGTAATCGAACCCACGACCTTCGAGTCTAGAGCCACGCTCTTAGCCACTGGACCACGGATATGATCACTTGGAAAATGGCTACTTTAGGTGTTTCATATTGGGTGTGTTCCGAAATGCGACCCAGTATATTGGCCTTATACACTTAAATAACGTTTTACGGCTTTAAGACTAAAATATTACATTATACACCCATACTATTATTAATATAGGGCTAAAGAATTTTCTTTTAATTTTCTTTTTCTTTTGTAAAGTCAATTTTTCAAAAAAGGACAATTACTCATTATTATTATATTAAAACATCACGTAGCGACCAATGGGAGCAAAGAATCGGTGAAAAAAGTGGTGAAAAGCGTGGAAAAAAAATCGGGGGAAATAATTCATCTTATGTGTTGACGCGAACAAAGTCACAGTCAACAGCTAGTTTCCTATATTAAGCCCTTTTCATGTCGATTAAAAATAGCATAGCAGCTGATCAACTCCGCCTCGAGCCCCAAGTTCCGTGCGCCACATTCTGAAACTAATCAAAGCTTAATACATGATTGCCATTTCAATTAGTTCCTATCATGCTTCGCTGTATCCGTGACTTGGGCGGCTATTACATGTAGCCATAGATATCTTTAGGTTTAGATTGAGATATTTCTGTTAAAGAAGATTAATTATAGTTAAAACAATTTAAGGTGGCACCGTCGGTAATTGACCTTTCTAGCCTAGGAGTTATGTGAAAAATGCTCGCACTGTATTCTGTTAACTTAGGAAAAAAACTGAACTCCTATAAAGACACAGACTAGTATAGATTCGTTGGAAAACCTCTTTGTAACTATTAGTATGATAAAATCCAACTACATGTTATAGAATATAGAAATACTTTTGTTCAGGGAAGGTTCTCTTGACTTCCAAGAATATTTCAAGGCTACAATTAGCTAAATAAAAAAGCAGTTTTCAAGTCAGTCGATTACAGATTTAATATTATGTATTAAATAAAGTTATAATATGTAATTAATAATTATGTAGTAAATAAAGTTAGTTTGCAATGCACCATTTACAAGAGCATAACAACGCCTTGCGACGTTGATGTGAACTGACCCTAAGCCATTTACGTAATAATCCTGGGGTTATTAAACCGTCTGCGGTGAGCCCTAAACTAATATCAGCATCCGAGTTGCGATCGCTTGTCGTTAATTGCTATTGTCACGTACTAATTGTACAACACGTAAGTTATAGGTGCTGGGGTTATTGAGGTTATTCGTGGGTTACATTGGGGTTATAATATTATATTTTGTTTATACTTTTGTTACTCATGGTTTTTACTGGGGTTACACTGAGTTTACAATAATTTGCTTATAATATTGACACTGAAGTCACACCTGAGTTATATTGAGGTTACATGGGTTAATGATACTGGAGTTATGGTTAGGTTACACTTGGGTTATACTAACGTTACACTGAGGTTACACGTTAGATATATTCGGTTAATACAGGGGTTAAAAAACTCTAAATAAGTATGTGGCATATGTATGCCCTATACATACACAGTACACATTCATTAAAATTAATTATTAATTAAATTATGCATAGTAAATACGTTACGTCACGGGTCCGCCGCGCCGCGCCGCGTGCACCCTTAAGTACCTAGCGAGTTCTTATCGCTAGATGTGCGAGCGCAGACCGCCGCGTTCGGTCACTTTGCCATTTCAGTCGGAAATTCACCTTCGTACGTTGAACCCGTGTCGCTTGCTGCCTCGCCGCGACATTTATTTCTTACGCGATCTTAGTATTTTTGGTCCGCGTTAGTTAATAATTAATAGACTTTAATCCTTATATCTTTCTCCTTCTTAATAATATATGGTGTGCGGTTTAGTGAACTTTATACGCATAATAACTGTGTAATAACGAATAAACTAAAGTGTTAGTGAATCGTGTTCAGTTATTCACCCTGCCTTCTCACTGTCACCCGCTACCCATAACTGGTGACCCCGGGAACACTTTTAAGGATTATTTAAACTATTATAAACATGAGTGATAGTGACGGTGACAAAAATGTGACGCACCGGGCGCAACGTCCTCAGAAGGCGCCCGATCACACGGTACGTGACGGATCCGACACGACAACGTCGTCGAACTTTAAAATTAAAGTTCCACCATTTTCTCCCGATGACCCGGAGCTGTGGTTCGCGATGATTGAAGGTCAGTTCGACGTACAGAAAATTACGGACGACCACATAAAATTCACGAATGTTGTCACAAATTTAGACATTCAGTATGCCAAGTCGGTCAAAGATATTATCGTGGCACCTCCTTCAACGGACCGCTATGAGAAAATAAAACTAGAATTGATTAAGAGACTTTCTGCGTCCCACGAGAAAAAAGTAAAACAGCTGCTGATCCACGAGGAGCTTGGCGACCGGAAACCGTCCCAATTCTTACGCCATCTACAGGACCTTGGTGGACATTCCGTGTCAGATGATTTATTGAAGTCTATATGGACTAACCGGCTTCCTCACAATATCCAGACCGTTCTCGTATCTCGGGACTCCGACACTTTGGAGCAATTGGCAGATCTGGCAGACCGTATCCAGGAGTTGGCCTCACCGTATACTGTTGCTGCTATGTCGACCGGTACTTCGCAGTCTAGTAGCAGTAACGAAATTGCAGAGCTGAAGAAGTTGGTCAAGGAGCTCACACTCAAACTTGAGTCCCATACCAGAGCCTCATGTTGTACTACCTCGCGCTCCAGACCGCGCGAGCGTAACCGTTCGAGTTCACGACAGCGACAGCGTCAGCGTTCTTCTTCCAACTACAATAAGCATCCGTTATGCTGGTACCATGCCAAATTTGGGAAGAAGGCTCACAGATGCATTAAGCCTTGTGACTTCGTTGCTGATAAGGTGGGAAACGCTTTCGGCAGTCAGTGATGGCGACTACCGACTGTCCGACCGCTTCAAGTCGCCTCTTCGTGACCGACCGCTGCTCGAAGGTACAATTTTTGATAGACACTGGCAGTGACTTGTGCGTGTACCCTCATTCTTTGATTCGTGAACGCCGTGCAAAAACTGGTTTCCAACTAAGTGCTGCTAATGGATCCGCAATAGACACTTTTGGTACTGTTAAACTTATTTTAAACTTAGGTTTAAGACGAAATTTTATATGGAACTTTGTAGTGGCTAATGTTACCAAGCCAATAATTGGTGTTGATTTTTTATGTCATTTTAATTTAATTGTAGATTGTCGTCATCAACGCCTTATAGATAATACAACTACTCTTTCCGCTGTTGCTTCTATTGCAAATGTTAATATTTTTTCTGTTAAGGTTTCGACAGGCAGCACGCGATACCACGAAATATTAAGTAGGTATCCCGAAATTACACGCCCATCAGGCTCAATGGTTTTCCCTAAACATAATACGGTTCATCACATTAGGACTACACCGGGCCCACCTATTTCATGTACCCCTAGGCGACTGGCCCCGGACAAACTTAAAATTGCTAAGAGTGAGTTTGAACTTATGCTTAGTGAAGGTACAGCGCGTCCTTCGGAAAGCCCTTGGGCTTCCCCGCTGCACCTTGCACCTAAGAAGGATAACGGCTGGCGTCCCTGCGGTGATTATCGCATGCTTAACGCGCGGACGATACCAGACCGTTACCCTATTAGGCACATACACGACTTCACACATAGCATTTCTGGTTGTAAAGTGTTCTCCAAAATCGATTTGATGAAGGCCTACAATCAGATCCCTGTTTTTGAGGCCGATATTAAAAAAACAGCTATAACGACACCATTTGGACTATATGAATTCCCTTTTATGACCTTTGGTCTTAGAAATGCGGGACAAACTTTTCAAAGGTTCGTTGATGAAGTCACTAGAGGCCTAGATTTCTGTTATTGCTATGTTGACGATTTCCTTATATTTTCAAAAAACGAAGAGCAGCACGAGGCACACCTTCACCAAATTTTTAGCCGCCTGAAGGAGTATGGTGTTGTCATTAATACTTCTAAATCCGTTTTTGGAGCTTCTGAAGTCTCATTTTTAGGTTACACAATTTCTGCTTTAGGTACTAAGCCATTGGAGTCTAAGGTGCAAGCCATAAAGGATTTCCCAGTACCTAAAACAGTGAGACAGCTCAGAAGATTTTTGGGAATGCTGAATTTTTATAGACGTTTTCTTCCAAATTCAGCTAACTTTCAGGCACCTTTAAATGCCTTACTTACTGGCTGTGTCAAATCTTCTCAGGCAATCGATATTTCTGGTGAGTCTCTCATTGCTTTTAATAAATGCAAAGACAGTCTCGTCAATGCTGCATTACTTGCTCACCCGGATTGTCAGGCCGAGCTCGCCCTTGTAACGGACGCGTCCGACCAGGCAATGGGTGCAGTATTGCAGCAATTTAAAGATAATGTTTGGCAGCCTCTTGCTTTCTTTTCGCGGAAGCTAAGCCCTGCTCAACAAAAATACTCGCCATACGACCGCGAGCTTTTGGCGATATACGAAAGTATAAAATATTTTCGTCACATGCTTGAGGCAAGGCATTTTGTCGTATACACCGACCATAAACCTCTTAGCTTCGCTTTTTCGGAAAGAAAGGTTAATTGTTCACCAAGACAATTTCGTCATTTAGATTTCATCTCGCAATTCACAACTGATATTCGTTATATAAAAGGAAAGGACAACATAGTTGCCGATCCCCTTTCACGTATCGAGGAAATTCAGATACCTATTGATTTTGAATCGTTGGCTGCATCTCAAGCTTCTGATGAAGAGCTTGCTAAATATTTGAGAGATGAATCTTCGTTACGCATTAAAAAGATCAAAATCCCTGATTGTGGCACAGAACTTTATTGTGACGTTAGTATTTCTGTTCCCAGACCTTTTGTTACTAAACCTTTTAGAAGGCAAGTTTTCGACAGTTTCCACAGTTTTAGTCACCCTGGCGCTAATGCCACAGCCAAACTTGTAGCAGACCGTTTTGTTTGGCCGGGTGTCAGAAAAGACTGTCGTGAATGGACTCGTCATTGCTTGTCCTGTCAACGAGCTAAGGTTTATCGCCACGTGTCTTCACCATTGGGCATGTTCGATATACCTCGCACACGTTTTGCGTTTATTCACGTGGACATTATTGGCCCTCTTCCTGTTTCACAGGGTTACCGTTATTGTTTAACGGCGGTGGATAGGTTCACACGATGGCCAGAAGTCACACCTATGTGTGACATCACAGCAGAAACCGTAGGAAAGGCGTTAATATCATGGATATCCAGGTTTGGATGTCCAATGGATATTGTAACTGATCGCGGCCGACAGTTTGAATCTTCGCTTTTCCAATATCTTGGAAAAGCGATTGGATTCAAGCATCGGAGAACAACCGCGTATCATCCTGCTTGTAATGGCCTCGTGGAACGTTTCCACCGCCAGTTAAAGACGGCAATAATGTGCCACGCTGATGCAAATTGGGTCGACACTTTACCTCTTGTGCTATTAGGCATAAGAAGTGCATTTAAAAACGATCTCAAATCCTCGTCTGCTGAGTTGGTTTATGGTGAGCCGTTGAGATTACCTGGGGAGTTTTTCCAAACCTCAATACATCAGAGTACTGATATATCAGATTTTACATCTCGACTTCACCAATTCGTCTCCAAATTGAGACCTTCACCAGCATCACGCCATTCAAAGAATAAAATCTTTGTTTATCGGGACCTCAGCACTGCCAGTCATGTTTTCATTAGAGATGACACAGTGCGTGGTTCATTACAGCCTCCTTATTTAGGCCCATTTTTTGTACTACAACGAGGTACTAAAACTTTTAAGATACTTGTCAAAGGAAAGAGCGTCACAGTGAGTATTGACCGCCTGAAACCGGCCTATACACTGTTTGACCCTCAGACCTTTCCTACTCCCGAGCATCCTCGCTCTGCAAGTCCTGGTGACGATTCCTCACCGGACCCTGCAATTTTAATCCCGGATCAACAAATAAAACGTACAAGATCTGGTCGAGTAGTTCGCTTCCCTGATTTTTATCGTCCGCAGTGACGGCCTCTGGGGGGGAGTGATGTGGCATATGTATGCCCTATACATACACAGTACACATTCATTAAAATTAATTATTAATTAAATTATGCATAGTAAATACGTTACGTCACGGGTCCGCCGCGCCGCGCCGCGTGCACCCTTAAGTACCTAGCGAGTTCTTATCGCTAGATGTGCGAGCGCAGACCGCCGCGTTCGGTCACTTTGCCATTTCAGTCGGAAATTCACCTTCGTACGTTGAACCCGTGTCGCTTGCTGCCTCGCCGCGACATTTATTTCTTACGCGATCTTAGTATTTTTGGTCCGCGTTAGTTAATAATTAATAGACTTTAATCCTTATATCTTTCTCCTTCTTAATAATATATGGTGTGCGGTTTAGTGAACTTTATACGCATAATAACTGTGTAATAACGAATAAACTAAAGTGTTAGTGAATCGTGTTCAGTTATTCACCCTGCCTTCTCACTGTCACCCGCTACCCATAAGTATTTCAAATATTGACTACAAAGGCTGATTAAAATGTTGTAAATGATACTGACGGAGCACACCATCACTCAGCAGAATATTTCAGCAGGTTGATATTATAAAGTTACATCAATCTACGGTGTATGTAAAATCGCGATCAAATTTAAATAAAATAGCAGTTGGTTTCACGGGAAGCTGTATAAATCTTCACTTTATTATCATTTTACAGCTTTTATATTATCCATCATCATACTCCAATGCCCTCGGAGCAGTAAAACAAAAGTGTATTTTGAAATGACGTGAAATATTCCTTTTTTTTTCGACTTTTTTTAGTTTTCAAGTGATACATTTTGAAGGTTCCTTTGCCAAGGGTAGAATGGGGATTAAGTGATAGTTAAGTATTAACTAAGACAGTCCATCGGTCTGTATGTACATTCTTATATTAGGCTTAAATTAATTTGAATTCTACAGATTTCCAATTTTTGATGACATTTGTGTTGAAACGATGATTGTACTTTTTGCAAACAAGACTTTTTGTGTTTGTTGTGTGTTCTCTTACAATTACTAACTATAGAATTATTAAGCATAATAATAACATTACGTAGTTACTTACATAAAATATTCATTTCTTTTTAAAATAATTTTATGATGTAAAAATATGTAAAAATGCATAAAAACAAAAATACTTCTATTAAAATCGTTTAAGAAAATAAAATAACGAAAAAACTACAAAATATATATCCTGAATGTATTCATAAAGTTGATAGTGTAATACTGTGGAGGGACATAACTTTGTGACTGTATGGAGCTCTTTACTTCAAGGTTTATCGGCCAGACCTCGTTCGTAAGTTTTGGCATATTTTTATAATGGCGTCGCAGAATTACTTTAACGTTTGATACAGTTTGGTAGGATTACAACTAATAACTGGATTGAAACTACATATACCTATATATTATATGTTTTTTATTTGTTCTTTTGTATTCTATAAATTAGACCAGCAGGGCTAAAATGGTCGCTTTGAAGAATCATAACATTAGGATTATCAATTTTTTTAAATCATATTATCATTCTCTGCTTGCAGTTCATGTCTTGTAATTCGTACTAATTTGACGTTCGTCAATTTGACTGTTTTGGCGATTCAGCTTCTGAATTGATTCTAGAGAAATTGCAAAATGCGACCATTTTAGCTCCCCAGATAGACAAACAAAAATAGAACCTATTTCTCTGACCACAGATCGCTGAAACTTAGCGCAAGCGACAAATAAAATGACATTAGTGTACATTTTTACCAATTCTATACCCTAACCCCTGTACTTACAGTTCATTATCAAACCTTAGGTTTCTGTTAGATCTTATTAGGTATTCTAGCATCACCGTAGAATGTAGATATAGTATGCGAGACCACACCGGAATACTAAGAGAGGAATCAAATACACCTTATGTCTTCTTTTGGCTAGAGTTCCTAACTATCTACTTTATATGGAAATCAAAAATTCATTGAGCCTTTCTAATAATAGAAAGCTTTGGTCTTTCGCACTTGGTGATCTGTATTCTGTACTTACTATGTACTTTATTTTTCTTTTAATTAAAAAAAATCTTTTGTCGCACTGCTTGTTCTGTAAGGGCCTTAATATCACACTGGCGATTAGCGAGCGATTTGAAAGCGACGCGATTGCGCAGCGCACACGCCGCGGCGTGGACGCCATTTTGTACACTCGTGTTTTGTATAGACGAGTGTACAAAATGGCATCCACGCTGTCACGGCGTGCACGCCGCGCAATCGCGGCGTGTGCACTGCGCAGTCGGGTTGCTTTCAAATCGCTCGCTAATCGCCAGTGTGGTAAGGCCCTAAGTCTGAGAGGGTTTTTTTTCAAAGATAAAAAATACACTCTTTTTTTGTCTAAGTACATCAAAATGAGTTAAAATTAATTAATGGATAACAGGTAAACAGTAATACAATAATAATACCAATTTATGTAACTTTTAGGGAGATAAGATAGGAGATAAGATAGAAGACAAGACGTAAGCCGCAGACTCGATCACACAAAAAGTGTGACGTGTGCGATCTCCCACATAGTTACGATTATTATTATTTATGTCAACTTATGTTAATCGTCTCTCAAAAATATTATGCCTGTTCATCCAAAAAGAAAACAGAGCCTTAGTAAAATAATCACCAAATAATATGTATAGGCCTCCATCCACATTAATTGATGGAGACCATAACGAATAAACTGACAATCATGGGCAACCATAGACGAACATACCCCTCTACACGTAATCGCTTGCATTTTCCCATCATAGGTCAACATCATATTATAAAATTTCCCACCTTTTTGGTAAAAGGTTAGGTGGCCCCGTGCTAGTTTCTTACGCCGGTTCTTCTCGCCGGGTTAGTTCCCGAACCGGTGGTAGGCCTCATGTAGTCATTCTAAAAGTGTTAATTTCGTTAACCTATTTCTGAAATAAATATTTTGATTTTTATAAAGTATGCGGTTGTGTATTATTTTTATTACTTAGTATGCGGCCTATACGCTATATAAGTAAAATGTCATTTAATTCGCATCGCGTGTGGTTCTAATGCAAAAAACGCTGATAAGAAAAGTCCAACAGTGAAATCTAATTCACCCTCACTTAGCAGCTGAATAAGCTTTATTTTCCAAACCTATTAGTGTTATCTTGACAGACGAGTCGTGCTGACACGGGTTAGACGTGTGGGGGCTTGTGGACGTAAGTGGATGCATGTGGACGCGTTTGGACGTAAATGGACGTACATGGACGCGTTGGGATACAATATTATGTAAGGGAATCGGACGTATGTGGAAGCGTTGTAAGGCGACGTTTGGACGCATCTGAACGCATTTGGATGCGTTTGAAGGTATGTGAACGCATATGGACGATTATGGACGGTTGTGGACACTTGTGGACGCAATTATGGGCATATTATGTGGACACAAAACATGGACGCGTGCAACCGCAAGGGCTTACAGCTCATGTCGCATGTTACTTGAGGTTAATGTCCAAATGTTTTTATAAAAGTTGCAAGAACAACAACCGGACAAAATTAGCCAGTTTGAGTAAATCGTAAAATGTTTTAGATAAAGTTCCTCTACAGTGTCATCATTGTCATTAATATTCATTATTATACGAGCACATAAAAAAATATGTTTTTCATAATATTTAAAAAAACGGGCGCAAAGAATTAATAATTAAAAAATCATTAGGCACTCTGTAGCCATGTGTGTTGTGAAATTGCGAACGCGAATGCATTTTTAAGTGCACATAATTATTACTGAAATATTAAGTACTGTATTAAAAACCCGCGCCATTTTGTTTGCTTTGTAAAATCAGAAAATATTGTAAACGTTATATTTTACACTGAAATAATGAAAAGAAAACAAAAAACAACGGGCTGCACTCACGGAGTGCTGCTAGAAGTGCAAAAAACGAAACAGTAGACAGACATGTATTTGCCACATGGTAGAAATATAGGAATATTGCTTTCTTCCTTCGCAGCGCCGGCGGTCTACTCTCTACGCCTTAGGGGGCGTCCACAAATTACGTGAGGTGTTTTTTCAAATTTTCTGACCCCCCCCCCCCCCCTGGGTAGGATTTCGTGAGATTTTATTCAACCCCCTCCCCCAACCCCCAATCTCACGGGAGATTTTTCAAAATGTGGATTTCTTACGTAAACGCATTGGATTGTTTGACAGTAGATGGTATAACGTCAAAGTATGAATGTTTTTTTTTCGAACGAATTAGTGAATGATCTTAATCGTATTACGATTACGATTATGTCTCATACATACGTACAATCTAGATTAAATGGACCCAAATAGTATATATTTTTAGTAACAATAAGAAAAAAAATTACGTGAGATTTGCCGAGACCCAACGTAAGATTAGATGTAAGATGAGACCCCCTCCCTCGAACACCTCACGTAATTTTTGTGAAATTTTCGATTCGAATTTTTACTCATCTCAAAAAATAAAACGCGTTACGCCGCCAGAAGAATTTACTTTTAACCAACGATATTAAATTTCATTTTAAAGATTTACAATACCTACCTAGAAGCCAAGGAAAAACTTGTGCGGTACCTCAGAATTTAAGATTTGGGTCCTGTATAAAGGAATTTTTACACAAGCAGTGGCAAGATATGACAGAATATAAACTACTAAAACATTTTCTATTGTGTCGCGACATCGTACATGTATCGAGAATTCACAACTTTCAAGTTTATCGCTGACGGGTTATGGCGCAAACTTATTATGTTGAACTAAAGTTGAGTTATATCAAATCTTTTTTTAAACTTTTGGCTAAACTTTGTTCCGTATCTTTTTACGATTGGAGATACATAGTTTCATTTACATACATATTAAATAAAATAAAATAAAATAAAATAAAAATAGCCTTTATTCTATTACCAGTAATTGTGACAAATTTTAAATTTATAAGATTACATGCATATATTTTGTTATTATTAAATACTATTTGGTTAAATTAATAGGTACATTACAATTTATAATTGTTGTTTAAATTAAAAACATTTCATTATAATAATTAGTTAAAACATAATTACTAAATACTTAAAATAATTATATAACATATTTTGTTTCTTTACATAGCATTTTGCCAATTAATTTAATTTATTGTAAAAATATATTTACTTAATTCTATTTTTTTCCTTTTAACATTACATACGTATTTATTACTATTAGTAAGTACTATTTGTTTTAAATTTTAAATTGATTTCATTAAAACCTTCCATTTTAAATTAATTAAAGCATAATTTTCTAAGTATTTTAATTTAACTATAGCATTTGTTTTACATAAGTACTGTATATTTATTGTTAATTTGTTATTTTAATACTATTCGGTTTAAATTTTAAATTCATTTCATTAAAACATTTCATTATACATTAATTAAAGCCTTTTTTACTAATATTTAATTTAACTAAGTATAGCATTTGTTTTAAATTACATTTCAGATGTCTGCTGTTAATTTTAACAAATAATTTCAGTATTTAATTACAATAGTAATATTATTAATAAATCAATGCAACACACAACAAACAACATAATGACATAAATATAGTTATTTGGCATGCAATGTGTACAATATTAATTAATCTAATATTCAATTTTCTATTTGTTTCAATCTACTAATACATAATCTATTTAGGTAATAGTCGCCTCTTTGGCGTAGGCCTCCCCCAATATCTTCCACCTCGGTCTATCTCTAGCTACTCTCATCCAGTCCTCTCCAACTTTTTGTGTAAATATATCTCTCCATCGTGTTTTCTGTCGTCCTCTATTTCTCGCATTCTCTCTAGGAAGCCACTCCATTACTTTCTTCGTCCATCGAGTGTCCTCCATTCTACATACGTGACCAGCCCAGTTCCATTTGAAAAGTCTCATTCTTTCAGTAATATCTTGAACTTTGGTTTTTTCTCTTATTGTCTTGTTACTTATTCTGTCTCTTAATTTTATATATAACATGCTCCTCTCCATTTTCCTCTGGCAAATTGCTATTTTTTCTTCCTCTTTCTTCCTCAGAGACCATGCTTGGCAGCCGTAGGTTATACTAGGCAGGATAACCATCTCATAAATCTTTTTTTCTTTACATACATATTACTAATATTATAAATGCGAAAGTGTGTCTGTCTGTCTGTCTCTTACCTCTTTACGCCCAAACCGCTGAACTGAATTGGCTGAAATTTGGCGTGGAGATACTTTGAGTCCCGGGAAAGGACATAGGATACTTTTCATCCCGGAAAAATGTACGGTTCCCGCGCGATATACGAATTTTGGCGCTACGGAGTTGCGGGTGTCATCTTTTATATAATATGTTACAGAGATTTTCTCACACGAACAAACTATTTTATGTACCATCGAAGAAATTGATTCATAGGCAGTTGACGGACCTACGTCTTTTGGTCGGATCATGTCAATTCAATATTAATTGTGATTTATCGGCTGGGTTTGACGTAACGCGACCAAACTACGTAGGCCCCCCATCTGCCCAGGACTCAACTTCTCTGATTGTACGTTAGGCTGGGCTTATAATTATAATATAATATTTTATTGCCGGAATAAAGTTATACTTAGGTTGCTCTTATTCTATATATTTAATTGAATATTTCGATCTACCATACTGAAATGCAGGTATGCTTATAATATTATATCATAGTATACTATGTACAAGATAACGTCGCGTCCTAATATCTATGAATATTAAATTAACAGCAGTTTTTTTTAACTTACAAGTCAATAATTGGACCGAATAGTTAGGACATAGTTCGCTCCGATGCAAATAAATCAAAATTTCTGATATCAAATAATACAATGTAGGTATAATTTTTCACGCTCAAAGCTTCGAACAAAACAATTAACATTGTCAGCGAGCTATTTGTATGAAATCACGTGAGAGTATCGAAAAACAATAAATCACATTCGCTGAAATGTGCGCCCAATTCGGAAGGTCAATTCTCGTTATTAAAATTATTTGTTCTTTAAATGTTAAACGAGAATAATTATTCGAGAATGAGGCTGGGTCTCGTGCTGTAGCCGCCTAACCACGCGTTCGGGCGGACGCATATTTATAAAACGAGCCTTATCTTTATCTCACTGTTAGGCTTTGTCCACATTTGTATCATTTTCGTGATCAGTCTCCGATCAGATCTCCGTCGCGTAGCATCGAAGCGTATCATGATCGCTAGTGTGGACGCAAAATGATAGCGATCATCGCGTCGGGGCGTATCATGATACGAAGTGTATCATGATACGAAGTGTATCATGATACGAAGTGTATCATGATACGAAGTGTATCATGATCGCTATTATTTTGCGTCCACACTAGCGATCATGATAATATGCATCGATGCTACGCGACGGAGATTTGATCGGAGATCTGATCGCGAAAATGATACAGATGTGGACAAAGCCTAAACTGTTAATAAGAAATTAAAAAAAAACCCCGCCAAAAAACTTTAAAAAGTAATGAAATAATATTTACTGACTTTAAGTTTAAATAATTCCTAAGAATAAAGTAATATTTTTGTCCATAATTGTTGTCACGGTGTGTCGGGGGACCGCCAAGTATAAACTACCACAACAGCGACTTTTGCATTTTTTATCGCCATAATAGTCGCTGAATCTCTCGATTCAGGTCGCATATTATGTGAAATCAAACATCTGCATTAGCGGTCCCCCGACACACCTTCACAACATTTATGGACTAAAATATTACTTTACTCTTAGGAATTATTTAAACTTAAAGTCAGTAAATATTATTTCATTACTTTTTAAAGTTTTTTGGCGGGGGTTTTTTTAAATTTCTTAATTTAATTTAATTTTATGCTTTTTAAACTTATGCAGAATAATTCCTATCAACTGGATCATATCCCAATGAATACCATCTATAAAATATGTCCTCTTGGATGAGGCCGTCAATATGAGCCCAAACATGAAACCTCCACTTTGGGTTCATACGGAGCTCGGCTCCTATAGAATCCAGGTGATGCTGCAGCAGCAGCATGCAAATATTTACTGTTTATCTACGTCTTACTGGTTGTCGCAATTAAAATGAGCCCAAACACGAAACCTCTGCTCAAAGTTGGTGAGGAGTTGGGTATCCTATTGATTACCAGGTGATGTTGCAGCACCAGGTCAACTTTCCAATAATGTGTATATATTCATAAGTGTCACGAACCAGAATGCAAAATATAAAACCCATCAAACGACTGCAAGTTGCTATTAATCGTCCTATGACGAACCAGATAAACCGTGATATTTAAGCAATGAGCATGCTGATGATGATGAACTATAGCTAAGAACACTCTCGGTCATGTCAGCTTTCAAACAAAAAAAACTAGATCAAAATCGGTCCACCCGTTTAGATGCTACGATGCCACAGACAGACAGACAGACTGACAGACAGACAGACAGGCAGACAGACAGACCGACAGACAGACACGTCAAACTTATAACACCCCTCTTTTTGGTCGGGGGTTAATAAAAATATTGTGTGAATGTAGGCTTGTTTGTGACAATCATAAAACATTGTAAGCATTAAAAAAATTAACGAAAATATCTTAAAAAAATGACTGTCAAAAATATTAGTGAGTATAAAATATTCACGGCTGAACACACAACCTCTTCCCTTTTTCGGAAGTCAGTTAAAAATAAAGCTAATACCTATAACTGTGTCGATCATGCATTACGGATGTAAAAACATTATTTTATAACACTCAAACTGCCGTACTTTTTGAATGGTCTTGGACTCTAAGGGGGCGTCTATTACGTGAGGTGTTTAGTTAGGGGGAGGGGTCGAGTCAAATCTCATCTAATCTCACGTTGGGGAAAGGGGTGTCAAATCTCACGTAATTTTTTCTCAACAAAATAATACTATTTTGGTCTATTTCATCCAGATTGTACGTATGGTTAAGATTTAATCGTAAGCGTAATCGCTATACGATTAAGATAATTCACAAATTCGTTCGAATGAAAATCTACTGACTGTCAAATCAAACGTTCACGTAAGAAACCCACATTTTGAAAAATCTCACGGGAGATTTGGGGGGGAGGGGGAGTTGAATAAAATCTCACGGGGTAAAAAAATAATAAAAAAACACCTCACGTAACTTGTGGACGCCCCCTATCCACTGAAATAAAATAATGCCATGACAAAAATTACAGCTGTATCATGCCGAGTCGAAAGCTTGTAAAAACAAAGTAAACTTAAGCCGAAACGATGTCAATTCATTTCAAGAGCCCTAGGTTAGTTTGACCTTATTATACATCTGCTGAATTAAAAACGCATTGTTAAAGTGTCAGGAGGACAACGGAAAATAGGCTCTATATGTACGAACTTTTCACTCCACTACAGCAAGGAGTTTACAGGACCTTCAACGTAAAGATATAGGGGTGATTATCGCGTGAGCTTCGAGGTAGTATGCCTCCGAATGGGTTATTTACCGTACGCATGCGCGCGCGCTAGTCCATACGTCAGTGAGTCGTAGTTCGTCCGCGGGGGCGCGCGCGACCCGCCAACTCGGCCCAGGCCCAACTATGTGAGCCCAAACTCGGCCCAAACTCGGCCCACGCCAGTGCTAAAACGTTGCTTAACTGTGGATCGATCTGTTTTTGAATATTTTATGCAGTGTCGTGTTTGTGGATCGTGGTACCCCCATCGCTAATACAGGTAAAATAAATTACACTATTGCGTGCGATTAAAGTATTTAATGTGCATTCGGTTTTTAGATGGTCGCGATAAATATATTAATTATGATTACGACTTATTTGTGGTCGAGGTGGTTACTATTTAAAAACGAAAAAAACCGACTGTTAAGTCCAGTGTAACTCGTTCTAGGCTTATACAGATGAATCTAAAAGCTCAACATACGACAAGCTTTGTCTAGCCATTAAAAACTCGAAACAATTAACCCTTTTTCTTGCCCTGGTAAAAATGCGCCAAGATCTATTCTAAACTAAACAACTAAACCTATGCTATATACAATATTATATGAAATTCTTAACAAAAATAATATCGTGTGATTTGTTTCCGCAGAAGGTATATTAGGTATATCTCGCTGGATAAAACGAAGTCCTTGACACTGTGCGCAAATTTTCATTCAAATCCATTGGGTAGTTTAGGCGCGGAGTGACTATTCATTCACTTCTACGGCTAACAGCACAGCCAAAAAGAAAAAAAATATGTAGTATCGTAATGTTAAGTAATGTAATATATTTTATACCATGTAGATATTACACATGATATGTTCTACCGTAACAATTCCAGAAAACAGTGCTTTCTGAAATTGATAATTAATTAATGTGCCACAAAACTGTAAGAGGTAAGGTAAGGTATAATCAAGGTAAGGCCATAGTAAAAGATGGCCCTCCTTTTACTATGATAATATGACAACTGACAATTTAAAACCAACACCCTAAAAAAACTTAAGCCGATCGCCAGGATCGAACTCTGGTCTAGTGGTATTTCGCTCGGGCCGCACTGCATTGTGCCAATGGTCTCGTAAAACCAACACCCTAACAAGTTAATTTTATTCCATTAAATATTGTGTAGATTTGCATTATTCCTTTATAATGATTTGTAAGTAAGTACACACCTTTCCCTACGCTTTTAATTTACTTAAACTCATTATTAAAATAGTAACCACATGACAATAAGTAATACAAACATTAACTTAAAATCATAAACTGTAGCTTTTTATAACTCAAGTTATATTCTATTTATTTACCTGTTACATTTTGAAGTGACTCATTAAAATTTATACTATCTAGCTGCGATGGCTTCCCTTTTAAAGCTTTCAGCATTATTACGAACGTTTCAAGTAATGCCCGTTTTTGTGACAGTAGTTAATCAATTCACTAATAGCCTAGGATCCCTTCATAGAAGGACCTTCACCGAGGTGTTTACTGGATGAAAAGTATTTTATATTCAATTACGTATGTCAACAAATTAATTGCAAGTGGGTTGCCTAAAAAATTTCAGTCCAGAATAAAAAAATAAAAAAATAAAACAAAAAAAAAGTTTTTTTTTTTACATTTTTCTGGTTTGGTTAATAGACAAATTCCATACCAATCGAAAGTATGAAGCCCATAGAATATGCATTAAGCATTAACCAGACCGGTACCGATTAGTAGTAGTATCGATTTACCTGCCTACCCAAGAGTTGTGACAGGAAAAAAATAGACAACCTAACGTTTTCATACTCTACCGGCTCCATACTTTCGATTGGTATAGAATTTGTCTATTAACCAAACCAGCGAAATGTTAAAAAAAAGTTTTTTTTTCTATTTTTTTTATTCTGGATTGAAATTTTTTAGGCAACCCACCTGCAATTAATTTGTTGACATACGAAATTGAATATAAAATACTTTTCATCCAGTAAACAGCTCGGTGAAGGTCCTTCTATGAAGGGATCCTAGGCTATAACAGATAGGTAGCATATCCACCAGCATATTATAGAGTGATTCACCAACATGTTAAGCAATAAACAATTGCTATTGAAAAGCTCCTTATGTCGGTACTACATATAGGCGAACGCGTTGGCCTACGCGTTGGCCAACGCGTCGGCCCAATGTGTAGAACGGGCGACTCGCGCGTTGGCGGTAGGTATTTAGACGTTGGCCGACGCGTTTTGTCGGCACTACATATAGGCGAACGCGTTGGCCGACGCGTTGGCCAACGCGTTCGCCTATATGTAGTGCCGACATTACAAGAGGCCTCAAATCCTGGGCATTAGTGTGGTTTAGGATCTGGAAAAATAATTGCTTAAAACGTGGTTTAGCATCGCTCAAGCATGGTTCAGCCGGTGGCTTACCCGCGGTTCAGACTCGGTTCGTCGCACCGTAATGGCTATTTAATATTAATCAGGAACAGAATCTACGGGAACGTTAAAATATGGGGGAGTTTTTACATAGTATAATATTGTACAGTACTAGGCCGCAACTCCATTACGCCGTTTATAGCATGGGAAACGTACCCAATATCCTTTCCTTCCTCAAAGCATCTACCCAAAGTTCAGCTAAATCGATTCAGAGGCTTAGTCGTAATTTGTAAAGTGGTAACAGACAGACATGCAGACTTGTGTCTATCTCCTGTCTTTTTCAAAACAATATATGGTTCAAGCCCCGCCGACAAAAGTTACTTTTAAAAGCTTTCAATGCCCCTGGGTCTATGATGTAAGTAAAAAAATTCGTGTGTAATATTATAATGTTAATCCTTATCCAAATAAAATGGTTGTTGATGCAGGGTATTTAATTTTTCTAAATCTCGATTGTAATAAAATAACATACACTCACGCGGACGAAGTTGCAGGCAACAGCTAGTAGTTAAGATTATTATTCTTCTCTCATTTCTTGTATAAGTATACTAGCTGTTGCCCGCGACTTCGTTCGCGTTAACATAGTATAATAACAAAGATGGATAGTTTTGGACTTTTTGTGGTTCTTTATACAAAGGGTGAAAACGGGACCCTATTTAAGCAAACGTCAAACGCAAACGTCAAAAAACTTTCATGTTTCTAACTCAAGAAATGACGGACTTTCATTGAAACTTTCTACCCTAATTTCACCCCCTTGGGGGAAGAATTACCAGAAACGCTTAAATATGTATCCATTCATTTTTAATCAGTAGCACAAAAATAAAGTTTCATGTTTCTAACTCAAGAAATGACGGACTTTCATTCAAACTTTCAACCCCAATTTCACCCCCTTGGAGATGGAATTTCCAAAAACGCTTAAATACCTATCCATTCATTTTTAATCAGCAGTCCAAAAATAAACTTTCATGTTCCTAACTTAAGAAATGACGGACTTTCATTTAAACTTTCAACTCCTATTTCACCCCCTTGGGTGTAGAATTTCCAAAAACGCTTAAACACGTATCCAATCATTTTTAATCAGTAGCCCAAACATAAAATTTCAAGTTTCTTACTTAAGAAATAACGGACTTTCATTCAAATTTCAACCCCAATTTCACCCCCTTAAGGGTAGAATATCCAAAAACGCTTAAATACGTATCCATTCATTTTTAATCAGTAACTCAAAAATAAAGTTTCACGTTTCTAACTCAAGAAATGTCGGACTTTCATTCAAACTTTCAACCCCTATTTCACCCCCTTCGGGGTAAAATTTTCGAAATTCCTTCCTTAGTGGGTGTCTACTTAATAAAACAACCCTACTCACCAAATTTCGTGGCTGTAACTTTAACAGTTTTTGCTCAGCGATGATGAATCAGTCAGTCAGTCAGTCAACTGGACATGTAATTTTATAAGTATAAAAGACGTAATTTATAGCTGTTTTAATAACTTTTTATAAAAATAACAAATGACAATGACTCATACCTAGATGTTATGAGCCTTTGTTAACGTAAAATCATAAAATTTTAGTTATGATTGAGATGTTTTGAAAGCACAATAAGACATTTTATGGAGGGGAGTTTAAATAGTTAATGGAATCAGGCGTTACTTTGCGGAAATCCATAGCTTAAAATTTAGTTTGTTATTATTTTTAGCAATATTCCGCGAAATACTTCGCGGATAATATTTCGCGGAATATTGCTAAAAATAATAACAAACCAAATTTTGAGGGGAGTTTAGTTTATTTGTCTGCTACTTTTGTATTTCACTGAGCAATCCTAATCAACCTTCACTTTTAGTGCAAAAACTTCAAAGTTTTCATGTGATTTGTTTTTTATTTCATTTAAATACATAATATTATTATGATGGTGGCTACACTGATCGAAAGGTGTTTTTTGAAGTGACAACGTCTTATAATTCGATATGGGCTGCGCGCACGAAAAAACATGACGCAATATGCGGCGTTACCTCGCTCTGAGGCGTTCCATTTGAGTTGTTTAGCAGAAATGTACAGTCGGGGAAATGAGTTGTTTAGCAGAAATGTACAGTCGGGGAAAATTGTGCTAAGCAGCAATGTACAGTCGGGGAAATGAGTTGTTTAGCAGAAATGTACAGTCGGGGAAAATTGTGCTAAGCAGTAATGTACAGTCGGGGAAATGAGTTGTTTAGCAGAAATGTACAGTCGGGGAAAATTGTGATAAGCAGAAATGTACAGTCGGCGAAATGAGTTGTTTAGCAGAAATGTACCTACAGTCGGGGAAATTAGTTGTTTAGCAGAAATGTACAGTCGGGGAAATGAGTTGTTTAGCAGAAGGGCCGATTCACACCGGATCGGCAGCGGCCGGCAGCGGCGCGCCGCTGGCGGCGCCTCGAGCCCTTTTAGAAGCATACTTATAACTACTAGTATCAAGCGATACTAGTAGTATGTAAATAAAGTTTAAAATTATTTCACACTAAAAGTGCTCTTCGCGCCGCTGCCGGCCGCTGCCGATCCGGTGTGAATCGGCCCGAAATGTACAGTCAGGGAAAATTGTGCTAAGCAGAAATGTACAGTCGGGGAAATGAGTTGTTTTGCAGAAATGTACAGTCGGGGAAATGAGTTGTTTAGCAGAAGGGCCGATTCACACCGGATCGGCAGCGGCCGGCAGCGGCGCGCCGCTGGCGGCGCCTCGAGCCCTTTTAGAAGCATACTTATAACTACTAGTATCAAGCGATACTAGTAGTATGTAAATAAAGTTTAAAATTATTTCACACTAAAAGTGCTCTTCGCGCCGCTGCCGGCCGCTGCCGATCCGGTGTGAATCGGCCCGAAATGTACAGTCGGGGAAAATTGTGCTAAGCAGAAATGTACAGTCGGGGAAATGAGTTGTTTTGCAGAAATGTACAGTCGGGGAAATGAGTTGTTTAGCAGAAATGTACAGTCGGAGAAAATTGTGCTAAGCAGAAATGTACAGTCGGGGAAATGAGTTTTGACGTGACAACGTCTTATAATTCGATGGAGCTGGCTGCACGCACGAAAAAACATGACTCATGTGGCGTTACCTCGCTCTGAGGCGTTCCATTTATGGCTTGAAGTGCAAGCGAGAGCGCGGAATGAGCGACAAAGAGGCACGTTGTCACGTTCAACTATCGTCAGTAAACCGACTTTACAGACAACCGTTTTTTTAAACAATTGTGCACCAGTTTAATGGCCTGTTAAATAAATAAATTATAAATAAAATTATAAAATTATTATAATTAAATAATTAATTATTATTGCAATAAATAAATTATAAATAAACAAAAATACGTCATAATATTATATGCACAACCAAACCTTATTATTAGTAGTAGTAGTGAATTCTTATCTTCTTATATATCTTATATATAAAAATGGATTTTCAAATGTGTTAGTCGCGCTAAAACTCGAAAACGGCTGAACGGATTGGGCTGATTTTAGTCTTAAAATATTCGTAAAAGTCCATAGAAGGTTTTAAAGTGACCTGTGACACGAAGTTCACCGGGACAGCTAGTAAAGAAATAAATAAACCAGGCTTTTTCTACGTTAAATGTTAAAACACACTCATATATTTTTCTTCGTTCTATTTAGTTTTTCACAACCCCTATCTTTATTATCACAAGTAAAATAAAAATAATTGCCATTTTGTCAAAAATATGATTCAAACTAGCTGTTGCCTGCGACTTCGTCCGCGTTAACATAGTATAATAACAAAGATGGATAGTTTTCCCCTCTTTGTGGTTCCTTATAAAAATGGTAAAAACGGGACCCTATTTAAGCAAAAGTTAAACGCAAACGTCAATAAACTTTCATGTTTCTAATGCAAAAAATGACGGACTTTCATTGAAACTTTCTACCCCAATTTCACCCCATTGGGGGTAGAATTACCAGAAACGCTTAAATACGTATCCATTCATTTTTAATCAGTAGCACAAAAATAAAGTTTCATGTTTCTAACTCAAGAAATGACGGATTTTCATTCAAATTTTCAACCCCAATTTCACCCCCTTGGGGGTAAAATTTCCAAAAACGCTTAAATACCTATCCATCCATATTTAATCAGCAGTCCAAAAATAAACTTTCATGTTTCTAACTTAAGAAATGACGGACTTTCATTTAAACTTTCAACCCCTATTTCACCCCCTTGGGGGTAGATTTTCCAAAAACGCTTAAACACGTATTCAATCATTTTTAATCAGTAGCCCAAACATACAATTTCATATTTCTAACTCAAGAAATAACGGACTTTCATTCAAACTTTCAACCCCAATTTCACCCCCTTGGGGGTATTATTTTCAAAAACGCTTAAATACGTATTCATTGATTTTTAATCAGTAACCCAAAAATAAAGTTTCATGTTTCTAACTCAAGAAATGACGGACTTTCATTCAAACTTTCAACCCTTATTTCACCCCCTTCGGGGTAAAATTTTCAAAATTCCTTCCTTAGTGGGTGTCTACTTAATAAAACAACCCTACTCATCAAATTTCGTGGCTGTAACTTTAACAGTTTTTGCTCAGCGATGATGAATCAGTCAGTCAGTCAGGACATGTAATTTTATAAGTATAGATTATTACTATTATTATTATCCGTTTCAAAACTATACTATTATAAGATTTTAGTATCTAAATATAGATCAAGATACCACAATTATATAATATATAAAACTTGTAGTAACGTTATGAAAAACTCAAATAAAAATAGTAGTATAATCTCTTTGTGACTTTACGTAGGCTGACGGGTGACAAGTGACCCATTTCGTGGTATAACTTAGATTTTTAGTATAGTAAGTTTCTAGTCTGAATTATTATTCTAGGAAATTAGAATAGTACGTAGTTTCACTTTTCAGAAACAATAAGTTTGCAAGTTAACAGTTTGTAACAAAACTAAGTGATAATACTAATTTAGGGCACGTATGTGTGGCAAGCGCCCCAGCGTCATAAGCCTCACAAAAAAATTTGCTCTTTCAGCGCTGATACTTTCACAGTAAACTCAATAATATTCCTTATATTATAAGGAACACATACAGACCAATTAAGTAGGTATTATTACTTATTTTACCCTAACTTACCCTGTAACGTACGTACGTACGTGTACGTATTTAAAAATGTACAAGTACAAACTCGTCCTTCTAGGGCCGGTATAAATAGTCAGTACTCAAGATGCATCTCGGTCTCAAGACACGGTTCAGGCTCTGTGATTGGTTGGCTGTCAAAATTTGGACCAATTACAGAACGGAACCGCGTCTTGAGACCGTGTCGCATCTTAAGTACTGACTATTTATACCGGCCTAGGACGATTTTTATGAGACGAGAGCTCTAAAAAACTTAATAATAATAATCTTGCACTAAGCCCATGTTGGATGCGAGTAGCAGGAGATCGGTCATCTTGGCGTTCATTGAGAGAAGCCTATGTCCAGCAGTGGACGAATATAGGCCGATATGATGATGATGATGATGAAGTCGGAAGCCCTTTGTACGTCAATATGAAATAGTAATAGTAAAGAAATCTAATGTACTTATGTTGTGCGTACGAAGAGATGTGTGATTGAGGACATATTTGATAAATATTTTCTGAAAATAATGCTTGGAAATACCTTAAATAACTTATAATGGAGTTCCCAGAGCGTAAAAATCGTGCAAACCTCCGATTTTTGCAAAAGTGGATGAAAATTGAAAAGAAAAAAAGGAATATGTAGCTGATAACATAAATAATAAAGTTTACCTATTGAAAAGTTGTGCTTTTGATATTTAAATTATTCTCTTACACTTCAAGTAAACTCATAAACTGTAAAATTTTGAAGAAAATTTGCAATTTGCAATTTTTAAATATATAGCAAAACAATAAAATAATTTATTATTTTTTTGATTTGTATCGTTGCTTATATTCCAAAGAAAGAAAATAAGTTGAAAAAATATATAATTTAGACTTAAAATTAATATTTTTGTATGTAGATGAGCATACCTCCAAATGTGCTTGTTGTGTGCCTCGCCAGGTAAATGGCGTTCCCATTTTTCTTTGGTTTTAAATAGGAAGTTTAAAATTATTTTTTAGGCTTGACAAAGCCTTCTATTTCTTAATGTGTATAACTTTATAGCTCTTTCTTTATAAAATTTTCTGAAAATGTAGCACAAACTTTTCACGGATATTTCGAAGAAAATCTGTATTTTATTTCTTTTGGTTAGGTTTTTACAGAATAAAATAGATTTTTTTTTCATTAATTATATTTGCTAAAACATACTTAAAGGGGAAAAATACAAATTAGGTTAAGAACTGATATTTTTTGTATTCAGGTAAGCATTTTCCAAACATAGGTCGCAGCATGCGTCTTTAGTATGTACGTGAGATTTGTAGCACCCAATTTTTTTTCTGACTTTAAGTAGGAAGTTTAAATATATTTCAAAGACTAGAAAAAGTCTTTCATTTGTCGATGCATTTAATGTTTTAGCTCTCACTTAAATAAATTCTCAACAAATATTGAAAAATATTTTCGGTCTATTTTACACATTTTTGGAGATATTTAAACGTTTTTAAGTACTTACTCGTAAAAGTTATCATTTCTCTTAAAATTAAATACGCACAACAAGTAAGCTTAACACACTTTTCGTTACAAGCCTTAAATCCACCCAAACCCTTTTATCTTGGTTTACGACGAGCGTTAATCTCTAAAAACTTTGCAAAAACCTTATAGTTGTATTTAGCTTAGCAAAGCAAACTTTCTTTTTTAAAAATTGTGTATTTGGTTAATTTTCAATGTAAACAATCGGATAAGAGTCATTATATAACAGGAACAAGAAAAATTTTTTTTCTGGACCGGTTTTATATGGTGAAATATTAATTTTTAATTAACTAAAAAATTAAAGCCACAAAAAATTTTTTGGTAAACTTTGCAAGTTATAGTGTAAAAAAGAAAATGACACCTCAAGAACAAAAATCCATTCACTATTACAATTTTCGGAGGTTAAAACCTCTGGCGACTGCACTATTAGATGCCAAAAATTAATAAACTGGCTAAGTCGGCAAACGTTAGTCCGCCTATCTGTCTCTCTCTCTGTCTGTCACCTCTTCACGCTTAAACCACTTAACCGATTTTGATGAAATTTGGTATGGAGATACTTTGAGTCTCGGAAAAGGAAATAGGATACTTTTTATCCCAGAAAAATGTACAGTTCCCGCGCTATAAACTAATTTTTGCGCAACGGAGTTGCGGGCGTCATCTAGTAAAAAGAATAACGAATTACTACTTTAGACTCCTCTCTGGTATTATCAATACTATACTGTACTCGGCGAAACATGGCGGTAGCGGTCATTGACTCCCTGTCAAAAACTTGTCATTTTCTATATAAACCGCGATTGACAATGAAGTGTCAGATGTTGTCAATCGCGGCTTTGATAATAGAAAATGTCAAAAGGTCAATGACCGCTACCGCCATGTTTCGAGTACAGGACACAGGTAAACTCGACATTTGGGTATTCTAAGACGTATGTATTTTTAAGAATTTCCATTCACATCTCGTCCCAACCCTCGAGAACCGTGCATTATTAACGGGCGCGGGCGAACGTTAACACGGCGATCTCCGAACTCGTCCTAATGACAATTTTATTGCTTCCTATCAAATATTCAAGAGCCATTTTTCGGGTATCTATTTCTATAGGTATATAGGAAACGAGTAGGAACTATAGCACATGTCATCAAGTAAATAATATTATCATAGTATAAGTTTAACATAGACTACTAGATGACTCCCGCAACCCCGTTGCGCAAAAATTCGTTTATCACACGCAAAACATACACTTTTTTCTGATAATAATAAGTACCCTATGACCTGTCCCGGGGCTCAAAGTATCTTTATACCATGAGCAAAATCAGTTCAGCGGTTTGGGCGTGAAGAGGTAACAGACAGACACACCTTCGCATTTATAATATCAGCATGAATTCTATTCTGTTTTATTAATAAAAAAATAAAAAAATATATATATATATATATATATATATATATATATATATATATATATATATATATATATATATATATATATATATATATATATATATATATATATATATATATATATATATATATATATATATATATATTGTATATATATATAAAAATAGTTATTGAAATTGGTTCACCTGTTAAGATGTTAAGATGCTATGGACAAAAACCGCGCAGATAGACAGGTCAAACTAGTAACATACGTCTTATGTTTTGATGTGGGACTTATAAAAATGAACCAAGTGCGAGTTCGACTCGCACACGAAGGGTTCCGTACCATATTATAGAGCAAAAATAGGCGAAATTCGTGTTTATTTGTATGGATGGGGAGACCCCCTTAATTATTAATTTTATTTCAATTTTATTATTATTTATTAAAGTGTAAATACAAATGAGTATTTTGTGAACATTTCAGGGGCGTACCTGTTGCCATCATTGATAATGAGCAAAAACTTGCAAAAAAATGACGTTTATTGTATGGGAGCCCTTAAATATTTAATTTTATTTTGTTTTTAGTATTTGTTGTTATAGCGGCAACAGCGAAAAATTGTATAACGTGTTATTTCTCCTTGTTGGATACGTTACAAGTTTTTGTATTTAAAAAAGAAACCGGGAAGGGTTTTTTTACATAAAATTTTAGGAATAAGACCCTAAATTCTATCTAGACTTATATCCTGAACGGAACCATTACACAGATAAACTAATAAATATCTCAGACATCGACACCTACATTAATCTAGTATTAGACCTAACATTGACAGATTGATTGATTGATTGAAGCAGTTCTAAACGAAGTAATTACGATGATGGATCACCTGTCTGTTGTATTAATTCTGAACTTGTTAATTAGTTTATTAATTAATTTGATAAGCAGATTTGTAACCGAAGGTTGGTGAGTGGAGTTTTAAACGTATTTATACTGTCAGACCCAGCAAACTTTATGTCATATACGTTGTGACTTGGAGGAATACGTTTGAGGGCCTTAAAAGAAATCTCTTAACTAAGCGGGGGGTCCATATTTCAGGCGTACTATCAAAGAAGTTCCTAGTTATAGGTACAGTCGCGGTATATAAAACTCAGACGATAAGAATAACATTGAATAATTAACATAACCCGATCAAATGAAGTGGATCCACTGCCTATGAAACAATTGAAGAGGTGAGTGGAAGAATGAATTAAGTAACATTTTTGAAAATTTACGTTTCTTGCATAAATGTAGCTTTTACGACTTGGAAAATGATTTACAATAAAAAAAAATTGAATTTTACGTATACTTACAAAGTTAGCCAGATGATGAAGCAGGTAAGTTACAAGGTTCGTCCAAATGACTATGCAAGAAGCGGGTAACATCCATTATATGTGTTGTATTACGGGAGATCGCTTGAATATTTTACTTTTTAAGCAATATGTCGACTTTTTTTTTATTCTATTGGTCCAAGGTGGTCAAATGCATAGATATTATATAGAACGAGCTTTTGCCCGCGGCTTAGCTCGCGTTAAAATGTATTATTAATATTATTATATACAAACTTTGATCCAGTATTTTAACCCCTTGGAGGTAGAATTGATCAAAATTCTTTCTTAGCGGATGCCTACGTCATAACATCTACCTGCATGCCAAATTTCAGCCTGATCCGTCCAGTGGTTTGAGCTGTGCGTTGATAGATCACCATGTCAGTCAGTCACCTTTGAGTTTTATATATATTTATAGATGAACACATTATTCAGATAAAAAAGTACTTACTAAGTACAACTGTATTTTTTTAACAAGATTTGAATGCACAATCCTTTAAAGTTTAAAGAGTGGGTATTCCCGGGTAAATATTAGGTATACATATATAATGTACACATCATTCAGATGAAAAAGTAGTAGAGTAGTAGATTAGTTCAGATTCGGGGAGGGGGTAGCCGAGGTGTTGCCTTTGATGTTAGAAGAAACCCCGTTCCTCTAGGCCTATTGGGAGCGGAGTTATGGCTACTTTAGTAAGACGTTTGACAGTTGCCGAGCTGTCAATGTCAAAGTTTGAATGCTTGTAACTCGGCAACTATTTGTCCTGGATATGGGTTTCTTCGGTTTGATCTTCCTGGATTTTTTGAGAAATTGAGAAAAAAAAATTGATGTCTCTGATTTAGTTCAAATTCAGGGAGGGGGTAGCCGAGGTGTTGCCTTTGATGTTAGAAGAAACCCCGTTCCTCTAGGCCTGTTGGAAGCGGAGTTATGGCCGCTTTTGTTCGATGTTTGACAGTTGCCGAGCTGTCAATGTCAAAGTTTGAGTGCTTATAGCTTGGCAACTGTTTGTCCTGGATATGGGGTACTTCGGCTTGTTCTTCCTGGATTTTTCCCCTCTATACGATCCTGGTCTCAAAATTGAGAATTGTTTTTCGGAAAATTCCTTCTTCCCTGGTCGTGAATTGGGAATTCGGGAATTATGTTGGGACCAAATCGTAGATCTCATCGTCCTGATTAAAATGAGCCCTCACTCGGGGGGTCCAGGACCAGGGTTATGAGCCGTGGGGTTTTCTTCCAGGGGGGGGGGCGCAAGTTTCACGAGAGTGATGTTGGTGAAGTCTTGAAAGTTTGCTTGCCCGAAGGTACTTGTGCGGTACCCTCGCTGTTCTGGTAAATATGAAAATAAATGTCGCCCTTATTACCTTATTACTCGGTAATAGTTTGTATACTCATCAAAATAAAAAAAGAAAAAAACTGGTTGTGCATTTTTTTAACCCATTTTTTATGAAAATCGATTTTAAAAAAATCGTCAATCAAGTTGTTTCGATCAAGTTTCGATCAAGGTTTCGATCAAGGTTTCGATCAAGTTTCGATCAAGTTTCGATCATGTTTCGATCAAGTTTCGATCAAGTTTTGAACAAGTTTCGATCAAGTTTCGATCAAGGTTTCGATCAAGGTTTCGATCAAATTTCGATCAAGTTTCGATCAAGTTTCGATCAAGTTCCGATCAAGGTTTCGATCAAATTTCGATCAAGTTTCGATCAAGTTTCGATCAAGTTTCGATCAAGTTTCGATCAAGTTTCGATCGAGTTTCGATAAAGTTTCGATAAAGTTTCGATCAAGTTTCGATCAAGTTTCGATCAAGTTTCAATCAAGTTTCGATCAAGTTTCGATCCAGTTTCGATCAAGTTTCGATCAAGGTTTCGATCAAGTTTCGATCAAGTTTCGATCAAGTTTCAAATTGAGTTCGAGTTCGAGTTCGAGTTCGACACAAAACACTACTCTCCAACCGTCTTACGCGTTTTGTATGGTTTTTCGATCAACACGAAAATCTATCGCGAGTTTCACAGTTTTTACCCATCCCACAAGTGCTCAACGCCGCTAAAGAAATTTTCACTTCAAAAAACTCCTTAACTATATCATCTTAATAATTTTTTTATTAACATAATTAGATGTCTTCCACTATACTTACAATACTTTTAATAGTAATGTAATGGACAAATTTTACATTACTCATTCTTCACATTTAATGGACAATGAAGGTCCGATAATGGCTCATTATTTTGTAAAATGTCAATGTAAGATACACCATTACTAATTTTTTTTGTAATGAGTAATGTGAATATTCACATTACTAATTACTTTTTTATGTGTAATGGAGGACCACACATTACACTGAGTAATGGATACCAATTAAATTTCCAAAGTATAATCCAAATTTCTTTTTGGCCTGTCTGTTTGGCCGTGAGTTTCTTGTCTTTTCAATTGAGTTTTGTTTCATCTCAATAAAAAAAGTGATTTATGTTTATTGTTTACTTCATGCATGACAGTCTTTAGAGATTTTGTTGCATATAAAAGTGTGGAACCGAATAACTTCACATTTTTCTTAATTTATCCTAGAATGGGGAATTTTTTATATATTTTTTAACATAATATTAAAAACGGAAGATATTTACACCTCCTGATACAATTAACAAAAGCCATTACTTGATTTGTGATGAGAAATCATAAAAAGTTTTTTCAAAACTTTGAACGCGATTTACTCGAAATTCGAAATGTGTTACTTGTTCGATTCTTCCACTCATGTCTTTAATTATTCGATAGTAAATTTTACACCGATCGTGTCAGTTACTTCTATAAGCGCAGGATTGTGCGCTGTTTAGTCCGCTACAGCGTTATTTCTTGTATTAAGGTGACGCCGCGTTAAAGTAAAAAACCGTGTTGGATATGTTTTAGATTGCTTGTTTTCTATGAGAGGCCGACCCGGCCTCTCATAGAAAACAAGCAATGGAACAGCCAAAAATGGAAAGGGCCGGGCGTAGCGACAAAATGATTTTTGTCGCGTAATTTAAAAACCATGAATACATTTTATATAAGCTATGGGCAAATTAAAGTGTATGCTTGAACCAATCCATGTACAAATTTTGGAAGCTTAAATCACTCTCCTTTATTGGCAAAATAGGAATCCCTTTTTTTACAGAGGTATTTTTAACCGACTTCAAAAAAGGATAAGGTTTCTCAATTCGACCGTATATATGTTCTTTTTTTTATTGATTATTCTGTGTTATAAAAGTTGACCAATCGTGTTATGCTATGGGTAATTCAAAGACAAAGACATGATGAATACTGACAATGAACTTTAATTTCTTAGCTTTAGTCATTGCTGAGAAAAATCGATATCGCTACAGCCAAATTATCAAGGCGTCGCCTTAAATAACTAACTAAAAGCCGAGCTTTGTGAGAGCTCGCGTCGTTTTTCTGCGTGGTAATAATCTTTGAGGCAGTTTTTTTTAAATATTTTAATAGTAAACAAACCTTGACTGACCTACATATATTCTCTAGATAATGACACATCTACATATAAATGAAAATTACTAAAATATGGAGAGAGACCACACGCCAAAACACAGTGATATACCTCGGTTTCCTCAAGCCGACCCATTCGTGCCGATATACAACCTTCTAACCGGCAGCTAAAAAATCGATAGTTAAATATAACTTTACCGAACCCGGCCGCTGTCCTCAGTATCGATTTTCCGCGCTATTTTAACTGTTAAAAGCGTTTTAACCCTGAAACTGGGTAATATTATAGTGCAGTACTTATATTATATACTCCTTCAACTGTCAGCCCATTTTTATTTCAAAATGGCGCATCAGTTGTAATGTAAAATAGTACGTCATACGACGGGTTTGCACAAACCTGCATTTTATAATAAAGCAAAAAAGTTTTTTTCCTGTATTTGCCAAGGGTTTTTCTAAAATAAAATGACCCCTCTATAGTTTGTGTTTTTATAACTTAAAGCTAAGTTAACAATTTATACCAATGTTTGGCAGATTCTGAATAAAACTGAAAAGTTCGTTGTTTGTTTGAACGCGCTAATCTCTGGGACTACTATAGTCCAAATAATTGAAAAATTATTTTGGTGTTAGACTGGTGGTCTATTTATCGGGGAAATTTTTTGGGCTACGCAACATCACGCTTCAGTCAATAGGAGCGAAGAATCAGTGGAAAATGTGGAAAAACGGGGAATATCTTCGTTATTATGACGACGTGTTAACGGGGACGATGTCGCGAGGAACAGAATAAATATTATTATTTATTCCTTCGATCGCGGATTCTTGGAAATCTATTATTATTTTATTGTTGTCACTTGTCGCGGTCACCGCGGGTGTCCTTATGGGGCTTGATGGGTTAAAGTACCTAATATAATGTTATAAATGCTAATCTAGCTTTTGTTATCTCTATCTGTTACCTCTTTACGCTTCAACTGCTAAACCTAATTTTATGAAACTCATACAAAGTTTGTTGGCGTGTCGAAAAAAGAAGTGTAGTTTTCAAACCAAAAAATTTACGATTCCCACAAAAGAATAAACTAAGTGTGTGAATTAGACATTAGTAAAGACTTTTCCTTTACCCTATCACCCCAAAAGACGAAAGAAATGGCATAATAAAATTGCGGGTATATTTAAGCAAAATTAATCATCAACAAAAATTAATTTAGTAAACTACCAACCTTTCTAATACCTTTCTTAATAAAATCAGTCCCTAGAGTAACACTAATGGTTTACTGCACCAAGTTTGGACAACGTCCAACGACCTGTGTGGTCTAGTGTTTTAGCTTTTTGTATATTACCTAGCATCAAGGTTTAGTCTAGAGACTTTGGAAAATGGGTAGATCCTATCCGACTATAAAGTTGGAAAGATAAAAAGAAAGTAAAGAAAGTATAAGTAACCAAAAAAACAAAAAAAAACAGACTACAGCCTAAATCTCGGCTTAATTCCAAGGGGTGCTTGTTTGATGTTTTAAACAAGCTGGACATGAGTAGACTTTCGTTGGATACGATCCAGAGGGAGCAGTTGGTATTTTGGGGCTCCTGCCCAGCGGTGTACTGTATATAACTTACATTGTGGTGATAATGTGTGACATGTAGGATAAAGGTTTATTGACGTTTTGATAAAGTTCGCTACGCCAGTCTTTATCGGATTGAACTAATTATGAAAGTGTTATTTTGATAAAAAAAGTGCAGAACCACTTTTATAATTGTGCTTAAAAATTTTGAAGCGTCGCGTTGTGTCGTAGTATACGCAAAGTTTTGAATCTTGTCGGGCAGGATCTTGTCGAAGGTACTTTTAATTGCAAAAGTAATATTATTAATAGTTTTCTGTAAAGACATTAAAAAATCAGAATTCTAGCTGCGGGGGTTCCTTAGATACAGTCTGGAGACAGATAGACAGACGGACAACCAGCGAATTCTTAGTGACAGGGTCCCGTTGTCCCCGGTCCAGTTACCCTTAAGGAACCCTTATAAACAAATACATACGCATTCCTCCAGCCCAATACAAAAGCACCATAACCCACATTAACATAAAATGTCTCCCCAAATATATTTCCACCGAAATTATACACTACATTAAAGTAATTAACGAAAAAGCCGGGAACATTTTCGTTCACCGAATTTCCTCCAGAAAATCACTAAAGCTAATGCCTCGGAAATATAAATTATATTTAATATTCGCGGCGCACGCAAACGTGCGCGCTATAGATTCGGCCATTTTGATTTTGGATCAGAAATTACGGTGGAATGTGTTTTCGACTCATTTGCGTTGAATAAATTAATGAGGATCAATTTCGGTTGAATGATGTTGAAATTTTTTTTCGCTGTTTAACAGGAAGTGTGTTTTCAAATAGGTTTGTTATTAGGGTTCCGTACCCAAAGGGTAAAAACGGGACCCTATTACTGAGACTTCGATGTCTGTCCGTCTGTCCGTCTGTCACCAGGCTGTAACTCAAGAACGGTAATAGCTAGAGAGTTGAAATTTTCACAGATTATGTATTTCTGTTGCCGCTATAACAACAAATACTAAAAACAAAATAAATTAAATATTTAAGGGGGCTCCCATACAACAAACGTGATTTTTCAAACATTTTTTGCTCGGTATCAATGATGACAGCCAGTAGGCACTTGAAATTTTCACAAACGTCTTAATTATATGTGTACTTTAATAATTAATAATAATATTTAAACAAAATAAAAATTTAAGGGGGGCTCCCATACAAAAAACGCAATTTTTGGCCAATTTTTGGTCTATAATGGTACGGAATAGGGGTCGCAATACCGGATCATTTAAGCAAAACCTGTATTTTTGGTATTGGCTCCAGGCCAATACCGGTAATCCGGTATTTTCGATATTTTCGGGATTTAAGCTAAAGTTGTTAAGACCTCGCATATTTTAAATAATATGAACTGTTATTATAGGTATCCAATATGTAAAGCAAATAAATAGAGTTTAATACTTGCTTATAATGTTATTTTATTTCTACAAATACATAATATTTCGATTTTATATAGAACTTGGCACTCATTTAGATCTCAATTCTTTTTGCAGCGAAGCCCACAGCCAGGCTTAATTTTTATATTGAATTTGACTCTCCTTTTTATTTATTTTTATATCAAATAAGGGGCAAACGAGCAAACGGGTTACCCGTTGGAAAGCAACTACCGTCGCCCATGGACACTCGCAACATCAGCAGAGCTGCAGGTGCGTTGCCGGCCTTTTAAGAGGGAATACGCTCTCTTCTCGAAGGTTTGCAGGTCGTATAGGTCCGGAAATACTGCTGGTGACAGTTCGTTCCAGAGTTTTACAGTGCGCGGCAGAAAGTTACGCGAGAAACGCACGGCGGAAGACTGCCACTCATCAAGGTGATGAGGGTGGCGTTTTCCGCATGGGGCGATGGCGAAAAGTTGCAGGTGGTATGATTCCGAAAAATTCATCAGAGCACTCCCCGTGATACAACCGATAGAGGATGCAGAGTGAAGCTACATCTCGGCGTAATTCTAAGGGGTCCAAGCTGTTTGAAACACTATGGCAGTCAACAATTCGAGCAGCCCTTCGTTGGATACGATCACAGAAATAAATCAAGATAGAACGGTGACGCGCGTGCGTTGCTAAGGAATCGCGCGTGTCAATTTTTCCTTTGCATTTAGTTAGAACTTAGAACAAATAACTTAGTACTTACCCGTGGAAAGAAATACCTCCTATTGACCGATTCACTTTCGTACTTCTGTTTTTACTATTAGACACTGCACAATGAGGCATTTTTCCACAACCGCTCCGGTGTAATCAAGTATGGACGTGCGCGCTGACCGAAATGAACGTTCAACGAATCTTGCCCACTTGTGCAAGATTGAAACACGCGTACTCCACCCGCTTAGCCGTTCTATCTTGATTTATTTCTGTGGATACGATGCAGAGGGAGCAGTTGGTATTTTGGCGCCCCTGCCCAACGATGAGAACAGTAGGTATTCCATATGAGGCCGAACCTGCGCCTTGTAGAGTTGTAGGCGTTGGTCCGGACCGAAATACTGTCTCGCTCTTTTTAGAACACGAGGACTTCTTCGAGGCTAACTTGGCCTTGCCATCTAGATAATATCGGAACTGGACTTCGCTCGATATGTTTATGCCAAGTATTTCAATGCAATTCAAAGCATTTATGCCAAGTATTTCAATTACAATTCAAAGGGGGAATTGTTAACGAGGATATACGACCATTGATGACTTTTTTAGTGGTAAACGCGTAGTCTTGTGTCTTAGCGAGGTTGAATTGGACTAAGTTACATCTACCTTTTTTTGTTTGTCCAATGAATTTTCTATTTTAGACACAAGTTCGTTTCGACTCTCAATGACAGGGAAATATGAGATATCAGCATCAACAGACTGAGTTTCCAAGCATTCATCGTCAACTACGACCTTTATGCTTCTATCTGCTAAGAACTTTTGACCCACTTGCATAATGTCTCGGGGAGCCCGTATT